>OW818031.2:34253300-34966200 GCA_942486065.2 Calliphora vomitoria | reverse complement strand
ACAATGGTTTTCATTGCTTTTCAAGCACAAAATGTCCTAAAATAATACTACTTTCTATGCTATATTGATTGTGTTATCGTAACGAACCAGCAGAGACCAACGTCGAATGCCTAAGAGTCCGTTAAGCCGAGTCATGATATATTAGGACATTATGACAATATGACTGATAAGAGACCTTGTGATTTGCCCAATTGTTAAACGCTTTCGTGATGTTTAATGTAACATTTTTGAAGGTTTTATGAAGAATACATAGATTAACGTTAAGAAATTAATTACTAGCAGTTAAACATGTTTTGTTGTCTGATTAAACTCTAAACATTGTTACCTACCACTCGTTTCAATTATATAAGTTATTTTGTTATTATATATAGTTTGTCCTTATAAATACTACCAGAAACATTAAGACCATTGAGACCCTTTTTATTCAAATCGATTTTATATTTTTAAAACCGGTTGTGTCTACCATAATACTCGTTAATTTTAATAAAAAATTCGATTGACGACAAATTCAGTGCCATAACGAATCTGCTTTCTCTGAGTATGTATTGAAAATAGCTTCGAACGGTATTTTTGACCTCGGCTTAATGCAGGTTGATGAAGTCCAAATAAAAAAACATATAAATATACTAGGTGTATAACTTAAAAAAAATTATATTCATTACTTTGAATAAAATTTATATTGTACAAATGTTTCAAAATGAAAGCTAAAAATCTTAAAGAATCCTACATTTCTAAGTCATACACCCAATATATTTATATGTTTTTTTATTTGGGCTTCATTAACCTGTATTAAGCCGAGCTATGACGTTTTCTCATCATTCTGGCATCATATGGATTCCAAGCCAAAATAACTGCTCGTCTTTTGAGGCGCAGAACGAATCAATACAATATCGGGTACTCTCTTCCAAAGTGAAGCGTATACCATAGAGTGCGTTCTACATCGATTGAAACAAATAGTAGTGGGATGGGACATGGGCTGGAATATAAAGCGGGTAAGGCAAAACTTCCCAGCCACATCTTTCTAAATAGTTTTTAACAGGTATTGCAACATGTGGCCTAGCGTTATCATGAATGATTATTACGGTTTCATGTCTGGCCGCATATTGTGGTAGTTTTTCGGCCAATGCTCGCTTCAAACAAATCATTTGCGTTCGATACAGGTTCCCTGTGATGGTCTGCCTAAATTTCAGCAGCTTATAATAGATAGGACTTGTGGATGAATCATGCTGCTCGCAACAGTAGCTGTCAATGATTTTCCAAGCTCTTGTAGAGTTTTACAACAATCTTCATGGATCTTTATGCTTCCAAGTCTTCAATCTATTTTGGTTGGCCTGGGCGATCTTTGTCTTTCGTGAAAATAAACACTTCTGAATTGCATAAACCATCTCTCGCACTTTGAAACCTATGAAACACATTCACCATAAGCTTTGGTGAGCAATCAGTGTGCTTCAGCGGCGCTTTTATTCAAATTAAAGAAGTAAAGCAAAATTTCCCGCATATGACGCTTTGTTCGAAATGTTTGAAGCAAAAATAACTTTGTTGCAGATTATGATATTCATAAGCCGAGAGCAACATAATATGGTAAGACTTTCATCATATAAATGGTTGTCACAAACATATACTTGTTTACTGTAACCATATATATGGTTGATACAATCATATAATTCGTAAATTAACCATATTATTGATACCACAATCATATAAATAGTTACTGTGACTATAATATTGTTAAAAAACTTATTTTGCGTGAAAAAATACGCATTTTAAAGTCATACACCCAATTCCGATTTTAAAGAAAATGACCACAGTTATTATGTATTGCAAGTGTTTTTCAAATCATAGACATTTCCGTTCCAAAAACGTTTTTCTATGTTAATATTATTTCTAGTTTTTCTATGTTTTTTAAAAATTTTTAATCTGTACACTCCTTCGACTTAGAAGTTATGAACCAAAGTATTTCATTCTTGGTACATAACTCCTAAACTAAAAGAGAGTCCAACTTAATTTTTTATAAATATGGAGATATAGGCCTTAGAATTTTATATCTCAAGTATTGACCTTTGAGCTTTTGAAATAAATGTGATTTATTTATAAAATTATAATCAAATTTAATGTTGTACATTGTAAGGTTAAAATGATATATGTAAGTAGTTGTGTATATCTACTTTTGGAAGTTTTTACATTTTTTTTTAATTTTCAAGAAATCATATTTTTGGAACGGATAGGTCCATGATTTAGCAATTCATAATAACTGAAATTTTAAATAAAATGTACTTGGATTTTAAATGACGAAAGAACAATTTTAAATATTGACAGCATCGAATACCAAAAATGTGCAAAATAAGGGCCACCCTAATGGACATGTGTGTGCGTGCTCTCTGCATTTATCTATGCATCCATCTATGCTGTGTTTGCTTTAATATGGATGTTTTGCAGCAGTCATTTGCCGAATGAAATTGTATTGCTTTTTGTAATTAATTGTGCACTTATGTGCATTATTGTGGCTTTTTTGCCTCAATGATGTTGACCATGATTACAATGAGAATAATTTGTGTGTTGGCATGTTTGTTCGAGTATTTACATTTTCAATTTTATTTCAACAAATAAGTTTGATAATATTTTTTTATAAGCTTTTAAATGTTAAAAATTATTTAAATTTTGAGTTAAAGCTAGAAACATATTAAGGATTTATGCTGGTATTCATATAGAAAACAAAATTTTATAATAAAATTTAAAATATGTTTATCAATAGGAATCATTATTGCTTTAATAAAATAAGCTTAACAAATTTCAAAATTTGTGTGGAAATTAACAAAAAACTAATTTTTTGTTAAGAACTATTTCCTCAAAATAATTTGAAATTAACGCCCACTCATTCTGGAAAGCAACCTTCATTCTTTAAGCAAAATATTCTCCAGGTTTTTCCAAACATATTTGCATAATATAATGGAAATATATGAATAAACTTTTAGTCAAATATTTTCCACAAAAACTAAATCTTCTAACAATTACTTGTATAATTTATGCATTAATATTAACACTTACATTATACATCCATACATTTAATTGTTTATTTGAATGTTCATTAAAATTGTTATACAATTTTGTATTTTCCTTAGGCCTACAATAAAGTTTCAATAGATTTTTCTACGCAATATAAATGCAAATTATTGGGCTTGAGGTCAAATATGTTCTTGGCATTAATTTTTGAATATTTTATATATAATGTAATTGTTATTAGTATTTTATGCTTCAGTTTGGTTTTATATATCATTGATTTTGATTTTGGAACAGTTGTTATATACAAAATATTTCTCATTTGTAATGGTTGGTTTTTATAGAGGCGGAGAAATTTAAATTGAAATACAACTAAGAAAAATAATATCCATCCAAATGGCTTCATTAATTATTTTAGATGAGTTTGTGGTATTAATGTTTTAATATGATTTCGGGCATGTGGCCACCGCGGCTAGAGCGTACATGGATTTTCAATTTACACACACCCATCATTTGAAAATTTTGTTTAGTGATGAAGCACATTTTTGTTAAATGGTTATGTCATAAACAGAACTGCCACATTTGGAGCCATGATAATCTTTAAGCCAACACCATTAAATTCAGAACAAGTACGAGTGTTATTGTGGAAACAGAGAGTATTTGTGAAAAATTTCAGTCAGCTATCTTCTTTCGTTTGGGAACTATCGTGTTTTCAACAGACAGACATACGTAAATTGTCTGAGGACCCAGAAAAGATGTACTAATGTGGGTCTGCGACAAATATTTTGATGACGAAATCAATATACGTCCCTTAATTAGAAGGCATTACAGACATGTGGTTTCAGCAGTAGAGAAAAACCTTTGGCGAACGAATAATTTCAAGGAATGTACCTGTTAACTGGCCTCCTCGTTCATGTGATTTAAAGCCATTAGATTATTTCCTTTGGTATATTCAGATAAACCAGAAACGATCGAGCACTCGGAAGCGAATACTTGACTCGCCATTGCCGAAATACTGGCTGATTGGACTTTTACGTTACGCCATGTATGTGTTAGACGCGGCGTTCTCATACCCAAAGTCATATTTAAACATTAATCCATAAAAAGATCCAATGCATTTTTAAATGCGTCTACTTTACAGGTTATATATTTACATATTTACAATATTTAGAGATTTTATCTATATTACTTACAGCGAATAATTTATATAATCACAGACATTAACGATTTTTTATACTTTAATTGTATTTAAAGGGAAAATAGGAAATCTTTTATTTGACAAAATATAGATTCAAATACATTCATTTAAAGTTCCGTGCCTCTATAAAAAATATATTTTATAAGTTTTTTAATGCGGTTGCAATTTCTACGATCAATTAACAGCTGGAAGGACACCTCATAATTGACGTTTTTCGACATACGATTCCAATTACTGTTATTTAAAATCATTATCTCATATTGAAAAAAGTGTCAATTACGAGATGTCATCATGTGGATATCGATATAGTTGAAAAAATACCTAATGTGAGCCATATTCTTAGAAATAGTTAAGAGCTGTGTTTTTATGTATTTTAAATATTTTGAGAAGAGTTCTCGTGAATAACAAGTGAAGTGTTTTGTGTGTTAAGACTTTATTTAGGGAATTTGGAAATGAACTTTTTTCTAGAATGTACTATGATTAACATTGTCCTAATGAGTCGGAGGACCACATGATAATAGATGAAACTTAAGGCATAACAGAAGCGAGTCTTTTATCAGAAACTATTGAAAGTATTCACAATCTAAAAAATTTTATATGAGAAATTGGATATTCTTTATCATGTCTTACTTTTGATTTCTCCAACATCTACAATCAGTGAGAGAGTTCTTTCTAAGTCAAGTTTTATTAAATCTAAAGAAAAAAATCGTTTTAAAGGAAAATATTTCCATTATATTCTTTTTCTTCTACAAAAAAAATATATTTTTTTGCTATTACTTATTTTTTTGTTTGTTGAATTGTTATGTTTTGTTAGTTTTTTACGATTTTGTGCTGAAATAATTGCACAAAATTCGTGGTTTTATTTTCAATTAAAAGTTAAAATAGAAATTATTCGGTTAATCGAATAATTTAAAATAAACCGATTAAATCTAAACACCGATTATTTATTTGCTCGATTAACCGATTAAACCAGAATACCGATTAATTGAATACCCTACAATATACGTATCTCAACTGGACATTATGCTGTTAAAAGCGCTTATAAGGATAAATGTTTCAATGTCCAGCTTTTCAGTTGTTAATAATGAAGTTGCAATCATTTGATAAGAAAATTAAGATTTGTCAAAATTCAGTTAAAATCATGAAATTTTTTATTGGTTAAAATGTATTCCAGATTACTCATAAAATCAGTGTCTGGTGAAGTAGCGTCTTCAAATATCGGCAGTGAGTTTGTTAGAAACATATATCCTTTGTCAAATATTTGTCTGATAAGTGTTCAATGTAGATTAATCAATTAACTTGTACTCTGTTAAAAACGCTACAAATATCGGTCCAACAGATAGTGGAAGTCGTCAAGTCGTTGATGAGTTGCAGTGTTTCTAAGTTATAAACAGAAATCCTTTGCCAAATACTTGACCGATGAATGTTTAATGTTCATCAATAATATATAACACCTTCTATCAATTCAAATAAAAATCAAGCCTTATCCTAATCATTTACATTTGTTATTGTATTTAAAGTGTTTCTAATATTATTAATTATAATGAAATTGTTTCAATAATACCTTTTTTGTAAGTAAATTATATACATTACGAAAACACATATGATTTTTATTTACAAAGCACGAACCAAATACTTGGGTGAGTTCCAAAACATCAAAATACTTTGCAGTAATAACTTAATCAAACCAAATCTAGCAAACACTTAGTTATAATTATGAAATAAACTTTGCATAAGGTTTGCTACATGAAACATTGTCAAAGTACATGGTTTCGTTAAGAAACTCAAGGTTTTTTTTTTTTGTTGTTGTTTTGCAAACAGATATTTTGGAATTCACCCTTTTAATTGTTGGCATTAATATAATCCGAAATATTTTTTTAAACAGTTGCGAACTAAGCAATAGACTTTGAACTAGAGTTTCCAGTTCGGTTTTAACCGAAACCGAAAGCGAAACCGTGGTTTTTCAAGGCCTAAAAAAGAAACCGACAATTATTCTTCGGTTTTTACTTTTAATCTATTTTCAGTAGAAAAATTCAAAATTTAGAAATGAGAAACAAACTTTTTCATCCAATTATTCATCCAATATCTCAGTATATAACAATATCTTAAGATTTCTTTAAATTTTTTAAATTGTATTACAATAAATGCTTTAGATGATGTAGTAAGCTAGGTAAGGAAACATGATAAAGCATGACACAACATACTGATCTACGAGTATTTCCTGACAATTAAACTTCAACTGTCTGTTTATTTTTTAATTAAAAAATTTTAGTAACAAAGTCTTAGTGATTTTCAAATATCCGATAAAAGTATGGAGTACTAGTGTGCTTCGCCACCCCAATTGGAAAAGAGAAATAGTAATAGTAAGTCTTCCTTTATGAATTAATACTAACTCAGGAAAACATGTCTCTAGTTTCATGTTTATTGATTCATGTAATGTGGTTTCTAGCTCATTCGAAACGTATTATTAGAATAAAAACAGTACCATACTCAGCATCATGAATGTCTTACTTCATATATCTGTCCATTACTATAGAAAATACATAAGACAGGTACCACTCTCTTGTGAATTCTAACTCATTCAGAATCATTTGTGCCTAATTTTCAATTTTAAGGTTTATTATTATAAAATATTTAAAAAGTACTATTAGTTGAAAAAGTACCCGTAAGTCCCTTTTTATTTTAATTTATTCTAACTCAGTCAGGATCATATGTGCTTAATTTCCTGCTTATAGGTTCATTATTATAGAAATTTCAATAATAGTTTCTGTTACCTCAATATCATTATGCCCTCTATTCTTGATTCTTTCCTTACTTAGAAGCATATCAGCCAAATATTATGTATACATACAAGTAAAATAATTTAATATAATAAAAAGTACCATTAAAAGAAAAAGTAACAATTTTCCACACTTTTTTTTAATTTCCTGATTCTAGGTTCAATATTACAGAAAATTCAAAAAGTACTATTTGAAGAACAAAAAAGTACTCCTTAGTTTATTTTCGTTCTCCATTTTTGGTATCGTAATAAAATTGAGCACCCTATTCTTGATTATTTCTTTAATGAGAAGCACTAATTTAATACATTAAAAAGGTACCATTAAAAGAAAAAGTACCAATTTTCCTTTATCCTCTTGAACACTCGTCAAGTTTGAACTTTAAATTTGTATAGCATTTCCTATATTATCAACTGATTTAATAGTTAATAAATGATCACAAAACCGAACCGAAATCGATCGGTTTTAAATTTTTTAAAATCGAAACCGCGGTTTTGAAATTCTTCGGTTTTTTGGAAAATTTATTTTGAACCGACAAAATTCGAGTGGCAACAAATTCGGTTGTGACAACGAATTTGTTTTCTCTCTACAATTGAATTATGGCGATTTTATCCAGCGAAAGAAAATCAGATGACAAAAACGAATTACAATTATTCCAAATAAAATGTATCAGCCACAATAGAATAAATTCGGTCATTAAGACTAAATCATTCGATTAGTAACAAAATCGGTTATCTCAACCAAAATTGATCATGAAATGTTATTTTTGAATATCATAATTTTCAATAACAACTACATACCGTCTGCATTACTTAGAAGTAGTTAAAGTGAGGAATTCAGTAGGGACTCTGTCATGTTATAAACCTATTTATCACATAAGGTAAGGTAGTTTCCAACTATGTTTTAGATGTGACACCAAACTATTCAAAACTATTTTAACAAAAATTTTTTAATTAAAATTTTTTAAAAAAAACTTTTTCTATTTATTTTTATTTATACTCTCAAAATTAAAAATCTACAATCTATTATACCAAACATCCTTTGATATATG
The DNA here is from genome assembly GCA_942486065.2 of Calliphora vomitoria. Taxonomy (NCBI): domain Eukaryota; kingdom Metazoa; phylum Arthropoda; class Insecta; order Diptera; family Calliphoridae; genus Calliphora; species Calliphora vomitoria. The sequence continues at coordinate 34,958,177 of OW818031.2, read as the reverse complement.
TATGTTAAGCAAATTTATTTAAATACCTAAGATATTTATTCACTTTTGCTTCAACTAAATATAAATAATTTAATCAAATCAATCTACGCAGTAAACTGTCATCAATGCCATTTATCAAAATGAATAATATTTCTGGGGATTACATCGAAATATTTATTGTAATAAGATAAAAATATGTTGGTAGAAACGCAAAAAAAAAAAAAAAAACGATGTGATTAATAATACAAAATTCATTTGCTGCTGTTCTAAGTGAAAAAAATGAAAAAAGCTTTTCACCAGAATAAATGTATCCCCAAAAATTATGCATAAATATTCCACAAGGACCATAAAGTGAAGAAAAAATATATAAAAAAAATGTGGAAAAAAAGGAGAAGTATACAAACTAATACAAACATACCTTGTCGTTGTAGTTGTTGACACTGCCAAAAAAAACCTTAGTTATCCTCAGAAAAATTTATGAACCACAGTGATACTTTTTGTTGTTTTTGATATTTTGCAGCTGTGATACTGCGTAAATATATTTTATATTTTACTGTATTTTTTTTTCCTGAATATGTACGAGTGTATATATGTTTACAGTGTAATTCTGTTACAGACACCCTGTTTATAGAGTGGAGGGTTTAATGTTGAGAAAAACCCTTCAAAAAAATTGTCACAGACACATACACAAACTAACAACTTCAATTTGAAATTAATTTAGCTTTGGCTTTAATTTTTAATTTATTAAAATTACTTTAAGGAGGCTGATTTTTAATTCTTAAGATATTATTTATTTTGTTAATTAATTAACACTTTAATTTGTTATTAAATTTGAATTCTTTAAAAAGATATTTTGTTGTATTTTATTTAGTTTTAAGAAATCTTAATATACTTTTAATTTATTTTTGTATTTTTTTTATGTATTTTCAGATTTTCCTTTCAACACTTTGAATCGTTACGAATTTAATTAATAAACTTAACGCGTCGCACGTTCGAGATGAACTGAATTTAAATTCTAACATGGCTGTACAAGATAGACCATGAATATTACAACAACACCAACAAAAAAGTATCTTCCGGTAAGATTTTTTTTTTTTTTTTTTTTGCTAAAAAGCGAAAAAAGCTCTAACATTTAAAACAGGGGTTAGTTTCTCTCTTTTGCCAGCTCGCATAGCTGTAAATTATATGGGGGATATAATACTCATGCGTGGTTTCTTTTAGCTTTTTAGAGAGTTTTTAAAGTCTCCAGTTTACAGCTGTTTTATGCTCTCATTGTATATAGAAGATTCTCTTGTCTCAGCAATCTGGCACAGGATGTTGCTTGCTTTGCTTTTGTTTTTAGCAGTTTCATTCATTTTAATACTGGTCTCTATCCGCTGGCTGCTTTGTAGAGTTTTGTAAAATGATTTTAGTTATGTTTCCTAACAAATGTAGCTTTTACTCAGTTATGTGTGGTTTTGATTTTGAAAGTTTTTGAATGCTGGCAAAGGAAACGCAACATTATAAGGGAATTATTTAAAGATTATCACTTCAATTTATATTCTAAACATGTTTTCATAGACACTAGACAATCTATTTACAATAGAGCCTTGCTTATATCCTTCAACATAACAGCACTTTGTCCATACACACACATGTAACACTGCACACTAGGGTGGCCCTTATTTTGTACTTTTTCGTTTTTCGATGCTCCCTAAAATTGCTTTCCTTCATCTAAAAATCAAATGCTTAAAATTTTAGCAAAATCGTATAACGTTTAACTCATCATTGCACGAATTTGTTTTCGTACTTTAAAGGGTTAAATTCTTCATGAAATTATTGTAAATGGTTCTTCGCATAGACACATACACATAGCTCGGAAACCCACCTGTTAAATACCTAACTCAGTTGTGGTGATTATGTATTAGTAAAAACAACTATGTGAAAACAACACTCATATGTGTGTAATTTTTTTGTTTGAGTTTTTTCTAGTTTCCGTCTATGAGTATACATATATTTTTCAATTGTTCTTAGTATTGAGAAAAGTTGTTTTAATAATATCGCAGTTTAGCATTATTATTGCTGTAAATAACATGCGAAATTGCTTTAAAAATAGTATTTTTGACTGATGGATTAATAAAGTCCAAATAATAAAGTATATTATTGTAGTTTTTAGTAGTTATGGTCCAATGTAGTTCAAAAATGTATCTTAACAAATAAATTTTATCTAATGCGTCTTCCAATAGACACTTCCGAATTTTGACTGTTGATAGCGGCCGTGTTGTTGAAGCTAAATCTGTTGAATTGACTGTCGTTTATTCAGTTTGTTTTGCCAAGACATCAAACACACGTGCAAATGATAATATAGTTTTATCAAAATGGGTGTATTGTTCGGTCAACGTTCTGCTAATTTTCATCAAAAAATCATCTTCAGCGATAACGACCATTTCTACGTCTACAACAAAATTGTATAATTTGAGACGATACCAAGCCACATGAGATCCAAGAGCATCACTGTTTGTTGTGTATTTTGGGTAACGGCGACATCGGTCCAAATAAGCGCCACCCTACTATACATATACTAGTATTATTATTATTTGCTACTACTACTACTAATATATATGCAAAACATTATGCCAGAGTATTTGTCTATGAGTCATTGATATGCCTGCCTCCCATCCAAAGTGACTGACTGACTGACGGCCTGAACTGGCTGGCTGGTTGGTGAAAGTGTATTGAATATTAAGCCAGTTTTCTTTATTCATTTTCAATGACTTTATTTCTATAAGTGGCTCATACTTAAAATAGAAGAAAGAAATATACAAAATAAATAAACAAATAAGTGTAAATATTAATAAGTAATAACGTGTTATTCATTGAATAACAACATTTATTCAACTATTTTGAAGGGAAAATTCTTTAAATTACTTATACGTTTAATAGCTGCCACAGTTTTGTAGCTAAATTTTGAGTTATATGTAAATATTTATGGACGTTTTAGATTTGTTATGAATACTATGTATTTAGTACAATCAAAATACCTAAAGTATACATCATGCACTCTCCAAATTCCTGAAATTATTGTAGTATATTGAATTTGAAATATGCGGTTCACGTGCATGCAAATGTGTTTCTATAGTGGAGTTCACTATTAAGTGCAAATGATTTTACAGTTTGCACATAAATTTCAAAATAATTCATACCTTTATAAATGTCGAAAGGGAGAATTCAAAGCAGAATTTATCTTTACTTTATCCCACTCGCATCTCACTAAGGCCCATTTTGAAAAAAAAGTCAACAAAGTTTTTGATTTTGCAAAAATAAAAGTTTTATGTTTTGAGTTACAGAACATTTATTTTGATAGATATCCCACTCGCATCCCACTAAGCTACCAAATAGGTCTTCAAGGAAAATATCTAAGTTTTCTTTTGAGAAAAAAAATTTGGCAAAAAAAATTACAAACCTTTTTTATTTTTAATTTTTTTTTCCGAAATATTGAAGAAATAGTTATCTAAACTCTTTTGGACACATTTTTCTAAGAACAATAGGTAATAAGTTACATGGATGAGAAAAAACACCTACTTGGCCAAAATTTCAAATTTTGACCCCCTCTAACTCAGAAAGTTCTCTGGAGGTCATATGTTGCAATCACCTTATGGGGATATAGAGTTATATATGGGGCATTTCATGTCAAGTGAATAAACTTTTGAAATCGATGTCTTCCGATTGGGATGAAATTAGTTAGTTCTACTGGATAGTAATTCAGACAAAATTTTTCAACAAGAACGGTCGAGAACTTGTCTGGTCGTTTTTCGCCATTTGATTTGATATAGATTTGCAGTACAAAATAACTGTTAAATATCATTGAAATCGGAGATGTTAAATCCAAATGCTTTTCTTTTTCTGATGTATCCTTCTTTTTGTAAAATCTTGTTCCTACCTATTTTACCTCTAACTGTATTGTTAAACAAAATCCTTTTCAACTCACATTGTATGTATGTACTTAGTATAGTCCATGATGTTCTAATGATAATTCACTTTGAAAATAACCCTAAATGTATGCAATCAGTTATGCGCCCACTTACTTAAACACATGCCATTGCATGCACTCAAACATGAATAAATAATTACGAACTTGTTTATGTACAACATTAAATGTTTATTATTATTTGCATACCTGCACAAATTCAATGCGTTAGAAGAAGTTTCAAACGTTAAAATAAATGCATAAATTTAACATGATCTTAAAGTTTTCTATATTTTTAAAGTTTTAAAAGAAAACGTTTTATTAAAGGCCTATCTTAACTTTTCTAGATACTTAATATGAAACTTAGAACAGCTAAATAATATTAAAAAATGTTTGCTACTAACTATATTAAACTTTTAGTCAACCTCATATCTTAACTGCTTTGATTTATTAATTTTGAAAAATCATGCCCTTTAAACATCCTTATAAGTAATTAATGAACCGATAATAAAATCTAATTGATTTCAATGTTTAACCTTCTACTACATACATATAAAAGCCAAAGTACTAGTACTTTTCTAGTTAATGTTTCATTAAAGTTTAAAACATTTTCCAAAAGTTTAATACAAATAAGTAATACAAGTAAGTTCAAATTCAATATTTATTCTTAATATTTACAAACATTTTCCAATAATTTATTTGCCAAATGAAATATTAAACAAAAGTTGATAATATTACTTATTAATAATGATGTTGATGATGATGGTAAATAGTAAGTAATTGCTTAAAAACGCATTCGATTGTAAAAGATTTCAACAACAAAATCTACAAGCTGAAGCAATAAATCTTAAGGGCATGAAAAAATAAATTAAATTTTGTTGACTTTTAAGGGGAGTTATATAAAATACATACTTGTAACCATTTAATGATTTAATAGACTTTCATGAAAAGTTCCTGAGAAACAAGAAGGTCTTTAAATTTTTGTAAAAAAAATTAATAATTATATCTAAAAATTTGTCTCTACTTGCTCTATTACTTAGTAAATTTAGCTTAGAAAGTTTATTTAAATTATAGCCTAGTATTATACTTTGAGCAAAATTTATATTCTATCCTCGTAATCAATATCATTATACCTATAAATTACGAAAACTCTCATATTAATGTGGTAGTCTAATGATGAAAATGTGTTTGTGAACAATATGTATGTGTGTTTCTAGAGATACATACAAACTTTTAACGTAATTAAAATAGCTAAGTATATCTAACCACATGTTTCCCATGTTATTAGAAGCTTACTGAAGTTAATAAGTTTGTACGTATTCATTACATAGCTCCTCAAATCGTTTGGCTAAATACTTAGAATATACATACATACACAGGGTGAAAAAAGCTATGTCTGCACTTTCTGAAATATGCGATACTTAATAAGTTACTCCGCCTTTTCGCAGAAAATCTTCTAGAACGGCTTGCAAAATAAGGTATAACAAACCTTTATTCAAAATTGAACCATGATGGTTTTTGCAACTAAGTATTCCTGTATGTTGTCTTTCTATAATAAAATATATTGGGCTTTCTTTATTAAAACCCAGAAAAAAGTACAAAATCATCTAAAAAATTAACTTTTATAACATTTGATGTTGTGAAGTTTGCATGAAGTTGTTTTTGATACTTTAAATCCCATTATTTAGGTTTTATGCTGAATTCATTAATAATATTTACCCTAATAACCCTCGTTAAAAGATTGCATCAGTAGATCTTCAATTAAGCTTTAATTTTCAAGCTTTTAATAGAAGTGCTTATGTAGAGATTTTATGAGGCATTACGCGGAAGGTCTACTTACAGGCCTTCAACGGAAAACCTTCTAAATGCCTTCTTAAGTAGGCCTTCAATCAGCGCTATAACAGAAGCGAGTATGTAAGGTCTTGGCTACCAATTAGAGTACATAATTTAACGAACTTTTTCCTTTCTCAGGACGAAATTAAAAAATCTTTTCATTCCCGGGAATTCCGCGGAATTTTTAAAATAATAAATTAAACTAAAAACCAGTAAAGTATTTTGGAATAAATAGTCTTATACTTTTACTTGCGTTTTAAAAGAAATTAACTATAATTAACTATATTTGATTGCACAATGCTTTTCCATCGGTATAAAATCAATAAATTATATTGTTTTATTAAAAAAACTTAAGTATACCGACTATGGTGAAACATACGAAATATAAATTTTTCAAACCAGGTTATATAAGCAAATTTATACTAGTATTATTATTTTCTCTAAATATGAATATACTTAGACATTGGTCCAATTCACAATCGTTGTTGTGCGTTGTATATTGTGTGTCATAAATATTTTTCAAACAAAATTTTTCGAAACAAAAACAAAATATTAGAAACAAATCAAGATCCCACTAACAGTTTATATTTTCATAATTTTGTTTTCTGTTAATATACATATCGAGCCCTTAGTGCCAAATTAACGTAAGCGACAAATCACAAATTTTACAGAAGGTTTTTTTTGATTATTTTGAAATTTATACATAGAATTAAAAATGTTTTGATGTGATTTATTATAATTACGTTCAAACTTGTTACCGGCAGCAAAAAAATATAGTTTGTTTACATTGTGCATTAATTATGGCGTTTACGATTTTTTTTATATTAAGCTACTTTTATGGACATTTAAAGGGATAAAAAGTTTAAATCAATACATATGTATTGCATTTCTTTATTTACATTTTTTTTAATTATTATTGAATTCAGAAAATAAAACAAATTAAATTTGTGTTTCAAGTAAATTAGTGCTTAGATTTATATATTTATGAAATTTTAGTATCTATCAGGATCTTCGTCGCTTTCTGCCAGGGTGTCCTTAGCTTTATCATCACATTTCATACTGATATACTCCTGGTGATATCTTTGAGGGATTATTTCCTTTTCAAACAAATTTCCTAAGTCTCTAAATTTTTGCACTGAAATGTTTAGTAAACAAATCAGAATGTAATTTTTAATTTTTACTACCAAAAAAATTTTACATCTAAATATTTATGTTATTAAAATATTTGATATAAAGTTAGCTTTTCAAAAAGTACAAATTCCTTATACATATTCTTAGACAACTTAAAAAGAAAAAAAGTACTTTTTTTCCAAAAAAACTCGCCTTTTTTAAATTCAAATGCATATAACTTTGAACTTGGCCAGTACTTTTAAATAATTCTTTATTTATTTGACACATACATTTGTTGTTAGTCCAATGTGGAAATCCAATCTTGGATCCGCTGGTATCAAAAAACTGGAGTAGGGTGGTTAAAAATGTTGAAAATTTAATTTTCAAATGCGAATATCTCCTAAGCTATGAGAGATCATTGATAGCTACGACGAGGTTTTTTGTAGTGCTCGATAAGGAAATTCTACATGTGTATTTTTTTTCCAAATCGCAAAATAAACGAAGAAATAGGATCGTTTTAAAAAGTTAACATACCTGAGGTGTCCTACTTTGGAGACGCATGGCCCCGCCCTTGGTAGACCCATTAGGTCCAAATTTCAAACTTAAACTCGACAACACTTCCTCTTTACCAAAGTGAAATTTCATTCAGACTGTATTACCCGTTAAGAAGTTACAGATTAATTTCCCTGTTTTTTTTTTTCTATACCGCTGTGTGTCGCTTACGATAAAATTCCTTCACTGTAAAATGTAAACATTGACTTACGATAAAATCTTACACCCTATATTTTTGAAGTTATTAACAATTTTGATATTCTGAGAACTCTAAAACATCAGTCGTTCCATAAAATTTTAATTTCTGCAATAAAAAATATTTTTTTTTTTTCGATATTTTCTGCAATGCCGGCAATGGGAATTTAAACTCTGGGGTGTATCGAACTCCGGCTTCGCTAAAATCACAATATTCTGAAGTACTGTCATATATTTTAAGAAAGAAATTTTTGGTTCACAATGTTAACGAACAATACCATACTATATATCGTATTAAAGATATTTTGAAGCACTATTCAATGATACCCATAATGATCCGATTATTTTCTAAACATATACATAAACATTTACTATTATATATATTGATTTTAAATTCCTATAACTCCTAAAACAAGAGAGAGCAGGCAAAAATGTTTGTGTTTATAATAAGAGAGCTATCAACACCCAAAAAATTATTAAAATGCTAGCAGGTTCGCGGTTCTTGATTTATACCAAATATTAATAAAAAATTACGACATACAACGATACAACGCTACGATACCGATTGTGAATTGGACAATTGTAATGTTATTACAAATTACAATTTTTTCATTCATAGTAACCTAATATTTCTCCTGTGGCTGAAAAATAGTAGCTGAGTGAATAAATTTCAATCGTAATGCTTCTTGCCAACTTACTATCTGAGCTAAAATTGAACAAATCTATGGATATAATGAAATCATTCGACTAGCAACAAATTTGGACATCACAACGAATCTAAATATTGTATCTTAAAGAAGAAAACTTATAAAGAAATTCCCGACATAAATTTCCCGAAAATTTTCAGCGTAGGAACCTTACTGCCTACTACAGTGTATTCTCTCATAAGCGGACACCTAACTGACAAATTTGTCCGCTTATAAGAGGTGTCCGCTTATGAGAGTATTAAATAATCCCAAATAATGTTTTTGGGACTGAAAAAAGTGTCCTTTTATGGGACGTGTTCGGTTTAGAGAGGTACACTGTACTGGTTGTGTTTATACGCTATCTGAGTTAGAGAAAATCTTCTCGGATTTTAAGTAAGGGCAAATCAAACCAAACTAGATGGATTTTGTAGGCAAATAAATCTAAACTCAATTTTTACCATACAGCTCATATGACGCAGAAAATAAACGTGATAGTGATATGATAGATGCATGGTTGTGATATGATTAGATGCATTAAATACATATAAAATACATTTATATAAATGTGCCTGCTTCTATGTTCATGGGTAGCGCTTTGAACCCTAAAGGTACGAAATTCTGAGACTTTAATCTTGACAGGGAGCTTTTCGGGTATTTTGCTTTAGTTCTCATGAGGGATTACATAGTAAAGCATTTGATTTCTGATTGTATGAGTATTAGAAGTTATAGTTATGAGTGATTCCTTTATCTGAAACAATGAAATTAATAATAAAGATTGTATTTAATAATAACTTACCCTTTGGTAGCCTCCTGCTAACATTTATTAATAAAATTTATTATATTTTCTGTTAATAAAATTCTATTGTTTTGCATTTTTTTCGATTGATTCCAGCAATTCTTTTGTTTTCAAATGTCATAAAATCTTTAATAGTTTTCTATCAGCAGACAAACTAGAATCGAATTTTTCGATTGCTGTTATTAATATGAAAAAGATTATTCGGTAGTGGTTTCAGAATTCATTAAATTAAGTTCTGTAAAGACACAAACCGGTATTTTACGGTTGTTGAAACATGTTTCAGTTACAATTATGTTTAAACAGTACCAAACATAAAAAACAGTTAAATTTAAAAATACGAATAAATTTAAAATTTTCGTTAGAAAATTTATTTATTTTAAAGTAAAGTAAATATATTCCCCCATATTCATAAAAAAATTTAAATTTAAACAATGTTTAAAAGCAAAATTTCCATAAAAAATTTGATTTTAAAACGTTCTTTAAAATTTAAAATTGTATTAGCTTTTGTTAGAAAAGTCCGCTGTCGCATTATTTTCCAAAACTGTACCGATTCGTCTGTATTGAAGACTTTATCAGGAATGTATTAATTGGCAGCAATAATTTCAGTACATTTTTCGGGATATTATTTAGACACATCTATATCTGCAGAAGCTTGTTTATCTTTTAATTATAGATTATGTAAGGAATGTCTTTGTTTAAATATTTCAAACCAACCATGACTGGAAGGTATCAATTGGGATTCGCTTTTGAGTTTAATTTTCTATCCAGATCATTAGTGACTTTTCCATATTTTCAATTGTAATGTCACGAACGCATGAAGTGGTACTTAAGCTCATTTTGGTTCCTGCTTCTACACTTTTCCCTATTATGTTTTAATTTTTTATAGATAACTATTTTTAAGAATTGTGCAGGATATATTTACTGCAAAAAAATCAATTTTTGCTAAAATATTTAAACAAAATCGTGTAAATTGAGGTAATTTCAATAGGTGTACTTCAAATGTTTTGAATTCATGCCTTTGAGAATTCGTTCTTTATAGAATTAATTATTTATTGAATCATTAAATTTCAGTGAAATAAACAGGATTTTCTTTATTATATTATTTGCTTAAGTTACGTATTGTACAAGTACACAGCTCTACAAAGCTTTGCAAACTAAAGGTGATCAGTTTTGTCACCCTGTATCTCACACTGTATTCCAACAGGGTGATCACAAATCTTATTTTTTGAAGGCTCCTATACGATTTGTGTGTACCTCATTTTGCAATCGGAACAGTAGTTGAGAAGTGTTTTATTACCACTTTTCTTTCGATAGACCCCACTGTGCGGAATTATCAGGGTCTTTGGGACTAGCACATGCTAGGAGACTATTGTGGGAGTGTCGTGAAGGAAACAAATCAAAATATTTATAAACAAGAATTCACACTGTTAACTTTAATTTTTTGTTAAAATTTTAATGTTATTTGTCCTGGATTTTTTCAAAAATATTTATATTTTTTTAATATTTTTAGTCAAATTCTCTAAAACTGTATATAATTTGTGTAACTTTAATATTGTTTAAGTTTATGTTTTAAAAGAATAACTTTGACTCGTTAACTTAAAGCGTACTTTAAAATGTATGTACAGTTGGGGGAAAAAAAATAACAACATTTTAAAACATTAAAGGATTATAAAGATTATAGAATTTTTTAATATTTGTGTACACATAAGTTAATGCCAACACATCATAAAAATAAAAATTATATATATGTATGTACTTATAATGGCACCCTGGCATTGAACGTACACACTCGGCAATCAAACTTCCGGTTTATGTTATAAACAAACACAGCCACGCATGGCGTATTTGTATGTATGAGGGAGTGTGTAAAGTAAATATTACAAAGGCAGGAAAAAAAATAACTTGCACACTAGACCTGCCCTTAAATAAGTAAAAAAAAAATTAAGAATTAATATTTTACACTCCGAATGGATCTTATTAACTCTAGATGTGGAATCCATTATTTTCAAGTGCAAAATAAAGTACTTTTGTTAACAGAGCAGGTCTATTGCACACGCACCGAGTCATAAAATAACAATAACAGCTGAAAGTAAAAACAATTAAATGTGTGTTTAGTTAAGATTGCTGGTGATTAATCTTACAATATTGATCGATTGCTAAGAAACATGAATGTTGCAATAACAACAAGGAGCAGCTACAACAGCAGAGTTATGTTCATAACAAGAGCTACAACAATATGAATTATTATTATCAATGATAGCAGGAATATAAGTAAAAAAGCAAAAGAAATCATTGCATGCGGTTAAATTGATTGACTTGGCAGAGGGTAAGAAGAATATATAATATAAATGAGGTGTTGCTGTAAAGTGTACTTTTAGGCGTATGATGTGTATAAGTGTGTGTTTGTGTATGTACGTACATGGCTGTCTGGGTATTACAATTTTACCTTAATTTAACATTAAAACAACTTTTTACGCTTGTTTTCCAGGCATTTCATTATATTTACTTATAAAAACAATTTATCTTTTGTTTTTTCAAACTCAAACTTTTACCAATTTGAAGTAAAAGAAACATACACATCTTAAGTTTAATTAAATACATTAAATAAAACATATGTTGCCTATATCGAATTTTGTTATTGATGTTCTTTTCTGTTTCAAATCTTTTACATTATTCATTAAAACATTGTATCAAGTTCATTAATACACATGTAGGATTTTATTTATGTATAAGTGGGGGATAGAGTGTGTGTGTGTGTAAATCTGTTAAGATCCTGTCAATGCTCTTGTCCAGTCACTCATTTATTTGCTTTTTTTAATTATTTTGGGTTCCCTTTTCAATGTACACACATCTTCTTCTATTTTAAGTTAGGGCCCCTAATAATTCTTTCCATATTCCTTACTTTGTATTCTTTGCATTTTGCCACAAGTGGCCATCAATCAATCATTTGGCCAAGTCTTTATCATTCTGTAATCTTGTGTTTTAACTAGTTATTTCATTCATTTCTTATTTTTCTTTCTTGTCTTTGTTTTCCTAAATATAATTTTATCTTTAAATGTTCTTTTTATTTTCATTGTTATTTTTGTCATTTCATTATATATATATGGCATTTTGTACAAATGAACTTTTCCTCTCATCTGAGAGTCTGGTCTGTGGCCTTTTTCTTTGGCTTTCGAAAATTTAATTTAGTTAAAGACTGAAGTAAATGTAGGGGAAGGTTAGGAAGTTTGTGAACATTTAGCAATTTAAAATATAATAACTGATCACCATGACTGCAGGTCCTTTCTGATTCCAAAATGTGCCATTTTTTATTATGATACATAAGTTTTTCATAAATATTAATATGTATTCAGTATTGTCTAATAATACCTTATTATTTAACATAAATTTCTAGTTTTATAGATATTGTGTAATATTTATGTTGCCATAAAGGAAATGTTTATTTCTATGTATAGAATGCAATTTGAAATTGTTAAAAACGAATTAGTTATTATTATATTTTTCTGTTTTTCTTTTTTTTTACAGGAAATTGTTATGGTTTCCAGTTGGAGAATCATGTTACGCAAAATGTTCGTTATAATGCAGACAATCTAAATAAAATGGAGAGATCACATACACATGTATTTGGTAACCATATAAAGGATATTAGAAATACCCTACATAATGATATTTCTAAGATGTGCAGTACCAGATTAACCATATAAATCACACCTGAAATTGCCCGTAAATTCCTCAGCACGTTTGCTCAGTAAGCTAACGATATATTTACAATTTTATTTCCACATCAGATAAAGAAAAAAACAATATATACACATGTCAAATCAGCTGTAATATCACAATTTTACAGAGACTAGACTTTAATATTTATGTTCAAGTACTTGACTTATTAACTAATCAATTGCTAATATTTTGTATAGGGTATATAAACCCATAAAAAATGAAACCCCACTACATACAGTCATTATCATTATAAATAGTCGTTGTCCCTACCCATAGCTATCATCATCATCATCATCATCGTTACCATCACCGTTCTCATCATCATCATCATGTACTGACTATTTGCAGACCTTTAGACATGACATGCAATTGAAACAGCATTTAACCAGGTGAACCTTAAGGGAATATTTGTTATTGCTATAGTTACTATTATTGTAGCTGTTGTTGTTTTAGTCGTTATACTTGCTGCTGCTATTACTGTGACACATTCCATCCAGACATTTGATAAACGTTTTCGTAATGGTAGTTTGATACAGCTAAAATTGATATCAGCTACATCAAATGGTTACCAGTCACATTTTCCCTTCTCATGTTATGTGTTTTTCTCAACTGTCTGTCGTTTTTCAACGTTGATATTTTTCTTTTATAGTTTTTTGTATTTTTTTTTGTATTTTACTGGAAAATTTTTGTCTAATGTTGCATTTGCAAGGGGCCAGCAATGGCAATGTTATAGACCAAACAGTCAACCAACCATACCAAAATTTCAGCTGATACATGATTGGCTTTACTAGACTAGTTATTTTAGACTATGCTCACATTTAAGAGTGTATGTGTGTGTTTGAGCAGCTTAAATTTCGTGTTGTCATTGTAGCTGGGAAATATGATTTTATTTCAAGTAACTGTATATTTATTTTGTTTTTTCCGTACGGTTTCCTTTTTCGTCCATTAGCTGTTTCCGCTTCTCTTGATGTCGTTAAAGCCAGTTGGTGTGTTCATGTTGTGGATACTTATGTGTGTCTCTGTGCAATATTACATTTTTGAATAACTACTAAATGTATCCATTATAAACTAATAAACATTTGTAATGCAATAACATTTGATACGTGTAAATCCAATATCCTTCATCTGTGTGTGAGTGTGTAAGTTTTCACTTACGTCAAATATCGCATTGAGTCACATTGGTAGATTGTCTGGCGGTTGTATGTTAAAATTCAATAGTGGTTTTACAATTTGGTTTCCTGGAAAATATCATGCTTGCCAGCTAAATTAATTTCTAATTATTTTTGTCGCCCTTTGCAGAAGACCCACATAATGATGTTAACTTATTGCTCATCGTTGATAAAGGAATTTAAAGTGTATTAATTTCTATATATTGCACATATCATATTTCTAGGTATCCTTTAATTAATATTTGTAATTAGTAGGATACAAAGTAGGTATATTGTCTTCATGTAATATTCTCTGTGATAAGCTTTAGGAGAAGGAAGGGTTAACAATGGCCATATTAAATTATTAAATTTATGTATTTGTTTGTAAATACTAATTATAAATTCATCGATACTATGCAGGGGTTTTGATATTACAATTCTGTTTTACTGGAGTCTAACGAATTCGGAAAGATTTATAGTTTTTCTAGATCTCTTCGTTTAGTACATTTTTTATTAGCAAATCTAGTGAAATAATGATATTCTAAGGCCCGTTTCTTGAATGTATAGACAAACTGCCTGCTACTAAATATCGACATAAATTAGGCTGATAAACTGCCAGTTAACAATTTTGGTTTTCTCAATATACTGACAGAAAACATTATTTCCAGTTGGCAATACCTCTCAAAATAGATGAGAACCCTGCCTTCAAGTGACAATATGTTTACATAAATCAACTGTTTAATGTGGCCATCGAGAGTCGGAATCTTTTGAAAAATTCATTATCCTCCATGTCTGCCAGGTAGTTAGGCCTGGCATGATAAACTCTTTCAGCATTCACTTGGAACTTATGTTCTTCGAGTTCATCCTCCATAAAATTAATGTTAATTCCTCTATTTAACGTTTTTTATTTTTTTATAAAATCTTTTAATTTTGTTTACAAAAACACAAAGACATAAAAACTACGAACAGCAGTCAGCTGATTGAATTTATCTGTACGATAAATAAATAATTGGCAGATGAGGTCGTGTTAGCTTTGCAACAGAATAGAAGCAAACGAGACATTGAGAAAACCAAATTTCTTTAATCTGCAGTTTTTCGTTGGGAAAAAATGAGAAAACGGCCCTTAAAGTTGCTTTGAAGTAGTTTGTACTTATTGTTTCTCATCAGATCTCCCAAGTAGTTTTTATGGATTTCATTAACTCCCGATTGATGTTCATTCGCCTTAGAAATTCGCTGTTACCCTTCACTATGAGAATAGGTAAGGTTATATATTGGAGTTTCGTGTTCGGTTTTAACCGAATCCGAAAACCTACAATTTTCGGTTTTTACTTTTAAACTATTTTCAGATTTCTTTAAAGTTTTTTAATTGTATTACAAAAATTGCTTCGTATGATGTAGCAGGCTACCTTTCACAGGTTCGGCAAGGAAATCTTTAAATAAAGCATGACATAAACTTCAAACTCAAAAAGTACCATTACAATAGTACCATTAACTATCCCTTTTGAATTCGCATTCACTAAACCATAAATGCATAATTTCGTGTTTCTAGGTTCATCCATATAAAATATTCAAAAAGTACTATTAGTTGGAAAAAAGTACCTGTAATTCCCTTATTTATATTCTAAAATCATTCAGAATCATATGTGTTCAATTTCCTGCTTATAGGTTCATTATAATAGAAATTTACCATTTGAATAACCTCAATATCATTAACCTTCTATCCTTGATTCTTTTTTTGCTCAGAAGCATTTCAGCCAAATATTTGGTCAATTCGCAAGGCGTCTTATCAGTCATATTGTCATAATGTCCTAATATATCACGACTCGGCGGATCGGCTTAACCGACTCTTAGGCATTCGGAATTGGTCTCTGCAGGTTGGTAACGATAGCACAATAAACATAGCATAGAAAGTAGTATTATTTCAGGACATTTTTTACTTGAAAAGCAATAAAAACCATTGTAAAATATTAGGACATTATGACATGATAAGAGACCTCGTAAATTGACCAATTATGTATATACAATAAGTAAAATAATTTAATATAATAAAAAGAACCATTTAAAGAAAAAGTACCAATTTTCCACACTTAAACCCCCTTCAAGTTTGAAATTTTAAAGTAATTTCCTTGTTCTAGCTTCAATATTATAGAAAACTCCTATAATATAAACTGATTTTATTTCTATAACATTTAATTTAATATTTAATAAAAAACCGATCGGTTTTCAATTTTTTAAAACCGAAATCGCGGTTTTAAAATTCTTCGGTTTATTGTATTCGTTTTTAATTTCCACATTTTTCATCTGCGACCCCACAAAGTACATAAATTCTGGATCGTTATAGATATCGCAGTCGATATAGCCATGTCCGTCTGTATGTTTTAAATCAACTTTTCGAAGCCCAGCAGCAACTTACATACATGATTCATACATCAATATATCCGCTACAGACACTGTTCGGTTGCTATTTAAAATCGACCCTAAAGTGGCTGAGATATAATATCGCTCTCTTAATTGTTTTGGATGGCTTTGTTCTACTCAAAAGCGGCATCTTATTTCCATGGAGACATCCCCTTGTTCATTTAATTAAACTCCCATGTACATATTTGTAACTTTTTATCCTTCAAATTTCAGGATCATTAATTTTAATGGTGATATCTTCTTGTATAGGTTTTCTGCTTATGATTATATATTTTTTAAACCATATGAGTTGATGTTGTCAGTGAGCCTACTTAAAAGATACTGATACATGGTGTCATCAGCGTATTGAATATTGTTTATAAGCATTCCATTTATTAGTATCCTATTATTTTTCCCTTAATAGATTCTCGGAATAAACTCTGAATAGTAATAGTGATAGAATGCAGCCCAGTTTAACACCTTTCGAAATTGAGAATTCATCTGTCATTTTACCACAAAATTTTACGCGCGCATTCTAGTTCCATGGATGCCTATGGATGTTAAGACTTCAGTAAGTTTATCATATTGTTCCGTGTCAAATGCCTTTTCATAATCGATAAAACACATGAACACGTCTTTTTGTACATCACGGCATTTCTGAATGAAAACTTAAATACCAAGTAGTGGTTCTCGTTTTTCCAATCCTTCCTTTAAACCAGGTTTTGTTATTTTGTTATATTATACGTAGGAAGATTTTTAGGGCGTGGCCCATTATGCTGATCAATTTATGGTCGCTACATTTTCTGGCGTTTAATTTTTCTTTGGTATAGTGATAAAAGTAGATTTTAGCCAATCGTGACGATACTGTCCCGTGTCATAAATATTGTTAAAAAGCTTTACAAGCAATTCTGTATTGTCTTCGTCTATTAATTTTAAGACTACGGAGGGGATTTCATCTCCAATTGCAGTTTTTCTGTTCTTTAACGATTTTATGTATAATTAACTTAATATTTTTTTGTAAACAACAAATATGAAATAAGATTGATAATAGCTATCTATTTAAAAAAATGTGAGAATTGACATGTAAAATATTTTTTATAATAATTGACAAATTATGTGATTTCTAAAAGTGGACGAGTTAATTGTCGGACTCTAAAAATACAAAACTTATTTTATACATATTTACTATTTTTAAGATTATTTGTTAATTAAATTAATTTTTATTTATTACATATTAAGATTTTATTTCCAGATTTATTATATATTTTACTAATATAATACCCAAAATAAATGCGATGAAATTATATTATACTTGTACATATTTATTACATGTATATTTTACATATAATTTAATTATATATTAAATATAATTTAAACAACAATAAAATGTAGTTAAATATAATGCATACAATTGTGTTTTATTAAATTAAAAACCACCCTAGCTAAACATACTTACTTACAACAACACTGTTTATATTATGAATGTGTGTGACGTCACGCAAAAATAAATTTACAAAATTTGTCAATTTACAAAATTCAATGCTTAATACCAGGCTTACAGAAAAATTAATAGAGCGTATACTGAGAAACAAAAGTTGTTTTGCTCGAAAAAACCGTTACATACTTTAGGGCTTAATATTAATTACAAATAAATATGACGTCACTGGTTTGAGCAATTTTAATGTAATCCCCTAAAGTATGTAACACTTTTTTGGGATATAAAAAAGTGGTGTTTATTAAAGTACTCTACTAATTTTTCTGTTCACCTGGTATTAGCGCTGACATTTGAGAAATTGACAAATTCTGTAAATTTATTTTTATGTGACGTCATGTACTAAATGATTCGTAACAAAGAACAGTATGTACGTATATAAGTAAACTAACATTGTTTAAAGTACAAGTTAGTAACTTCTATGTATTTTAATATAAAGAATGATGTTGTTCGTTGTTATTCAATAAATTTACATGTAAGTATGTAATTATATTATAGTGTTTTTTCATCAATCAAGTTGTCTGGCAATTTCATTAAGTTATTAACTAAAACTTTATAATTCTAATAAAATAATATTGATTAACATATAGTGTAGTCCATTTTTAAGTGATATGACTATAATATAAAGTATTTTCCTTTAAGTTTTGAATATATTAATTAAATTTAATTCCTTTTTTATGTTTTTTGGTTAGAAAAAAGTTATTTAAAATCCTACTTACTTACCTGTACTACATATGTTTAACTTCTGACTAGAAATAATTTTTATTTTATTGTCATGATTTAATAAATTAATCTACAAATATATAATTAAATAAAAAAAACAATTCTTTAAACTTTACTTTGTTTCCTAATGATGTTTGCAAATAAAAGACAATCCGTAAGTAAGACATTTTAATACATTTTTTTCTTTATTGATTTCCATAGAAGATAAGAAGCAAATAATAATTTTATTTGACAGTTTCATTTTAATACAATAATTAAAAATACATATATTATTTATTTTAATTCTACTATTTTTTATTATAAATTATTGCAGGAATTTTAATTAATTTTTCAATCAGTTACATGTCATCTGAAAATAAAAAAGAAGAAGTAATAATATTAATATTTAATAATACTTAAGAGATATTTGTAGAAAGTATACATATATGGGAAATTAATAAGAATATGTCATTACTTTTATTTAAAGTTCTCTAAAAAATTACTTCCAAAGTATTCACTTAAATAGAAAAAACGTGTCTAAAGTGATTTCGAAAACCCCAAAAGAAGAGCATTTAGTCGTGTATTCTATTTAGGGGCAGAAATACTGTTATTCTGGATTATCATGAACATTTCCGTAGAAAAGCACTATTTATGTTGCAATTTGCTCCATTGTGAATGTTAATTTAACATTGGCGCTTCAAAGTTTCGCATCGCAAGAATTTCAACATAAATCTCTTTTGTTAAAAGCAATACTAACAAATTAGAGTGTTATACTCGGGTGTGTCGAACTTGTATACCCACCATCAATATGTGACAATAAAATATTTTTCTGTTATAGAGGTTAAATAAGGGGTCGTCAATTATGGACCGATCATTACAAAAGTTGGTAGAAAGATTTAGGTTCATATAAAACTTGTATATGTATAATTTCACTAGGATATTTATTATTATAAGACACTTATGAATGCTCAAGTCATTTTCTGAGGGGGACCTTATATGGGGACTAGGGACAAATATTGCCCGATTTTCACAATACTTTACAGAATAATTTCAGAGTACTTAGAACTAATTTGTACACAATTTTATCAGGATTGCTACATAATCAACATATTTATGTATTACACAGTATTACGGGGTGAAATTTTTATGGGGGATAGGTGTAATTATGGACCAAATAAACCTTATCAACAGAGAGTATATGTGGAAAATTTAAATTGATTTCAGCCACCTAGCTCCTTTCGTTTGGGCCCTATCGTATTTTCAACAGACAGACGGACGGACGGACATAGCAAGATCATCTTAGAATCTTATGAGGACCCAGAATATATGTATATACTAATGTGGGTATGCGATAAATGTTCTGATGTATTACAAACGGAATGACACAATCAATATACCCATATGTTTGATGGTGGGTATAAAAAGGCTTACAATATTAACATGATAAGTCACAAAATCAAAATATAAAATTAGCAGGCCATTTAAGTTGAAAGGAATTGTAAAAATTCAATAGAAACTAGTAGGAAAATGTGGACAGCCATACTTTCTTACTTCATGAGCGATTTCGATCGGTCCGATCGGTCCATATGACTAATCATGTACCGATTGTCATGAAATTTAGACGCGTAATTAATTTCTATATGGAACTTATTGAATTTGGATTTCAAAACTTTTAAGAGATTTATGTTCATTAAGTAATTTTTGAAGTGGGCATTGAATGAGAGCTATGACCAATTTTGAACCGATCGACATGAAATTGTGTAAAGTGATTTCCTTCCATATGAAACATATTACTGTTGTGGATAACAATATTTTTAAGAGATTTTTGGAAGTGAGGTTATATGGGAGCTATCACTAATTATGAACCGATGGCCATTAAATTAAATCCCGTGATTTTCTTCCTTATGAAACTTATTTTTGTAGCATTTTAAGTGTATACCAATATTTTTAAGAGATTAATTGACACTTTATCTTTTAATGGTTATATACATTAAAGTTGGCTAATATGCTTTTCAGTAAAGAAATAATCAAGAATAGGGTGCTCAATTGTATTATGATACCAAGAAATGGAGAACTAAACCAAACTAAGGAGTACTTTTTCATTCTTCAAAATTAATTTTCTATAATATTGAACCTAGAATCAGGAAATTACTTTGAAATTTCAAACTTCACAGTGGTTTAAGTGTGGAAAATTTTTACTTTTTCTTCTAATGGTACTTCTTATTATAATAAATTATTTTACTAATATGTATACATAATAGTTGGCTGATATGCTTCTGAGTAAAGAATGAATCAAGGATAGATGGCATAATGATAATGAGGTAACAGAAACTATTATTGAAACTTCTATAATAATGAACATATAAGCAGGAAATTGAACACATATGATCCTGACTGAGTTAGAATATAAAAAAGGGACTTGCAGGTACTTTTTCCAACTAATAGTACTTTTTGAATATTTTATAATAATAAATCTTAAAATTGAAAATTAGGCACAAATGATTCTGAATGAGTTAGAATTCACAAAAGGTGACTATAGTGGTATCTTTCTTTTGTATTTTCTATAATAATGGACACAGAAATATGAAATTAGACATTCATGATGCTGAGTAGGAATTCAAAATGTGTGTATTTATGGTACTTTATTTTATTCTAATAATACGTTTAGAATGAGCTAGAATCCACATTACAATGAATCAATAAACATGAAACTAAATACATGTTTTCCTGGATAAGTATTAATTTATAAAGGGAGACTTAATAGCACTATTTATTTCTTCCAATTGGGGTGGCGAAGCACAACGGTTCAGCTAGTACTCCATACTTTGATCGGATATTTGAAAATAACTAAGACTTTGTTACAAAAATTTTATATATGTAATTACTTTTTTTTTAATTTAATAAATTAACAGTCATTTGAAGTTTAATTGTTAGGAAATACTCGTAGATGTTGTGTCATGCTTTATCAGGTTTTCTTGCCTAGCTTACTACATCATCTGAAGCAATTATTGTAATACAATTTAAAAAATTTAAAGAAATCTTTAGATTTTTTACCGATCTGTTATATACTGAGATATTGGATGAATAATTGGATGAAAAAGTTTGTTTCTCATTTCTAAATTTTGAATTTTTCTACTGAAAATATATTAAAAGTAAAAACCGAAGAATAATTGTCGGTTTCGGTTTTAGGCTTTGAAAAACCGCGGTTTCGGTTAAAACCGAACTGGAAACTCTAGTATACATATATAAGAAGTTTGTCCTTCCGTTTGTATTTTCAACATTTTTCATTTGCGATCATTAACATCAAGACAATCGGTCCACAAATGGCTGATTTATAATGAAAAACCCAAGCCCAAAGTACGTTGGATCTACATTTAGTCCAAATCGGGAAAAATATTTTTTACCCCTAATTTTTTTTTCACCAATAAAATTTTCTTGTTATAAAATTTTTTTCACATAAATTTAAAAAAAAAAAATTTTCAAATTAAAAAAAGTTTATTTTTTTAAATTTTAAAAAAGAATTTTTTTAAATTTTATTTATTTAAAGATATATAAAAATTTTATTTTAAAGAATAATTTGGTAAAGGGTATATAAGATTCGGCACAGCCAAATATAGCTTTCTTTCTTGTTTTGATATAAAATATATTTATGGAGAAATCCCTATATAAATCAGATACTTATGATAAAAAAAATACTAAATTCGGGAGGACGTTTGAGTTTCAATAGGCTTTGTTCTTGAGCCAAATCTTATCGAAATATTTTCACCATTGTTTTATTGGATATACAGCCAACCAGAAGGACAAATGGACGTTAAATTCGTTAAATCTGCTCAGAAAGTGATTCTGAGTTGATTGGTATAGTTTAAGGTGGTAGACTTTTAATTTTGGGTGTCATAAACATGAGCCCAAACGCAATATACCCTGCGAACTATGATGGTGTAGGGTACAATAAATCCAGCTTTTAAAAAATTAAGAAGAATTCAAATGAATTCAAACATTTTTGGAGGTATGAATTGGCAAAATTAACATCTAAAATTCGATTTCAAAAACATGCGGCTTACCATGTTTTTATACTTAAACCTTAAATTCTATTTAAACACCTTCAATAGATATCTAAAAAGCAAGAATAAATGTTTTTCCATCAACTACATTTTAGAATCCTGTAATGAATTCAAAACTCTATGTACATTGGTTTGTATATCTGTGTATGTGATGTGATTGTGTTAGTATTAGTGAGAGTTCATGTATAGTCAGTGTATAATTAAAGCTGTCCATATAAATAATTTATTTAAACATGACACACTCAACTACATGTTACTGACAAAACTAAATTAGTTTTGAGAGAAGGAGGCTAGATTTTTTTTTTTAATTTTTTGTTGCTGCTTTTCATTCAGATTGAGGCAATTGTTAGAGCATGACACACAGGAATTATATTGACAACAACACCTCATTTAAAACAAAAAAAAAAAAAAAAATGTATACAGCAACAGCAATGACAACAATAAGAAAAGTTAAATGAACATATAAACAAAAATTTTGTGGATCACATTATGGCGAAGCATAAAATTGTTACTTTGATAACGAGATTGGTGTGATAAGTGCTTAAAAATGTATGTGAAATATTAAAAGTATGTAAGGGACACTGATTTAAGTAAATTAAATAAATCCAAATAATCCGCGCTGCTAAGGCGTTTGCAGGCCCTGGATATAAGCACAGTTAAATTTAATATGTGTCCCTTTGCATTCAATATAGTTATCCCCTGTTATCAAGTCACCTTTGAGTTTTTTCAGAAATGTGTTATTAGCTAGTTTTAGCTAATAATCCCTGCTAGGCTTACTTATGAAACCATCTTCGGTAATTAATTTCACCCAGCATTATATTTTTGTTGAAATGTCCTGGTCATTTTAACTTAATTACATTTGCATTATTAAATTTTATGACATTTGTTGTAGGAAAATTGTACAGTGTAGATGGATAGATAAATGTTGTTGTTGTTGATTGTAGTTCATCAGTGTACGTAAACTTAAAACCATGCACATTAGTATGGTGCAAATAGAAAGGTTTTGATGTTTTTAACTGAAATTAAATGTTACTTCAGTTGGAAATGCCAACAGAGTTTTTATGTAAAAACTGAAATTTTGTGTAAAATCTGAGTGTTTGCTTAAAAACGAAGTTTTTGTGTGAAAACTATTGGGTGTATGACTTAAAAATACGTGATTTTTTAAAATGTTTAGCTTTTATTATGAAACATTTGTACAATATAAATTTATTCAAAGTATTGGCCATTGTTAGCTATGACATTTTCCCATCTCTCTGGCTACATATGGATTCCGAGCCAAAAGAACTTGTTAAGTTTTACAACAATCTTCATGGAGTAGTTCATCCAATTCTTTAGCTGGCCTGGGCGATCTTTGTTTTTCGTATCAAAATCGCTAGTTCTGAACCGTACAAACCATATCTTGCACGTTGATACCGATAGAACACATTCCCGGTAAGCTTCGGTGAGCAAGCGGTGTTCTTCATCGGCACTTTATTTAAAACAAGTAAGAAAGTATGGTCGGTCAAGCCCGACCAGATAATACCCTACACTAAGTAAATGAGCAAAAACATTTTTCTTTCAAAATTTCAATAATTTATGTTCGTGAGCGATTTTCGGAAGTAGGCCTTATATGGGAGCTATGACAAATTATGGACCGATCAGCACGAAATTTGGTCACGTGATTAATGTTTATATGAAAGTTATTTATATTGAATTTTATGTGTATACCAACATTTGTAGGAGATTTATGCTCGTTAAAGTGATTATCGGAAGCAGGCCTTATATGGGAGCTATGAATAATTATGGACCGATCATAATAAAATTTGGTGACATGAATTCCCTATATATAAAACTTATTTGGACAATAACTTGTGTAGATACCTATATAAATTAAACATTTGTGAGGGATAAAATCCACTTTCGGGAGGACATTTGTATGGGGGCTAGGTCAAATAATGGACCGATTTCAGCCAGTTTCAATAGGGATCGTCCTTGGGCAGACAAAACGATATGTACCAAATTTTATCGAAATATCTTTAAAATTGCGACCTGTACTCTGCGCACAATCTTTACATGGACAGCCAGCCAGACGGACGGACGGACGGACATCGTTTAATCGACTCAGAAAGTGATTCGGTATACTTTAAGGTGGGTGTTAGACTAATATTTTTGGGCGTTACAAACAACTGCACAAATCCATTATACCCTCCCCACTATGGTGGTGTAGGGTATAATTAAAGAAGTGAAGCAAAACTTCCCGCATATGACGCTTCATTGGTACAAAACTCGACATTGAACATTATAAAAAGTGAGTCAAAAAAAAACTTATACATGCTTGTATTAAGTTAAATAAAACTTAAACCGTTCAATATAAAAATTCTCATAAAATATCTTTCATTCAAATATTTATCGACTTTTCCGGAAAACCTCACATTAAAGATTTTATAGTTGCTTCCGTTATCTTTTTGGACGAGGTGGTCCACTTACGCTTAAAATCGGACATGTCCTAGGATGCCTTTCCTGTGTTCTTTAATTATTTTTTTACAAGAGCCCAATACCTTTCCACTGGCCGAAGTTCTGGACATCTGAGTGGATTTGCTTCCCGTGGTTATTTTGTTTGAATACCACTCAAGGACCTTTTTTACATAGTGGTATGATGCCAAATCGGGCCAGAAATGTGAAGGCATTCTTTGCAGTGTTCTGAAATGTGAACGATTTTTAAAGACACCCCGGAATATATATTTCTGTGTTGATCGTGGCTGATGTCACAAATGATTGGCTTATTTTGCCAAAATTGCAAATGGCTTACCACACATGAAACTTCTTGAAGATTTTTTTTTTTTTTTTGTACGGAATTGTTTTTGAACATTACCTCGTCCATCAGCCACATAAAAATCTTGACCCGGAAGTTGTGAAAAGTAGTAGATAAATGTCATCATATGTTTCGTCATCCATCACACAACAGGTGTTTTTTTATAAAATTTTAACTACATTTTTTAGCTCGTTCTTTTGCTTGTAAGTTCTTTACCGCATTGCGATCTAGAAGCATTCGCTTTTGCTATGTGCACAAACAAATCAGAGCATTTAAGTTTACGAGCTGCTTTTTCTTATAAAACTGTTCGGTTCTCTTCTCTTCCTTACCAATATCTGTTAGACCTTCTATTCTTCCTCATCTAGGTTTCCTTTCAACGTTCACGTCATCCTTATACTGTTGAATGGCTTTGGAAACAGTGTGACGATGAACCTTCAGATCTTTTGCTATTTTTTTGAAAGTCCACATTGGATTTTGTTGAAAAGTTTTAAATATTTTTTTACGTACTTTTTTTAGGAGATAATTTTGACCAAAATAACAGTTGCAAATTAATGACTTGAAAAAGATATCTAATATAAGGACTTAGATTGTAAAATTCCTAATACACGTTTTTCATTAAAAATTTATGTTCATTTGTTGTTAATATGATTAAAATAAGTGTCCAGAAAAAAGTGCGTACTAAAATGATTAAATATTTTCAACAAAACCCAACTTAGTCCAACAAAAGTTGGCCAAACAATCAAAGGTCTGGTATCAAACTGTTTCCAATGTTATTAAACAGTACCGGTAGAACTTGTCCGTTGATATAAAACCTAGTTCAGGTAGAAGGAATCGTCCACATGATGTTCCTAAAGCCAAAAAATGGAAAGCATTTTCAAAAGAGCTCCCAACACCTCCGGTAGAAAAGCTGCTCGTTTAGGTCAGTACTCGGACTATTTGGTACGAAAAGTTAAAGCCAATGCAAGTTTAAAAGCCTACAAGGCTAAAAAAGTTCCTGAAAGGAACTCTGCTAAAAATTAAGAAGCCAAAGACAGAGCTCGGAAATTGAAGTCAAATTTTATTCCAAAAATATACCTGCTGCATAATGGATGACGAAATGTACGTATGGAAAAATTTCGCAGTTTCTGGTTCAATATTTTTATGTTGCAGATGCTCGAGGGAATGTTGAAGAAAAGTTTTGGACCCAATAGCAGACAAAATTTCTTGGTATGGCAAGCAATATGCAGTTGCGGCAAAAAAGCCAAACATTTGTTACAAAGGGCTCTATAAATACCGAAATTTACATCAAGAAATGTTTACAAAAAAGAATGTTTCCATTCATAAGACTTCTTAATGTGTCCACTTATTTTTGGCCTGATTTGGCATCTGTCACTATGGTAAGAAAGGTCTTGAGTGGTACAAGAACATTAATGTGGTATTGGTACCAAGAGAGGCAATATCTCCAAACTGCCTGCAGCTGAGTCCAGTGGAGAGATATTGGGCTCTTGTAAAAGAGAATTGAAGAGTACAAAAAAAGTGTCCGAAAGTGTGGTAGATTTTAAACGGAGATGGACAACCTGTTCGAACAAAATGACATAAAGCACTATAAAAACCATAATGGAAGGGTTTTCGAAAAAGGTTCAAAATTTCATCATTAGTGATTAGAACTATAAAAATAATTTTTTTTGTAAATTGTAACAATAATTTCAATCAAATAAAAAAAAAGATTCGAAACTGTAAGTTTAGTGGTTTCATTTTTATTAACATATATGTATGTTAAAAATTTTTCAATCTCAGTCCTTATTATTTAAAAGCCAAAAGGTTTTTTTTGGAAATAATTCGGTATCTCAGGAACTATTGGAAATATTGTTACGAAATTTCACATAGTTGGTGCTGAGGTTTCGAGTTTTCCAGTTGATTTACATTTGTTAAGCTTCCTAGCGCTAATGGAGGCCAGTGCGTGGCACCTTTAAGTTGGTCACCTCGGGTCTCAAATTATTTTTAAAAAATCCCCAAAAATCCATTTATGATCACAAATTTAAAATACAAATAGTCCTTGAGTAGATCTAAAAAAAATACGCTTACAGGTTATCTCTATTACGCTTGTAGGTTATCTCTATTAATTGAAGAGATACTTAGGTTTTTTGATTTTTTGTTTTTAATTTTGCTCTATCTTTTTATGTGTTTCTAGATATGGCGGGACGGAGGGTCAAAATTTATTTTTAAAACATCAGCTATATTGGCTATAAAATTCTTAATAAAATAAATAAAACTTGCTAACAGTTATCTCGTCCCTATAAAAAGTTACACGCATCCAAATTTGGAACATGTGAAAAGGGCCGTATTTTTTACGTCTTTTCCAGGGACTATATACAATTTTTATATGATCCGGAAAGTGAACTTATTGCAAAAGCGTGAAGACAACCCCCAGATCTATCCAAACTTGGCCATTTAAAAAAAATCGGTTTCAGTAAAAAATTCTAAAAAGACAAAGCTCGCATCTTAAAACATGCTCCATATTTGTATAACCCTATGTGTTTCTTAAATACGAACAATGGTTTTTTACTATCACACGGTAAATAACGTCACAGTAGGCACTTTTCTAAAAAAAAATCAGTTTTTGAAACAGATTTTACCCGTTTTAGGAATTTCGGAAATTTGAAAATGAAAAATTTGAAAAATTATAATGACATTGATTTTAGGACATTTTAGTCTATATCAATTCCAAATTTTGTTGTGATATCTTTAACAGTTAAAATTTTACATTAATTCAACTTTTATATTTTTCTTCATGGAAAATCACCATATTATAACTTTTTTAGTTTTAAGGTAAATTATGTCAAAAAAATTCACAAAATTATTTAATTTTACCAAAATAAGGAGTGAGATTGAAAAATACTTAACATACAATAAAAACGAAACCACTAATTTTAATTTTTTTTTTTTTATTTGATTAAAATTATTATTAAACTAGCTTGACCCGGTGCGCTTCGCTACCCCTGTCGTAGTCAAAAAAAAAAATATGTAAGGATTTTATAAAAAAATAAATGAATATAATTAATACCGGAATTTCTTGTTTCCACTTTTTCCCCTTTTTATCACTTTAAAGTCCAATTAGTGAAAAACAAATAAACAAACAAACTTACAAAGACATTTATATATTTATATGGATTAACAAAACAAAATATTTTTATATTTTTATCACTAGTGATAAAATTTTGAACCTTTTTCGGAAACCCTTCCATTTACGTTTTTATAGTGCTTTCTGTCACTTTGCTCGAACAGCTTGTCCATCTGCGTTAAAAATCTACCACACTTTTAGACACCTTTTTTGTGCTCTTCAATTCTCTTTAAACAAGAGCCGAATATCTCTCCACTGGCCTTAGCTCCGGGCATTATTGTTCTTGCCAAAAATAAGTGGACACATTATGAAGTTTTACAAATGGAAGCAGCCTTTTTTGTAAACATTCCTTGATGTAAATTTCGGTATTTATAGAGCCCGTTGTAACAAATGATTTGCTTCTTTTGCCGCAACTGCAGATTGCTTCCCATGGACTTTTTGGGTTCTAAACTTTTCTTCAACATTACCTCGAGCATCAGCAACATAAAACTTTTGACCAGGAAGTTGCGAAAAATCTGACAGAACATACGTTTCGTCAACCATTATGCTGCAAGAATATTCTTTTATAAAACTTAACTCAATTTCCGTTTTATAAAACTTAACTCAATTTCTGTTTTTGGCCTCTAAATTTTTAGCAGAGTTTCTGTCAGGAACTTTTTGAGCCTTGCATGTTTTTAAACCTGCATTAGCTTTAACTTTTCGTACCAAATAGTCCGAGCACTGCGCTAAC
Source organism: Calliphora vomitoria (assembly GCA_942486065.2). Taxonomy (NCBI): domain Eukaryota; kingdom Metazoa; phylum Arthropoda; class Insecta; order Diptera; family Calliphoridae; genus Calliphora; species Calliphora vomitoria. Next base: position 34,928,939 of record OW818031.2, on the reverse strand, counting down.
CGGCTTTCCTACCGGATGTGTTGGGAGCTCTTTTGAAAATGCTTTCTATTTATTTGGCTTTAGAAACATCATGAACCAGGTTTTCTATCAACGGCCAAGTTCTCCCGATACTGTTTAATAACATTGGAAACAATTTGACGGCAGACCTTTGAATGCTTGGCCAACTTTTTGTAGGACCAAGTTGGGTTTTGTTGAAACTTTTTTCTGGTCACTAATTTTAATCAGATTAACAACAAATTGACATTAAACATAAAAACTGACATGTTTTACAAAGGTAACTCGATAAAAAAAAAAAAAAATATCAAATAATACTTGGGTTAAAAGTTTTACTGAAAAACGTGTGTTAAGAATTTTACGATCTCACTTCTTATTAGTCTTCAAGTCCTAAGAATTTCACCAATATCAAATACTTATATAAAAATACTTTATTTACTCCTCAGAAGTGCCACAAACCTTGCCCCCTTTGAAATATTAGTACGTTTTTTCATACATTTCATGCAAAATGTGTTACACCAAACTTTCTTTTAAGTCAGCATGTGTTTGAATTCAAAATTTACATTCGATTTGTAAGTATATACATTTTGCATGAAAAAACGTACAAACGTTAGCAAGTTTTTTTTTACTTTATCTCAGATCTTCTCAAGGATTATTTATATTTTAAATTTCAGAACATTCGGATCATAAATAGATTATTGGCGATTTTTTAATAAATTTTAGACCCGATGTGACCAACATTAGCGATAGGAAGCTTAACAAAAGCAAATCAACTCGAAAACACCTCAACTCCAACCATCTGAAATTTCTTAACAATATCTCCAATAGTTCCTGAGATACCGAATTATTTAAAAAAAAAGTTTCTAAACCACTATGATAAGTTCTTTTTACTCACTCTTTAGTGTTGTTTGCACTATAATTTTCAATAACTAATTGGGAATAAATTATAGATAGGTACCCTTCAAAATGACACGTAAAAACAAAAACCACGTTCGAAAGATACGCCATATATTGTAATGTATAAAATACCGCGTTTTTGTATAAAAACTGTGTATTTGTGTAAAAAGTGAATTTTTTTTAAAAAACCCGAGTTTGAGTATAAAAAACTAAAATCCTGAAACTTTTGTGTAAAAACCAAGGTCTTGTGAAAATTCTGAGTTTTTGTGTAAAAACTGAGCTTTTGTTTAAAAACTGAGTTTTTGTGAAGACACAGTTTTTCCGTAAAAACAGACTTTTTGAGATAAAACTGACGTTTTGTGTCAAAACCGAGCTTTTGTTTCAAATCTAAGTTTTTGTTTAAAATTTTTTTTTACAAAAACCGATTTTTTGTATCAAATAAGAGTTTTAGCGTTTGTAAGCAAAAAATTGTTTGGTGTAAAAAATTAGTTTTGGTGGAACAAACAGTGTAAACAGAAATGGGCCACCTTAATGTTACATGTGTGATTGCAAGCAACAGAAGAGTGTGGGCTGCAAAAATACAATTATTTTGGCACTCGACACCTTTGTCGTAAAATGTTGCAGATACTTTGTTACAACTGCAGTGTAGTTATGCTGAATATTTAATGTATTTTAATGCGTACAATACACTGTAAAACTGTATGAATGTTGGTCGGTATATAAAAGAGTGAGAGTGTGCATATGTTGCTACATTCATGTCGGTACTCATATCTACCCACATTGTGCAGAATTATATGTATGTGTAGGTATATGTCTATAGTTGTAATTTTGTATATTTATCATGTCATATATATGCGGAGATGTATATGATTTTATTAACTCAATACAATTGCAACAAGAACATCATAAAATTGCATACTTAATAATATGGCTGTAGTTATAAAAAATAATTAATTAAATTGGTTAAACAAATGTTGTAGAATATTATTTACATTTTTTTCATATTAATATGGGTTTTATTTTATTTATTTAAATTTTACTATTATTTTTTATTGGCTCAATATGGTTGTAATAAAAAATTATTATTTTTTACTATAAAAATTACTGCTATTTATTACTATCATATGAATTTATTTATAGGTATATTTTTTATTTGATAAATAATGATAATTTTAATATTAAAGCACAATTTAACAAAAAAAAAAATAAGTAGTTTCTTTAATATGAGATTTTATGGTTTCCATGGGTTTTACTAAGGATTTTTTGACCACCGAATCTTGGGTTGGTAACACAGTTTAGAGTCTTCATTTTAATGTATTTAAGTTTCAACAAAAATATGTCTTAATGTCTTATTAAACTTAATAGATTTAAAAACAGTAAAATGGCAAAAGTCACTGAAATGATTACATACACAAAAACTTATACAACTTTTTATAAATACAACAGGAAACCTAAATAAAACACATGCTGTGTTTTCATTAAAATAAACTCAACAAAAAAGAGTAAAAGAACTTAAAATTTATAAAAATTAATCGAAAAAAATAAACATGCATGAAAGCAGAAACAGTGTATGTATTGAATTCATGATGCAATTTTAATGTTTGCTCTCTTGTTGGAAAATAAATAAAAATACCAAAAAAAAAAAAAAAATAAGAACAAATAAAAACTTTTTTGTTACACTGTGTGTGTGACACTCTTATATGAAGGTATGTAAGTATGTGTGTGAAAGAATATTGTGTATGTACATATCAGATACATTTTCCTGTTTTTTTTTCTTTCTTATTTTTTATTTTCTATTTTGTGCTCAACAATTTCTCATGTGATTTCATTTCTTTGGTTAAGCGCTGTAAGATTTAATCAACTGCAAAAAATAACTACTAGATGAAAATACCTTTAGGGTAGAAGTTGTTGGCTGGTTCCCGTTTCTGTTTGTACGTTTGTTTATTTTTGCAGCTTTTTTTTCCCAGAAAAATGAATGACTGAGTAAACTGGAAATAAATGGCATAAAAATGGTTTCGCTCGAGAACAGATGAAACAGATGTTGGGAAAATAAGAAAGAAAATCAAAAGTTTTATAAAAAGGAATAATTTCTAACGTGGGTATGTTGAAAAGTTAATTAACTAATACATACAACTGTTATTATTAAAAAATAAATTAGATCCATGTAGATTTGTACTAAAAGAAAATTTGGGTGGGTTATTGTGTAAAAAACTAGTTTCTGTGTAAAACACCAACAAATTTAGTTTCTGTGTAAAAATGTAGTTTTTGTTTTAAAACGAGTTCTTGTGTAAAAAAAACGAGTTTCTGTCTAACAAAGGAGTTTTATGTAACTATGAGTTTTAGTGCAAAAGTTGAGTTTTTATGTTTGTACACAACGATTAGTTATTGTGTAAAAAAATATTTTTTTTTTACAAATGAACTCCAAAAATATAGTTTCGGTGTAAAAACTGAGTTCTTGTGTAAAATCTTAGCTTTTTTTTAAAAACATTATTTTTTGTCTAAAACATATTTTTTTGTATACACTGAGGGAAAAACGACGTTGCAAAATCGACAACGGTTGGTGTCATTTTGACACCATACGGTATAACTGTTTTTCGATACCGTACGTTTACAATTTGTAATCAAATGAGTACGAATCGAAAACGCAATATTGTTAAATTTTTCGCCGACGAATCTCAGCGTGAGTAGGGATGTTAAAGTTGGTACAACTTTACTTTTTTTGGTACATTTTGACCTTCTAAAGTACCGTAGTACTACCGCGACTCATTTGGTACAATTTTTAAATTTTTTGAATTTCATTCCATTTATGATGCACAACAAATCGTTTAATGTAAAGGACGCTTAAATATGCCACTAGTATTGTGGTGTATAGAACGCTTACATATATTGACCAAGGCGTATTAATTATAAGGTGAGAGCGACCTTATAATTAACAAGGAACAGTAAATTTGACAGTTTTGGCTACCAAGCACGTGAAGAAAAAAATTGTCGGCTATGCTATAGACACCATGCCTTGATATTGACACTTGCAAGGCGAATTCATACATGGTGGTGGCAGTTCTCCAAAAACAACAATTGGTCTTAACAAATGGCAAAAAACAAAAATGAAAAATTAATCAAATATTTATTAATACTTAATATAGGGGGCATTTACGTTATGACTTAAAATCATGGGTTTTTTTGTACCAGCTCTTTTCTGATTGATTCTTGATACGATTATATGCCGAAAAAAAGGCAAACATGGTTGAGCAAAAAAGGCATCGTATAAATGCAAGGAGATTTTCGTAGAGGTTTTGAAATAGAAACGAAAAACAGGACATGACTTTAAATCAATGTGTAAATGTCGACGGCTTTACTTATTTATATAAAAAATATATATTGAAATATAAAAACAAGCTTTGACAGCGGCTAGAACCCAACAAGCGAAAAAAAGTAATCAGCTGTTTGACTGACTCCACCTTGTATAAATTCGCCTTGGACACTTTTTTCTAGAGTCGTTGCTGGAATTTCATCCATTCCATTTGTCTGCAAATGTGGAACGAGTTTTTTCTTTTCAAAATATAATGAAAACTAAGGAAAGAAACATACTACATGTGCCAACATTATCAAGTCTCATACAAACAAAAGAATTGATATCTTAGAGTTGCGCCGCCGCCGTTTTTATAAACTTAAGCGCTAAATAATAAGCATGAGGATATTTTTAAGTAAACCACCGCCGACAAGTTATTGTCATAATTTTATTTACATTAAAAAAGTGCAAATATTTTAACCCTCTAACTGGTAAAACCGCCTCAAGGCGGTCTTCGATTTTTTCGCTTCAATATAGTGAAAACTGTCTTTAGACAACACTTTTTTACATTTTCTTTATATCTGCAACAATAAATTTTGCGCCACTTGTTGTGGTTTTTTGGAACCTTTTTAAGGGTTCAGAAAAAGTCCATTGTATTAATTTTTACTGCAGAATCGACTGGTGAAATCAGATTTGCAATATATTCTAGCGTTTTTGCTCTACAAAAAAATGAGCTCAAATTCGCATGTTTAGGTGCGTTGAACCACCACAAAGAGTGAACATTTAAAAAAAAGGACGCCATTATTTTTATTTACGCAAAAACCTTAAAAAAATGGTGATACCCGCAAATCAAATTTTTTAAATTAACTCAAATGTACAAATCGCTCATTTGCTGCAACAATGTCATAACTCAAAAGCCGTGTTTTTTGAGCTGAGTAATACAAAATATGCGCCGTTCTATAGTCTTTCATATAGTTTCATCAGTTTTCAAAAAAGTCAATTATTTTTTATGTGAGAGTGTTTTTTTGTTGTAAACATCATAATTAAAATTCATGTTTTCTCGTTTTTTTTGACAAGTAAAGATTTGTATTAAATACAGATTAGAAAAATATTAATATTTACTACTTAAATCAGGTTTTATTTCTGAAATCGCATGATTTGTTGAAAATTTATGTAAGAAATAGTAAAATGTCATAAAACATTCAAAGCCGTTTTTCTCGAAACGACTTTTTTTGAATTATGACGTTGTTGCAGCAAATGAGCGATATATATAATTAACAGCAATGTAGAATACAATAAGTATTGGTTTTTTTTTGTAGAAAGAGGACCTAAGGGAAGCAGTGCCACCATTAGGGATGCTATTTGAAATTTCACATTCAGGAACTCAGACAATTGACACAAATGTTTTGCCAAATTTAAATATGGAATCTTTTATATGTATTTTATATTTAAGTATTTATTAGTATTGTATTTAAAAATAAATGTAAAAAATAAATAAATTATTTATTACCATAAAAATAGAGAAATTTATTCAGAAAGAAAAAATTGACAACGGTCAGGTGTCAAATCGTAAAAAATTAACTTTGAAATATAAAATTTTAGTGTTGATTAGAGTTTAAAAAAAACGAAGAATTTCAAAACCGCGGTTTCGGTTTTAAAATATTTAAAACCGATCGATTTCGGTTCGGTTTTGTGATAATTTATTAACTATTAACAGCCTTATGCATAAAAATTTACAAGAGCTTTATAAACCAATTATAAGCAAATTTTCATAAAGTTGTATTCATAAACGATTAATAGCTCAAAATACATTTGATAAACCTTTAATAAGTATACAAATTTTAAAGTTCGTTCGACCCTTCTTTAAACCTACTATAAAGTATTCTTTTTACATTTTATCTTGAAAAAAGGGAATTTTGAAGATAATTCTTTATAAATTTGCGTTAATAGTCGATACTATTGCAATTGATAAACATAATTTTAACTCCGCTGGGAAATATGGTCCACTTTAATAATATAAGATTTTGTTCCATATTTCTCCGGCAGTGAACTACATGAGGTTCGCAAGTGAGTTTTATTGTCATTTTTGTAATTTATTGTTAACCTGTAACGGCATGTAGTAACTAAATGCGTAAACATTGTGGCAGAAGGTCCACACAATCTAATATATCCACTCCGGAATTAAAATTATGTGTTTCCTCATAGAAATTCATTAATTTTTGTTAAAATTTAACAAAATGACAATAAAAATAAATTAATAAAAGAAATTATAAAACAGTGATGTTTATTTTATCACAGAATATTCGTCATTCGAATACTTTTAATAATAATTGAACTAAAATATATAAAAACGTTTGTATATTAATGCATTTAAGCTTAATATAAATTTACTAGAATCAGATATACATTTTTTATCTAAAAATTAGTTTTTATCTTCAAAAATGTATTATTACTAAAAACAAACAATGAAAAAAAGAGAATTAACGAATATTTTATCCTAATTGCAAGCAACACTAACAACGAAAAATGGGAAATAACAGAGAAGCATTGCCAGCATAGACAAAAAACAGTACATTAGTTATTGTGCCTTTAACAAACGTTTATGAATACTATACTTTTATAAATGATTTTTAAAGCTAAAGTGTTTGTTAACAAATTTGTGTTTTAAATCTACAATAAGTTTTTTTTATGCATATAGCCGTAAACCTGTTGATAATATAGGAAATGCTATACAAATTTTAAATTAAAACATGACGAGTGTTCAAGAGGATAAAGGAAAATTGGTCCTTTTTCTTTTAATGGTACTTTTTTAATACATTAAGTTAGTTGGCTAATATGCTACTCAGTAAAGAAATAATCAAGAATAGGGTGCTCAATTATATTATGATCAGTGTTGCCAGAAAAGTTTTACCTCATATCCCCAATCTATTAATCGATGTCCCCAAAAAATCCCCATTTCATAATTGAAATCCCCAATTTTGTCCCCAACATAAAAATGTATATACAATTTTTTTTTTCCAGCAAAAATAAAGAAAAACTGAAATAGTACTGAATATAATGAAAAATCGATTAACCGCTTCTTCAGCTAAAACAGTATTCGAAACCGATTTTTATTTTTATTGTACAAAATTTAGTTTTTGTAAAATATAATCCTGATTTTAAATTTTTTAAGTTTTCGTTTTTAAGGGTGATTTATTGAAAGCAATACTGTTTTCGTTGCTATAAATAGGTCAAAGAACTGCTCATCTTTTGAAGCCAAGAACGAATCAAGCCAATATCGGATATTCTGTTCCAAAGTGAATCGTATCCCAGAGAGAGCGTTCTGCATCGTTCGAATCAAATAATAGTACGACAGGGCATGATCTTCTGGACTATAAAGCGGGTTCGGGAAAACATCCCATCCACTTTATTCTTGACGGAATGTTACGGTTTCATGTCTGTCCGCATATTATTGGTCAATGCACGCTTTAAACTCATCAGTTGCGTTCGGTACAGGTTCCCTGTAATGTTCTGGTCAGATTTCAGCAGCTCTTATGAGATAAGACCCTTTTGCTCCCACCAAATACATAAAATTAGCGCAATGGATATTTGGCTTTGGTGTCGATTCGGCTGGTTGGCCGGGCTTCACATATCTCTTACGCTTCGGGTTATCGTAATGGATCCTTTTTTCATCGCAAGTAATGATTCGGTGCAAAAATTATTTTCTTTTATAGCGTTCAAGCATCATTTCGGACATGGAATCGTCTTTCAAGGTCTCTCGGCTTTAAATCCTATGGTGCCTAATTTCCCTGCTTTTGCATGAATTCAACTGCTCAGTAACTCCCAATGATTTTGCAAGCTCTTGTTGAGTTTTATAACAATTTTCAGGGTGTAATGCCTCCAATTCTCGGTATTTAAACTTTTTTGGCTAGTCTGGGCGATCTTTGTCTTCCGTGTCAAAATCACCACTTCTGAACCGCACAAACCATATCTCGCACGTTGAAACCGATGGAACACATTCACCATTCAGTGGCACTTCTTTTCAAATTAAAGAAAAAAAGCATATGACGTTTTGTTGGTAGAAAATTCAACATTGTCGAATGTTCAATAACTAAGTGAGAATATGTACCCTTCAAAATGACTTATGGTTTATTAAAAATAAAAACCGCGTTCAGAAGATACGCCATCTGTTGTAAATCCCGTATTTTTAAGTCATACACCCAATATTTGTTAAACAAATAAGTCCCGAAATGCATGTCAAATATTTTTGTGCTTTTTACAAAATTTAGATACAATGTAATGAACATTTTTAAACGCAGATATAAATTTTTTAGCAAATAAAATGTTGTTTACACGAACTATGAATAAATAGTATAAAGTCAAAACTAAAACTGTTTATACATTTAAAATCCCCAAAAATTTTATAAAATACATGTAACATCCCCAAATTTTGTTAAAATCCCCAAATCCCTCCCCACGAAAATTTGTCCCCAAATTATTCATGAAATCCCCAATTTGGGGAGAAATCCCCGCATCTGTCTACACTGATTATGATATCAAAAATGAAGAAATAAAATAAACTAAGGAGTATTTTTTCGTTCTTCAAATAGTACTTTTTGAATTTTCTATAATATTGAACCTAGAATTTCAAACTTGACAGTGGAAAGTGTGGAAAATTGTTACTTTTTCTTCTAATGGTACTTTTTATTATATTAAATTATATTGTTTCTGAGTACAGAAAGAATCAAGGATAGAGGGCATAATGATATTGAGGTAACAGAAACTATTATTGAAATTTCTATAATAATGAACCTATAACCAGGAAATTAAACACACATGATCCGGACTGAGTTAGAATATAAAAAGAGTACTTTTTCCAACTAATAGTACTTTTTGAATATTTTATAACGTTGGACCTAGAAAACGCGAATTCAACAGGGATAATTAATGTTACTACATATTTCTTTATTGTAAAGGTACTTTTTGAATATTTTATAATAATAAACCTTAAAATTAAAAATTAAGCACAAATGATTATGAACGAGTTAGAATTCACAAAAGGTGATTTTAGTGGTACCTTGCATTTGTATTTTCTATAATAATGGACACAGAAATATGAAATTAGACTTTCGTGATGCTGAGTATAAATACAAAGTGTGGGTCTTAATGGTACTGTTTTTATTCTAATGATACGTTTAAAATGAGCTAGAATCTACATTACAATGAATCAATAAACATGAAACTGGATACATATTTTCCTGAATTAGTATTAATTCACAAAGGGAGACTTAATAGTACTATTTCTTTCTTTCAATTGGGGTGGCGAAGTGCACCGGATCAGCTAGTACTTTTATCGGATATTTGAAAATGACTAAGACTTTGTTACAAACATTTTTCATTATTTAGCCTGGGAAAGGTAGCCTACTACATCATCTGAAGCAATTATTGTAATACAATTTAAAAAATATAAACAAATCTTAAGATATTTTTACCGATTTGCTTTTAGAGAAATTGGATGAAAAAGTTTGTTTCTCATTTCTAAATTTTGAATTTTTCTACTGAAAATAGATTAAAAGTCAAAACCGAAGAATAATTGTCGGTTCCGGTTTAGGCCTTGAAAAAGCGCGGTTTCGGTTAAAACCGAACTGGATACTCTAGTTTTGATATTGTAAAAAATACAACTATTTGTGGAAAAGAAGCGATTTTTTGTGTTAAAAGAAATTGTGTATTTGTGTAAGAAAATAGTGTTTTTGTGTAAAAAAAATATGATTTATGTTAAAGACAAATTATTGCATAAAATAAACTTTTTGTGTAAAAAAAACTGGGTATTTTAGTATTCCTTTAAAAAAAAAATTGTGTTAAAGACGATTTTCTGTATAAAACACTGAATTTTGAGATTAATATTAATATGGTGTATAAAATGCTACTTTTTTTTGTATAAATCTTGGTGTACAAATTAATTTCTGTAAAAAAAAAAAGTTTTTAGTAAGAACATTTTTGAGTAAGAGAAGTTTTTTGAACCGGATGGTTTAAAACAATTTAAAACATATTTGAACAGCATCATATAGATATTTCCTCAAGTTATCTGAAGCCATAGAATTTTTTGAAAAAAACAACAGATGCACCCGTGGTTTTGGGTTATACCTCAACCAGTTCTAAATCGATTTTCAACCAATAAATGGTTGAATTGAATTCCGTATCTAAAGGGTGTCCTAAAGTTTACGAATGATTTGTTTTTTATGGAATATGACATCAGGTAAATGGCTCCTTCGGCATTGGTGGCACATGGCAAATTTGTAGATTATCATCATTAAATGTTTGAAAAATGCAAAAGTATTTCAACTGAAAACCTTTGCCATTTAACTAAGTATGTATGAAATTCCATTCTAAGAAAACAACATTTAAGCAGCAATATTTTCTTTAAAGAATTTTTAACACAGTTATTTGATTGTGACTTCTTGCACTTAAGTCAACTTCGAATAATATTCTCTCATTAACTATGTATGCACTTTGTTTTTCTACAATCAAGTATATTTTAGCAATCTTTTTCTTTTCATTATTATTATTTTTTCTGCCTTAAGATGGCAAAATTGAATTTTTCGTATTTTTGTCACGCATTTGACATCATCAGAGAGAGAGAGAGAGTAGTGTACAACTTGTGATTTCTAGTTTAAAGTTAAAAAAAAAAATACTGGGTTGGCAGTTGTTTTTTTTTATAATTCTAAAGACCCAACAAAGGTTTTCATTTTTAGTGCAAAGTGCTGTTGAAAAAAGGAAAACTGCTTAAAATAAGTATATACCTTTTTGTTCAAATTTGGAGCGTTTAAATAATAATATGCTTTTCATAATTTTCATTAGAATTTTTTTGAGTAAAAAAAACTTTTAGTTTTTGTACCGAATTTGAAAAAAAAAAAATCGTGCTTATGTTGTTATTTCCCTTTTTTAAAGTTGTTCAAATTGAAGCACGAAATCATTAAATGGTTCTTGGATTTTCTTTTTGAGTGTTTTGTTTTTTTTTTGTCCTCTAGATATTTTGTATAATAATAATATTCGTTCATTTAGCATACGTTGACACTTGGGTACAAATGTTGATAATGGTGTGAAAGTAGTTTTAACACTTTGCATAGAATTTTTTTTTTTCTCTTTTAATATTTTCTAAAACGAATAAAATGAATGTAAGGAACAGAAGTGGAAATTGTTAGAAACAAATTGGAGTGTTTGCAATTATCTGTTGCTTTCTGGGAGTTCAAGTATAATGTTTATAAGGTGTTGATTTGGTGTTAAGGCGATCTGAGTAAATGTGGCCTTTATTGATACTTGAAAGTAAATATGTTTATATCATATAATTTACAATTACACATGTCAAGGACATGCCATGACATATATAATAATTTTATTTCAAATGGGATTGATCGAAAAAAGTGGTAATAAAGCTCAATCTTCTAAACTACTGGTCCGATTGGAAAAAGATTTATAAACGAATCATAGAGAAGGAGTTTGTGAGCACCCTTTTAGAATATAAGACAGGATGTCAAGGTCGACCATCTTTGGTTAGGAAAACTTTGTTCAGCTTGTAACATGTGCAAATATGAACAGATTTCAATAAAGTAGAGTTTGGAAAATACAGATCCAAATTCATCCACAATATTCCTTTTATTGTACTAACTATGAATATACAGTATTCTGCAGACATTTTTAAATATTTTGAAACAAGTAACTGTGACACCGAGAACTTAACAAGTAAGAGTTATTTGGCAAGTGTTATATAGTGGTAGGGTCAATTATGGATCGATCCTCATAAAAGTTATTAGAAAGATTTAGGTTCGTATAGGTTCAGAGTATTTAGAACTTATTTGTGCACAATTTTATCGGGATTGTCTGAGTAGTAATAATTACGCTTACGTAATTATTACTACTCAAGCAGTATTTCAGTCACCTAGCTGTTTTCGTTTGCGCCCTAACGTATTTTTAATAGACAGACAGACGCACGGACATAGCTAGATTGTCTTTGAATTTCACAAGGACCCAAAATATATATACTTTTGTGGGGCTGCGATAAATATTTCGATACGTTATCGATATGATTTCGATATGTTATAAATATATCATATCTCCTGACAAGTAAACTGCAAAACTAATATCATTTGTCAAATAATTATCATAAATTATAATTGAATGGTCACTTTTTTTTTGGAAACTCTACAATAAATCAAGTACAATGGTTAATAAATTCCTGTTTGTTTTACCAAATTATCTCTTATAAAGAGTTTTCCAACACGAGGCGTTATTTTGAATCAACCGGTATTTCGGTAGCTGTCACTTTTGAAGCTTTTATTCTTTGACATTTGACAAGTAGAAACTACGCCATTACTAAAAATGGAACGCTACACGCTTCAACAACGCATTGAAATTATTAAAATTCACTACAAAAATGGTGAAAATCTTGCAGTCACAGTTCGTAGAACTTAAGCATTTTTGGGTCGTCGTGAAGCACCTTGTCGGACCGCAATATAGAAATTGGTTGAAAAATTCGATCTGTTGGGACAAGTTAGTGATGTGAATAATTAAACCCGTGCACGTCGCTCAAGAAAAACTGAGAATATTACTGCTGTAGCCCAAAGTGTTGAAGAAAACCGAGGTTTGTCCAATCCTCGTCCTATGCGCTATCGAGAGATGATTAATGATCTCTTATGGTCGTAGTTGGATGATATTAATCTGAACAATGTTTACTTTCAACAAGACGGCACTACGTGCCACACAAACAACGAAACCATTGCTCTTTTACGGTAAAAGTTTCCTGAACGTGTTACCTCTCGAAGAGGTGATCACAATTGGCCACCGAGATCTTGTGATTTAACACCTTGCGACTCTTCCTTTGGGATCACGTGAAAGAGAAGGTCCAAGACCTCAAAGATAGAATTCGTGAGGCTATCGAGTACAAAGGGCAGCCACTTTGCGATTTGCTTATGGAAAATTTCATGAAAAGGATATGGTCCTGTAATCGTGGTCGTGGTGTCCATTTGGCTGATGTTGTCTTTCATTATTAACGGCATACCTTCCTCTTTATTATGAAATAAACAACCGATCATTTATCTCAAAAAATGGCATTTTACTTTGAATACCAAAATAACACCTCTTGTTGGAAAACCCTGTAGTTAAAAATATATTTAAATTTCAATATATTTTTAAAAGTAAAATTTTCAATTTTATTAAGTTACATGCAAATTATACTAAAATAAATCGCAGAAAATATTCCAATTTTTATATGATTCGACTAGGACTTTGTCAAAGTAATGTTAATATTTTTTGCTAACGGCATTGAAATCACATTAGGTATAAATAGCTCTGTTCAATAACTAAAAGTTGTTACTAGTTAGTAACAATTGTTACTGGAAAAGCGTTAATTAACTCAAAAAACTAGCAAGTAGAGAAAAAATAAAGAGCGTATAAATTTTAGAGAGTGTTCTCTCGTTGCAAACTATTACAAGTTCTATTTTGAACTCGTAATAGTTAGCAGCTTATATTTCATATGTTTTGAGTTATTGTTTATTTATTTACAATTTTATTTTTGTGGTGAAAAAAATAAAATTGAAGAAAATGTGAATATTTATACATTTTAAAAGGAAAAAAATATGAAAATTGTGTGTATAAATTTTTTGTTACTGGAAAAGCGTTCATTTACTTTTTACTATTTTTGAGAATTTAAGAGAGTAATTTTGTATGTTTTGATTTTATTCTCTCGTTGCAAGTATTTACCGGGAAAGTAAATGAACAGACCTAATGTTCTTAATTGAAAAATAAAATTGTAATTAATATCGAACTTCTAAACTATGAAAAACTGGAAATATTTAAAGAAAATGTCTTATTATAATGTTATATGTAGTGATGTAAAACTTAATCTGTCGAATTGATCATATATTGGATGTATGACTTTAAATTTTTAGCTTTTATTTTGAAACATTTGTACAAAAAAAATGTATTCAAAATATATGGCATTGTTAGCTACATATGATCATTTCCCATCTTTGGATGGATTCCGAGCCAAGTTCATCTTTTGAGGCCAAGAACGAATTAAGCCAATATCGGATACTCTGTTCCCAGAGAGAGCGTTCTGCATTGATCAAAACAAATTGTATTCGCAGGGGGCATGGTCTGGACTATAAAGCGGATGAAGCAAAACTTACAAACCACTGCATTCTAAATACTTTTTAACAGATTTTGCAACATGTGGCCGAGCGTTGTCATGATGGAATGACGCTTTCAAATCTGGCCGCATATTCTGAGCGTTTTTTGGCCAATGCTCGCTTCAAATGAATCAGTTGTGTTTGGTACAGGTTCCCTGTGATGGTCTGGCCAGATTTCTCTGGTTTTGGATGAATCCTGCTGCATTTTAAAATTGTTGCTTTTGTAGCTCCCAATGATTTTGCAAGCTCTTGTTGAGTTTCACAACAATCTTCATGAGTAATGCCTCCAATTCTTAGTCTTCAAACTTTTTAGGCTGGCCTAGACGATTTTTGTTTTCCGTGTCAAAATCACCACTTCTGAATCGAAGAAAACATCTCTCACACTTTGAAACCGATGAAACATTTTCACCATAAGCTTTGGTGAGAAATTAAAGAAGTAAAGACATGACACTTTGTTGGCACAAAATTCGAAATTTTCAAAGCAATAAAAAAAGTTCTTGTTTACACTGTAATCTTCAATAACTAAGTGAGATGACAAATTTGACATATATGTTATTAAAAACAAAAAACCGCGTTCAAAAAATACTCCACCTAAATACCGCATTTTTAAGTCTTACACTAAATATAATGTATTGAAACTTTTTTACTTACAAAAAAAAAACTCATTTTGAATCAAATTTGATATGTTGTGTTTTGTCAAACTGAATTTATTTTGAAAAAATAATAAATTTTATTTTCAAAGAAAAAAATTTTTAAATCAAAAAACATGAATGAAAATGTGAATAAAAAGATTTCATATAATGAAATTTGGATAAAGCACTATTAAACCGTTGTTCTTTTTTAGTGAATATGCCAAAATAAAATTTGTTTATTTTTTATTTGACAAATTCAATTTTGACAAAACCTATGCTCTTGTCAGCAAGAAATATTGTGTTTGTTGTGTATTACGTCATGGAATATTACAAACAAGAATGCAACTCCAATGAACCAACCACATATGAAAGTAATAAGAAAAAATCAAATAACAAATTTTTGTAAACAAATTTTGAAACATTTTAAATAAATAAAACTTATTTTAACTTTAATGATGATTTTATGATTTAGTAAAATTTTATTCCAAAATTAACAATAATAACCATTTTTAAAATAAATTTATTTCAAAGATGCGGTTAAAATTTGGTAATTTTTAATTTAATTTTTAATAAAAAAGCATTATCCTTAAAAAAAAGGGAAAAAAGTTGCTACATTTTATACAATTTGTTTACATTAGTCATCGATATTTTGGAAGTTTTTAAATTGGATTTTTGAAGCTATGGGAAATCGGAATAAAAGTGAATTACATAGAATAAATGCATAGAACGGAAGTAGAGAGTAATATCAATGGACAAATTACTCTCTTTTCACACATACTAGTGATGCAATAACAAAATACATGCAATACATTGTAATGAATTAGGTTTTTGGCTCTCAGTTACCTATCTAGTTGTCATCTATTTTGAAATATACAAAAATATTTTTTAGTTTATTTATCGAACGAATACTGAGTTATTCAAAAACTAAAACCGAAAATATATATATATTTTCTTTTTTTCGAAAACCTAAATTTTGAGAATTATTTTTCTAAAACTATCCACAAACTATCCAGGAACTTTTGATTTCAAAGAATATTTTTCTGACTTTTGCGACCTCCTTTAATAACAGTCATATCACGTAAAACAGTTTGGACATGTTCTTTAATTATTTTGTTATATTTCATTATAATTTACTATAAACAATATTTCTGACATTTGTCTATGAAATAGAGTATTGTGCCACATGTCGTCAATATCATCCAATTTAGGCAGAAAGAACTCACGATTTCAAAAAAGTAAGGTCCAATGATGACTCCAGCCGAAAATCCAGACCAAACAGTGATACGTTGTTGATACATGTGTGTCTTTCAGCGTATAAGATGATTTTATCGACCTGAGGCCGCCAAACTTTCATTGATTTTCAAATATTGTTCTACAATAAAATCGAGTTGTATTCTTCATTTTAAGTAACCCCAAATTGTCAGCTGTTAAACTGCAATTTTTGGTTGACAACAAATTCAAATCCTGTGTAAAATTTTGGGACACAATTTAGAATTTCCAGGACGTATTTCTAGGTCCAAATTTGGAAGAATTTTAACAAAATACTTTGAATGTAGCCCAATAACCAAATAAATTCTGTAACTAAATCATAAGTACCATATTAAACTAAAATACACACCTTAATCCATAGAAATTACTAAATTAACAATCTATCAGCAAAAGTAAATTTTAGTGTAAATTAAACTTTAATTTAAAACGAGTTTAAATCCACCCAAAAGTAGAAAAAAATGGAAAACGAAAATATAATAAAAAGTTAAAATTTTCTTTGGTATTTTATAAAATTTATGATGTTGGCAAAAAGTTTTGCGTATGCCAATTCGAAGCAAAAGTCATTTAGTAATCTACTCCAGAAGCAAACTGACAGTGAGTGTGTAGAAGAGAGAAATGCATCTTTTAATATGACTTTAGTTTTTTTTTTATATATATATTTCTATCATGTTGTTGTTGCTGGATACTTGCTACTTGTAACCAGGTTAAAGTGAGTGTATCTGTTTTATGCCATCTCATGTTTTATAGTCATTTATGTGAGTGTGTCTCTGTTGAGAACTGACAGTGGTTTTATTAGCATTCCAAATAAACCAACAAATCAGTTCTTTAATTAATGAATAAAACCAATTTACGTTGTTACTCTACAGACATAAATTCAGTTCATCAGAAATTTACTGCTTTAAAGAGTTTGTTCAAATAAAATTTAAATATGAAGCAGTAAGTTAACTTCGTCCTAACCACTGTGTAATCTACCAATGCTACTAAATACAGAAATACAAACACCTAAAGCAATACTTACATCATCTAAAGGTCCATTACCAACTAGACTACATTCGATCACGTTGCAAGGTAATTTACTATCAGTTTAGTATCATTCTTTTTTTTTTTTTTCTTTCATTTCTCAATTTCTTTACAATTCCTTTTTACCATTTGGCTGGCTTGGCTCGGTGCGACTGACTTGACTTTCCTTGCCTTTTGTACCTTAAAGGCATGCACATTTAATTGAGTCATATTCGTAGAAGCACAAACCATCAGCATCAACTGCAGTAGCAGCAGCATCAGCAGCAGCAGAAACATTAAATGCAATGAGTTACAAATGTTACGACGACTTCTTGTTCGATTGGTTCAAATGCAGTTTGGTTTATATTACAAACGTATGCCAATAAAATTATATTTCTTTTCCAGTTTCTATGCACTTGCTTCGTTCTTTTATTTGCAATACTCAATTATTTTTCGAGAATTGTGGGTTTATCTTTTGCAACAACCTACAAGAAATTTATGGCATAGCATATTTTTTTACTGCCTTTTCAATTAGTTATAAATTAAAAGGCAGATAGGGAAGAAACCACTTTGTTAGGAATTGAGTTGTTCAATTTATTTCGCTTGAATTTTTTATTCAAAAAGTCTTCTTTAATCAAGAAATGGTTTATATTTTAAATGAAAAATATTTTTTTTTTTTTTCGGAATACAATAAGTAAAAAATTAAAAAAAGAAAAACAAATATGTTTAAGACTTAAAAAATTTATTGAGGTTTCAAGTTTCTGTTTGAATAAATTATATATATAAAATCGAATATTTACAAATTACAGCTTGGTGAATTGCACACTGCTTAAATAAGCCGCATTGCGTATGAGTGTTACAATGTTACTCATACGTATTTTAAAATTATAAATTACAATGTAGAAAGAGAAGATGTTTCTTTGGTAGAAATTAAATTGTTTAATTTATTTCATTTGAATTTGTTGATGGAAGTTTTTTTTTAATATAGAATTAATTTATATTTTAAATTAATCATATAACGAGAACATTGATAAAAAGGCTAACTCACATTTTGATACCCACTGTCAAAAAATATGATTTTGTCATTCCGTTTGTAACACATTGAAATATTCATCACAGACAAACAAAAGTATACATATTCTGGATTCTTAAGAAATTCTAAGATGATTTAGCTATGTCCGCTGTCGGTTGAAAATACGATAGGGCCCAAAGGAAAGGTTTGATAAGGTTTATAATTTTTTCAATATATAGAATAACACATTGTTCTTAATACAAATATATTTGAGAAAGACACCAGAGTTAAGTATTAAATATTTCAGAGGAATTTTCCAAAAACCAATATCGTTGGTTAGTATACAAAAGTGCTAAGTCCACTTTTTATGAAAATTGAGATTTTAATACAGAACGTTAGAATAATTAAATATGCACTGTTTTCGAAAGCAAAGTATACAATTACAGTGCAAGCTCGGTATTTGCGACTACCCATTATAGCGACGGTTTATCGCGATGGCTTAATTTTTAATATGGCAGGTTCTATAATCGCGACAGTTTATAAGAAACGGGTTCTATTTTTGCGACTTTTATCTGTTTTTTTTTTTTTTTTTTTTAATTTGTTTACAAAGCCTATAAGCAAACAAAGATAAGTCTTTTGGTATCTAAGTCTCTTGTATGATTGTAAAGCAAAAGATTTCTCAAGAATTTGAGATTTAAAACAGATTTAAAAGTGGAGATTCCATAAATTCAATTTGCGTGAATTACAATGCATAAAAATATCAGCAGTCATATGTATTCCAAAATTTATCAAACCAATTCTGGTTTCAATGCCAGTGAAGGATGGTTGAAGAAATTTAAGCGTCGACATGGAAAAAAAATTTTGGAAATACCGGACGAGAAATTGTCTTCTAAACCTCATTTATTGACCCATCTATTGATGAGCATGGGTTGGCTCTTCATCAAATCTACAATGCCGACAATGTTTGCCCTGTTCAAATGCGAATGGCACAGACAAACTGAAATTGTTGGTTGTTGGAATATCGAAAAACCCATGCGACTTTAAATGCTTTTTCAATAATCCTGTAATATACAACTACAATAACAACGCCTGAATGACATCATTTATATTAAAAAACTGGTTCGTGGATTTATACGATAGTGGTCATGATGAAGAAAAAAAAATAAAGCGGACGATTGTATAACATCGATAAACATATGTCTGCTTATGAACTACGTGATTCAGCTGATATTTTAAAAAATAATATGCCAAAAAAGCAACTCAAAATCTCCAATTTATTTAAAAATGTTTATAAAGCAATTCTAATTTTAAAAATTACAAAAATTTTTTAATTTTTTTGTTATCTCGAAAATTCTGGTTTTTAATTAGTCGCGAATATCGAGCTTGCACTGTATTTATTTATTTTTTTCGTTGTTATACTTTAGTATGCTAAGCACATATTTTTTTGTTGTCAAAATTGAAAACTTATTATCTCAGTCAAATGGAATTGAGTATAACTACGTAATTAAATTTAATATAATCTGACTCTAAATATAATAGCATCAACATTGTTTTAATTGTTGGTTTATTTAATTTCAACCAAAAAAAGTAAATCCTATTTTTTTTGGAGCAAATGTTTGACCGTTTTTAAATTTGTTATCATCGCTGTAATGATAAAAATAAATAGAAAAAATTATGAAAAAATGGAAATCCACTAAAAACAACAAAATAATTAATAGGTAATGAGCTAAGTCCCTTATTAAAAATTACTTATAAGTCGCCAACGCAGCTTTTCTAACAAGTGATTATTTATAATTATAAATCATACCAAATAACATAAATGACAACTAGATAGGTAACTGAGAGATAAAAACCTACTTCATGAGAATGTATTCCCATGTATTTTGTTACTGTGGGGAAAGAGAGCAATTTTGTTTGATTTTTTCATTAACATTTCAATCTCCTTCCGTTCTATGTATATATTCTATGATATAGAACTGTATTAGCAGATTTAAAACCAGGGATTGTAGAATATGTTTTGTATCACTTGTAAAGTTTGTGAAGAAGGACTGCATTCAGATGGTATCTATTTATAGTTTAAGTCCGTGCCTTTTTGAATGAAACACTTATTTTTGGATAAAAATTATTATATTTTTCAACATAGTTTCCTTTGAGCTCTATGCTCTTTGTCTAACGTTTTTCCAATTTTATTATCCCCTCCAATAAATAATATATGTAAGTATTTTTTCAGGGAGCGTAACAATTATGACATTTATAATAAAAATCACAACATAATTGTTATTTTTTTTTTTTTTTTGTTAAACTTTGATTTTTATTTATTTTGTCAGGAATATTTGTCAGACTTTGATTTTTATTTTGTTTTTGTCAGAAATAATTGTTAAATTTTTGTCAGACTGATTTTTGGAGATATTAAAATTAATTATTGAGTTTTATTTACATATATGTAAGAGTCTGACAAATATGTAAATAAAACCCAATAATTAATTTTAATATCTGCAAAAAATATAAGCTCTGTTCAATAACTAAAAGTTGTTACTAGTTAGTAACAATTGTTACTGGAAAAGCGTTCATTAACTCAAAAAACTAGCAAGTAGAGAAAAAATCAAGAGCGTATAAATTTTAGAGAGTGTTCTCTCGTTGCAAACTATTACAAGTTCTATTTTGAACTCGTAATAGTTAGCAGCTTATATTTCAAATGTTTTGTGTCATTGTTTATTTATTTACAATTTTATTTTTGTGGTGAAAAAAAAAAATAAAATTGAAGAAAATGTGAATATTTATACATTTTAAAAGGAAAAAATATGAAAATTGTGTGTATAAATTTTTTGTTACTGGAAAAGCGTTCATTTACTTTTTAATATTTTTGAGAATTTAAGAGAGTAATTTTGTATATTTTGATTTTATTCTCTCATTGCAAGTATTTACTGGGAAAGTAAATGAACAGACCTATAAAAATCATAGTCTTACAAATATGTCTGACAAAAAAATAACAATTATTTCTGATAAAACAAATAAAAATCAAAGTCTGACAAATATTCCTGACAAAAAAAAAAAAAAAAAAAAAAAAAAAAAAAAAATATTTTTGACAAAAAAAAATAAAAATCAAGAATTTTAAAAGCATGTTATTTTATGAAAATATAGTTGAAAACGATCAAAATGGTATACTTGACTTGACTCTTCGAAATTTTCTTGTGATGGCTTTTTTCCTTTGAAATTTCAAGAATAATTATTATTTTCGGTCCCTGATTTTTTTTCGTTTGGGTTTATACTATTAGCTGGAAAAAGTACCTGCAAGTCCCTTTTTTATATTCTAACTCATTCAGGATCATGTGTGTTTAATTTCCTGCTTTAGGTTCATTATTATAGAAATTTCAATAATAGTTTTTGTTAATCATTATGTTCTCTATCCATGATTCTTAATTTACTCAGAAACATATCAGCCAACTATTATGTATACTTATAGGTAAAATAATTTAATATAATAAAAAGTACCATTAGAAGAAAATGTAACAATTTTCCACACTTAAACCAATGTCAAGTTTTTAATTTCAACGTAGTTTCCTGATTCTAGGTTCAATATTATATAAAATTGAAAAAGTACTATTTGAAGAACGAAAAAATACTCCTTAGTTTATTTTAGTTCTCCATTTTTGGTATCATACTACTATTGAGCACCCTACTCTTGATTATTTCTTTCTGACAAGCATATTAGCTAACTATAATGTATATAAATAATTTAATATATTAAAAAGGTACCATTAAAAGAAAAAGTACAAATTTTCCTTTATCCTCTTGAACACTCGTCAAGTTTGAACTTTAAATTTGTATAGCATTTCCTATATTATCAATTGATTTAATAGTTATTAAATTATCGGTTTTCAATTATTTAAAACCGAAACCGTGGTTTTGAAATTTTTTTGTTTTTTGGAAACTCTACACCAACACATCCGTGTACAATTTGACACCATTCGGTGTCAATAGTGTATCAACCCCGTATGTCCACAAATCGTACACAAACGGTGTCAATTTGACAACGAAGAAATGACACCATACCGTTGCAGATTTGACACCATCCGTTGTCGATTTGTCACCATACCGTTGACGATTTGACACCATACTGTTGTCGTTGATTTAACACCACCCTTTTTGATTTGGAAACGTGTAATCCCTCCCTTTCCAAAGTTACCATAATATTTATGACGATTAAATTAAAACCTAAAATACCTTATTTTTCATTAATTTTACATTTATTTAATATAAACACATTTATAAAAACATGTTGGAATACTCGTATGTAAAAAATGTTCAATGGCTATTGTTTCCAGGTACTGTTGTTCTTCCATATACTCCCTTTATTCAGCTATCTCCTCATTGACAGCATTTATTTTGATCACTTTTTGTTCACAAAACATAATTTATTTAACACTTATTTAATAATTTGTTCTTTTGCGTTCTAAATAACAAAAACTTAGTAATAAATACCATTACGTTCGTCGTAATAAAAATCAACTGGCTTGTTATTCAAGTTGAGATGCGTCGGCGCATAATTTAACAACATTGCGTTGTCGATTTGTACCCGTTTGTTTACACATTGTAAACGTACGATGTCGAAAAAAAGTGATACCGTATGGTATCAAAATGACACCAACCGTTGTCGATTTTGCAACGTCGTTTTTCCCTCAGTGTAGTATCTATATAAATATATAAATGTCTTTGTAAGTTTGTTTGTTTATTTGTTTGTTTGTTTGTTTGTTTGAGCATCACGCCTTAACGGCTGAATCGATTTTGTTGAAATTTGGAACGTAGATAGATCCTTACTTGGAAGCGTCAATAGGCTATAACTTTTTTCAATACTTGGACCAGGAAGGGGTAAACAGGGGGAAAACGGGTAAAATTGGTACCTTTAGTTCTTAAACAATAAATACTAAACGGCCGAAACGATTTTATTGAAATTTCAAACATAGATTACGACAGGGGTAGCGAAGCGCACCGGGTCAAGCTAGTATACTTATAAATATTACAAACAGGGTTTAATATTTAGTTAAACGTTTTTTACATTTGACTACCGACTACGCAATAAATATGAATCGTTTTCATATTAATGTCCACATATACTGAAAATATACAAACTATAAACCAATGCCATATATGCACAAGCCTCATAGTAGAAATATTTGTCGCAGTTTTTCCAAAAATATTTTGCCTTACAAAATATTTTACGTTGCAGCTAGAAGACAAAATGAAAATTTTTCATTTCTAAAACATTTGCTGCCCAAATATATGCATATTTTTGGTTAGCAAAAACAAATATATTGCTTGTGTATAATATACAAAAAATTTACTACAAAAACATCATACATGCAAACAAATTGCAGCGTGAAAACCATAAACTGCAAACGATATGCGCAGTAAAAAATTCAAACAATGGAAATATGGAAGATGCTAAATGTAGACTGCCAAACCATACGAAGTTGAAAAATGTAAAATACGAAATTGTGCGAAGTTAAAAATGTTTAAAACGAAAATGTGCATTTATAAAATATTTCAGCCACATATATGGAAATATTTAGCCGCATATAGTCACTGAGTAGAAAAATGTGAAAAAAACTATGAACAACAAGTGTGCGTTGATTTGGGTGTGCAAAATAAAAATTTATATTGAATCGTGTGTTTAAGAATTTAAGTGCAATAAAATAGAAGCTTTATTTTTTGAGGTATGTAATTGTATTATGAAAGATAGGAATGCAGTGTAAATATATCAAATAAGATTCTGGGCAAAGGATAGTGGACGATATTATTTGATTGAATTTTTTGATTAAATGGTTTTTGTTATACGAATTCAAATGTATTTCTGCTGCTTGTAATAGGAGTCCAGAAAAATTAGTAACATACAATTTTGTATGTAAAGTGGCTAAAAAAGGATAGATAATGCAACAACAAAATGTAAGAACAGACAAGCAAAAGAGCCAATGAATACAATGTAATAAAAAATAACAGGATCTACAAAAAAAAAAATAGTATGTTGCATAAAAATGCAATGTAGATATATGGATTACTTTTTGTTTGTACACTCAAATGTATCCTTTCGTAAAATTTGTAACAGGAGAACAAACAAATAAATAAGCAGCATAGAAAATAATTGTGCAAGAACAATTTGATGCGTAAGATATAAATGCAAAAAGGCACAGGCATGAGTACAACAGGAGCAAAAGGAAATTAACTGTATAAAACTGCTGTATGTGTGTACATGTGTTCTGTAACTGCATAATGCAACAACAATTTACGCAAAAACCATAAACAAACACATAAATAGGTTCAATGATGATCGTGAGTGTAGCAGGAGAAAAAAAGGATAAAGAGGAATGATAGAAATTTAAGTAAGGTCCAGAATGTATAATTATGCAATGAAGAAAATTTTACTATATGTACATACATAATTAAGTATGACTTGTATTCTGAAAGATCGACTTTGTGTTTTTAAATGCACATTCATATGTATCCATTCGTAATATTTGTAACAGGAGAACAAAAAAACAAATAAGCAACAGAGAACAAATTATGCAACGAAGGCACAATAATTTTTTACGTAGCCACGAGTGCAGCAGGAGAAAAAGGAAATACAAGAACAACTACTTATACACTCAAGTAATTGTGATATACAACTGTTGTATGTGTGTCCTCTAGCTGCAAAAAGCAAAAACAACTCGTGCAAAAAAAGAAACAAATGCATCGTAAAGGAATTTCTAGAAATATGGAGGAGTAGAGAGGAAAACAAATACGCACAAAAATCCTTTACAAAAAACAACAATTCAGTGCACATGACAAAAATTCCTCGAGCTAAAAATAAACCAAAATGCGTAATAAAAAATGATCTGTAACGGTACTCAACAAAAATCAGTTCTACACAAACAATGCAATAATAATATCATCCGCTATCTTTTGCCCATAACCTTCTTTAATGTACTTTTACTGCACTCCTATCGTTCACAATACAAGTAGGTACATACCACAGGTTCTTCATTGTATAATTATATTTTTTTCAGCATTCTATACTTTATTATTTTACTCCTGTTACAAACGCTCAGCCAATCATAATCATTTGCATTTGAGATTGCACAAGTTGTTGTTGATTTTCTAAATTAACAGTAAAAAAACAACAAAATGCAATTAATTGCAACGGTTCCTGCTCTGCTCCTCCATATTTCAAGAAATTCCTTTACTATGCATTTGTTTCTTTTTTTGCACGAGTTGTTTTTGCTTTTTGCAGCTAGAGGACACACATACAACAGTTGTATATCACAATTACTTGAGTGTATAAGTAGTTGTTCTTGTATTTCCTTTTTCTCCTGCTGCACTCGTGGCTACGTAAAAAATTATTGTGCCTTCGTTGCATAATTTGTTCTCTGTTGCTTATTTGTTTTTTTGTTCTCCTGTTACAAATATTACGAATGGATACATATGAATGTGCATTTAAAAACACAAAGTCGATCTTTCAGAATACAAGTCATACTTAATTATGTATGTACATATAGTAAAATTTTCTTCATTGCATAATTATACATTCTGGACCTTACTTAAATTTCTATCATTCCTCTTTATCCTTTTTTTCTCCTGCTACACTCACGATCATCATTGAACCTATTTATGTGTTTGTTTATGGTTTTTGCGTAAATTGTTGTTGCATTATGCAGTTACAGAACACATGTACACACATACAGCAGTTTTATACAGTTAATTTCCTTTTGCTCCTGTTGTACTCATGCCTGTGCCTTTTTGCATTTATATCTTACGCATCAAATTGTTCTTGCACAATTATTTTCTATGCTGCTTATTTATTTGTTTGTTCTCCTGTTACAAATTTTACGAAAGGATACATTTGAGTGTACAAACAAAAAGTAATCCATATATCTACATTGCATTTTTATGCAACATACTATTTTTTTTTTTGTAGATCCTGTTATTTTTTATTACATTGTATTCATTGGCTCTTTTGCTTGTCTGTTCTTACATTTTGTTGTTGCATTATCTATCCTTTTTTAGCCACTTTACATACAAAATTGTATGTTACTAATTTTTCTGGACTCCTATTACAAGCAGCAGAAATACATTTGAATTCGTATAACAAAAACCATTTAATCAAAAAATTCAATCAAATAATATCGTCCACTATCCTTTGCCCAGAATCTTATTTGATATATTTACACTGCATTCCTATCTTTCATAATACAATTACATACCTCAAAAAATAAAGCTTCTATTTTATTGCACTTAAATTCTTAAACACACGATTCAATATAAATTTTTATTTTGCACACCCAAATCAACGCACACTTGTTGTTCATAGTTTTTTTCACATTTTTCTACTCAGTGACTATATGCGGCTAAATATTTCCATATATGTGGCTGAAATATTTTATAAATGCACATTTTCGTTTTAAACATTTTTAACTTCGCACAATTTCGTATTTTACATTTTTCAACTTCGTATGGTTTGGCAGTCTACATTTAGCATCTTCCATATTTCCATTGTTTGAATTTTTTACTGCGCATATCGTTTGCAGTTTATGGTTTTCACGCTGCAATTTGTTTGCATGTATGATGTTTTTGTAGTAAATTTTTTGTATATTATACACAAGCAATATATTTGTTTTTGCTAACCAAAAATATGCATATATTTGGGCAGCAAATGTTTTAGAAATGAAAAATTTTCATTTTGTCTTCTAGCTGCAACGTAAAATATTTTGTAAGGCAAAATATTTTTGGAAAAACTGCGACAAATATTTCTACTATGAGGCTTGTGCATATATGGAATTCGTAAATAGTATTTATATTTTTAGTATGTATGTGAGGAAATATTATTTTGTTAAATATTTGTTGCAGTTTTCATTTAAAATTATGAAATATTTTGCAATTTTTTGACTAATATAGTAGTAATTTTAAACTCTGATTACAAATATCTGCCTTCCAAATGCTTAAAGAGACAGTATCGCGTATGAGTGTTACAATATCACTCATACGCAACCTGTAATGAAAATTACAAATTTATTTGAAATGACTCTCTACTGATTTCGAGACTAAAAATAATTTAACATTTTGAAAATGTATTAATGAAGAAGATGGAGACAAATACCAGGGATCCTTGAATTTATATCATAATTAGGAGACATAACACATAGACGGTGAATGTTTTAGTAAGTGATAATGGCGGTTTCAATATGCCGACCAGTGTTTTTTATTTAACACTTGAGCAACCATAATCTATTTTAACAGTTGTATTTATTTAAAGTCTCAAATAAAGACTTCTGTTAGATTTGTGGTTGCTGAATTTTGAAGATGATCAAAATAATAAAAGTTATAAGGATATTTGGTAATCAAAAGAAAGTATAAAAGTGGTAATGAGCATAGCCAAAGATGCCTAAAAGCGGCACGAAATGTAATTCACGCATTTATTAAGTATCCTAGTACTTTGCTATACACAGTCTCGAGTAAAACTATAAAAAAACAGGACTGCCAGTGTTAATAATAGACAGTTTTAGAACTAGTTTCATTTATGAGAGAAAACAATGAAAACCGATGTTTAAAATATTATACAATTTCTGAGTATTGTATTGTTGTATTCTTATAATTACTACTATTGTATTAATTCCAGACTCTAATATATCGTAATGATATCAGCATGCCAGCTAATAGAGATTTCCATAGTCCTTTCCAAATTTAACCAAATTTTTTATTAAAATTTTTAATTTAAGTAGCCTAACTGTTCAAAAATCCCAAAGCTGGGATTGAGTTTTAGATACTATGATTTATTCTATAGCATTAAAATTATTATTTTACCAGTCCCGGAACAAATGTGGACTTTATGAGAGAAATTAATTGAGAGTTTTTCCATTTATTAAATTGCGGAATTTGATTTTGTAGAAAATTGCATTGCGATATGTTAACGAACTAATCTTTTGTTGTATAATGTATATTTATCTTTGGATGAAACTTTGACGTAAGGGAACAATCATATCGCCTTAGTTACGTTATCGAATATGATTTATGAATGGGCGTTGAAAGAGATGGAACTCAAGTGGTCTACGACTATTACTTGAAGAATATTCAAAATCTATGCTAAAGAGTACCAACGACTCTTTAGCACAGAAAACGACAAAGACTCTCTTGATTAGATACACTTACTAGGCACTGTATGATTGACCATATGTCGAAAAGTATTGGTATCACGTAACGAATATATTAGAAGTTGTATGGCCGGAAAACTATTCAGTTCTACAGGATCGCACTATTAAAGTTCTTTTATATTATAAATAGCAAATCGAAAGACTGGAAGCCAATCGCTCCCGAATGGCTCGATCAAGAGAAAGAATCGATTTAAAGTTGCCGGCATTTTATTACAATAAGTATGATGACACCAGGAATCACAAGGACGTACTGATTGGCGTAATGAACAAACATTGCTGAGTTTTGAAGTTCCCCAAAGGAATCCATGGATATGTGCTGTTCGAACGCTAAAGTTTTCTTGCCACCAGTTAATGAACCGCCTGAGCTGCTTCTAAGTTACATTTCCGGCGCCAAGCCAATTTCCAAGCACTTCTTACAAAATATCCAAAAATACAACTCATGCTTTCAAATGACGTCGGCTGCATGCCCACCTTTAAAGTTCAAGGTCAAATGTACAACAGAAGATGATGTAAAGTTCCTTTATATTTATTTCACTGGAAATTAAGCTACAGAAGCCGAACGCTATCAACGAACATGTGTGTGCATTTGCTACAATACCCTTCTGCTGAAACATACCTCAAAATAATTGTTGGAAATCGGAAATGGAAAAATTCCAATTGATGCCGCCACAAATTAGATTTCGTTCCCGAACTTCTGCCAAATGCAAATGAATATTTAAACCGTTGTCGACAAGGTATTCCCAAGTCTTACAAACAACTACAAAAATGTGGATTGGCTGTGGGAATATACAAATTTGCCACCAACAAATTATGATGTAAACAAGCTCAAATTAATTGACACAGTAATGAACGAAAAACAAGCCGTCGATTATCCTACTAAATTTTTTAATTTATTGGAACCAGCCGGACTGCCACTGTCACCGACTTTGTCCGACTGTATATTAAAATCGAGATCGAGATGCAATATCAAATAGATGTTTTTTAAGGGCCAGTAACGCGGGCCGGGTTCAGCTAGTATTCATATATAATTTAATTGGAGAACGTTTAAATGTTTAAAGGTCGTCAATTGCGACGGACCCATGTGACCTAATCTAATAAGGCCAAAACATTGTTGAACCTGTGTACATTTTAATAATTAATTTCTTTCAGACACTATTATAGACAGACGAACATGTTTTCCGAAATGATGTTTAGAAAGCTGCATATTCTTCTCATTTGAATGCGGTATAGAATTGTTTAACTGGAATTGACTGATGGATTATAACATTTGTAAGTTTGCATTTTAACACCATTAAGTGAATTACTCAACAATGTTTGGCATTAAGTCTTACAGCATATTGCTGTTTTTAAGTATAACTTAACAAATTTGGATTGACACTGGTTTTATTTCTTAAAGTTTTCTGTCATAGTTTCTGACAGTTTTAAGCCTGAATCGATGAAATGCATTGTATGTTTGATATTTCCCTTTTATTTGTCGATTATAAGTTTACAGCACTTTCCCTGATTCATTATTTTATAGGTTTTAAATTTGTCTTAAATTTTGGTGCCAAAAGAAAATCATCCTCTAAGAGACTTAAATGCATCCATACTGTTGGACTGACTATGGTTTCAATTATTCTGTTGTTTATTCAATTACATGAGTAATTTTATCATTATCTTAACTTTAAGGCAGCGTCTTGTAAGGCACACAAGTTGTGAACAGGACAGACAATCTGTAACCTTTTTATCTAAAAATACAAAACATTAAGTCATCTTGATGATCATTTTGAAATGAAAAATAAAAGTTATGTCCCAACATTTGCCTTAGGCCTTTATAATTCTTATTAACTAACTTCCTGCAAAAGTTTAAAACATACAAATTTATTTTTTAAAGTTTTTATAAACTTCTTTAAAATCAACCCCTATCTTAACAAACACTTATCAATATATGAGTTCAAATATGCATCTAAACACTTAAAACTTTCACTTTACAGTTGCCTCACACCTAAGAATTTGCTAAAGTTAATCAATATTGTTGTTTTTTTGTTTTTTTTGTTTAAAAAAAAAACAATCAAAAGTTAACTACAAACACTTGAAAAATGTTTGTGTAATACAATCCACAATTTCTCTCTTAAAAATCAACTTAAAAGATTTAAGTTTTTACCATATCTTTAGCCCTATACAAGCCACTACAACAACAACAACAACAAGACGAATAAGAATCGTTATTTAAAAAAACAAGTCACGTTTCAACACCAAGATGAACTTCACATTTACTAAAGTGTATCAAGTATAAAGTTGAAAGAAAACAGTACAAAAAAAAAAAAAAAACAAACTGAAAAGGGGAGAAAACCCAAACAAACCAAAAAAAGTGGATCATTTAAGTGTGATGTTTAAAAATAGGCAGCCAAACATAAAAATATACAACATACATACTCATGTTTTAAAAAAAAACAGTCACAGGACAAAATCAAAAGGATCCATGTTGATATAGAAATGTATGCTGAAATATTTCTTAAAGCCATTATTTGTATAGATTCCAGCTTTCGAGTTTTTTGTAAATATTACCATATATCTGGCGCCCACTGTATGAACATACGTTATGTTTTTAAATAAAAACCCCAGCCAACGTGGTAACTTGTCTTATTCGGCTTATGTTTGCCATTCTCCTTCTAGTCTCAAAAATTATATATATAAGAAAAAAAAAACTAAAGAATAAATAAAAAATAAAAAATAAAAGCTTATGGTGGCATGTTCTAGAATTTATGTGAAATCAAAAGGTGAATGAATTTCATATATTTTATGCGCGAACAGGTATTTGGTTTTAAATTTATTATACAAACTTTGTACCATGTTAAAACACGTAAATTGTTACGATACGTTCTCTTCGACAAAGTATTTCAAATGTGAAAACGAAAGATAAAACTGGCAAACACAAAAAAAAAATGAAACCAGCGATACAGAAATAAAACAAAAAAACAAATATATACATTGATTGGCAGTATCCAAATTACGTTTGTTTTTACCAAGAAAAACGAACTTAAAATAATTAAAATATAAAGTTTTTAAGTTTGATTTAAATATTTTTTAAAGACTTAGAAAGATTTGTCAATGGTGTAGATACAATTTGTAAGGATTTTGAAAAAAATCTAATGATAATTTCAAAACACGGATGGATTCTAAGCACTGAGATTGAAAAATGTTTAACATACATATCTATCTATATATATAAAAATGAAATGGTCAATGTATGTAATGTCATCACGTGAGAACGGCTGGAGCGATTTGGATGATTTTTTTTTATTCGATTTGAAATGTTCAGGATTCAAAATTAAAAAATTCGGAAATTTTAATTTTTAATATATTTTCACTTTTCATTTTTCATAATAAAATAAATTTTTTGGAGAAACTTGAAGAACTAACATTAGTAAATAGATAACGGGCGAAGCCGTTGCGGTCAGCTAGTATGTTAATAAAAATGAAACCACTAAACTTACAGTTTTGAATCTTTTTTAATTTGATTGAAATTATTGTTCCAATTTACAAAACAAAAAAATATTTTTATAGTTCTAATCACTAATGATGAAATTTTTAACCTTTTTCGAAAACCCTTCCATTATGGTTTTTATAGTGCTTTATGTCACTTTATTAGAACAGGTTGTATATCTCCTTTTAAAAACTACCACACTCTTGGACACCTTTTTTGTGCTCTTCAATTCTCTTTTAACAAGAGCCCAATATCTATCCACTTGACTCAGCTCCATGCAGATTGGAGGTACAAATACCACATTATTGTTCTTGTACCACTCAAGACCTTTCTTACCATAGTTACAGATGCCAAATCAGGCCAAAAATAAGTGGACACATTAAGAAGTCTTATGAATGGAAACATCCTTTCTCATAAACATTCCTTGATGTAAATTTCGGTATTTATAGAGCCCTTTGTAACAAATGTTTGGCTTTTTTGCCGCAACTGCATATTGCTTGCCATACCAAGAACTTTTTGGGAAATTTTGACTGCTATTGGGTCCTAAACTTTTCTTCAACATTCCCTCGAGCATCTGCAACATAAAAAAGGAACAAGAAGCTGCGAAAAATTGTCCATACGTTTTCGTCATCCATTATGCAGCAGGTATATTTTTTGTATAAAATTTGACTTCAATTTCCGAGCTCTGTCTTTGGCCTCTAAATTTCTAGCAGAGTTCCTTTCAGGAACTTTTTTAGCCTTGTAGGCTTTTAAACCTGCATTGGCTTTAACTTTTCGTACCAAATCGTCCGAGTACAGACCTAAACGGGCAGCTTTCCTACCGAAGGTGTTGAAAATGCTTTCTATTTTTTGGCTTTAGAAACATCATGTGGACCATTCCTTCTACCTGATCCAGGTTTTCTGTTAACGGACAAGTTCTTCTGGTACTGTTTAATAACATTGGAAACAGTTTGATAGCAGACCTTTGATTGTTTGGCAAACTTTTTGTAGGACCAAGTTGGGTTTTGTTGAAAATATTTAATTATTTTAGTACGCACGTTTTTCTGGTCACTCATTTTAATTAGATTAACAACAAATGAACATAATTGACATTAAACATAATAACTGACATGCTTTTCAAAGGTAACTTGATCGAAAAAAAATCAAATAATACTTAGGTTAAAAGTTTTAACGAAAAACTGTTTACTGTAACCATATATATGGTTGATACAATCATGTGAATCGAAATTTAACCATATTATATTTACCACAATCATATATATAGTCACTGTGACTATAATATTGTTAAAAATTTTAAATTGGTTACAGTAAACATGCACAAATGTTGAAATGGTTACAGTAACAATGCACAACTATATTTTTTTTCTGAGTGTATGTAGTTCAACTTTCGCTTCAATCGTAGTTATTTATGTAGTTCAATTTTAGCTTCAATTGTAAGTCTTTATGTAGTTCAATTTTAGCTTCAATCGTATGTCTTTATGTAGTTCAATTTTAGCTCCAATTGTAGATCTTTATGTAGTTCAATTTTAGCATCCACTTAATTTTCGTATTTCTTGCTATAACTCTTTGCTTTTCATAAAAAAAGTCTCTTAAGAAACCTATTATATTTTATTATTTTTTGTGAAAGTTATCGCAACTTTAAAATACCTCATCCGAATTTAACCTATTTTTATTATCGAAATTTTAAATTTAGGCTAAGTGTTAAATAATTCAAATCCTGGAATTTCAAAACGGGCAACAGTTTTACATTCTATGCTTTGATACCAAATCAGTCATAATATTATTTTATGGACAAAATTAGAAAATTGTGATTTTGGCTTGTATTTTGAGAATTGCAGGATTTTATTTTCCAAAATCGTATATTTGTTTCAACCTTTACATTTGCTATCAAATATAAAATAATGTAGATCTGTTGATAGTTGTCATGGTGAAATATTTGCATTCTTATTTTACAATATTTAGTATGATTTAGCACGCGACATATTTTGCTGTCACGTGGGTAATAAGAATTATTTCAAATTATTATTAAACAAAGAAATCTTTGTATATTATATTTGATTGGTTCGATATACTTTTTATGCAGTGAATAATTAGTAAAAAAAAAATTATTCGGATTGTTCCCAATTATACATTTTGTTTATACTTTGCATGATATATTCTTTAATTAATGGATCAAAAAATATAGTCTTAAATCAGTTCTATTGTACAAATTGGATGTACTAAGTACTACAGTTAGTATAGAAATGAAATTATTACTTTGAGTAATAAGCAACTTATAATAATATTAAATAAATGCCTCAACTTCTAAAAAGTTCGGAAGCATTTCCCTGCAGGAAATGAAGCGATAATTGTCTAAATGCCACTAGTACTAATACTAGTTCAGGAGGCACTAGTGCCAATAGGGCAAGACTTTCTATGGAATAGTACTAGTGCTGATGAGTACTAGTATTAGAAGTAGTTCGAATGTACCACTTGTAGATTAATAAAATTTTGCGAATATTTTTGTTTTAATACATATATACAATTTTACCATTTGATTCTCTTTTTCCATACAAAAGAACTAGTAAGATACTGGTTCTAAAGCATCTAATCGGTTCAAAAAGTACTAGTATACTTGTAGAACTAATGGTACTAGTAATTTTCTAAACACACTCAATATTAATTTGAGCATTAAGATGGTATAGGAAAGTTTACAGTTGGGAACTAGTACTGGTGATTTTGGTACTAGTAAAATACTAGTTTGGTACTAGTTCCATTTCCTGCAGGGTATATACAATTTTACCATTTGATTCTCTTTTTGCATACAAAAGAACTAGTAAGATACTGGTTCTAAAGCATCTAATTGGTTCAAAAAGTACTAGTATACTTCTAGAACTAATGGTACTAGTAATTTTCTAAACACACTCAATGTTAATTTGAGCATTAAGATGGTATAGGAAAGTTTACAGTTGGGAACTAGTACTGGTGATTTTGGTACTAGTAAAATACTAGTTTGGTACTAGTTCCATTTCCTGCAGGGTTGAGACTGCTGATGGAATGTAAAAGCGTAATTTTAAACATTAAAACGTTTAAACTTTTCCCAATCAAAATTCAATAAACAATTATTAGAACAAGCCAGAAATTGTACTTACATTGACAACTGTTGGAGGACGTGTTGGTTGCCGCAATGGAGGTCTCATACCTCCATGGGGAGGTACTTGAGGTAAAGTTTGAGCTGAACTATAACGTGGCTGATGCATCATTGGTGACAAAATCTGCAAATATATGAAATATTATTTTAGAAAAATGTTTATTTTACTTCAATGCTTAGATATTTATTGTAACTAGTTTAGAGGGAGATATGAACGTATTGAGGTATTTATGTACTCATCTATCTATATATATAAAAGAGTAACGTTACTGACTGACTGACTGATTCATCATCGCACAGCCCAAATGACTGAAGCTAGAATCATGAACATTTTACTGTGGGTTCCTCCCTCCCCGAAACGATCCCATAAGAAGGGATTTT
Source organism: Calliphora vomitoria (assembly GCA_942486065.2). Taxonomy (NCBI): domain Eukaryota; kingdom Metazoa; phylum Arthropoda; class Insecta; order Diptera; family Calliphoridae; genus Calliphora; species Calliphora vomitoria. The sequence continues at coordinate 34,893,526 of OW818031.2, read as the reverse complement.
TAGATACAAAAAAAATCTATAATAACATGTTACTCCATTTAAAAAATAAGCTGACAGTTGTCTGGTACTTTTTCAAAATTCGGACTTTTTAGGGGAGAAAACGGGTAAAAACTGTATGTTGGTACTTTTTTGGCACCATATGTATCTTTTAAACCAATAAACATAGAAACAAATTTTAAATCGTATTCATTACTTATAAAAAAATAACAAATATAAGTTTGGTACTTTTTGGAAATTCGAACCCTTAAGGGATAAAAATGGTGTTTATTTTTGGTACTTCTTTCATAAACTATGTTTTTCTACAAATTGATGCAGACATATAAATATTTTATTTTAAGCTCCCACCACGATACAGAAATTTATTTGAATAAAATTTTAACAGCGCAATGGGGATAAAAAAGGTACCAAAAAGGGGGTAAAACGGAACCAGACTTTGTATTAATGGGGGTTATACAAATTATGTTTAGATGAACAACTAGATATACTATGTACTAAAACTAGTATTGAATCATGATGAATATACATATTTGTGTAAATCGTTACCTTAATATAGAAACACCCTAACTCGTTTTTTTTTCTTTTTTTGTAAGCCCAGATTCCGTTCATTTGACAAAAAAACTTCGACTTAAAAAAACACAAGTTATGCCAGTAACTGAATGATATTCTTCTTGCTGCTTTTGTTCAGGAACTACTGCAGCAGTCACAATACACATAAATGGCCCGCCACGATAGACCTTTTTTCTGCAACTGAACTTAATTTGGAGAAATTTAATAGTGTAAAATACGCTCTTTTCAGCAAAGCTTTGGGACCCGCAGTTTCAATTAGATGCTGTAATCATGTTTGGAAACGACAGGGGTGTCTGCCAGCTTAATTATAATAATTGGTTTTACACACATAGAGTGTCGCCATCGCATAATCGGACAAGAGTTTATCTGATATTAACGTTCTACAATCTTAAAAAGATATACCACTAAAACTTTAAATTTTTATAGAAAAACCAAGAATAACTCAATTTCTTCCCCTTAACACAAAATCGAACAAAGTAAAATAGGTATTCTAAAGTGGGCGATCAATATTTAGTTGCATATCCTTTGTTGTCTAGAATGGCATGGAATCGATTTTACCAAGTTTTGGCATACTTCAGACTCTGTGGAGTTCCATGCTTCTACTAAGGACTCTTTTAGCTAAACTAACGTGTTAATTTTTACTTTTTTTATATAATCTCCTAGCAAAGTCCTCTCAAAGATGCTCAATTACATTAAGGCAGGTATTTCTATAAGTTTGGTCAGTTATGGATCAACCAAAGTTTTGTAACAGCTGATATGTGCCTGGGATCGTTGTCTTGATAAAAGCCTGTGTTGATGGCATTACCCAATTTTTCAGCACTTAGCTTTACATTTTATTTAAACATTTTGAGAAAGACAAATTTGTAAGTTTTCCTTCAATAAAATGTAAATTGCATACAAAGACACTCAACATGCAGCCCCAATTATTAATTTTTGCAATTGTTATACAAAATGTATGATTTCAACCAATAATATTTAGTATTGAGTCTTTATACAGCAAATACCTTTGATAAACACATTAATTGGTGTATGTAACAAAATTTTCTACTGTAGAAATTATAATTCTATATCAATAATGTTTAATATATTTAAAATACAGATTATTACTTAATTTTACAAAATTTGAGTTATTCTTATTAAACTTTAATAATTATACTAGTTTTTCAACCAATCTGTTTTCTATGTGTAACTAAAAGAAGAAATACAAGATGAAACAATCAATGGTTACTCTTTCTTTTTAAAAGAAAATTTAATTTTTATAAATTACTCATTAATCTTTGATGCCAATCATTGGTAGACATATTTATCATTCATTCAAAATTATTAGAAAGTCCATAATTTCAATAAAGTTTTTTACAAATTTGTGTGCAATTCTGAGAGAAGTAAATACAAAAAATCAAAATAGGTGATTTTGACATTCCATTTATTAAAACTTTTTCATAAATACTCTCTGTATTTTCGGTCTAGAGCCTTTAGTTTACGAATTATAAGCAATTTTATATATTTTGGAATTTTTGTTATAAAAATCACTTTTTGGTGGGAAATATGAGTGATCACAGATTTCCATTGTTTTCGCTCTAGGGCCTTTAGTTTACGAATTATACGCAATTTTAGATATTATGGAATTTTCGTTATAAAAATCACTTTTTGGTGGGAAATATGATGTGTGTGAAGTTAAATTCGAATTTAACTAGCACAGACAAAAACCAAATTTTTTAACATTGATGATGTTACAGTCAACATAGCACTGTTAAGCACTTAACAGTCATCATAAATAAATTATAGTACATAAAATAAGAAATAAGTTCAGAACTCCAAAAAGTAAAAAAAATTATAAAAAAATAAATTTCTGACCTGAAATAATAATAAGATATCAGAAGTAATATTGGAATTTAAATAAATTTGAGTTTTTTGAAAACAAATGCTGGAGAGGATTAGTGACCATTTTGGGAATTGGGTGAAGGTTCGCATACTACACTATATAGAAATGTTGGTAAAAGAGGTACTTGTTGGAACTGTAATAGTGGGGTAGCTGAAATAATCTTGGAATTTAAATAAATTTGAGTTTTTTGAAAAAAAAAGCTCGAGTGGATATGTGACCATTTTGGAAACTGGGTGAATGGTTCGTTTTTATTTTTTGGAGTTCTGAACTTATTTCAGATACATATTTCAGACATATTTTATGTACTACAATTTATTTATGATGACTGTTAAGTGCTTAACAGTGCTATGTTGACTGTAACATCATCAATGTTAAAAAATTTGGTTTTTGTCTGTGCTAGTTAAATTCATATTTAACTTCACACACATGGAAATATGAGTGATCACAGATCTCCATTGTTTTCGGTCTAGGGCCTTTAGTTTACGAATTATACGAGTGAACAGAGATTTTCTTTATTTTGAACTAGGTCTTTCAGTTTACGAATTATAAGCAATTTTAGATATTTTGAAATTTTCGTTATAAAAATCACTTTTTGGCGGGATATATAAGTGATCACAGATTAACATTGCTTTCGCTCTAGGGGCTTTAGTTTACGAATTATAAGCAATTTTAGATATTTTGGAATTTTCATTATAGAAATTACTTTTTGGTGGGAAATATGAGTGATCACAGATTTCCATTGTTTTCGCTCTAGGGCCTTTAATTTTCTAATTATAAGCAATTTAAGATATTTTGAAATTTTCGTTATAAAAATCACTTTTTAGTGGGAAATATGAGTGATCACAGATTTCCATTCTTTTCGTTCTAGGGCCTTTAGTTTACGAATTATAAGCAATTTTAGATATTTTGGAATTTTCGTTATAAAAATTACTTTTTGGAGGGAAATATGAGTGATCACAGATTTCCATTGATTTCGCTCTAGGGCCTTTAGTTCAGGAATTATAAGCAGTTTTAGATATTTTGGAATTTTCGTTATAAAAATCACTTTTTGATTGGAAATATGAGTGAACACAGATTTCCATTGTTTTCGCTCTAGGGCCTTTAATTTTCTAATTATAAGCAATTTAAGATATTTTGAAATTTTCGTTATAAAAATCACTTTTTAGTGGGAAATATGAGTGATCACAGATTTCCATTGTTTTCGCTCTAGGGCCTTTAGTTTACGAATTATATGAAGTTAAATTCGAATTTAACTAGCACAGACAAAAACCAAATTTTTTAACATTGATGATGTTACAGTCAACATAGCACTGTTAAGCACTTAACAGTCATCATAAATAAATTATAGTACATAAAATAAGAAATAAGTTCAGAACTCCAAAAAGTAAAAAAAATTATAAAAAAATAAATTTCTGACCTGAAATAATAATAAGATATCAGAAGTAATATTGGAATTTAAATAAATTTGAGTTTTTTGAAAACAAATGCTGGAGAGGATTAGTGACCATTTTGGGAATTGGGTGAAGGTTCGCATACTACACTATATAGAAATGTTGGTCAAAGAGGTACTTGTTGGAACTGTAATAGTGGGGTAGCTGAAATAATCTTGGAATTTAAATAAATTTGAGTTTTTTGAAAAAAAAAGCTCGAGTGGATATGTGACCATTTTGGAAACTGGGTGAATGGTTCGTTTTTATTTTTTGGAGTTCTGAACTTATTTCAGATACATATTTCAGACATATTTTATGTACTACAATTTATTTATGATGACTGTTAAGTGCTTAACAGTGCTATGTTGACTGTAACATCATCAATGTTAAAAAATTTGGTTTTTGTCTGTGCTAGTTAAATTCATATTTAACTTCACACACATGGAAATATGAGTGATCACAGATCTCCATTGTTTTCGGTCTAGGGCCTTTAGTTTACGAATTATACGAGTGAACAGAGATTTTCTTTATTTTGAACTAGGTCTTTCAGTTTACGAATTTCCATTCTTTTCGTTCTAGGGCCTTTAGTTTACGAATTATAAGCAATTTTAGATATTTTGGAATTTTCGTTATAAAAATTACTTTTTGGAGGGAAATATGAGTGATCACAGATTTCCATTGATTTCGCTCTAGGGCCTTTAGTTCAGGAATTATAAGCAGTTTTAGATATTTTGGAATTTTCGTTATAAAAATCACTTTTTGATTGGAAATATGAGTGAACACAGATTTCCATTGTTTTCGCTCTAGGGACTTTAGTTTACGAATTATAAGCAATATTAGGTATTTTGGAATTTTCGTTATAAAAATCACTTTTTGGTGGGAAATATGAGTGATCACAGATTTCCATTGATTTCGCTCTAGGGCCTTTAGTTTACGAATTACAAGAAATTTTAGAATTTTTCTTATAAAAATCACTTTTTGATGGAATATATGAGTGATCACAGATTTCCATTGATTTCGCTCTAGGGCCTTTAGTTCAGGAATTATAAGCAACTTTAGATATTTTGGAATTTTCGTTATAAAAATCCCTTTTGGGTGGGAAATATGAGTGATCACAGGTTTCCATTGTTTTCGCTCTAGGACCTTTAGTTTACGAATTATAAGCAATATTAGGTATTTTGGAATTTTAGTTATAAAAATCACTCTTTGCTGGGAAATATGAGTGATCACAGATTTCCATTGTTTTCGCTCTAGGGCCTTTAGTTTACGAATTATAAGCAATTTTAGATATTTTGGAATTTTCGTTATAAAAATCACTCTTTGCTGGGAAATATGAGCGATCACAGATTTCCATGGTTTTCGCTCTAGGGCCTTTAGTTTACGAATTATAAGCAATTTTAGATATTTTGGAATTTTCGTTATAAAAATCACTTTTTGGTGGGAAATATGAGTGATCACAGATTTCCATTCTATTCCATAGGGCCTTTAGTTTACGAATTATAAGCAATTTTAGATATGTTGGAATTTTCGTTATAAAAATCACTTTTTTTGGTGGGAAATATGAGTGATCACAGATTTCCATTGTTTTCGCTCTAGGGACTTCAGTTAACGAATTATAATATAAAAAATCAAAATAGGTGATTTTGACATTCCATTTACTAAAAATTTTTCATAAATACTCTCTGTATTTTCGGTCTAGAGCCTTTAGTTTACGAATTATAAGCAATTTTATATATTTTGGAATTTTTGTTATAAAAATCACTTTTTGGTGGGAAATATGAGTGATCACAGATTTCCATTGTTTTCGCTCTAGGGCCTTTAGTTTACGAATTATACGCAATTTTAGATATTATGGAATTTTCGTTATAAAAATCACTTTTTGGTGGGAAATATGATGTGTGTGAAGTTAAATTCGAATTTAACTAGCACAGACAAAAACCAAATTTTTTAACATTGATGATGTTACAGTCAACATAGCACTGTTAAGCACTTAACAGTCATAATAAATAAATTATAGTACATAAAATATGTCTGAAATATGTATCTGAAATAAGTTCAGAACTCCAAAAAGTAAAAAAAATTATAAAAAAATAAATTTCTGACCTGAAATAATAATAAGATATCAGAAGTAATATTGGAATTTAAATAAATTTTAGTTTTTTGAAAACAAATGCTGGAGAGGATTAGTGACCATTTTGGGAATTGGGTGAAGGTTCGCATACTACACTATATAGAAATGTTGGTCAAAGAGGTACTTGTTGGAACTGTAATAGTGGGATAGCTGAAATAATCTTGGAATTTAAATAAATTTGAGTTTTTTGAAAAAAAAAGCTCGAGTGGATATGTGACCATTTTGGAAACTGGGTGAATGGTTCGTTTTTATTTTTTGGAGTTCTGAACTTATTTCAGATACATATTTCAGACATATTTTATGTACTACAATTTATTTATGATGACTGTTAAGTGCTTAACAGTGCTATGTTGACTGTAACATCATCAATGTTAAAAAATTTGGTTTTTGTCTGTGCTAGTTAAATTCATATTTAACTTCACACACATGGAAATATGAGTGATCACAGATCTCCATTGTTTTCGGTCTAGGGCCTTTAGTTTACGAATTATACGAGTGAACAGAGATTTTCTTTATTTTGAACTAGGTCTTTCAGTTTACGAATTATAAGCAATTTTAGATATTTTGAAATTTTCGTTATAAAAATCACTTTTTGGCGGGATATATAAGTGATCACAGATTAACATTGCTTTCGCTCTAGGGGCTTTAGTTTACGAATTATAAGCAATTTTAGATATTTTGGAATTTTCATTATAGAAATTACTTTTTGGTGGGAAATATGAGTGATCACAGATTTCCATTGTTTTCGCTCTAGGGCCTTTAATTTTCTAATTATAAGCAATTTAAGATATTTTGAAATTTTCGTTATAAAAATCACTTTTTAGTGGGAAATATGAGTGATCACAGATTTCCATTCTTTTCGTTCTAGGGCCTTTAGTTTACGAATTATAAGCAATTTTAGATATTTTGGAATTTTCGTTATAAAAATTACTTTTTGGAGGGAAATATGAGTGATCACAGATTTCCATTGATTTCGCTCTAGGGCCTTTAGTTCAGGAATTATAAGCAGTTTTAGATATTTTGGAATTTTCGTTATAAAAATCACTTTTTGATGGGAAATATGAGTGAACACAGATTTCCATTGTTTTCGCTCTAGGGACTTTAGTTTACGAATTATAAGCAATATTAGGTATTTTGGAATTTTCGTTATAAAAATCACTTTTTGGTGGGAAATATGAGTGATCACAGATTTCCATTGATTTCGCTCTAGGGCCTTTAGTTTACGAATTACAAGAAATTTTAGAATTTTTCTTATAAAAATCACTTTTTGATGGAATATATGAGTGATCACAGATTTCCATTGATTTCGCTCTAGGGCCTTTAGTTTAGGAATTATAAGCAGTTTTAGATATTTTGGAATTTTCGTTATAAAAATCACTTTTTGATGGGAAATATGAGTGAACACAGATTTCCATTGTTTTCGCTCTAGGGACTTTAGTTTACGAATTATAAGCAATATTAGGTATTTTGGAATTTTCGTTATAAAAATCACTTTTTGGTGGGAAATATGAGTGATCACAGATTTCCATTGATTTCGCTCTAGGGCCTTTAGTTTACGAATTACAAGAAATTTTAGAATTTTTCTTATAAAAATCACTTTTTGATGGAATATATGAGTGATCACAGATTTCCATTGATTTCGCTCTAGGGCCTTTAGTTCAGGAATTATAAGCAACTTTAGATATTTTGGAATTTTCGTTATAAAAATCCCTTTTGGGTGGGAAATATGAGTGATCACAGGTTTCCATTGTTTTCGCTCTAGGGCCTTTAGTTTACGAATTATAAGCAATATTAGGTATTTTGGAATTTTAGTTATAAAAATCACTCTTTGCTGGGAAATATGAGTGATCACAGATTTCCATTGTTTTCGCTCTAGGGCCTTTAGTTTACGAATTATAAGCAATTTTAGATATTTTGGAATTTTCGTTATAAAAATCACTCTTTGCTGGGAAATATGAGCGATCACAGATTTCCATGGTTTTCGCTCTAGGGCCTTTAGTTTACGAATTATAAGCAATTTTAGATATTTTGGAATTTTCGTTATAAAAATCACTTTTTGGTGGGAAATATGAGTGATCACAGATTTCCATTCTATTCCATAGGGCCTTTAGTTTACGAATTATAAGCAATTTTAGATATGTTGGAATTTTCGTTATAAAAATCACTTTTTTTGGTGGGAAATATGAGTGATCACAGATTTCCATTGTTTTCGCTCTAGGGACTTCAGTTAACGAATTATAAGCAATTTTAGATATTTTGGAATTTTCGTTATAAAAATCACATTTGGAGGGAAATATGAGTGATCACAGATTTCCATTGTTTTCGCTCTAGGGCCTTTAGTTTACGAATTATAAGCAATTTTAGATATTTTGGAATTTTCGTCATAAAAATCACTTTTTGGTGGGAAATATGAGTAATCACAGATTTCCATTCCATAGGGCCTTTAGTTTACGAATTATAAGCAATTTTAGATATTTTGGAATTTTTGTTATAAAAATCACTTTTTGGTGGGAAATATGAGTAATCACAGATTTCCATTCCATAGGGCCTTCAGTCTACGAATTTTCGTTATTAAAATCACTCTTTGCTGGGAAATATGAGTGATCACAGATTTCCATGGTTTTCGTTCTAGGGCCTTTAGTTTACGAATTATAAGCAATTTTAGATATTTTGGAATTTTCGTTATAAAAATCACTTTTTGGAGGGAAATATGAGCGATCACAGATTTCCATTGTTTTCGCTCTAGGGCCTTTAGTTTACGAATTATAAGCAATTTTAGATATTTTGGAATTTTCGTTATAAAAATCACTTTTTGGTGGGAAATATGAGTGATCACAGATTTCCATTCCATTCCATAGGGCCTTTAGTTTACGAATTATAAGCAATTTTAGATATGTTGGAATTTTCGTTATAAAAATCACTTTTTTTGGTGGGAAATATAAGTGATCACAGATTTCCATTGTTTTCGCTCTAGGGCTTTTAGTTTACGAATTTTCGTTATAAAAATCACTTTTTGGAGGGAAATATGAGTGATCACAGATTTCCATTCCATTCCATAGGGATTTTAGTTTACGAATTATAAGCAATTTTAGATATTTTGGAATTTTCGTTATAAAAATCAATTTTTGGTGGGAAATATGAGTGATCACAGATTTCCATGGTTTTCGTTCTAGGGCCTTTAGTTTACGAATTATAAGCAATTTTATATATTTTGCAATTTTCGTCATAAAAATCACTTTTTGGTGGGAAATATGAGTGATCACAGATTTCCATTGTTTTCGCTCTCTTTGGAGGGAAATATGAGTGATCACAGATTTCCATTGTTTTCGCTCTAGGGCCTTTAGATTACGAATTATCAGAAATTTAAAATATTTTGGAATTTTCGTTATAAAAATCACTTTTTGGTGGGAAATATGAGTGATCACAGATTTCCATGGTTTTCTAGGGCCTTTAGTTTACGAATAAAAGCAATTTTAGATATTTTGGAATTTTCGATATAAAAATCAGTTTTGTTGGGAAATATGAGTGATCACAGATTTCCATTGTTTTCGCTCTAGGGCCTTTAATTAACGAATTATAAGCAATTTTAGATATTTTGGAATTTTCGTTATAAAAATCACTTTTTGGTGGGAAATATGAGTGATCACAGATTTCCATTGTTTTCGCTCTAGGGCCTTTAATTAACGAATTATAAGCAATTTTAGATATTTTGGAATTTTCGTTATAAAAATCACTTTTTGGTGGAAAATATGAGTGATCACAGATTTCCATTGTTTTCGCTCTAGGGCCTTTAATTAACGAATTATAAGCAATTTTAGATATTTTGGAATTTTCATTATAAAAATCACTTTTTGGTGGGAAATATGAGTGATCACAGATTTCAATTGTTTTCGCTCTAGGGCCTTTATTAACGAATTATAAGCAATTTTAGATATTTTGGAATTTTCGTTATAAAAATCACTTTTTGGTGGAAAATATGAGTGATCACAGATTTCCATTGTTTTCGCTCTAGGGCCTTTAATTAACGAATTATAAGCAATTTTAGATATTTTGGAATTTTCATTATAAAAATCACTTTTTGGTGGGAAATATGAGTGATCACAGATTTCAATTGTTTTCGCTCTAGGGCCTTTATTAACGAATTATAAGCAATTTTAGATATTTTGGAATTTTCGATATAAAAATCACTTTTTGGTGGGAAATATGAGTGATCACAAATTTTGGTGGGATATACTATAATTGATCGCAGATTTCCATTGTTTTCGCTCTAGGGCCTTTAGTTTACGAATTTTCGTTATAAAAATCACTCTTTGCTGGGAAATATGAGTGATCACAGATTTCCATGGTTTTCGTTCTAGGGCCTTTAGTTTACGAATTATAAGCAATTTTAGATATGTTGGAATTTTCGTTATAAAAATAAATTTTTGGTGGGAAATCACAGATTTCCATTGTTTTCGCTCTAGGGCCTTTAGTTAAAGAATTATAAGCAATTTTAGATATTTTGGAATTTTCGTTATAAAAATCACTTTTTGGTGGGAAATATGAGTGATCACAGATTTCAATTGTTTTCGCTCTAGGGCCTTTATTAACGAATTATAAGCAATTTTAGATATTTTGGAATTTTCGATATAAAAATCACTTTTTGGTGGGAAATATGAGTGATCACAAATTTTGGTGGGATATACTATAATTGATCGCAGATTTCCATTGTTTTCGCTCTAGGGCCTTTAGTTTACGAATTTTCGTTATAAAAATCACTCTTTGCTGGGAAATATGAGTGATCACAGATTTCCATGGTTTTCGTTCTAGGGCCTTTAGTTTACGAATTATAAGCAATTTTAGATATTTTGGAATTTTCGTTATAAAAATCACTTTTTGGTGGGAAATATGAGTGATCACAGATTTCCATTGTTTTCGCTCTAGGGCCTTTAATTAACGAATTATAAGCAATTTTAGATATTTTGGAATTTTCGTTATAAAAATCACTTTTTGGTGGGAAATATGAGTGATCACAGATTTCCATGGTTTTCTAGGGCCTTTAGTTTACCAATTATCAGAAATTTGAAATATTTTGGAATTTTCGTTATAAAATTACTTTTTGGTGGGAAATATGAGTGATCACAGATTTTCATTGCTTTCGCTCTAGGGCCTTTAGTTAACGAATTATAAGCAATTTTAGATATTTTGGAATTTTCGTTATAAAAATCACTTTTTGGTGGGAAATATGAGTGATCACATATTTCCATTGCTTTCGCTCTAGGGCCTTTAGTTTACGAATTATAAGCAATCTATATATATAAAAATGGATGTTTGTATGTATGTGGGTATGTATGTATGTTCCGAATGAACTCAAAAACGGATGAACCGATTTTGATGAAATTTTCAGGGAATCTTCAGAATAGCCTAGCGGGTAACACTGTAGAGTCAGATTTTTGATTTTAGGTTTGTGGGCGGAGGGGCGTGGCAAAATTAAATTTTTACATTATACCGTTAATGCCATATATATATAAAAACAGGTTTGTGTGTGTACGTTTCGCATGGACTCAAAAACGGCTTGACCGATTTTGATAAAAAATTTTACGGAATCTTCAGAAAAGCCTAGCGGGTAACACTGTTAAGTCAGATTTTTGATTTTCGGTCTATGGACGGAATGGCGTGGCAGAATCAAATTTTTATACTATGCCGCTAATGACATAAAAAAAAGATTATTGTATAATTGTTGATCGACCTTTTTTCAATTCTCACAGTTAGTTTATTTAGTTTCCTATATACAGGCTTACAAAGTCAGTGATTGTTGTAAAAAAAAATTTTTTTTTCAAAAAAAATTAATTAATTTTTTTTCAATTGGAGAAATATATAAATACTTTTTTTTATTCCCAACGTTCAAACAATGAAAATTTTCATTTCGTTTCTTAACATCATTCTTAAAATTTTAATTCAAAGTGGTGTACTCTGAAGCGTATTATTTGGTGTAAGCGAAGAAATGAATACATTTCAACACATATCCGGTACTATAAAAGTTCTTTTATATTATCAATCGATGATAAACAATTTAGTTTACTCTCTCATATTAGGTGCATGAATAAGAAATTTCCATATGAAATCTATGAAAAAAATAATATTTTGAATAACTCTCCGCATTCCACTTGTAATAAAAAATAACGGTTTTATTCAAATAAAATTTGTTTTAGAAAGGGCATCTACGTTTAGAGCCGCAGAAACGGGAAGAGAACGAGAATCACGGCTTCAGCAAATGCGTCGCATTGTATCTTCATCGAGTGCTGCAGAGACACTTCAACAGCATATCGAAAGACTAGAAGCCAATCGCTCCTGAATGGCTCGATCAAGAGAAAGAATCGATTTAAAGTTGCCGGCATTTTATTACAATAAGTATGATGACTACGTTTTGAAGTTCCGTAAGGAATCCCCGGGAATTTACTGTTCGAACGGCCAATTCTATTTCCAAGCACTTCCTTCAAAATATCCAAAAGTGCAACTCATGATTTCAAATAACGTCGGCTTCATGCCCACCTTTAAAGTTCAAGGCCAAATGTACAGAAGTGATTTCTGTACAGATTTCCATTGTTTTCGCTCTAGGGCCTTTAATTAACGAATTATAAGCAATTTTAGATATTTTGGAATTTTCGTTATAAAAATCACTTTTTGGTGGGAAATATGAGTGATCACAGATTTCCATTGTTTTCGCTCTAGGGCCTTTAGGTTACGAATTATAAGCAGTTTTAGAATTTTCGTTATAAAAATCACTTTTGGTGGGAAATATCGGTGATCACAGATTTCCATTGTTTTCGCTCTAGGGCCTTAAGGTTACGAATTATAAGCAACTTTAGATATATTGGAATTTTCGTTATAAAAATCACTTTTTGAAGGGAAATATCGGTGATCACAGATTTCCATTGTTTTCGCTCTAGGGCCTTTAGTTTACGAATTATCAGAAATTTAAAATATTTTGGAATTTTCGTTATAAAATCACTTTTTGGAGGGAAATATGAGTGATCACAGATTTTCATGGTTTTCGCTCTAGGGCCTTTAATTTACGAATTATAAGCAATTTTAGATATTTTGGAATTTTCGTTATAAAAATCACTTTTTGGTGGGAAATATGAGTGATCACAGATTTCCATGGTTTTCGCTCTAGGGCCTTTAGTTTACGAATTATAAGCAATTTTAGATATTTTGGAATTTTCACTTTTTGGTGGAAAATATCGGTGATCATAGATTTCCATTGTTTTCGCTCTAGGGCCTTTAGTTTACGAATTATAAGTAATTTTAGATATTTTGGAATTTTCGTTATAAAAATCACTTTTTGGTGGGAAATATGAGTGATCACAGATTCCATTGTTTTCGTCCAGGGCCTTTAGTTTACGAATTATAAGCAATTTTAGATATTTTGGAATTGTCGTTATAAAAATCACTTTTGGTGAGAAATTTGAGTGAACACAGATTTCCATTGCTTTCGCTCTAGGGCCTTTAGGTTACGAATTATAAGCAACTTTAGATATATTGGAATTTTCGATATAAAAATCACTTTTTGGTGGGAAATATGAGTGGTCACAGATTTCCATGGTTTTCGCTCTAGGGCCTTTAGTTTACGAGTTATAAGCAATTTTAGATATTTTGGAATTTTCGTTATAAAAATCAATTTTTGGTGGAAAATATGAGTGATAACAGATTTCCATTGTTTTCGCTCTAATGCCTTTAGTTTACGAATTATAAGCAACTTTAGATATATTGGAATTTTCGTTATAAAAATCACTTTTTGGTGGGAAATATGAGTGGTCACAGATTTCCATGGTTTTCGCTCTAGGGCCTTTAGTTTACGAATTATAAGCAATTTTAGATATTTTGGAATTTTCACTTTTTGGTGGAAAATATCGGTGATCATAGATTTCCATTGTTTTCGCTCTAGGGCCTTTAGTTTACGAATTATAAGTAATTTTAGATATTTTGGAATTTTCGTTATAAAAATCACTTTTTGGTGGGAAATATGAGTGATCACAGATTCCATTGTTTTCGTCCAGGGCCTTTAGTTTACGAATTATAAGCAATTTTAGATATTTTGGAATTGTCGTTATAAAAATCACTTTTGGTGAGAAATTTGAGTGAACACAGATTTCCATTGCTTTCGCTCTAGGGCCTTTAGGTTACGAATTATAAGCAACTTTAGATATATTGGAATTTTCGTTATAAAAATCACTTTTTGGTGGGAAATATGAGTGGTCACAGATTTCCATGGTTTTCGCTCTAGGGCCTTTAGTTTACGAGTTATAAGCAATTTTAGATATTTTGGAATTTTCGTTATAAAAATCAATTTTTGGTGGAAAATATGAGTGATAACAGATTTCCATTGTTTTCGCTCTAATGCCTTTAGTTTACGAATTATAAGCAACTTTAGATATATTGGAATTTTCGTTATAAAAATCACTTTTTGGTGGGAAATATGAGTGGTCACAGATTTCCATGGTTTTCGCTCTAGGGCCTTTAGTTTACGAATTATAAGCAATTTTAGATATTTTGGAATTTTCGTTATAAAAATCACTTTTTGGAGGGAAATATGAGTGATCACAGATTTCCATTGTTTTCGCTCTAAGGCCTTTAGTTTACGAATTATAAGCAATTTTAGATATTTTGGAATTTTCGTTATAAAAATCACTTTTGGTGGGAAATATGAGTGATCACAGATTTCCATTGTTTTCGCTCTAGCGCCTTTTAGTTAACGAATTATATTCAATTATAGATATATGGGAATTTTCGTTATAAAAATCACTTTTTGGTGAGAAATATGAGTGATCACAGATTTCCTTTATTTTCGCTCTAGAGCCTTTAGTTTACGAATTATAAGCATTTTTAGATATTTTGGAATATTGGCTATAAAAATCAGAAATTTTTGAATTTTTGTTATAAAAATCACTTTTTGGTAGGAAATATGAGTGATCACAGGTTTCCATTGATTTCGTTCTAGGGCCTCTAGTTTACGAATTATCAGAAATTTAAAATATTTTGGAATTTTCGTTATAAAATCACTTTTTGGAGGGAAATATGAGTGATCACAGATTTCCTTTACTTTCGCTCTAGGGCCTTTAGTTTACGAATTATAAGCAATTTTAGATATTTTTAAATTTTCTTTATAAAAATCACTTTTTGATGGGAAATATGAGTGATCACAGATTTCCACTATTTTTGCGCTCTAGGGACTTTAGTTTACGAATTATAAGCAATTCTAGATATTTTGGAAATTTCGTTATAAAAATCAGTTCTGGTGGGAAATATGAGTGATCACAGATTTTCTTTATTTTCGCTCTAGGGCCTTTAGTTTACGAATTATAACGAATTCAGAACTGTCTTATGATAATTAATATCTTGATAAAATTGGACATTAACATGTTTTATATAAACCAAAATCTATCTACCAGCTCTTGTGTGGATCGATCCATAATTGATCCAATGGTCAATTATAAACCAATCGACATGAAATTAAGCCTCGTTTAAGCCACCATTTTGTGTGGATACCAAGATTTTTAAGAGATTTTTGGTTATAAGTGATTCTCGGATGTGGGCCTTATATAGAAGCTATGACCAATTATGGATTGATTGTTCTGAAGTTAGATCGCGTGATTTTATTCCAAATGAAACTTGTTTGTGTTGAAGTTTATTTGGATACACACATATTTAGGAGATTTATGCTGAATTGAATTTTGTTTCGATACTAACATTTTGCAAAGATTTATGCTCGGTAAAGTGATTTACTGAAGTGGGCCTTCTATGGAAGTTAGAGTCAATAATACAACAATACAAGCAATATATCTAAATATGATTTATTTTCATATAAATCTTATTTGTAAAGACATTTGTGTGGCAACTTATATAAATCGGTTATATTAATGGCAAATAAAGTGTTGAGGTATAAATACCCATAGTGAATTTGAATATTTTATATATTTTTGATCTTTTCTGTTGCCAATAAATATTAAAGAATTTAAAAAATTACAAACACAATTGTACAAACGAAGAAATCAATATTAAAATAAATTTAAGTTAAATTATATTTAATATATTTACATATAAACACATATACAATTACTATTACTAAGAACATTTAAAGTACTTTAATTTTTGTTTAAATATATATATAAAAAAAAACACAGAATGAATAAAAAAAAACAGACATATTTTTTTTTTGTTTCTATTACAGGAGTTGTCACAAGATGTCATGGCAGTTGCCATGGCAAAATTTAAAAACGATATTTTCTTTATTATCAAACTGGGCGTACATCAATCTTCATGCTTTTTATGTTTACCATACACAGACACAGAGGAATAATAATGTCCTTTCAAAACAAAATAGACGAAGAAGAACAAAAAACACCTCAGGCTGTAGCAAGTTTTTAAGGTAACACAGTAAGCAATTGGGGAAGCAGTAAAATAACTAGAAAATAATAGAACCATATTAGAAAAACAGAACTTTGAGAGATAATGAAAAGATTAAGAAGTTGAATTTTGGAAGTGGTCAATGAATAGAACACAAAATTTCAGTATCTAACATAAAATTCTCGCCATATTTTGTTACAACTCGTTGGGTAATTTCTAAAAAAACACACCTGTATATGTTCGTTCACAAAATATAATAGACCTTTTGTATGACTTTTACAACAATTTCATACAGTTGCTGTTTTCTGTTGAATTTATTTTCTATTTTTTTTCAAATTGTTTGCCTGATGAAACGCCCTCTCTTTTTGAGTGACAAACTCTTGTCATGTTAAGTTTGTGTTTATCTAGTAGTCATTTTAAATGTCTATCTGTTGGTCTGTTTTTCGGTCCGTCTGTATGTTTGTGTTTGTCGGTGTGTTTGTCATTATTTGCCAGGACTATTGGCATCTAAAAGTTCTCGAACCGACAACTTCATATTACCTTTTATTTACTTGTTACGAGTAGTTTCTTTTATTTCTTAATATCTCTTCTACATATTTGTGTTTTCTTTTTTCTGTTTTTTTTTTTTGTTTTTTCACAGACTAAACTCTGTTTACTTTTTTTGAAAAACATTTTTGTTAGTAACCGTTGCATAGGAAGGTGCTTTGTTCAGGATCAAAAAGAAAAAGAAGAAATTTACTAAAAAAAAAAAGAACATGCAAAGGAAAAGGAACAAAGTTAACTCAGGCATAATATTTTTTGAAGTTTAAAATTTACACTTGCATATGTGTATGTGTAAAGTATGCTCTATGTCTATAAGTATTTGCATGTACAGCATGACGATGACTAATGTAATAAATGAACATTTTATAAATCGTTTGCAATTTAAACGGAATCGCAATTACATATGAGGTATATACTTTTATATATATGATACTATTTTGGCGATTCAGTCAGAGACCCGAAGTTCTTACAATTTATATATGACTAGCTTGACCCGGTGCGCTTCGCTACCAATGTCGTAGTAAAAAAAATATGTAAGGATTTTATAAAAAAAATCGTTTTCCCCCTGTTTATCCCTTTCTGGTCCAAGTATTGAAAAAAGTTATAGCCTATTGACGCTTCCAAGTAAGGATTTATCTACGTACCAAATTTCAATATAATCAGATCACCCGTTTAGGCGTGATGCTCAAACAAACAAACAAACTTACAAAGACATTTATATATTTATATAGATACTAGCTTGACCCGGCGAGCTTCGCTACCCCTGTCGTAGTCTATGTTGGAAATTTCAATAAAATCGTTTCGGCCGTTTAGTATTTATTGTTTAAGAACTAAAGGTACCAATTTTACCGGTTTTCCCCCAGTTTACACCCTGTTTACCCCTTTCTGGTCCAAGTATTGAAAAAAGTTATAGCCTATTGACGCTTCCAAGTAAGGATCTATCTACGTTCCAAATTTCAATAAAATCGATTCAGCCGTTTAGGCGTGATGCTCAAACAAACAAATAAACAAACAAACTTACAAAGACATTTATATATTTATATAGATTTAAAATATATATGGCATATCTTTTGAACGTGGTTTTTGTTTTCAATAACTTATATGTCATTTCGAAGGGTACATATCTGTCACTTATTCTCACTTAGTTGTTGAACATTATAGTGTAAACCATAGAATAATATATCTATAGAAGCGTTACTGAGAGGGTAAAAACCTAAGTCTGTTGTCAAAAACCTAAGTCGTGAGAATGTATTAGTACATAGTTTTGTGGTTGTATTGGTGTCTTTTTTTAAGCAAAATTAACGTGTTTCGGAAATAAAAGTGTCCTGCTAAGTATTAAAAAAATTTGTCAAAAATTGTGTAGAAGTGTAATAAAGTGGATCGGTCAGTATTTTGTCGGAAAATCAAAGTTAAAATGTGTTGTGTTTAATTCTCTCACAAGTATGTTGAATTCACATATCACAAGTACGTGTGAAGAGAGTAATTATTGTTACTCTCAGCTTACTCTCAGTTGCGCCTCTAGTTCTACCCTATGGTGTAAACCAAAGTATAACAAGTAGTCCGACTCTTTGAGAACAGTACCTAACTCTATGTATGTGTTAGTAAAAAAGTACCTAACTCTAAACATGTGTTAGTACAAAATTACACATGTGTTGGTAACTTTTAAATTTTCTTCAGGCAACAAAGTTCTATAAAAATGTTTTAAATTTTAATTTGTATTAATTTTACATAGCAAAAATTAGAACTCTGTCCTATAATTTAAATTTTACAATAACAAAAAAAATATATGTCAGAAATTCCGAAAATATTTTTTCTTGATTTGTGCAAAATAGAAAAGTTTTAAGAATAAAAGTGTGCAAAAAGTGTTTTAAAAAAATAAAGATTAATATGTGTTAATGTAATAATGAGTAAAAAACGTTATTTTTATCAGAAATTAAAAGTTTAAATTTCAAGACATTTCATTGGTTTACATTTCTCTGAACTCACACGGTATCCGTATATGTGCGAGAGTAATTTAAAAAAATTGAGAGTCGGACTACTTGGTATACTTTGGTGTAAACATCGAATTTTGTATAAAGTGTCATAAGCGGGAAGTTTTGCTTTGCTTATTTAAGTTGAACAAAAGTGCCGCTGATGCACGCCGATTGCTCACCAAAGCTTACGGAGAATGTGTTCCATTGGATTCAACGTACCAGAGATGGTTTGAGTGGTTCAGTAGTGGTGATATTGACCAAAAATGTCTGAAGACCAAGAATTGGATGCATTACTCCAAGAAGATTGTGTAAAACTCAACAAGAGCTTGCTAAATCATTGGGAGCTACTCAGCCAGCAATTTCAAAACGTTTGCAAGCAGCAGGATTCAACCAAAAGCAGGAAAATTGGGTAATATATGAATTAAAGGCAAAAGACCTTGAAAGACGATTTTGCATGTCCGAAATTATGCTTGAACACTATAAAAGAAAATCATTTTTGCACTGAATCATTACAATAACCCAAAGCTTAAGATAACGTTTGTAAAGCCCGGCCAACCAGCCGAATCGCCACCAAATCAAATAACCATGGCGTTAAGGTAAATCTCTGTATTTGGTGGGACAAAATGGTCCTATCTTTTATGAAGTGCTGACCAGACCTTCACAGGGAACATGCATTGAAGCTAGCATTGACCGCAAAACTCCCAGGATATGTGGCCAGACATGAAGCCGTAATATTCCATCATGGCAACGCTCGGTCACATGTCAATACCAGTCAAAAAGTATTTAGAATAAAGTGGTTGGGAAGTTTTTCCTCATCCACTTTGTAAAACAGACCGTGCTCCATTTGACTACTATTTGTTTCAATCGATGCAGAATCCTCTCTCTGGGATACGCTTCACTTTGGAACAGAGTATCCGATATTGGCTTTATTCATTCTTGGCCTCAAAAGCTGAGCAGTTCTTTCGGCTCGAAATCCATATGTTGCCAGAAAGATAGGAAATGGTCATAGCTAACTAGAGTTTCCAGTTCGGTTTTAACCGAAGCCGAAACCGCGGTTTTTCAAGGCCTAAAACCGAAACCGACAATTATTCTTCGGTTTTTACTTTTATTCTATTTTTGGTAGAAAAATTAAAAATTTAGAAATGAGAAACAAACTTTTTCATCCAATGTTCATCCAATATCTCTAAAAACAGATCGGTAAAAATATCTTAAGATTTCTTAATTTTTTTTTTTTTTAATGTATTACAATAATTGCATGAGATGATGCAGCAGGATACCTTTCGCAGGCTAGGCAAGGAAACCTGTTAATAAAGAATGACACAAACTAATTTAAAAATATTGACCTACGAGTATTTCCTGACAATTATACTTTAAATTACTGTTTATTTGCAATAATTTAAAAGTATGGAGTTCTATCTGACCCGATGCGCTTCGCCACCCCAATTGAAAGAATGAAGTAGGACTATTAAGTCTAACTTTGTGAATTAATACTAATTCAGGATAACATGTCTCTAGTTTCATGTTTATTGATTCATTGTAATGCGAATTCTAGCTCTTTCAAAAAGTATTATTAGAATAAAAAAAAGTACCACATTTTGTATTCCCACTCAGCATCATGATTCTGGGTCCATTATTATAGAAAATGCTAAAGAAAGGTACCACTAAAGTCACCTTTTGTTAATTCTAACCAGAGATCGAAAATAACTCGTCCATTTATCAAAAAACTGAAGTTGTGATTAATATTTTGGTGATAAAAATAAATCACTCAAAATAACAGTTATAAAATGATTTTTATTTACATAGCTTCGTATGGCCTTTATTAGTTTTTGTTGTTTTTTAATGGTTTGATGTGAGGCAAACAATTTAATTGTTCTTGATCTTAATAACTGTTACTTCTCTTTTATTTGCATACAATAACACATTTTCTTTGCTTTAAAATAGTAAAAACTGTCTTTAGAAAACACTTTTTTACTTTTTTTCTTTATATCTCCCAATATATTCTGACAAGTCGTTTGTCAGATATGATCAATCAAGTGTAAAAAGTCATCAAATTATCATCGACAATTATTTCGAAATTTATTTATATTTAGGCATAGGGTAACGTAGAGACTATACGTAATTGTCAAAAACCTAACTCTTGTTGTCAAAAACCTAACTCTTGCAACAACAAAATGCATGCTAGTCAATGTATTTTGTTGTTGTATCAGACATATGATTTGTTGTATTTTTGTTTGACAAATCGGACTGTCTCGTCTCTATGTATAGTTCTCTATGGATTTAGGATTAAAATGTATTTGAAGTGAAAAAAAGTAAAAAGTTTGATTTAAAAACAATATAGTGAAAGTCTGCTCAAGGTGGTATTGCCGGTTTGTGTGTACAAAAATGTCCTCCTCTATTACATTGTTGTTTTCACCTTTTGTTCATTAAACTCTTTTGTTTGTTTATAGTTCTATTATTTTCCTTTTATTTTACTATTGTGTTAAAGATGGATATTACAAAACGTCCTTATACGAAAAATATAAATTTGGAGCAAATGTCTGATTAACAATTTCTTGAGTTCGTCGATTCAGTAGAGTTCTGTAGACAGCACAGATGAAAGTATTTATAGCGATGATAGTGTTGCTGATTACACCTATGTTGCAAAGACGAAACACCATTTCCGAAAATACATGCCCAATATGCTGCATAAAAGGGGGATCAAATTGTTCGTGCTTTGTGATTCAAACGGTTTTGACTACCGTTTTTATACCCTTCGATTAAGCCATGTCCGTCTGTCTGTCTGTTGAAATCAATTTTCGGAAGACCCTAGATATCTTCGGGATCTAAATCTTCAATAATTCTGTCAGACATGCTTTCGAGAAGTTTCCTATTTAAAATCAGCAAAATCCGTCCATAAATAACGGAGATATGAGCAAAAATCCGAGACAACCTCTGAAAATTTCATCTAAAAACCACAACTTATTGCATGCTTTGACAAAAAAGCAACAAAACGTACATATGTTTGGATGTGTGTTGGCTTCATTGCTTTACGTATTTTGTTTTTGTTATTTGGTGTTTCGTTTTGTTTGGCGTTGTTTTTTTATACTCTTCACCTTCGTGAGAAGGGTATTCCGTTTGTAACATCTACAATATAATCTGTTCGTCAGCAATAAAATGTAAAATTTTTAGAAGTTTTCTTGATATATTTATGGGCAATTAATGCATCCACAACAAAGGTGAAGGGTATTTAAGATTCGGCACAGCCAAATATAGCACTCTTACATGTTAAATCTACAATGCGTCCGAAGATAATATAATTTTACCTGTTATACCGGGCATTGGAGCTGCCTTAAATGTTTGGAGATTCCTAACTTGGGCACAATGAGAGGTGCTAATTTTTTTTGTCATGTTTGCTTTTGTGTAAGCTGCGAAATGAACCAAGATCAGAGATGATTTTGCGTAGAATACACGACCTCAATACCTGTAGTGGATGTGAATACTGTATTAAAGAACGATAACAAATATGTCCTACCGTCATCGACATATGTAGGTATTGCACGATTCAGAAGAACCAATCCTGGTGCACAACAATCAAAGGTTCCTCGGTATGACAGAAAGCAGAAGAAATTCATCGAAATCATCCGCTCTTAATTTATTCGAGAATACAATGATCGCATGGGTGGAGTAGATCTTATGTATGCTATTCAGGGTCGATACCATATTTGAGCTAAGACTTGTAATATTATGATTAGGTTGTTCTATCATTTTGTGGGCATGGTCTCTACAAATGTATTCATTTTATACAAACATTTGCCAATCCTTGATTATTCGTCTAATTATATCGAAATTTCTCGAGATCCTATCATAGTCTCACTCTGAATTTTTTATCAATATACAATTTTTATAAGAAAGAAAATAATTAGTATGATTTTTGTTAACCATACAATGGCTTCTAATTTAGGAAACTCTTTAGAAAATGGAAAATATATTTTTTGAGATATCCTTTGTTCAACGACAATTAGTTTGTTCAATATTTTGTGTGTAGAAGAAATGGATTTGTAGGAAAGTATATTCAAAGTAAGCATTACCACAATATGATATTTTAAAAATTGGATAAGCACTTAAAAAGTCGTATACAATTAAAATTTTGCGATTTTACACCATTCATATAAAACATTTTTTTTTTTTTGGTATTTTATAACTCGTACCCTAAAGTGCTCTAAAATACATGTTACTTTCGACCGGTATTCTCCAAAACCTAATACCAGCGGTTCCGAAGTATTTACTTACAAACATGAAACGAATTTACACTATTGAGAAAGTATAAATCTCAAATTTTCCCAGACTATCGAAATGTTTGAGAGCCACTAATACAAATGCATTGTTTTCGTTTAAACGCCATTTACTTCAAAAAAATTCAGTAAAATCAGCATAAAAATTATTTGTTAAAAGGAATAACAAAACAACAACGCAATGGATATGTATTAAATTTTAACAACACTTTTAAAAAGATAGCCACAGTACAAACACAACAATAGCAAATACAAAAACCTATAGCTGACATGCATACTTTTAGGGGAGTTAACGCTAGACAAATAAACAAAAGCATCATGCAGACACATCAAAACTAAAGCAAGCACACCCAATAAAATTGGACACAATAACAAACTGAAAATTCTTCAAAAATAGAAATTTTCCAATAAAATAGCAACAAAAAGCTCTTTTCAATATTGAGTTCAACAGTCAAGAGTAAACACCCACATGATAGGACAAAAAAAAAAAACAACGGCTGACAACCTTAAATGTATGCTGCTGTTATTGTTTTTAGGTTTTTTTTTGCGTTTTATTGGAATGCGCAAATTGCCAGTGATAACAAATTTAGTACATACTTCTAAGCGTATCCAATTTTCATCACTTAGAGAGTAAAAGCAAGTACTTTGTTAGCCAGGTTTTTTTTACAATTTCCTATGAAGGTATGAATCAATTGCTAGCGAAAATTAAAAGTAATTTTTAGAAGTCTTTAAGGTAACAGAATGGCTTAACATATTTAAATCAAGGAACATTTCAAGTTCAAAAATTATTATTAAAGGATGCACAGTGGGGTAGAATCAAAATTTTTTGGAAATAAATCTGGCATTTCTAAACGGATGGCCCGATCGGGATAAAATTTTACGTGGGGGTAGCCAAGGAGTATTCAAGTTCAAGTTATTAAAATGGACCCTACAAATGCTCCAGGCTCGGCGCTATGGGGGCTCAAAGTAGGGTACCTTCGACATGTAAAATTTTAACCACGTGCATTTTTTTGTTCCCCATCCGATATCAAAGACATTTGTGAAAAAGGCTCGGCTAGATCTTGAAAAAACATGCTTGCTATTTATCTCTTATAATTTCCGAGTTATAAGCATTTCAAAATTTAAATTTTCAAATTTTGCCATACCTTGGTCCGCTTTTTTAAAAATATAGGGCGTACTTTTGAACCGAATGGACTCGAGTTTCTTCATTAGTTAGGATAACTAAATTATCAATAATAAAATTCAAAAATTTGTAGATCTTTGCTTTTTTTTGGGCGAAAAGGTGACTTAACTCCTTAACATATAACAGTTTTATGATTTTCTGTAAGATATCTTTACGGAGAATATTTTGGTATAAAAACATGTCAAATGTTTCAAATTTGGGCCACATTTTCTAAAATCCCAAAGCTGGGATAGAAAACGGAAAGCAGCTTTAGAAACTTTGATGTGATCCCTATTTATTCCCAAAGTATTTTTCCAGCCCCGAAGAAAATGTGGACCCTATGGGCAAAATTGTAAAAAATACCATTTTTGGGATTTCCGCTCCAATTTTTAGGAATTGCCGTATGCCCTTTGACAAGTTTTTTTACACATTATTATTATCAAGTTTAAAAAACGTTGAACATTTCATTGAGTTTTGTCAATAAATAAAGATTTTATTGCATATTACATCTATATAAATATATAAATGTCTTTGTAAGTCTGTTTGTTTATTTGCTTGTTTGTTTAAGCATCACGCCTAAACGGCTGAATCGATTTTATTGAAATTTGGAACGTAGATAGATCCTTACTTGGAAGCGTCAATAGGCTATAACTTTTTTCAATACTTGGACCAGAAAGGGGTAAACAGGGGGAAAACGGGTAAAATACTATTAAAATAGTATTTTAAAAAATAGCAATAATATAATTAATCTTTAACAGAGTGATGGTACAAGTAGAGTGCCGCAATAATATATATGGTTAAAACAATCATATATATGATTGTCACAATAACTTGCATGACTGAGTATGTAATAATACACTTAATTATTATTCGATGCTGCACTGAATGATTACTGATCAGTGCTGATGTAAATATCGTCAGTGGTGACTAATCAGTGCTGATGAAAACATCGTCATAGCTGATTAATCAGCACTGATGAAAACATCGTCAGAGCTGATTAATCAGCACTGATGTAAATATCGTCAGTGCTGACTAATCAGTGCTGATGAAAACATCGTTATAGCTGATTAATCACCACTGATGTAAATATCCTCAGAGCTGACTAACCAGGACTGATGAAAACAACGTCATAGCTGATTAATCAGCACTGATGTAAATATCGTCAGTGCTGATGAAAACATCGTCAGTGCTGACTAATCAGTGCTGATGAAAACATCGTCACAGCTGATTAATCAGTGCTGATGTAAATATCGTCAGTGCTGATGAAAACATCGTCAGTGCTGATGAAAACATCGTCAGTACTGATGTAAATATCGTCAGTGCTGATGAAAACATCGTCAGTGCTGATGAAAACATCTTCAGTGCTGATGAAAATATCGTCAGTGCTGACTAATCAGTGCTGATGAAAACATTGTCAGTGCTGATGAAAACATCGTCAGTGCTGATGAAAACATCGTCAGTGCTGATTTAAACATCGTCAGTGCTGATGAAAACAACGTCAGTGCTGATGAAAACATCGTCAGTACTGATGTAAATATCGTCAGTGCTGATGAAAACATCGTCAGTGCTGATGAAAACATCGTCAGTGCTGATGAAAACATCGTCAGTGCTGATGAAAACATTGTCAGTGCTGATGAAAACATCGTCAGTGCTGATGAAAACAACGTCAGTGCTGACTAATCAGTGCTGATGAAAACATTGTCAGTGCTGATGAAAACATCGTCAGTGCTGATGAAAACATCGTCAGTGCTGATTTAAACATCGTCAGTGCTGATGAAAACAACGTCAGTGCTGACTAATCAGTGCTGATGAAAACATTGTCAGTGCTGATGAAAACATCGTCAGTGCTGATGAAAACATCGTCAGTGCTGACTAATCAGTGCTGATGAAAACATCGTCATAGCTGATTAATCAGTGCTGATGTAAATATCGTCAGTGCTGACTAATCAGTGCTGATGAAAACATCGTCAGTGCTGATGAAAACATCGTCATAGCTGATTAATCAGCACTGATGTAAATATCGTCAGTGCTGATGAAAACATCGTCAACGCTGATGAAAACATCGTGATAGCTGATTAATCAGCACTGATGTAAATATCGTCAGTGCTGATGAAAACATCGTCATAGCTGATTAATCAGCACTGATGTAAACATCGTCAGTGCTGACTAATCAGTGCTGATGAAAACATCGTCATAGCTAGGGATGCCAAACGGGACTGGGTTTTACAAATCCCGGGATTCGGGATTTTAGAAATGTAAATCCCGGGACCCCGGGATTTTTCGGCATCCCGGGATTTTTCGTGATTTCGAGATTTTTCGGGACTTCGGGATTTTAGTTAAACGTAAAAAAATACAAAATTCAACAATAAAATCTATTTTTTTTCGTTAATATATACATATATATTAAAATATATCAAAGAAAAACTAATGCATTGAATTAAAATAAATTTGACACAAACGATATTTCATATTTATACCCGTATTCTGAACTTTATAACAGTGAGAAATCCATAACAAAACTGTATTGAGTACATATGGTAGTTCATAGTAAAAGGATTTTTAGGACTACTATGAGACTAATAGTGTAAAAATTGGTAAGGCAGTTTAAAATTTATTTGCAATTAAAACCTTTAGTTCTTAATATTCTAAACGGCCGAAACGATTTTATTGAAATTTCCAACATAGACTACGACAAGGGTAGCGAAGTGCACCGGGTCAAGCTAGTATTTACATAAATGTGAAATATTTTTGAAGAACGGAGTTTTAAAATGGGATATTGTTGAATCTAACTGAGATATTGACTTGAAATTTTTTTTGTAAGACCAAAAATTAACTTGTCTAAACAAAAAAAATTAGTTCGGAATAAATGTGAATCTAATTGTTCCTAATATTTGCAATCCTATTAAAATGTTGATACAATTTTTAGTTTTAAAACTCAGTAAATATGTAATATGCAACAAAATCTTTATTTATTAACAAAACTCAATGAAATTTTCAACGTTTTGTAAATTTTTCATTCTGAATAACAACGTGTAAAAAAATTGTCAAAAGGTTAAAGGGAATCCCGCAATTCTTAAAAATTAGAGCGAAAATCCCAAAAATGGTTGTTTTTACAATTGCTCACGCGTTCGCCATCGTTTTTGAATATGTCGTCCCTACGCCCTTTGGAATTTGACCTATTTTTTAACAAAATTTTAAATTTGGGCCACATGGCTTCGGGATTTAAGAAATACCGAAAATCCCGGGAATACAAACGTATTTATGCAACGAAATCGTAATAAAGAACTGACTTCATTTTATTAAAAATTTGAAAACATACACAGATAAAACAGATTCGTGATAGCAAACGAATTTGTTCCCAATCGAATAATTCTAACCAAATTTTACAGTTGTGGCTACAAAATTTTAGAACGGGTAACAAAACTTTAGTTGCTTCAACCGAAATTCTTCATTATCAACTAACTTTCTGTAGATAGACCTGAAAAATTCTATGCGTGCAACCGAATCATTCGATTGGCAACAAATTCGGTTGTAATGATATAGAGACTTTAATGAGTGAGTTGAACATTCCTTAAGAATCACAAGACTGGCTTTTATTTATTGATGGTTCAAAAACAAGTCTGAAGGCGGTATTGCTGCATAATGGCATCAAGTATGCGTCAGTACCAATAGCATATACAACTGGTTTAAAATAAACATATGAAAATATCAAATCAATATTAAATTTAAAAAAATACAAAGATTACAGGTTGAAAGTATGCACTGATCTCAAAGATAAATCCTAAAAATGTATCAAAATTGTATCAAGGCTATGAATAAAGACATTATTTTCAAAGTTGAGTGATGACAAACTCAAAGATAGAACATTTATGGGACCACAAATACGCACATTGATGTAAGACCCATATTTTGATCAAAAACTTACTAAAAAGGAACTTGATGCCTGCTTATCACTGAAAGCAGTTATAAAAGAACCTAAAATGCAGTACAGCTATTTAACGACATGTTAAAAGTTTTCACATTTTTCTTTCCTTCCATCTAAACTTGGTGCGGTCAGTGATGAGTAGGCTGAGAGGTTCCACGAGGATGTAAAGAAGCATGGAAAACGATTTTAAGGCCATTGGGACACAACTATGCTAGGTGGTTACTGTTGGCGTTTTAAATGAGAAGATCATTCAAAGATCAAAAGAAAGTTTCATGAAACTTTACTGGAACACTCTCTGTCGAGGAGCAATCATCCAACAACGGTGACAACACTGAGCAAAGTCGGCCTAATATTTAGCGGCCGTGTAAAAAAGGACCTAAGCCATGCTTACGAGGCAACGTAGAAAGAAGTGGACAGTAGTCCACTAACACCAAACAAAAACTCCCGATTTTACAAATCAACAAAAAAAAAAAAGTATCTGTTCGCAAAACAGCCATTTTTTTAACAAACAAAAATTATTCCAAAAAAAAAAAAAGTGAAAGTAAAAGCGAACGCTAACACATCACAAACATCAACATTGAAACAAAATTATAAACTACACAAAACACCAAAATAAATCATTTTTGCAAATCCCTAGAGTTACATTCAATATAAAACTGAATTCATTACATTTTGTGTAATAAATCACTTTACTTTTGTTTGAGTAAGATTCAACAAGATTCCAATTTTGAAGTGGAAAATTAGTTTACTCTCTATAAACGAGTAAGTTATTGTATAGATATCACTAATTTAAAATAATATTTTCCAAATTGTAACATACCTCTTTACCAAACTCCTGGCTGACTACTTCTATTGTGCTTCTCTAATAGGTAAACATTTTGTTCAAATAGTGCAGCTGAAAATAAAGAAAAATTACAAATATTTTAGTGTAAATATAGCTATAAAAACTAAGGTGCAATAAACAATTGAAACTCCATAAATATTTGAAAAATACATATTAAATCTTTCTTTTGAATTTCACTTATATGTAGTTTCATTTCACTGAAATACCCTTTTTGAAATAATTCTCACCTAAACTGGTGTAAATAAGTAATTCTAACTTTCAAACATGTATGTTTATTTAATTAATTCTACATTGTAAAATTGTTGCCTGCCACTCAAATGAACATTTTCTCCAAGTAGTCAGAAAATCAAAAAATCACAAAAGCAAACTGATTTAAATCCCTAGCTCACACTTCTGCTGTTTGGGCATTGAAAATGCTTGCTTTTTATTTTTGCTAATTTTCCTGAACTCAAATGTAAAACCGCATCAAATGCCTTTCAAAATCCACTTGGAATAAGATTCATTCATAGCAATCATGCCATATCATTTGTTTATTTATTTGTTTGTTTAAATGTTGATGTATTCTGATGTGTTGTGAGGTTCGTTCGTTCATTCACTCATTCTTTTAATTCAAACCAACATTGTTTTGTCATGAATAGTTTTATGGTAAAATGATTTGCATTTGATGTAAATGTATATGAAAAAAAAAAAAAAAAAAACTAAACCAGTTTACACTTGTATGGTCCAGAATTTGCTTTTGATTGGATCAAATCTCTAGAGTAACATGGATTTGGGGGGAAAATACTCGTAACATAAATAAATCTAAATTACTAAGCACAGTGGAGTTGATTGAAAAATAAATAAATAAATATTTTGTACCATTTATTAAACGTTACCCATAGCATCAAAATGTGTTACATTTTTAACGATCACAATAGAACAAAAAACAATGACAATTTATGCACTTTTCTTTTGTGTTGCTTCTAAATATTGTAAAACTATAAATTTTGCTTTCATTTTAACACTTTTAATAAAAAAATACAAAAACTATTTCATTAACACAAACAAACTTCAAAACCAATAACAAGAAAAGCTGTTTAAAAAGTGATGATAGGGTGAAGCGTGTAGCATATCTTTGGGGTGTTAGGGCAACATTTTTTGAAAAGAACACGTTACGCGCTTACCAAATTAATTTTTTTTCAGAAAAGAACACAAAAAAAAGGCAAAAGGCAGAATAAAGGCATCATTTATGCCAGAAAAGAAAACGCTAATACATATTGTTTATATATAAAGGGTTTTCCAACAAGAGGTGTTATTATGAATCACCCGGTATTTCGGTAGCTATCACTTTTGAAGCTTTTATTCTTTGACACTTGACAAGTAGAAACTATGCCATTACTAAAAATGGAACGATACAAGCTTCAACAACGCATTGAAACTATTAAAATTCTCTACAAAAATGGTGAAAATCTTGCAGTCACAGTTCGCAAAATTAATACATTTTTGCGTCGTCGTGAAGCACCTTATCGAACCGCAATACAGAAATTGGTGAAAAAGTTCGAGCTGTTGGTACAAGTTAGTGATGTGAACCCATGCAGGTCGCTCAAGAACAACTGAGAATATTGCTGCTCTAGCCCAAAGTGTTGAAGAAACCCCAGGGTTGTCCATTCCTCGTCGTTCTTTGGAATTGGGCATTCCACAAACGTCATTACACCGTATCTTATGGTTGGAGTTGGATAATATAGACGGTGCTACGTGCCACACAAGCAACGAAACCATAGCTCTCTTACGGGAAAAGTTTCCGGACCATGTTATCTTTCGTTTTAACACCTTGCGACTTCTTCCTTTGGGGCCACGTGAAAGATAAGATCTACGCCAACAGACCAGCGTCGATTCAAGACCTCAAGGATAGAATTCGTGTGGCTATCGAGGACATAGGGCGGCCACTTTGCGATTTGGTTATGGAAATTTTCATGAAAAGGATATGGTCCTGTAAGCGTGGTCGTGGTGGCCATTTGGCTGATGTTGTTTTTCATTATTAACGGCATACCTTCTTCTTTATTATGAGATAAACATCCGATAATTTATCTCAAAAAATGCCATTTTCTTTGAATACCAAAATAACGATAAAAGGAAATATATTGAAACTATGGCCGGTAAAGCGGAAGAAGCTGCTGGAGCGAACAATATGAGGGAGTTACATCAGATAATAGGTCGCCTCTCAAATCAAAATATGAATCGAAACCATGCAGTAAAGGATGCAAATGGTCAACTGCTCACGAACGTAGAAGAAAAAACACAAAGTTGGAGGCAGCATTTCGAAGAAATCAGCAACATTGTCGATGATAACACAGAAAACTCCTTACACAATATCTATAGATCCCCCTAGCATTGAGGAAATAACATGCCCTGTCCAAAAACTAAAGAGAAACAAAGCGCCAGGTGAGGACGGTATACCCCCAGAGCTACTCCAAGCAAACTCAGGAATATCAGCAGAAATCATCCATCCATATATATGTGATGCTTGGTTAAACGAACAGCTACCTAATACGTGGACAAAAGGTGAAATAGTAAAGATACCAAAGAAAAATGATCTGACTGAGTGTGATAATTGGAGAGGCATTACCCTGATCAACACTGTATACAAGGTTATTGCTACCATAATAAATAACAGATTACACAGTATCGAAAAATCACTACGTGACGAGCAAGCAGGCTTCCGTCCACACCTCAACTGTGTAGATCAAGCCAATACGCTCCGAGTAATTTATTTAGTATTTATAGACATCAGAAAAGCATTCGACTCAATAAAACGTAGTGCAATATGGGATGCATTAAAAGCAAAAGGTGCACCAACAAAATTGATAAATTTGATTAAAGCTATGTACAACAATACCACACTTCAAGTTCGTCACAATGGCAAATCTTTCATGACAAACGCTGGAGTTAGGCAAGGTTGCCTCTATCTCCATTATTGCTCGCCGTTGTTTTGGACGAGGTTGTGATAGAAGTATGCAGTAAAAGAAGGGGCATTGTCTGGGATCTCCAAAACCATCTAGAAGATTTGGATTATGCTGACGATATTTGTCTCATATCGCACAAGTTTAACGATATGCAGAGCAAAATAAATGACTTGGTTGTATTGGCGATAAGAGTTAGGCTGAAAGTAAATATTGCATAACACATGCAATGCGTATAAATAACACTACTGACAACCACTTTCTAGTACAAGACCAACGCATTCAATTTGTTAAATCCTTCTGTTATCTCGGATGCATGATGTCTATAGATGGAGGAGTGGAAGAAGGCAAGGTCAGCTTTTGGTCGGTTAAATAAAACGTGGAGATCCTCCCAAATTTCGAAAAATACAAAGATCCTTATTTTCAATGCCGGTGTGAAATCCACACTGCTGTATGGTAGCGAAACATGTCTTATGACGAACACTATAGCGAGAAGACTGCAAGTTTACATAAACAAATGTTTGCGCATAATATGCCGCAGACTTTGACCTTACGTTATCACCAACATTGAACTCTGGCGACTAACAAACGAAGAGCCCATAATTCGCCAAATAGCAAGACGAAAGTGGAAATGGATAGGCCACACATTGCGAAGACCAGTTGGCAGCATCACAAGGACTGCATTGGAATGGAATCCCCAAGGTAGCCATAAGAACACCTGGCGTAGAACAGTCCTACAAGAACTCAATATCCAAAACAAATTGTTTGACGAAATAAAAGTTTTATGTAATGATAGAATAAGTTGGAATTTTGAAAGCCCTATGTTCCCAAGTGGAATGAATAAAGGAAAAAAAAATAACACAGGTCAACAGCAAAAAAAGGCTTGAATAATTACAATATAGATTTGATGCACCATGGCTACCTAAGTACAAAAATGGTAAAATTTTTCAATTCTATGAAGAGATTTTGTTTTAAGTTTTTAAATAAAATTATAAATTTTGTTGGACGTTCTTTCGCATAATTAATGAAACTTCAAAAAGCGTTAGTCCGATATTATTAAAATAAACTTAGAAAAATTTAAATTTACATAATCTTTAATCCGTTTATATATTGCGTTTTAATCGACTCAGTAGTTACGGAGTTATAATAATAAATTTAAGCAAAAAATATTTATTTTTTTTTGTTTTAAAAAAATCATGAAAAATCGAAAACGGCAGAAATTGTTCAGATTTATTGCTTTATCGCAAAGCCACATGTAATAGCAACAAAATGAGATATCGATCATGAAAATCGATTGATTTTTTTAAAATTTATTCACAATTAAGTGAATTCGCTCATTTTTAAAAAATTTTAGTTTTTTGTTTGAAATACATAAAATTTAGTAGTTAATGTTCTTCTTTCGTTTGACTGAATTTTGAAAATACTTACCCCATGATATGTACAAATTTTCACATATATACTGCCATTCAATTGGCTAAGTAGTTTAGGAGTTATAATAACAAATTGATGCACAAAATATATTTTTTAAGTGAAAATATAAATTTTTTTGTTTTAAAAAAATCACAAAAAATCTAATACGGCAGAAATTGTTCTGATTTATTGCTTTATCGCAAAGCCACATGTAATAGGAACAAAATGAGATATTTCGAATTTATTCACAATTAAGTGAATTCTCTCATTTTCACAAAATTTTAGTTTTTTATTTGATATACATAAAATTGGACCATATTTGTACTACTGGAACCACAATACATAAAAATTGTGTAGTGGTTTAAAAAGCCTTTACAATTATTTCGATTTTGTTGCCTTGTGTTATTTATATACATATATATTATATATTATATATATATATTAACTTAAATTTCAACATAACTACGTAATTAAAAGTTTTAAGAAATTAATCCCTCTATAACACTCCTACTTGTTTAATCTTCAAAATCAAATCTGATAACCTTTTATATTGGT
This sequence comes from Calliphora vomitoria, assembly GCA_942486065.2. Taxonomy (NCBI): domain Eukaryota; kingdom Metazoa; phylum Arthropoda; class Insecta; order Diptera; family Calliphoridae; genus Calliphora; species Calliphora vomitoria. The sequence continues at coordinate 34,859,508 of OW818031.2, read as the reverse complement.
CTATGAAATCTATATATTATTTATAAAAACTTCTATATACTAAATGATTTTATTAGATTTCTATCGTTCATGAACGATAAAGTCAACAAAGTTGCAAACTGGTTACAACTGTTTCTTTTTTTTTTTTAAACAACAAATTTCTTTTATTTTTGTTAATTTATCGTACAAATTAACAATTAACAATTTCCTTTAAGTGTAAATTGTATTTATATTATTTGAAAATTGTTATGAGTAGGTTATATTTAGTTTTATTTTTTATGTTTTCTATTTTCCTACAAACAAATACATATAATATTAAATAATTTCCATTTATTCGCATGTACTTACATAAAAATATATTAAACGATATTTCGCCCTCCCCTCCTCAAACTATACAGACATGCATATTAGGGTAACTGCATTTGTATGTAAGCAAACATATTCTGGTTCTAACGTGAGCGTGATCAATCGTTAAAATGTACTTTACTAAACTCTTTTAATATAAAAAATCAAAAACAGCATGTCGTGAGAATCACATGAAAATTATTCACTTTGAAAGTCCTTCTATAAAATGACCTGTTCGTAATTAAATACAGCTCACTAACATTTAATACTACAATAAAATTTTGTGAAATCGATTTGTTTCATTTCAGTTGAAACCACCCTAATGCATCTGCAGTACATTCTACATACCTACACACTTGTTTTTCTCTTTTTAATAGGATACACAAATACATAGAAATGTAAAATCATAAATGTGTGTGTGTGCGTGAGAATATGTAAACAATGTTTATTACTTATGACTATAAATACTGTATATGGTTTTATTATTAAGCCAATAATGTTTATGTCTGAATAAAAATAAAAAATCAGTCGGAAAAGTGCATTTGAAATTATTAAGATTTTAATTATACACTCAGATTGATGATTTTTCACTCAGATTTGCAAATAAGTAATAGAAACAGGTCTATATTTTACCCTTTTAAGACATTTATCGGTTTTGCTAAGCTCAAAACAATGGTCCGAGATTTTTGGTCAAACAAATACCTATTTAAGAGGATTTTAGTAGTTTTACACTAGAGCAAGCCCGGTTCGCATAGTAAAACAATGAAAGGTTATTTAAAAAATATTATTTTACCTATTTTATAACGATTATATATGCTTTTGCCATTGAAAATATTTGCTTGAGATTACCGATTTAATAGCAAATAATCATACACAGACTGTAAATAGGAATAAAGAAGAAGTACCAATAATTACCCCCTTTGTAATCTCATTCGCTCAGAACCATATATGATCTATTTCATGTTTCTAGTTCCATTATTATAAAAAAAATTAAGAATTACCATATCAAAAACGAAAAAGTACCATTAGTTCTGCCTATGTTTGATTCTAACTTCACTCTGAAACACATCAGCTAACTGTTATGACGATAGTTCCATTACGAGAAAAAGTTCCAAGTTCCCTTTTCACTCCTGAACACCCATCAAGTTTAAATTTTCTAAATACTCCATTTTGCGGACATTTTATATCATACAGATATGCCTAAAACGATTCTAATTTGCAGTCATATTTTAAGAAAGTAACAAACAGTTTACCCTGATTTGCCTACTAGATATTTGTGTTGTTTATACTAAAAATCGAATTTTGGTATAAAATATAAGTGATCACAGATTTAGCATATTTTTCCTAAAATCGCAGTATTTACATAGTTATTAAGTATTTACGATATTTGAGTTTTTTATACTAAAAATCGATTTTTGGTATAAAATATGGTTGATCATTGATTGGGAATGGATTTACCTACACCTTCACACTCGAATTCCAAATTCAAAGTTATTTAACTTTTGTATGACTGTAGCAAACAATGTTGGCTTTGGATTGATAATTTCGAATAAAGTGTGTTTTTCTGTTTTTACACATTTTTGGTTCTTTTTTGTCTCCATTGGAATCTTACAAATTTTATTTAAATACATTTCAGTATCGTAGTAGGAGGCCGTAATAAAATATTCATATCCATGTCCATTTATAGAATAACATTACTTTATGAATCCCTTAATTGTTCGATGATCCAAAAAGTACCAAACTTATATTTGTTATTTTTCAAAAAGTAAATAATAAGATTTGAAATTTATTTATAAAATATATACGGGGTAACAAAAAAGTACTAAAATACAGTTTTTACCTGTTTTCTCCCCTAAAGTACGAATTTCAAAAAAAAAAAAAAGTACCAAATACCTGTCTGCTAAATTTCTAAGTAGATAAAAATGCATTTTAAATTTTGTTTGTATCTATATTAGTTTAAAACATATCGCTCATTTGCTGCAACAACGTCATGTGTCATCCATATTTTCAAACACAAAATCATTAATCATCGTGCGGTAAAGATCTACATTGACCGTAACGCAAGCTCATTTAAGAAATGAGGTTCGATGATGCTAACAGCGTGTAAACCTCACCAAGCATTTTTCTAGATGAAATGGAGTCTGTAGGGTCTGTTGTGGATTGATCTCACTTCATATGCGGCAATTTTGTTTATTAACAAACCCGTTAAGCTAAAAATTCAACAGTCGTCTGTAAGTTGCGCGAATCGATAACTGATTTTCAAAGTAAATTTGTACAAATTGGTAGCGTTGTTCACGAGCAAAGCTTTTTTTTTTTAAAAAAAATAAATAATTTTTGGATAACTTTGGGAATGAAAAAATTCCTATATTTATGAATTTCTATTTAAATATGTAGAAATGTTTTTAAAAACACTTTTCAGTCTGCCTAGTATAAATTAGTTTTATTTTGTTGCCGTTGTAGTTGAGGGTTTTCTGGTTCCTTTTTTCAAAGGGAAGGAAGCAGCAGCATAAAAAACCGTACAATTTTTTTTTATTGTTGAGGTTTAAGGCTGTTTGTTGTTGTTGCTGATGTTGATATTATTACTCTTAACCCACAATGTGCAAAGATGAAACAATGTATATATGGCTGTATGTAGAGTGTATGTGTGGCTACGAATGACTGAGTGTAGGTATAAGTGCCTATATGTGTAATATTTATGTTTATGTACGTATTACAAAAAAGGATGCCCTATAAATGTAAGTGTATTTGTACAGACACACATAACAAATACACATTTAACTATATATATGTATACACAAATTTGTTTAATAGGGTCATTCCAAAAAAAATTGTTTTCCATTGTCGAAATTTGATGAGTTGGTTTAAAGTACAATTTCTCTACTTTTTTCATAAAAATTTTCAAAAATAAACTTTTCAGCTTTGATCCTACAAAACTATTTTCGTAAACTTGTCTAAATATTAAGGCGCTGACCTAATGCATGTATATATATGTAAATAAATATAAAATAGATGTATGAATATGTAACAGTAATAGTTCCTCTAGATTTATATACAGATCTGTGTATGTTTTCTGTATAAATATTGCTGCAAGTGTATTTGTGTATGTGTGTGTAGTCAAACAAGCAACATTGAGTATGTGAAATTTTCATTTAGATTGAAATGCCCGCAGCGGCAATAAAGTGCAAAATATACACTCTGGATTACCATCGATATGGGCAAGTGGAATGTTTGTTACTACAATCGTACTCGATTCCGGACAAAATACAAGGAGTGGAGTTTATATTTTTTAATATCTATTGCAAGAAGGGTTTACAATTTCCCTCCTTCAATGCATGGGTACTTGTGGGCTAGTTGACATAGACATATGTCGATCAAGGGGTGCCCTAACTTTAGACACCGCAAGGGTATGTCGTCAAAAAATTTCATCATCCAATTTTCAACAAAATAGCAAACGATCTGAAGATTCATCGTCACACTGTTTCCAAAGCCATTAAACTGTATAAGGAAGACTTAAACATTGAAAGGAAACCTGGATCTGGAAGAAAAAAAGATCTGAGAGCACCGAACACTTCCATCAGAAAAGCAGCTCGTAAAGTTAAGTGCTCTGATTTTTTTGTGCGCAGAGCCAACGCTAATGCTGAGTTGAAGTCGTATAAAGTTCAGAAAGTTCCAGATCGAAATGCGGTAAAGAACTTGGAAGCAAAAGAACGAGCGAAAAAATTGAGGTAACATTTGTCAATGTGTGATGAATGATGAAACTTATGTACTGGCAGACTTTCCACAACATCCAGATCAAGATTTATTGTGGCTCAAGAACAATACTGGACAAAAAAGACAAACAAAATAGCCATACAAGTTTCTTGTGTGACAAGCCATTTACAGATGCGGCAAAAGAAGCCAATCATTTGTGACATCAGGGACGATAAACACAGAAATATATAAGGTATGAGATTGTAAAATTCTTAACACACGTTTTTCATTAAAATTTTTAACCCAAGTATTATTTGATTTTTTTTATCAAGTTACCTTTGTAAAACATGTCAGTTATTATGTTAAATGTCAATTATATTCATTTGTTGTTAATCTGATTAAAATGAGTGACCACAAAAAAAGGGCGTACTAAAATTATTAAATATTTTCAACAAAACCCAACATGGTCCTACAAAAAGTTGGTCAAACAATCAAAGGTCTGCCGTCAAACTGTTTCCAATGTTATTCAACAGTACCGGGAGAACTTGTCCGTTGATATAAAACCTGGTTCAGGTAGAAGGAATGATCCACATGATGTTTCTAAAGCCAAAAAAATAGACAGCATTTTCAAAAGAGCTCCCAACACATCCGGTAGAAAAGCAGCCCGGTTAGCTCAGTTCTCGGACTATTTGGTACGAAAAGTTAAAGCTAATACAGGTTTAAAAACATACAAGGCTCAAAAAGTTCCTGAAAGGAACTCTGCTAAAAATTTAGAGGCCAAAGACAGAACATGGAAATTGAAGTTAAGAATTTTTCGATCTCACTCCTTATTAGGGAGTGTCTAAAAAATTGGTTTTTACTTTTCTTAAAACAGCACATAGTGCCTTCATATTTCTGTTCCGATTTGGCATCATGTCACTATGAAAAAAAGGCCCTTGAGTGGTATTAAAACAATAGTATCAATTTTGTACCACGGGAGGCAAATCCACCCAACTGTCCAGAACTTCGGCCTGTGGAAAGGTATTGGGCTCTTGTAAACAAATAATTAAAGAACACAGGGAAGGTACTTAAAGCGCAAGTGGACCACCTCAACCAAAAAAGTTACGGAAGCAACTAAAATCTTTAATGGGAGGATTTCCGAAAATGTGGACAAATTTATAAATACCGAGTAATACGCCAATATTTTAGTACGATATTTGAATAAGTTTACGTATTTTTGAGAATTTTTATATTGAATGGTTGAAGAAATATTCAGCTTTATACAAGTATATATACAAGGTGGCGCAAAAGTAATCCTCCTATCAGAAAATGCTATAAATTTTGCGATTGGCCCCTAATGTCAGTTTTGTTTTGACATTTGTGTAGTAAACACATGAGAAATACACGTTAATAAACAATGTTACGCTACACTTCTCCAGAACGCGGAATATTGCTGACTATTTATTTGACCAATAATCGGCAAAATTTATAGCATTTTCTGATAGGACGATTACTTTTGCGCCACCTGTTACCTGAACTTTAAAACTAAGCATCTCCATATAATATAAAAGTTATTTGCCCCCTTTTAAATAAAATACAAAAATCGAAACTACGCCTTAGTTATATTTATAAAAAAAACCAATGCACACACAAAACACAAATTTGTTTCATATCAATTTTATCGGAAAACAAAAAACTACATATATTTTTTTCAATATTTTCTACACGCAGAGAAAAAATCTTTTTATCATATGTTGTTAACAGATTATGATATCAATTAGCCTAGAGAAACATATTATTATAAAATTATTCATCATAAAAATGGTTGTCACAAACATATACTTGTTTACTGTAACCATATATATGATTGATACAATCATATGAATAGCAATTTAACCATATTATGGTTACCACAATCACGTAAATAGTAACTGTGACTACAATATTGTTAAAAAGCTTTTGAAAATGTTGAAATGGTTACTGTAAACATAGTTGTGCATTTTTTCTCTGCGTGTATAGAGATAACCAACCAGCCAGCAATAATGTCCTAATGGAATAAATATGTACAGAATATAAAAAATGATTGAAACAATTCTACATGCAACCAGAGACCAAAGGTTAAAAAATGAATTTTGTAAATAACAGCCCCCCCCCCCCCCTTAAAAAACACAAACAAACAACCAACAAAATTATAATTTACCCAACAGCCTCAGGTAGTAAAATAGATTAAAACTCCTAAAGCCAAGTCAAGCCTGGCAAACAAACAACAAACCAAAGCTAAAAAAAAAAATCAAAACCAATTTAGGAATATAGCTGCCAGGATAATTATGAGCAGTAATAAAATATTACATTATAAGTATTTATATGTAAATTGTTAACAAGAAAATTTAAAGAATTTCTCCTCCTTGTGTGTGTGTGTGTGTGTGAAAATGATGCATAGATTTTTTTTGCCAATTAAACAATCGAAAAGTTTAATATGAAAATGATGCTGGAAGAAAAACAAAAATGGAGGAAAATTGGAAACGTATAATAACTCGGGTTGTATTAAATTGAGTGCACCAGTCATGGTTGCTGCTGCCATCGATTGTTTGGTAGTTGTGTTTGTTGTTGCAGATGTTGCCAATACAATTTGTTCAGTGACTCGTATTGAAATCATTATTACTCTTTTGTATTAAATGAAATATATTTGGAATGAAAACATTTCAAAAGAAGACCATTATAAACACCCTACATTAAGCGCTAAAGGAAATATTTTTTTAAAGCGAAAATAAACTTACAAGCAAATGATTATGTCGCTAAGCAACTGTCCCAACTGGTGATTTTACCAATCATTTACGATGACAACTATTTACATAATTAACTACGTCACTAGTTACTTTAACTCGTGCATGACCAAAACCGGCGCTGAATTTACCATTTTTTATTACAATGCCTGATAACTGGTCCAAAGTAGTCAACGCAAGTTGGCCAAACAATCAATGGTCTGCTATCAAACTGTTTCCAATGTTATTAAACAGTACCGGGAGAACTTGTCCGTTGACATAAAACCTGGTACAGGTAGAAGGAATGGTCCACATGAAGTTTCTTAAGCCAAAAAATAGAAAACATTTTCAAAAGAGCTCCCACCACATCCGGTAAGAAAGCTGCCCGGATAGGTCAGTACTCGGACTATTTGGTACGAAAAGTTAAAGCCAATGCAGGTTTAAAAGCACACAAGGCTCAAAAAGTTCCTGACATGAACTTTGCCAAAAATTTAGAAGCCAAAAAGCACGGAAATTTAAGTCACATTGTATACAAATAATATACCTGCTGCATAATGGATGACGAAATGTACGCATGGAAAATTTTTCGCAGCTTCTGGGTCAAATTTTTTATATTGCAGATGCTCGAGGGAATGTTATATAAAAGTTTAGGACCCAAAAGCAGAAAATTTTCTCCAAGAGTTCATGGCATGGCAAGCAGTTGCGGCAAAAGAAGCCAAACATTTGTTACATATACCTATATATACCGAAAAGGAATTTTTACACAAGAGGATGTTTCCATTCATAAGACTTCTTAATGTGTCCACCTATTTTTGGCCTGATTTGTCATCCTGTCGCTATGGTAAGCAAGACCTTGAGTGGTACGAGAACAATAATGTGGTGTTTGTTCCAAGAGAGGCAATTCCTCCAAACTGTTCAGTGTCCAGTGGACAGATATTGGGCTCTTGTTAAAAACGAATTGAAGAGCACAAAAAAGGTGTCCAAAAGTGTGGTAGATTTTAAACGGAGATGGACAACCTGTTCGAACAAAGTGACATAAGGTTCTGTAAAAACCATAATGGAAGGGTTTTCGAAAAAGTTTCGAAATTTCATCATTAGTGAATAGAACAATAAAAGTAATTTTTTTTGTAAATTGTAGCAATAATTTCAATAATATAAAAAAAGATTCAAAACTGTAAGTTTAGTAGTTTCATTTTTGTTAACATATATGTACAGTGTAATAATAATTTCAATCAAATAAAAAAAGATTAGAAACTGTAAGTTTAGTGGTTTCACTTTTATTAACATATACACATATGGCCAAAATAATAAGTACATGAGTTGTTTCCGCATCTTGTGATGAATTAAAAATGTATATTTATTTTAAATGAATTATTATTTTTATATTTAGTTAGTTTATATTATGTTTAATATAAAACACAAACACTTGGGCCCTAATAACAAAAACTAAATTTTTTATGAAATTAAAAGTAAAAAAACTTCATAAAATCAGTGGTCAAAATAATAAGTACATTGTTTAAATCCTTAAATTAAAAGTTATAGTTGAATATTATTTGTTTTATTTTTATTAGTTTTATTAATATCTAGTGTATCCTCTATTATTTTTAATAATTTTGTGTAATATTCTTGGCTTACTGCTAATTAGTTTTTCTAACAAAATCTCAAAGTTGGTCTTTATTTCGAAATGTTTGCTTACTTATTCTGTGTTTCAACGACCCACAAAGGTTTTCAATTGGATTTAGAACCGGTGATTGACTTGGCCAGTCTAGGAGACTTATACTATTTTCACGGAACCAAGCTTCAACATAGCGAGATATTTGCTTTGGGTCGTTATCCTGGTTGACAACCCACCTACGCGGCACGTTTTCTTCACCGTATGGTAACATCGATCGAAAGTATCCGATATTGGCTTGATTCGTTCTTGGCAACAAAAGATGAGCAGTTCTTTTAGCTCGGAATCCATATATTGCCAGAAAGATGGGAAATGGTCATAGCTTACAATCGCCAATACTTCGAATAAGTTTACATTGTACAAATGTTTAAAAAAAAAAAGCTAAAAATTTGAAAATATCTCTATTTTTTAAGTCATACAGCCAATAGGTACTCAACTGGTTACTTGATCTGCAACATAACTAGTTATTTTAACATGTACGCTGTACATTGTACGGGTGCTAATTTAACTACTTCCGGGGGGTAATATAAAAACTTTCTTAAATGCAGTACAAACTTAAGTGACAATTGACTTCACGCTAGATAACAAGGGTTGTATTAAGTAACCAATTGGCTTGTCGCTGCACTAACAAGAGCACACATGACCCAAAATATATACATTGGAGTCAACCAAGTGATCAGATATTAATGACAATTACTGTCTATAAGGAAGACATTGACTACTTGCTTAACTGCTGGGAAACAATTGGAAAATATTTACATGATGCTAAAATATAGAACTTTCTAACTATTAGTGGCTTATGTGGCAACTTTTAAATAAGGAGTGAGATCGAAAAAATCTTAACATACATAAATGTTAATAAAAAAGTAATCAATACAGCTACCGTTTTGATTTTTTTATTTGATTGAAATTATTATCATGTCATATTGCCATAATGTCCTAATATTTCACAATGGTTTTTATTGCTTTTCAAGCAAATCATGTCCTAAAATAATACTACTTTCTATGCTATGTTTATATGTGATATCGTAACGAACCAGCAGAGACCAACGCCGAGTGCCTAAGAGTCGGTTAAGCGAGCCGCCGAGTCGTGACATATTAGGACATTATGACAATACGACTGATAAGAGACCTTGTAAATTGACCAATTATATTTATAGTTCTAATAGTGATGAATTTATCAACCATTTCCGAACAGGTAGTCCATCTCTTTTGTTCGAACAGGTAATCAATTTCCGTTTAAAATCTACCGCACCTTTGGACACCTTTTTTGTGCTCTTCAATTCTCTTTTAACAAGATCCCAATATCTCTCCAGTGACCTTAGCTTCAGGCAGTTTGGAAGGTTTGTCTCTATTGATACAAATAACACATTATTGTTCTTGTACCACTCACGACTTTGGTTACCATAGTGACAGGATACCAAATCAGGCCAAAAATAAGTGGACACATTAAGAAGTCTTATAAAGGGAAACATCATATTTTGTAAACAATTCTTAATGTAAATTTCGGTATTTATAGAGCCCTTTGTAACAAGTGTTTGGCTTCATTTGCCGCAACCGTCAGGAACTTTTTGATCCTTGTATGTTTTTAAAACAGAATTGGTTTAAACTTTTCGTACCAAATAGTCCGAGTACTGACCTAACCGGTCTGCTTTCATACCGGATGTGTTGGAAGCTCTGTTGAAAATGCTTTCTATTTATTGGCTTTAGAAACATAATTTGGAACATTTCTTTGACTATCAACGGACAAGTTCTCTTGATAGTGTTTAATAACATTGGAATCAGTTTGACGGCAAACCTTTGATTGTTTGGCCAACTATTTGTAGGAGCAAGTTTGGTTTTGTGTCTTTAAGTTTTTTCGATCTCACTCCTTAGCAATAGAGTTAAGATTACACCTTATGTACAAGTAAGCCAATACTTATGTATTACAACATCTCCTTTATAAATATGTATACTGATCTTCACTTAAAAATCTATATTTATAAACCTTAAAATATATTGTTAAAATAGCAACCATGGCAGCTTGGAATGCCCAACTATAAATACCCTTTGTTAATTTGTATATGTATTTATTTATTTGTTTAAGTACTCGTACATACGAGTACATACATACAATATATTTTTGATTCAGGAGTTTTTCCTTAAATCTTTACTAAATGATACATCAGAATAAATGTATTAATGTGTGTGTGTATCTGAGTGTGTGCATCAACATTTATTTATTAATGGTGTATTGATGTATAAAATTGCGTACAAGTATGTATTAATTTCAGGCTGGCGAATTTCATACAAAATAATAAATACACTGTTGCATCCCACATATATTCATACAATATACACAATATATGTACATAAACAAATACATACATAAACTGAATGCATGAGAATGGGAAATATTTCTCATGCATATATACAAACAAATACATATTAAATATATTTTTATAAACGCTTAAATATTGTATACGATAGTGTATTGGTATATGATCAAGTAGACTGCTGCAAAATTCTAAGGAGAAAAGTAAACTTCAAGTTGCAAATTCATTAGTTCTTTTCAATTTATTGAAGAAACACTATCTGCAAAATCATCATTCATACACTTTGGCAAGGCATTTATTTAGAATTGAAACAATTGGTCAATTCACAAGGTATTTTATCAGTCATATTGTCATAATGTTCTAATATATCACGATGCGGCGGCTCGGCTTAACCGACTCTAAGGCATTCGGTGCAGGTCTCTGCTTGTTGGTTACGATAACACAATAAACATAGCATAGAGAGTAGTACTATTTTAGTACATTTTTTGATTGAAAAGCAATAAAAACCATTGTAAACTATTAGGACATTATGACAATATAACATGAAAAGATACCTTTTGACAAATTGAACCCACTTATGATTGTTGAAAAATAAAATTGATCACCTAAGGAGTGAGATCGAAAAATTCTTAACATACATATACGTTAATAAAAATGAAACGAATAAGCATAGTTTTATTTTTTTACAAAAAAATAAAAAATATTTTTATAGTTAGAACCTTTTTCGGAAACCCTTCCATTAACGTTTTTATAGTGCTTTCTGTCACTTTGTTCGAACAGGTTGTCCATCTCCGTTTAAAATCTACCACACTTTTGGACACATTTTTTGTGCTCTTCAATTCTCTTTTAAAAGATATCTCTCCACTGGCCTTAGCTCCGGGCAGTTTGAAGGAATTGCCTCTCTTGGTACAACTACCACATTATTGTTCTTGTGCCACTCAAGGGATTGTTTACCATAGTGACAGGATGGCAAATCAGGCCAAAAATAAGCGGACACATTAAGAAGTCATATGAATAAAAAAAATAGAAAGCATTTTCAAAAGAGCTCCCAACACATCCGGTAGGAAACCAGCGCGGTTGGCTCAGTAGTCGGGTTATTTGGTACGAAAAGTTGAAGCCAACTCAGGTTTAAAAATTTAGAGGCCAAAGACAGAGCACGGAAATTGAAGTCAAGTTTTATAAAAAAATATTCTTGCTGCATAGTGGATGGCGAAACGTGTGTTCTGGTAGATTTTTCGCAACTTCCTGGTCTAAAATTGTATGTTGCTGATGCTCTATGTAATGTTGAAGAAAAGTCTAGGACCCAAAAGCAGAAAATTTTCCCAAATGTTCTTGGCATGGCAAGCAATATGCAGTTGCGGCAAAAGAATCCAACCATTTGTTACAAAGGGTTCTATAAATACCGAAATTTACATCAAGGCATCTTTAAAAAAAAGGCTACTTCCATTCATAAGACTTCATAATGTGTCCACTTATTTTTGGCCTGACCTGGCATCATATCACTATGATAAACAAACCCTTGAGTGATACAAGAACAATAATGTGTTATTTGGCAAATCCTCCAAACTGGCTGGAGCTATGGACAGTGGGGAGATATTGTACTCTTGTTAAAAGAGAATTGAAGAGCACAACAAAGGTGTCCAAAAGTGTGGCAGATTTTAAATGGAGATGAACTGCGTGTTCGAGCAAAGTGACAGAAAGCACTATAAAAACGTTAATGGAAAGGTTTCCGAAAAATGTTAAAAATTTCATCACTAGTGATTAAAACTATTAAAAAATATATACTTTTTTTAAATTGTTATAATAATTTCAGTCAAATAAAAAAAAATTAAACCTGTATGTTTATTGGTTTCGTTTTTATTATGTATGTTTTTATGTATGTTAAGAATTTTTCGATCTCACTCCTTATGTATGCTAAGATTTTCTCGATCTCAGTCCTTATAACCTCAATAAAATCCAAGCCCAATTTCCAAGGAAATTTAAATTCTGTATAACTATAAAGAACCTGTGTAAATTTGAGTTTCCTTTTCCTAAGTATTTGTATTTTTTGTATTAACTATATATGCGTATAATTAATATATGAAAATTATAAAAATGATAAAATTATAACAAGTATACTCTTGTATGCACAGGCGATTTTTTGCATTAAAACTTCTAAGTTATTGTTTTAAATTTAATATTCAGATTATTGTAAAAACCTCATTACAAAAATGGTTTTGAAATGTAATGGTATCTACAAGAGAGTTTGTGATGATTGAAAAACCATAAATTTGTTTAATTATGCAGCTTTTGCACACTCATATAAATGACTTTTTATACTTAAACTCAGATAGTTGAAAAATAGCTTAAGTAAGCGAAGTCTTTAGAGCCTTAGTCTAAAACTATTTGATAATACAATTCGTTTGCAGAACACTTAGAATTGCTCTTATAACTTAAAAATTCACTTTTTTGTAGCTGTCTACTGTTCATTTTCATTTTATATGTATGTACGTTCATTTAGCCTCTTTCATTTGCTCTATTTTATGATTTTTTTGGTAGTTATCGATTTATTAATGGTAGTGAACATAATATTGCAAAATATCTAAGAGACAGTGGTATGAATGACAATTGAAATAACTTGGAGTTTATTTTAATAAAAAAAAATATATATTTTTTTTTAAACTATTTTTGCACTTGCTCTAACCAAGTGTGGGGCAGAAATTAATGAAATTATAAAATTTACAGTTTGCAAAAATATACATTTAGTCTGAACTAAACTCGCAAAAACATAAACATAATTTGGGCACTTCACGTTGAATATGAAATACGGAGGATATTAGCTCAAATTCGAAGATTAAAAACGTTATTAAAAAAAAATTATTTCATCGGAAATGTATAGCATATCACAATATAAACCTATTATTAGTCCAAAAAGATGGAGGGTATATTGATTTTGTCATTCCGTTGTGTAAATTTGTATATATATTCTGGAAATGATCTAGTTGGTTGAAAGCCAAGTATTAATCCCAAGATATTTGAATTAATATATACATCGTTTTCGGATAAATATAAATACTGCGATTTAAGGGAAAACAAATTCAATCTGTGATCACTCATATTTTGTACCAAAAATCGATTTTTGGTATCAAAAACTCAAATATCTTAAATCGTTCGTATATTTGTAAATACTGCGACTTTAGGGAAAATAAGCTCAATCTGTGATCACTCATATTTTATACCAAAAATCGATTTTTAATATCAAAAACTCAAATATTTTAAATCGCTAATAATTCCATAAATACTGCGATTTTAGGGAAAACAAGCGCAATCTGTGATCACTCATATTTTATACCAAAAATCGATTTTTAGTATCAAAAACTCTAATATCTTAAATCGTTAATAACTGTGTAAATACCGCGATTTTAGGGAAAACAAGCTGAATCTGTGATCACTCATATTTTATACCAAAAATCGATTTTTAGTATCAAAAACTCAAATATCTTAAATAGCTAATAATTCCATAAATACTGCGATTTTAGGGAAAACAAGCTCAATCTGTGATCACTCATATTTTATACCAAAAATCGATTTTTAGTATCAAAAAATCAAATATCTTAAATCGTTAATAACTGTGTAAATACTGCGATTTTAGGGAAAACAAGCTCAATCTGTGATCACTCATATTTTATACCAAAAATCGATTTTTAGTATCAAAAAATCAAATATCTTAAATCGTTAATAACTGTGTAAATACTGCGATTTAAGGGAAAACAAGCTCAATCTATGATCACTCATATTTTATACCAAAAAACGATTTTTAGTATCAAAAACTCAAATATCTTAAATAGCTAATAATTCCATAAATACTGCGATTTTAGCGAAAACAAGCTCAATCTGTGATCACTCATATTTTATACCAAAAGTCGATTTTTAGTATCAAAACTCAATTATCTTAAATCGTTCATATCTTTGTAAATACTGCAATTTTAAGGAAAACAAGCTCAATTTGTGATCACTCATATTTTATACCAAAAATCGATTTTTAGTATCAAAAACTCAAATATCTTAAATCGTTAATAACTGTGTAAATACTGCGATTTTAGGGAAAACAAGCTCAATCTGTGATCACTCATATTTTATACCAAAAATCGATTTTTAGTATCAAAAACTCTAATATCTTAAATCGTTAATAACTGTGTAAATACTGCGATTTTAGGGAAAACAAGCTCAATCTGTGATCACTAATATTTTATACCAAAAGTCGATTTTTAGTATCAAAAACTCAAATATCTTAAATCTTTAATAACTGTGTAAATACCGCGATTTTAGGGAAAACAAGCTCAATCTGTGATCACTCATATTTTATACTAAAAGTCGATTTTTAGTATCAAAAACTCAAATATCTTAAATCGTTCATATCTTTGTAAATACTGCAATTTTAAGGAAAACAAGGTCAATTTGTGATCACTAGGGGGCGGATTTATATGAAAATGCAAGTTTTTTCTCGAACGTCCAAATACAATGTAGACTTATTATCTATCCGAATTGCACATTTTGCTCTAAAATGGCATCGATTTGTTAGTGCATATTTTTGCATATTTTATTGATAATGCATATTTTGTTATATTTAACTTCAAAATGCATTTTTATATGCATATTATCCAAGTTTTCAATAAAAATGTAATTTTTGGTCGGACAAAAGTTTTTTTTGTCGAATTTGTTATAGAAACAGCATTAAATGTTATAAACTAACTTCTTTGTCCACCGAGAAACTGGCATTAAGATTTTCATTTCTCTATCAGCTATTGAAAATTATCATTTCAAAACATTTTGCTTCAAAAAAGTTTAGAGTTTTTTTAATTAAATGTATCGATAACATTCATATTTTCATTGCAATTTCGATTTAAAAGAGATTTCGTTATCGAAAGATTTTGTAACTTCACATACACAGTTATCGCTCCTGACAGCCATTTCCCAGTAGTTCTAGGATACTGTCCTGAACTAGTGACAACTAGTTACGTGACTAGTTATTATAACACGTGCATGTCCTAAGCAGAGGGTCCATGACCCTTTTGTATAATTTAGAGACAAATGCTCTCTCAGTTACAAATAGCACATACGTGTCAATGTATAAATTTGACTCAGCCAAGTGATCAGATGTTAGTGACAATAAATGTCTATAAGGGATATATTTACTACTTGCTTAACTGCTGTGTTATTACGAGACGAAAATTAAGGTTGGATTTTAATTTACATCACGATCAAAATATTAATGATTTTAAAAGGCAAGTCGCAAAATAGAAGCTCTAAAGATTATGGCTTTAAGCAAGTATTCATACCAAGATATTATAATTAATATATCCATCGTTTTATCAGAAGAACAATTATAATTTTAAAATTTTAACTATTTAATTCCTGGTATAATTTATGAGTCGATTATGGATGGCAACCGAACTTTAGTTGCGTTGTCAGTTGCCTAAATGGTATTACAGATGGCAACTGGCAGCTATCTTTTCTGTTGGCGAATTGGCAACCAGAAATTTTTAGTTGCCCTCTGGCAACGCAACTGAAGTTCGGTTGCCTTCCATAATCGACCCATTAAAGAGTGCTGGGAACACTGCTGTGTATTTTTTGGACATTGCACGATTCATAGTTAACTATTTTATGTTTCTGCACAAAAATATTAGTGCATATTTTTTAAATTTTTAGGTCATATTTTGATTTTTTTGATGCATATTTTAGGCGCATATTTTCCTATAATAAATGCATGAAAATCCGCCCCCTAGTGATCACTCATATTTTATACCAAAAGTCGATTTTTAGTATCAAAAACTCAATTATCTTAAATCGTTCATATCTTTGTAAATACTGCAATTTTAAGGAAAACAAGCTCAATCTGTGAACACACATATTTTATACCAAAAATCGATTTTTAGTATCAAAAACTCAAATATCTTAAATCGTTAATAACTGTGTAAATACTGCGATTTTAGGGAAAACAAGCTCAATCTGTGATCACTCATATTTTATACCAAAAATCGATTTTTAGTATCAAAAAATCAAATATCTTAAATCGTTAATAACTGTGTAAATACTGCGATTTTAGGGAAAACAAGCTCAATCTGTGATCACTCATATTTTATACTAAAAATCGATTTTTAATATCAAAAACTCAAATATTTTAAATCGCTAATAATTCCATAAATACTGCGATTTTAGCGAAAACAAGCTCAATCTGTGATCACTCATATTTTATACCAAAAGTCGATTTTTAGTATCAAAAACTCAAATATCTTAAATCGTTAATAACTGTGTAAATACTGCGATTTTAGGGAAAACAAGCTCAATCTGTGATCACTCATATTTTATACCAAAAGTCGATTTTTAGTATCAAAAACTCAAATATCTTAAATCGTTCATATTTTTGTAAATACCGCGATTTTAGGGAAAACAAGCTCAATCTGTGAACACACATATTTTATACCAAAAATCGATTTTTAGTATCAAAAACTCAAATATCTTAAATCTTTAATAACTGTGTAAATACCGCGATTTTAGGGAAAACAAGCTCAATCTGTGATCACTCATATTTTATACTAAAAGTCGATTTTTAGTATCAAAAACTCAAATATCTTAAATCGTTCATATCTTTGTAAATACTGCAATTTTAAGGAAAACAAGGTCAATTTGTGATCACTCATATTTTATACCAAAAATCGATTTTTAATATCAAAAACTCAAATATCTTAAATCGTTAATAACTGTGTAAATACTGCGATTTTAGGGAAAACAAGCTCAATCTGTGATCACTCATATTTTATACCAAAAATCGATTTTTAATATCAAAAACTCAAATATCTTAAATCGTTCATATTTTTGTAAATACCGCGATTTTAGGGAAAACGAGCTCAATCTGTGATCACTTATATTTTAAATCGATTTTTAGTATCAAAAACTCAAATATTTTAAATCGTTCATATCTTTGTAAATACTGCGATTTTAGGGAAAACAAGCTCAATCTGTGATCACTCATATTTTATACCAAAAATCGATTTTTAGTATCAAAAAATCAAATATCTTAAATCGTTAATAACTGTGTAAATACTTCGATTTTAGGGAAAACAAGCTCAATCTGTGATCACTCATATTTTATACCAAAAATCGATTTTTAGTATCAAAAACTCAAATATCTTAAATAGCTAATAATTCCATAAATACTGCGATTTTAGGAAAAACAAGCTCAATCTGTGATCACTCATATTTTATACCAAAAATCGATTTTTAGTATATAAACCTCAAATATCTTAAATCGTTCATATCTTTGTAAATACTGCGATTTTAGGGAAAACAAGCTCAATCTGTGATCACTCATATTTTATACCAAAAATCGATTTTTAGTATCAAAAACTCAAATATCTTAAATCGTTAATTGCTGTGTAAATACCACGAATTTAGGGAAAACAAGCTCAATCTGTGATCACTCATATTTTGTACCAAAAATCAATTTTTAGTATCAAAAACTCAAATATCTTAAATCGCTAATAATTCCATAAATACTGCGATTTTAGGGAAAACAAGTTCAATCTGTGATCACTCATATTTTATGCCAAAAATCGATTTTTAGTATCAAAAACTCAAATATCTTAAATCGTTCATATCTTTGTAAATACTGGGATTTCAGGGAAAGCAAGCTCAATCTGTGATCACTCATATTTTATACCAAAAATCGATTTTTAGTATCAAAAACTCAAAAACTAATCGCTAATAATTCCATAAATACTGCGATTTTAGGGAAAACAATCTCAATCTGAGATCACTCATATTTTATACCAAAAATCTATTTTTAGTATGAAAATTTCTAATATCTTAAATCGTTAATAATATTGTAAATATTGCCTATACTTCCTAGATGTTCCCATTTTTAAATTGTTTGGCTTTAATGCCTTTATTTCACTCACATCAGCATTCTTTTGAAACATTAGGTGCCTTTTAATTTCGAAATCATAATAAATACAATAGAGAAAATCTTAATTATCATTATCCTATGAGACTATATCTATATCAGTTTATATCTAAATTCAAAATAATAGTTTTAATTCTCCTGCCCACTGTGACATTACTATAGCTTACAAAATGTAATAAAATATGCAAGCAATTGTTTACTTAAACATTCACAAGTATTTTTCAGTTGTTTTTATTGCCAATACACTGTTTCATTTTAATGCTTCGGTATCATCAAAAATCATCATCGTCATCATCAGCAGCAGCAGCAGCCAGCCATCCAGTCAATAGCAGACGGCAAAAGTAAATGGCATTAATACGGTTGAAAAATAAATAAATAAAGACTATTGGCAAAAACAAAAAAAGGCCAAGAAAAAACGAAGAAGAAAAAAATAATAATACTTATTTTTCTTGCCATGCTTATATTTATTTCATTGATTGCATAGTGGGAGTAAACAGTTATAACTATTTGGGGGAAAAAAAGAGGAATAAAATGCCTGTAATAAAAATATGAAATTTTCATTATTTTCGTTACGCACACGGTGCTACTCCGATGGTTGTTTCGCATCATTTAATTCGTGTTAAGTCAGTGAGTCATTCAACCCACCCACACAGCTGACTGGCGGAGTCATGACTTTTTCTTTGTGAAATTATTAAAAATTTTATTATTTTTTCGTTTTGTTTCTTTTAAATTTTCATTCATTTGAAAACATATTTTTCTGTTTATTGGTTTATTAAAACGAAAAAAAAACAAAACGATTTTGTTACTATTTTCCATAATTGCTTTTTTGTCGTTGGTCTTTCGTTAGGCGCATATTTAAAATATTCAAACAATGCATACTTTTGGGGATTACTGCTTTAATGTTTTGAAATAAGATGTTTATGGTAATTTGTTAATAATTAATAATAGCTTTTGTTAATAGAAAACTAATACAAAATGAATCAAATTGATTAAATTTAAAAGATTTTTAGTGACAAAGGGATTCTTTTTAAGTTTTCTTATTTTCATTAAGCTGTTTTTAATGGAATTATACTTTTAAATACCTGGTATCCTCTTTGTTTTACGCTTTACCATTATTATGTCTTTTCCAATCTAGTAAACAATATTTTTTGTTTATCAATTATGCGAGTAGCTACAATATTTTCCATAGCATTCCATATTTCATCATACTAATTGTAATTTTGGGGATGTTTATGATTTGAGCTCTAATGGCCCAAAAGCCATAAAGTTAATTGAAATGTAAGAAGTACTTGTGCTCAAGTTATCATACCAATGAAATTACTGGTAATAATGCTACTAAGATTAGATTTGATGATTGGAAAGGAAAGAAATTAAATAACGTAATGCCATATACAAAACATAATACAATAGAAGAGGGAAATATAATGGTAACAAGCTTTAACAGTTCTTATTTAATATAAAATAATTTTGTTTTGCAAAATTGTCTTAACAAAATTCTAGCAAATACTTCTTAAATACTTGAATTACCTCGTTATTTTAAAAAATAAAATAAGATAAATCCTTTTGTATATAAACTTAATCAGTGGTCATTTCTTTGCTTCTTTAGTTTCCCCCTGCAGCTTGGATCATACTCAACAAAGAGTGTAATAGTGGGGAAAAAAAAGAACAGCAAATAAATAAAATTAAATTGCTGCACATTTCCGGTGATTTTTCTCATTCATACTTTCCTACAATGGCAATGTCATTTCCGTTGCAATTGCCTTCGCCAACACCGCAGCCGTCTTCCACCACCACCACCACCACTTCCTCTCATCGACGACATGCCATGAATGTTGACACCAGTTGTGAATCTGCCATAACGAAATCAATGACAAATATTTACTGAAGTGATTTATATGAAATATGAGCATCGCTCATTTTACCAAAACGAAGATGGAGCGAGCAGCACCAGCAATTCTCTAACTTGAACTGTAAAAATACGAGGTATAATACTTCTGTTTAAAGTAAAATTATCGTAAATTTGAATTAATTTCCGATAATCTAGATAACTTCAGAAAAATATTTTAAGGCATCAAAATGCTTTGATTTCTTAATAAATAAAGTCGTTAGAACAATTCTGCAGCAAGACCGATTAATGCGGGGATTTTAATGCTCATAGATGCACTTATTTGAGGAAACCTGTGAGAAAGTTACTCCAAGAAGATTGTTGTTAAACTCAATAAGAGTTTGCAAAATCATTTGGAGCTACTCAAGCAGCAATTTGAAAATGTTTGCGAGCAGCAGGATTCAACCAAAAGCAGGGAAATTGGGTAACATATGAATTGAAGCCGATAGACTTTGAAAGATGATTTTGCATGTCCGAAATCATACTTGAACGCTATAAAAGAAAACAATTTTCGCACTGAATCATTACTGGCGATGATTACAATAACTCAAAGCGTGAAGCCCGGCCAAGCAGCCGAATAGACACCAAAGCCAAGTATCAATGGCGCTGAGGTAATTCTCTGTATTTGGTGGGAGCAAAAGAGTTCTATCTTTTATGAGCTGCTGAAATCTGACCAGACTATCACAAGGAACCTTTACCGAACGCAACTGATTCGTTATGCAGCCAGACATGAAACCGTAATAATCCATCATGACAACGCTCAGCCACATGTTGCAATACCTGTTAAAAAGTATTTAGAATGAAGTGGTTGGGAAGTTTTGCCTCACCCTCTTTTCTAGTCAAGACCTTGCCCCGTCCGAATACTATTTGTTTCGATCGCTGCAGAACGCTCTCTCTGGGATACGCTTCACTTTGGAACAGAGTATCCAATATTGGCTTGATTCGTTCTTGGCCTCAAAAGATGAGCAGTTCTTTTGGCTCGAAATTTATATGTTGCCAGAAAGATGGGAAAAGGTGACAGGTAGCAAAGGACAATACTTTGAATTGTAGAAATGTTTCAAATGTTTCAAAACAAAATCATAGCTTTTTGAATGAAACACAGGTTTTTGGATACAAAATTATTTCATTACTCAACACAGTCTTCTTTGAGCTCTATGCACTTTGTCCAACGATTTTCTAATTTTTGTATCCCTTCCAAAAAGTAAGATCGAGGTCAGCAAAATATGTGCTTTTTGAGAGATAATTGCATCGTTGGAGTCAAATCTCTTTCCGCCGAGACATTTCTTCAGGTTAGGAAACAAATCTGGTGAATACGGCGGAAGAGGAAGCATTTCGTAACCTGATTCATAGATTTTTGCCTTGGAAACTACACATGTGTGTTCCCTTTTGTAAACTCGATTATGACTAAACGCGGCAGCCATTTTGCCTAAAGGTTTCTCATACCCAAGTGATCACTCAAAATTTAAACAATCGCACTTTCAATCTCCAATCGGCAAAAACCATATTTGTTTTTATTTCAAGTGTTTCGCTTGAAGTGACCTTAACAAGGCGCACACTGTGGTAAATCACAAATCTAGCTGGACAAAATTAAAAAAAATGTCGGGCAAGATTCCTTCTGATAACTGTAATTCATGTTTTGTTTTTTTTTTAGCTCTGATTAGGAAAAAGTAAGCTTTGAAGTCAGTTGTTGTCAACAAGTACATTTAGATTTCAAAGAAAAGTGTATTTTTTGTGTAACTTTGATATTTGATTATAAAGACTATGGTGATTTTACTGTCATAATTTTTTTATTATTATTAAGCTTAATCTCAAGGAAATATATTACAATTTTCATTTAATTATTTCCATTGTAAGTATTAAAAAAATATATTTTTTGTGAGAAGTTCAGAAAGTGAAGAAAATAAAATGTTTACTTTTTCAATTAGAGTTAAAGATGATTATTCCGAATAGTTTAGCTGTGTTCACTTTAAGGTAAATCAAAAACATCATGCGTATTTTTGCGACAGCCACACATTTTTTTCACTTTTCCAGTCTGACCTCCAAAAAGAAAGTGCTAAGATTGAAATATTTCCTATTTTCAAGTAGAGTTAAAGCTATTTATTCCGGATAGTTCTGGTGTAAAACCATATTTGGCTTAATCTTTCAAGTGTTCACTTTAAGGTGAATCAAAAACATCTTGAGCATTTTTTCGTGAGAAGGGTATATATAAGTTTGTCATTCCGTTTGTAATTTCCACAATATAATTTTCCGACCCTATAAAGTATATATATTATAGATAGCGGAGTCAATTTAGCCATGTCCGTCTGACTGTCTGTTGAAATCAATTTTCTGAAGACCCCAGATATCTTCGGGATCCAAATCTTCAATAATTCTGTCAGAAATGCTTTCGAGAAGTTTCCTATTTAAAATCAGCAAAATCCGTTCATAAATAACGGAGATATGAGCAAAAATCCGAGACAACCTCTATTTTTGGCCTATTTTTATCTATATCTCGATTACTAAATCATAAATATAGACAATATGGATATCTAATGATAGATATTTCAAAGTCCACTGCAACGATGTATATGAGGCTATAGTAATTTGGACCTACAATGGGTTAAAATCGGGAAAAATATTTTTTAACCCGAATTTTTTTTTCCCAAAAAACATTTTTTTGTCATACATTTTTTTTACTAATAAATTAAAAAAAAAAAACAAAAAATTTTTAAAAAAAATGGAAAAAATAAATTTTAAATTTTATTTTAAAGTATAATATGGTGAAGGGTATATAAGATTCGACACAGCCGAATATAGCTCTCTTACTTGTTTCACTTTTTCATTATAACCTCCACTCTTTTCAGAAAGAAAATTTTCGAAAAAAAATTTGACTTTTTATAATCCTTTATATATTTGAACTCATTTTTTATTTAATTCATAAGTGAGAAGTGAACCCAACGCGATTTATTAATTTTGTCCAGTTAGGTTTGCGATCTACCACACTGTGAGGCGTCCAGAACGTTTGACATCTTCCGTGCTTGTACGGCCACAACGGAATTCAGTAAACCACACTTATACCATTGAAATTGATGGTGCAGAGTTCCCATAGTATTTATTACTTAACCTTTATTTAAGTGATATAATGCTTAATTAGCAGACGAAATTCACTTTTTTCCAATTCCTCCTCAAGTCATGAGGTAGTTTGCTATCAATGGCTGTCAAACACAAACTAAATGACGCAGCTTGTTCAAATTTTGACAGGAGTGATCCGAGAGATACCTGTTGACAGTAGCAGTTAAGAGCCGGGAAACTCAAAAAGTCACAAACCCCCATAGCAAAAAAAAATGTTTTTAGAAATATAACAACTTTTTTTTAAGTTGCCTCAGATTTTGGTCCTTAACTCTGGTTCTCCTTGACCGATTTTGCACATTTTCAATACCAACGTTTTCTGATCAACAAGGAATATATGGAGAAAATTTCCTCGAGGGCCTTTCTTTCCAACAACAGACAGAATTTTATAAGGACCCTGAATATATATACTTTTTGGATCTACGAACAATATTTCGATAAGTTACAAACAAAATGAAAAACTCAAACTCTCTTTGATTGTTGGTTAAAAAAGCAGTGACTACACAAAATGATGAAGATGATTTAAAATCATTGATAAGCGTCCCACATAACAATTTTAAGTATCTGTCAAAAAAGCTCCCTTCCCAAAACATAAGTAGCAAACCTCGTAGCAGCAAACACAACAAGTATAGTTGGTATTTAGTGCAAAGAAAAAAATCTAACGAAATTCCTCTGCTCAGCAAATAGATATACTTTTGGACAAAATAGATAAGCAACTGCAGCAGTGCGTTAGAATATGAGGAGATAAAATGATAAAAATGTTCAAGGGAAAGTAGGGAATGTATTTATATTTTGGTCGGCTTTGCAAGCCTCTACACAGTAAAGTATAATCAAAATATTCTGGCAAAAAATCGAAAACTTCAAACCAGCCGTTTGACATGAATTGAGAGGAAACTTTGAGAAACTTAGCAACACAAAAAATTTTAGTTCATTTCAAAAACAACCTCAAGTTGAAATAAATAAAATTAAAATTTATGTCTCGTGTCTTAATGTTTAAAGCCCTAGATATCCAAACAAACTTAGAATATTATCGAAGATAAAAAAAACATTAAATCATCAATAAACAACGACATAACCCATCAAGCTAAGCTAGATATTCAAAGGGAGTATAATAAAGCAAGTTGGAAGGATTAAAAAAATTAAAAAAATGTCCAAATCAAATAGTTAAAAATCGAAATTTCTTGAATATCCAACTTTGAAATTTAAGGCAATTATTCAATACATTCCACCAGAAAAATATTTCAGCTTCCTTTTTTATATGGTATTATAACTGGAACCAGTGTCTTTCCTCAACCAATTCTACAACAGTTCCCTTCCCTACGATATACTTGATCTCAATAGCAAAACATCAACAAATGAAGCAAAATCATTTTTTACTTTAATGTTGTCGATTTATCAAATTCAACAATACAATACCAGAACAAAACAATTTGCAGCGAATAATTTGTACTTCTATAGGGTATTTGTATTTAAAGACAAAAAAAACAGCAGATACATTATTCTGTTCTTTCTCACTCCTCTCTGCAAACGTGCTAAATAAACTATTATTGTCTATATAGTTGGTGTGTGACAATGTATCTGTGTGTATTTACTATTTGCCAACAGTGTAAATTGAAAAATCAAACTTGATGCTGTCGTTTTTATTGCTGTTGTGTGTGTAAATACATGTTAAGAAGATAGAACTGCAATTGTTAGAATGTAATGGAGAATAACAAAGAAAACACACAAATTCACACTAAGATGGCCTTAAACAAAAGTTGCTGTTAGTCCCAACTAACTTTAAGGACTTACATAAAATATCTGACAAGCCATACAAAAGATCCTGGCTTGAGAACCCGCAGCAATAATTTATTGACCCGGTAAAAGTTATTGCAAAAATATAGATGTTTTTTTTTTTTTGTTTTTAGTTCTTTGAGAGTAACAAATTCATCAGTTCCATGTACTACAGGGTTACTCAATACAGATTACATATTTGTCAGTTTAACTCACAGCGATTGTTATTTATTTCCCTGAGTGAGTGTTTCTAAGTACCCAGCAGTTAGAAAAGTGTCAATTACTACTTGTACAACAAACTAGTGGTGGCTGCTAGAGTGGTAATTAAATGGTTATGATTTGTACTACCATTTCCCAGCATACTCACTAATAAACAATAGTCAGATATTCGTCTTAAGTTTTTGAAAAAGAATTCAAGTAAAATAAGATCCTCTAAAATATACCACTTGTAATGCTGAATGTGGACATGGTATTTTGGTACACAATTGAGAGTAGACTCACATGCAATTCTTAATAAGAAATAGAGAGCACTACAAATAAGAGTTCTGTGACTTAGTGATTAGCGCATTTGACTATAACACGAGAGGTTATGAGTTCAACCCCGCTGTCTGAAAAATGATTTTTCTTTCTTTCACAAATTTAATTAGTATTATTGAATTTAATAGTGACGTGTTATGCAGAGTGTGCGAATCGGCCACTTGTAATGACGTCACCAGTTATTAACGTTGCTCGTGGCTTGAAAATTCACTAGTATTAGTTCTCAGTGGCGGTGCTAGTTCAATGAACTGCAGGGTATTTTGCGTGAGTATAATTTTTCACATGAAATGTTTACATTGCTATTTATTTAATATATTATTATTTTTTGTTTGTTTTCCCTTCTTAGAATATTCCAATGCTTTTGTATGAATGTGTTGTTTTTATATGTATGTGTATTTTTAGTATTTACAATTATAATTGAGTTGCATTTAATATCATCATCTTGAAATTGATATAAGTATATTTATATTATTTGTTTTGTGTATGATATAAATAAAATATAATCATAAAGAAATATATTGGAAATATGTTTAATACATAACTTATTCAGTTCAGAAATTACTACACTGTGAAACACTGCACTGTTACAAAATAGTACATTTACCGATACCTTCCTGAAGATTAAGAAAATTGCAAAATTGTGCAGTGGGGCAGAATCAAAATATTTTTTAAATAAATCTTCCAGTTATAACTGGCTCATCCGATTAACATGAAATTTCGAGTTTAAGTTTTGAAGACAAATCCCAAAGACACCTCAGGGCACCTTAGACATGCGAAGTTTTAAATGCAAACGATTAGGCCTTTACAAAACATGTTTGCTAGGTTTCTATAGTTCAAAATAAAAAGTCGACTTTTCGAACATTCTTAAGTTTTTGAATAATTGATATCTGATTTATGAAAAATTTACTTTTCCGATAGATAGATTTATTGATGAGAAAAGCGCTTTTTATAAAATTAAAATAACAAAATATACTTTTTCGACTTTTTTTTATAACCCTGGACCAAATATTAGTTTTATGGGTAAAATTGCAAAAAAAAAAAAAAAAAAAATTTAATTTTTTTGGTTTTTGGGAATTTTAGGATTTGGTTTTCCTAATCTTATACTTGTGCTTTAAATTTTCCATAAAAAATTTTACCAATGTAAACATTTTCATTGCGATAATATATTATTATGCTAACTAACAAACTAATAGTAAGGACTGAGATCGAAAAATTCTTAACACACGTTTTTCATTAAAACTAAAGTATTATTTGATTCAAGTTACCTTTGTAGAACATGTCAGTTATTATATTTAATATAAATTATGTTCATTTGTTGTTAATCTGATTAAAATGAGTGACCAGAAAAAGTGCATACTAAAATTATTAAGTATTTTCAACAAGATCCAACTTGGTCCTACAAAAAGTTGGCCAAGCATTCAATGGTCTGCCGTCAAACTGTTTCCAATGTTATTAAACTGTACCGGGAGAACTTGTCTACCTGGTTCAGGTAGAAGAAATGGTCCACATGTTGTTTCTAAAGCCAAAAAAAAAAAGAAAGCATTTTCAAAAGACCTCCCAACACCTCCAGTAGGAATGCAGCCCGGTTAGATCAGTACTGGGACTATTTTGTACGAAAAGTTAAAGCCAATGCAAGTTTAAAAGCATACAAGTCTCCAAAAGTTACTAACAGGAACTCTGGTAAAAATTTAGAGGGCAAAGACAGAGCACGGAAATTGAAGTAAAATTTTATACAAAAAATATACCTGCTGAATAATGGATGACGAAACGTACATATGGAAAATTTTTCACAGCTTCCGGGTCAATATTTGTATGTTGCAGTTGCTCGAGGGAATGTTGAAGAAAAGTTTAGGACCCAAAAGCAGACAAAGTTTCACAAAAAGTTCTCGGTATGGCAAGTTACAAAAGGCTCTATAAATACCGAAATTTACATCAAGGAATGTTTACAAAAATGGTTGTTTCCATTCATAAGACTTCTTAATGTGTCCACCTATTTATGGCCTGATTTGGCATCCTGTCACTATGGTAAGAAAGGTCTTGAGTGGTAAAAGAACAATAATGTGGTATTTGTACCAAGAGAGGTAAATTCTCCAAACTGCCTGGAGCTAAGGCCAGTGAAGATATATTGGGCTCTTGTTAAAAGCGAATTGAAGAGCACAAAAAAGATGTCCAAAAGTGTGGTAGATTTTGAACGGAATGGACAACCTGTTCGAACAAAGTGACAGAAAGCTCTATAAAAACCATAATGGAAGGGTTTCCGAAAAAGGTTTAAAATTGCATCACTAGTGATTAGAACTATAAAAATATTTCTTTTTTTGTATATTGTGATAATAATTTCAATCAAATAAAAAATTAATCAAAACTGTAAGTCTAGTGGTTTTATTTTTATTAACATATATGTATATAAAGAATTTTTCGATCTCAGTCCTTAAATATTATATTGTCACTACACATTTGATTGTTTTCCTTTGTTGCCTTATTTTACACTTATATATTAACAGCCGTATGCATAAAAATTTACAAGAGCTTTATAAACCAATTATAAGCAAATTTTCATAAAGTTGTATTCATAAACGATTAATAGCTCAAAATACATTTGATAAATCTTTAATAAGTTTACAAATTTTAAAATTCGTTCGACCCTTCTTTAAACCTACTATAAAGTATTCTTTTTACATTTTATCTTGAAAAAAGGGAATTTTAAAGATAATTCTTTATAAATTCGCAATAATAGTCGATACTATTGCAATTGATAAACATAATTTTAACTCCGCTGGGAAATATGGTCCACTTTAATAATATAAGATTTTGTTCCATATTTCTCCGGCAGTGAACTACATGAGGCTCGCAAGTGAGTTTTATTGCCAGTTTTGTAATTTATTGTTAACCTGTAACGGCATGTAGTAACTAAATGCGTAAACATTGTGGAAGAAGGTCCACACAATGTAATATATCCACTCCGGAATTAAAATTATGTGTTTCCTCATAGAAATTCATTAAGTTTTGTTAAAATTTAACAAAATGACAATAAAAATAAATTAATAAAACAAATTATAAAACAGTGATGTTTATTTTATTACAGAATATTCGTCATTCGAATCTATATAAATATATAAATGTCTTTGTAAGTTTGTTTGTTTGTTTGTTTGAGCATCACGCCTAAACGGCTGAATCGATTTTATTGAAATTTGGAACGTAGATAGATCCTTACTTGGAAGCGTCAATAGGCTATAACTTTTTTCAATACTTGGACCAGAAAGGGGTCAACAGGGGGTAAACAGGGGGAAAACGGGTAAAATTGGTAAAATACTATTAAAATAGTATTTTAAAAAATAGCAATAATATAATTAATCTTTAACAGAGTGATGGTACAAGTAGAGTGCCGAAATAATATATATGGTTAAAACAATCATATATATGATTGTCACAATAACTTGCATGATTGAGTATGTAATAATACACTTAATTATTATTCGATGCTGCACTGAATGATTACTGATCAGTGCTGATGTAAATATCGTCAGTGGTGACTAATCAGTGCTGATGAAAACATCGTCATAGCTGATTAATCAGTGCTGATGTAAATATCGTCAGTGCTGACTAATCAGTGCTGATGAAAACATCGTCAGTGCTGATGAAAACATCGTCAGTACTGATGAAAACATTGTCAGTGCTGATGAACACATCGTCAGTGCTGATTTAAACATCGTCAGTGCTGATGAAAACAACGTCAGTGCTGACTAATCAGTGCTGATGAAAACATTGTCAGTGCTGATGAAAACATTGTCAGTGCTGATGAAAACATCGTCAGTGCTAATGAAAACATCGTCATAGCTGATTAATCAGTGCTGATGTAAATATCGTCAGTGCTGACTAATCAGTGCTGATGAAAACATTGTCAGTGCTGATGAAAACATCGTCAGTGCTGATGAAAACATCGTCAGTGCTGATTTAAACATCGTCAGTGCTGATGAAAACAACGTCAGTGCTGACTAATCAGTGCTGATGAAAACATCGTCATAGCTTATTAATCAGTGCTGATGTAAATATCGTCAGTGCTGATGAAAACATCGTCAGTGCTGATAAAACATCGTCAGTGCTGATGAAAACATCGTCAGTGCTGACTAATCAGTGCTGATGAAAACATCGTCATAGCTGATTAATCAGTGCTGATGTAAATATCGTCAGTGCTGATGAAAACATCGTCAGTGCTGATGAAACATCGTCAGTGCTGATGAAAACATCGTCAGTGCTGACTAATCAGTGCTGATGAAAACATCGTCATAGCTGATTAATCAGTGCTGATGTAAATATCGTCAGTGCTGATGAAAACATCGTCAGTGCTGATAAAACATCGTCAGTGCTGATGAAAACATCGTCAGTGCTGACTAATCAGTGCTGATGAAAACATCGTCATAGCTGATTAATCAGTGCTGATGTAAATATCGTCAGTGCTGATGAAAACATCGTCAGTGCTGATGAAACATCGTCAGTGCTGATGAAAACATCGTCAGTGCTGATTAATCAGTGCTGATGTAAATATCGTCAGTGCTGACTAATCAGTGCTGATGAAAACATTGTCAGTGCTGATGAAAACATCGTCAGTACTGATGAAAACATCGTCAGTACTGATGAAAACATCGTCAGTGCTGATGAAAACAACGTGAGTGCTGACTAATCAGTGCTGATGAAAACATCGTCATAGCTGATTAATCAGTGCTGATGTAAATATCGTCAGTGCTGACTAATCAGTGCTGATGAAAACATCGTCAGTGCTGATGAAAACATCGTCATAGCTGATTAATCAGCACTGATGTAAACATCGTCAGTGCTGACTAATCAGTGCTGATGAAAACATCGTCATAGCTAGGGATGCCAAACGGGACTGGGTTTTACAAATCCCGGGATTCGGGATTTTAGAAATGTAAATCCCGGGATCCCGGGATTTTTCGAGACCCCGGGATTTTTCGGCATCCCGGGATTTTTCGTGATTTCGAGATTTTTCGGGACTTCGGGATTTTAGTTAAACGTAAAAAAATACAAACTTCAACAATAAAAACTATTTTTTTTCATTAATATATATATATATTAAAATATATCAAAGAAAAAACTAATGCATTGAATTAAAATAAATTTGGCACAAACGATATTTCATATTTATACCCGTATTCTGAACTTTATAACAGTGAGAAATCCATAACAAAACTGTATTGAGTACATATGGTAGTTCATAGTAAAAGGATTTTTAGGATTACTATGAGACTAATAGTGTAAAAATTGGTAAGGCAGTTTAAAAGTTATTTGCAATTAAAACCTTTAGTTCTTAATATACTAAACGGCCGAAACGATTTTATTGAATTTTCCAACATAGACTACGACAGGGGTAGCGAAGCGCACCGGGTCAAGCTAGTACTTTTAATAATAATTGAACTAAAATATATAAAAACGTTTGTATATTAATGCATTTTAGCTTAGTATAAATTTTTTAGAATCAAATAAAAATGTTTTCTCTAAATATTAGTTTTTATCTTCAAAAATGTATTATTACTAAAAACAAACAATTAAAAAAAGAGAATTAACGAATATTTTATCCTAATTGCAAGCAACACTAACAACGAAAAATGGGAAATAACAGAGAAGCATTGCCAGCTTAGACAAAAAACAGTACATTAGTTATTGTGCCTTTAACAAATGTTTAAATGATTTTTAAAGCTAAAGTGTTTGTTAACAAATTTGTGTTTTAAATCTACAATAAGTTTTTTTTATGCATATAGCCGTAAGTCTTTCTTATTTTGTTCATTTACATGAAAAGTGCCAATTGGAAATATTACACTAGCTATATTAGTACTTCTCCAATACACTAGTTAGCTGCGCCTGCTAAAGTTGTAGTTAAATGATTATAATTTGCCCTACATTTCAACAGCGTATTCAGTAATAAACAATCTGACTATTAGTTTTATGATTTTGAAAATAAATTTAAGTGAAATAAAATCCTCTAAAATATACCAATTCGATGGGTATAGAAATTGCAAAAATTGATAGTAGATTCACATGCAATTCTTAATAACAAATAGAGAGCATTACAAATAAGAGCTCTTTGGCTTGGTGATTAGCGCATTTGACTATAAAACGAGAAGTTATGAGTTCAACCTCGCTCTCTAAAAAATATATTTTTCAATTTTTTCTCAAATGCTGGAGATTGGATAAATATATAATCTACACAGTAACTTTAGATCGATTGTCTATTCTCACAGTGACTTCAATTGTATGTTGTCACAGTGGCCTTGGCTGTCTGTTCCCATAACATGAGCCTCATACTATACAATGATTCCTAATGCCATGAAGAATCATTGTATTATTTAGAATTTAGACATTAAATATTGTACACTAAAACCGATCCCGATAAAACGAAACCTGAACCTGAATGCAGTAGCCCGAATCTGCGTTAAGCTGATCCTAAATCTAAGTCATAACCTGTTAAAACCGATCCCTATTATAAAAACACGAACCTGCTTTAAGCCGATCTTGAATTTAAATCTGAACCTGCTAAAACCAATCCCGATTATAAAAAGCTGAACTTGGGTTAAATCTGTTAAAACCGACCCTGATTATAAAAACCCGAACCTGCTTTAAGCCGGTCTCTTATTTAAATCTGAACCTGCTAAAAGCGATCCCGATTATAAAAACTCGAACCTGCATAAAGCCGATCCTGAATCTAAGCCCGAAATTGTTTAAGCTGACTCCGATTATAAGAATATGCTAAGTGCAGAAAGCCGATGCCGAACGTAAGCCGAATCCCAATAGTAACCGATATTATACCCGCTGAATAAATACTATGCCATCGTAATTTACAATATATATATTTATTGTATTTGCAATTAAGAAAGTTCAATAAAGAATTATTGTTAATTAAACCCTAAAAGGTTTATAATAATCGTTTTATTACTTAAGGTTTTGTGGACTCGTAAGTAAACCCTGCACACGACTGAGTTACCTCAGCTGACGAAAAAATCACGTTACACAATTTTAGTCTAACTTCCACTGAAATTAACCATTTTATTCAAAAATTATCTATTCATACACAGGAACAAAATTATATACATATCAATATTTTGTACAGGTTCAAAAATATGTGACTATAAAGTCGAATACATATAAGCTAACATTTTGAGCCATCCAAATTACTCCCAGAGCACGATATTGCAACGCAATTATTCCTGGTTAGTAACTTGGAAACATGTTATCTCTAAATATATACTTTGTCTTTTGTTTTAAGTATTTGATAAAAACTTTTGACAAAAGAAAGCTAAATTTGATGAGTTATGTACAGACAAACCTCTTCAAATCACTAGGTATTTTCAAAAATAAAACTGAAAATTGTATTTTTTACAAATGCATTTATAATGAAAATAGTAAATTTTTATTAATGTTTAGGTATTATGAAAATAAATCTTGAATTTTCTTACTTAACATGCTTTTAAAGACATTTAACCCCACTCAAAGTTTGTCCCTTTTAAATTTCATTTAGTTTCTTTTCCCTTTACAACTTTCATTTATAAATATAAGTATAATATAATATAAAATAATATCATTTCATTTCAGTTTAAATGAAATGTCCTTTCGTTTCTTTAAACTTGCAATTTGTAAAACTTTTGCTAAAACGAACAAAGAAAACAAGACATTTTTCAGCAATAAAACAAAAAACATTTGCAATGCATAAAAATATCCCGGAAATGTACATGCGCATTCAGGGAAATAAGGCGTTTTGGTAAAAAAAAAACGAAGAAAAATACACATAAAAATAGATAGAGGGACAGAAATACATTTAAACAAACATACCAATTTAATGTTCATACATAAATACATACAAATGCATGTAAGCACACATTTGAAACTTAAAAAAAGCTAATATTTATATGGTGGCAAGAAAAGAAGGGTTTTCCAAACAAATACTTACAAGTAAAAAACAAATATATTTTGTGGTTTTCAAGTTATGGCTGGTTTTTTGCAAAAATAATTAAGGATTTCCTAACAATTTAAATTGCTTGGATTTTTAATATTTAACAAAAATAATTTTGTATTGAAAAAAAATTTATTTTGCAGTGCTCCCTAATATTTGATAACATGCCTGACAAAACGTAGTAAAAATAAAAGCCACTGACCTAACGGCAACAGATTTTTTACTACCAGGCGATATTTTTATAACCCAATGCTAAAAATACACTTACACAAACTAATGCCCCCTTTTAAATAGTTTTTAAGGAAGTTTAGAACAAATAAATATACCAACCGTATTTACAATGCATTAAACCAGATCATAAAATTGTAGTTATGGGGTGGAGGAAAAATACTATTCATTGACAATAAAAACCGGAACACAAAATAAATTTTATATAAAATTGAAATCGTTGAAACTAAATTCAGATGGCTAGTATTTCGATATTTAAAAAATCGAGACATTTTTGTTATCTGCCAAAAAGTATTAGCATTATTGTATGCAGGTTATAATGGTGTCCAAAGTCTAGCGGCTCTAAGTTATGTTGCACAGTGGGGTCAATCGAAAAAGAAAGTGGTAATAAATCTGAATATTTTAAACTACTGGTTTAATTGAAAAAAAATATTGGAACGAATTGTAGATGTCGACCACATCTGGTTAGGAAAACTTGTTACAATTTGTAGCTTGTACAATTCGCAGAAATGTACACACACAAACTTAAATGTACAAGACAGTTGATGTTAACTCTAACAGCCCCTATGATTAACTCACTCACTACTTCAACCTCTGCCACTATTTATATGACGATCTTAACGGACAACTAGAACATTCGAATTTTAGAGCTTTCGATGTTAATGTTAGCAGCTTAAACATTTAGTGTTGCCACACTTATAAACAATGCTAGCAACCGTATGCCATCAACATTGTTGATGAGTAGAAGCTTCTACTAATGGATGTGTTTCAGGCAGTCGTTACAGACCGTTAAGTTCAAATCGCTATTGCACATTCGTAACAAAATATAGACAGATTTCATTGCATGAAATCAGTAGGAATGTTTATTTCACTAAGTTATCTCTTATAAACTATAAGATATTTAAGTTTAAATTTTTAAATTTTCGTTTTTTACCTTGACTTTAATTTGTTTTTCGCAATTATCTTCGGTAATAGTTGTGCATTTTTTCAAAAATATCTCATTATTTCTAACAAATTCCCAAATAACACGTAAAAAGTTCTTTAGCAATACCTCAATCCGCCTAGTCGTAAAAATAATCAAAGTAAAATTTTTAAATGAGTTTTGGAAATGCTGGATTTTTTTAAATTTTTAGCTTTTATTTTGAAACATTTGTGCAATATCAATTTATTCAAAGTATTGACCATTTTTAGCTATGACCATTTCCCACCTTTCCAGCTACATATGGATTATGAGCCAAAATAACTGCTCATCTTTTGAGGCCAAGAACGAATCAAGCCAATAGCGGATACTCCGTTCCAAAGTGAAGCGTATCCCACAGCCAGTGTTCTAAATCGTTCGAAACAAATACAGGTTCCCTGTGATGGACTGTTCAGTTTTCAGCAGCTTATAAGAAATATAACCATTTTGCTCCCACCAAATACAGAGTATTACCTTAGCGCCTAGGATATTTGGCTTTGGTGTCGATTCGGTGTGGATCCAATTTTCATCGCAAGTAATGATTCGGTGCAAAAGTTCAATTGGTATGGTACCCAATTTATCTGCTTTTCGATAAATCCTGCTGCTGTTAAAAGTTTGCAAGTTATTGCTTGAGTAGCTCCTAATGATTTTGCAAACTCTTGTTGAGTTTTACAATAATCTTCATGGAGTAATGCTTCCAATTTCAAACGTTTTCTGGGCGATCTTTGTCAAAATCACCACTTCTGAATCGCACAAACAAACGTGCTAGGGGTTGAAACCGATGGTACATATTCACCATAAACATTGGTGAGCAATCGGTTTGCTTCAGCGACACTTTTTTCAAATTAAAATTCGACATTTTTGAAGCATTAAAATGCATTGCTATGTACCCTTCAAAATGACATATACAGTGGTTCAAAGCCAAACTCGTACACCTAACATTTTATTTTTTAATATTAAAATGCAGCTTATGATAATGATACATGAAAAGAATGTATGGTGGGTTTATTGGGTAAAATGTCCTGTATTTAAACACAGGAATTATGTTAAAAAGTAAGAAGTTATGGGCGGTTTAATTAAATATCTTATTAAAAAACATAAAGGCAAAACTCGTACAGCGAACTTTATTTAAGAAAACAATATATTTGCTTTGTTCCTTTGGATGAAAAGTGATCCAAAATTAAAAACCAATCAAATATTATCATTAAATTATGAAGTTTTATCCAAAAAATATCCAATTGGAAGACAAAATGGACAAACAACTTAAGAAACCGCGAAATAAAATATTCAGTGAAGCTGAAGAGCGAAATATTGTCAGAGCGTGTAAAAAGGATCTCTTTGCATGCTCTTCCAAACTTACGTCCATTGCGGTAGCAACTACATGAAATAAAGCGTTCGCCTAAACCATCCGGAGAATACTCCATAGAGCGAATATGAATGGTAGAATGGCTAGAAAAATTACTTTGCTTAGCAAGAGAAATAAAAAGGGCCGCTTAAACTTCGCCAAACTACACAAATAAAAAGATTTTTCTTTTTGGAAAGATGTGTTGTTCACAGACGAGAGAAAATTTAACATATTTGGATCTAATGGAAAACCATATTTATGGCGAAAGGCTAATAAGGAGCTCTTTCCAACACATGTTAAATCTACTGTAAGGCATGGTGGTGGATCTGTGATGGTTTAAGGGTCTTTCTTGGCAGCTGGTCCAGGTTATATTCATTTCATCGAAGGCATAATGGACCAAAAACTGTATTTAGAAATTTTAAAACTGCAATTACTACTTCAACCAGGTTAACGACCATAAGAATAAAGCTTACAATGTCAGGTCGTGGTTGTTGTATAATTGTCCTCATGTAATGGAGACATCTGCCAAGAGCTTTGACATCAACCCCATCGAGAATCCTTGGAGCTACCTCGATAATAAAGTGAACCAACATAATTTTTCCTCTAAATAGGAAATGAAAAGAGAGCTTTCTGATATAGATATATAAAAATCATTAATAAAAAAAAATTAAAAAAATCCGTTTTCATGTGTTTCTGAAACTAAATTTTTAAAAAGATCTGTATTTACTATATTTCAAGTTAAAGTAGGATCTAGATATATAAAAATCAATAAATATTTCTAAAAATTCCATTCCGTAAAAATTAAAAAAAAAGTATTTTGGCGGGTGCTGGCGGCTATAATAGTTTTGCAAAGACATTCCCCAGAAGTTTCTTTAAATGATGTATATAGTCATTGGACGGGCTTCGACTGTTCTTTTTTTGGCAAGCTATATAATATTCTTAGAAGAAAAAAATCAGTATATTTGAGACCCAAGTTTAATGGACTATAACAGGAAAATGGAGAGGCACATAAATATAAGATATACACTTAATAAAAGCCTATATCAATGTTTATCTATGTTTTTAAGTATGAATTTCTATATGGTGAAACAATTGAGATATATGTAATTTAGTAAAGCAGTAAAATATTAAAAAAAAATACGAAAATATGATTCAAAATTTTTTGAACTTCTGGCGCTTCTGTCGAGAAAACGAAATGTCCAATTGAAAAACTCATTTGTATTGGAGGAGAGCAGATTGTCAGCTTCCGAAAAAACTTCGTTTTTCAAAATTCTGAAGATACCGATTTTTATAATTTTGTCCACTTAGATTATGATTTGGAACCACAGTGCCATAAATGCTTACTCAAGGAAAAGGATTCCATACAAAGTATTGATTTTTATGGTATTGTTACTTTTTCAGCATACCATGTTCAATGTACGAGTTTGGCTTTTAAAGGATTTGTTTGTTAATTCCTATTTAAAGTGTTATTTAATTGGTTTTTCTTTTATTTTACATATGAATTGAATAAAGAATTACATAAGATACAAGCCTCCCAAACGCACTTTATATACAACTCTAACATGTAAGCCGAAATTAAGAGATATATAAAAAATTTCCTAGTGTACGAGTTTGGCTTTGAGCCACTGTAAGTTTTTAAAAACAATAAACGCGTTCAAAACATATGCCATCTAATGTAAATCCCGCATTTTTAAGTCATACACCCAATAGCAAAAACTTTAAAATCTACGATTCAATACCTTTACTATGAGATCAATAATAGTAACATCTGAATAACATATCTAATTTAGGTATTTAGGTGTTTTGCATGTATCAATTAAACAATTTCAACTTTGAACCTACATTAAAAGCGTACTAAAGATTAATTTAATTTTTTATCTACTTTTAAATATTTTTATTTCATTTCGAAACAAATAGAAGATATTCAGATTCAGTTCGGACGA
The DNA here is from genome assembly GCA_942486065.2 of Calliphora vomitoria. NCBI lineage: Eukaryota > Metazoa > Arthropoda > Insecta > Diptera > Calliphoridae > Calliphora > Calliphora vomitoria. The sequence goes on along the minus strand of OW818031.2, from coordinate 34,821,087 downwards.
TTCTTAAAAAAAACTTAACTTTCCTAATAAACTCCATTTAAAAACCCCGCCAACTGTTTTAATTTTTAAACTTCTGCAGCAGAATATATTATTTCCCTCACCCAAACAAGCAAAAATCATACCGTTAGTGAGTTTTATTTTATTAAAAGCTTTTAAGCCTAAAGATATGCAAGAAATTCGTTTAAATTGTATAGTCGAGAGTATAAAAAAATAAAAACAAATGCACACAAATAAAAACAACAACAGAAGCACTAGTGAGAGAGAGAGAGGAAAAAAAGCATTTTAAGTAAACAAACATCTAAAGCGGCTTTTGTTGGTTGAGGCGATTTGTGTTCTCTAGTTTAGAGGAATGCACTAATGTTGTTTTTGTGGTTGAGGGAAAATAAAATAATAAAAATTGGAAAGGAGAAAAAGAATTAAATAAATCTAGGAAATAAACCACAATACAAATATTTAAGCAAATAATAATAAATATACAAACAACATGCAAGGCATGCGATGCCATTTAGAGGATAAAACAATGCAGGTTTAGAATAAATAAATACATACAACAAACGTAATGGCTGCAACAAAAAAAAAAAAAATATATCAAAACCAAACAAAGCAACTAATTGCTTATTTCAAGTATTAAAATAATATTTAATATCACAAATAATACTTTAAGGATAATTTATTTTGATATTAAATGTAGCATACTTTAAGAGGGGAGCTAATAATAACAAATTTACTAATGGAGACTTTTGATATATTCCACATAAATATTAATCAATTAATACATACTATAAATGGAATACTTAATTATACGATTTAGTAAACATATTAAGCCTTTTATTAAAGTAATTATAAAAGCTTAAACTCTTTTTCTAAGTTTTATTTAAAAAAAAGACTTAATGTTTCCTTTGAGTTAATGCACATATTCCTACTTTTGCAAATGCTTAACTATTTGCCAACAAATAGTCGTAAGTTTATTTAAAATACTTTGCTTTTTTTACATGTTCAGCTACTACTGAAGGTTGTGGTACAATGAAAAGAAATGTGAGAAAAAATAGAAACGAATGTAAATAGTAAAAAATGTTAATTACAACTCATACCAAACTGACCTTGTCTTGCAGCAAACAGATTGCAACATATGGCTGTACTAGATATACACTTCATTTAAAAATATATTACAGACAGACAGTTGTTGTATTTAACTTTATAAAAGCTAAAAATAAAACTTTATCTCTATTAATGTTTGAAAATTAGGAGGGCTTCGTTTAAAGGGAACCGAAAAATAGTTGTTAATGTTGCCATGTTAAATAAATTTAGCAAAAAATTTCATTACCATGTAATAATATGACTTTACTTACACAAAACCATTTTAACTCATTATTATAACACAGTGATATCATTGGAGGTAAATATTAACCCAAAACAGCTTATAAATAAGTCATTAAAACTAGTTACAAGTAATGAAGTCCTTATCAGCAAAAACAGGATGTGATCATGGAAATGTTTATTTAACAATAAATAAGTAAGCTATGACTCCACTACTTCTAAGTAATGCAGGTGGTATGTAGTAGTCATTGAAAATTATGCCACTCAGTAATTGGAAACCATTAATCATATTTTGCTGGGAAAGTTGAGTTTTTAATGTTTGGAAATGTTGTTAGTGTTAAATTTTCTTTTTAGTTAAACATTTAATTTGTTACACCCTAATATACCTTTTGCTTTGACTACAGACACATTTTACTGATTAAAATCTGTCTCGACTGCAGAATCAAGAAAAGAAATACCTGATTTCAAAACGTGTACAAAAATAAACTTGTTTAAAAGAGATTAAATACACAGCATGGTAATTAAACAAAATAAATTAGTAATGCCTTTTAAGAGGAACATTCGTAAGGCAATCTAAACAGTTAATGCTTAATTTAAAAAGCAATAGAAAATTAAGAGAACTTACTGCGATGAGAATAAATGATTGTCCTTAATATAAAATAGTTAAGTAATGGTTGAAAATAATGTTACAAACACTAGACTGAAACTACTCAAGTCAATGTATGTAAAATCTACTAAGCACAGAAAAATTATAACTACATATCTTTGATGTCAAGTCCATTCAATTCTAGCAAAACATAGTCTTCCAACATGGAACTTTGAGCGTAATATCCATTGAACATAATAGGAACACTCATGCAAAAAGGAAATTATTAAAATTGTATTGATATGCAAAATATTCTTTTTGAATTCATACTATTAGTGTTTGTACGAGAGTTATAATGTATGTCCTACTACTTTTATATATATAATTTATCAAGATTCTTCTATTGTATCCAATTAATCCACCTAGGATTGTTTACATTTGGTACAAGAGAAAAAGTAATCTAAAAAGTTTTGGCATCAAACTTTTATTGTTTTAATTTATATAAATATATAAATGTCTTTGTAAGTTTGTTTATTTGTTTGTTTGTTTGTTTGTTTGTTTGAGCATCACGCCTAAACGGCTGAATCGATATAATTGAAATTTGGAACGTAAATAGATCCTTACTTGGAAGCGTCAATAGGCTATAACTTTTTTCAATACTTGGACCAGAAAGGGGTAAACAGGGTGTAAACTGGGGGAAAACGGGTAAAATTGGTAAAATACTATTAAAATAGTATTTTAAAAAATAGCAATAATATAATTAATCTTTAACAGAGTGATGGTACAAGTAGAGTGCCACAATAATATATATGGTTAAAACAATCATATATATGATTGTCACAATAACTTGCATGATTGAGTATGTAATAATACACTTAATTATTATTGGATACTGCACTGAATGATTACTGATCAGTGCTGATGTAAATCTCGTCAGTGGTGACTAATCAGTGCTGATGAAAACATCATCAGTGCTGATGAAAACATCGTCAGTACTGATGAAAACATTGTCACTGCTGATGAAAACATCGTCAGTGCTGATGAAAACATCGTCAGTGCTGACTAATCAGTGCCGATGAAAACATCGTCAGAGCTGATTAATCAGCACTGATGTAAATATCGTCAGTGCTGATGAAAACATCGTCATAGCTGATTAATCACCACTGATGTAAATATCCTTAGAGCTGACTAACCAGGACTGATGAAAACAACGTCATAGCTGATTAATCAGCACTGATGTAAATATCGTAAGTGCTGATGAAAACATCGTCAGTGCTGACTAATCAGTGCTGATGAAAACATCGTCATAGCTGATTAATCAGTGCTGATGTAAATATCGTCAGTGCTGACTAATCAGTGCTGATGAAAACATCGTCAGTACTGATGAAAACATCGTCAGTGCTGATTTAAACATCGTCAGTGCTGATGAAAACAACGTCAGTGCTGACTAATCAGTGCTGATGAAAACATCGTCATAGCTGATTAATCAGTGCTGATGAAAACATCGTCAGTGCTGATGAAAACATCGTCAGTGCTGATGAAAACATCGTCAGTGCTGACTAATCAGTGCTGATGAAAACATCATTATAGCTGATTAATCAGTGCTGATGTAAATATCGTCAGTGCTGATGAAAACATCGTCAGTGCTGATGAAAACATCGTCAGTGCTGATTTAAACATTGTCAGTGCTGATGAAAACAACGTCAGTGCTGACTAATCAGTGCTGATGAAAACATCGTCAGTGCTGATGAAAACATCGTCATAGCTGATTAATCAGTGCTGATGTAAATATCGTCAGTGCTGACTAATCAGTGCTGATGAAAACATCATCAGTGCTGATGAAAACATCGTCAGTGCTGATGTAAATATCGTCAGTGCTGATGAAAACATCGTCAGTGCTGATGAAAACATCGTCAGTGCTGATGAAAACATCGTCAGTGCTGATGAAAACATCGTCAGTGCTGACGAAAACATCGTCATAGCTGATTAATCAGTGCTGATGTAAATATTAGTGCTTTTAGTTAGTGCTGACTAATCAGTGCTGATGAAAACATCGTCATAGCTAGGGATGCCAAACGGGACTGGGTTTTACAAATCCCGGGATTCGGGATTTTAGAAATGTAAGTCCCGGGATCCCGGGATTTTTCGGGACCCCGGGATTTTTCGGCATCCCGGGATTTTTCGTGATTTCGAGATTTTTCGGGACTTCGGGATTTTAGTTAAACGTAAAAAAATACAAAATTCAACAATAAAAATTTATTTTTTTTCGTAAATATATATATATATTAAAATATATCAAAGAAAAAACTAATGCATTGAATTAAAATAAATTTGGCACAAACGATATTTCATATTTATACCCGTATTCTGAACTTTATAACAGTAAGAAATCCATAACAAAACTGTATTGAGTACATATGGTAGTTCATAGTAAAAGGATTTTTAGGATTACTATGAGACTAATAGTGTAAAAATTGGTAAGGCAGTTTAAAAGTTATTTGCAATTAAAACCTTTAGTTCTTAATATACTAAACGTCCGAAACGATTTTATTGAAATTTCCAACATAGACTACGACAGGGGTAGCGAAGCGCACCGGGTCAAGCTAGTATTCTATAATTATCACATAATATTTGTTTACTTGCCTTATAGAGCAATCTAAGGCGTATAAGTGATATTTGTCTAATAAATATACATCATACGCCCCATAAATTTGTGCATTGAAACACTCATGCAAATTATATTTTTTATATAATTTTGGCAATCTAAAAATAAATCGCAGTTTTCGATATATTTTCACTTTTTTGTTTTCATAAAAAATCCTATTTCTTTTAGCAGTTTTACCTCAAGAACGTGGAATTTATTTGGAAGATTTTAAAACTGTTTATGGATTTAAAATCTACGAAAATCAAGCTCATAATTGACTGCCATTTGTTATTTTAATAATTAAGTACGTTTGCAGGATCAAGTAATAATTTGCCAAATAAAGGATCAAGTAAAAATTTGCAAGCTAAATTTCTGTAGTTTTTATCACAGCCAATATATTAAACGTTTTTTGACTACTACAGAAACTAGACCATTTTTCAATATATATTTTGTAAAATCATGATAAAAAAAATTAATTTTTGAACCTTTACTCTTCTGAATTCGATAATGTTTCGATATAGTCCTTACAAAATTGGAAGATCTCAAGAATTCCCAAATTCGCATTAGTTTGGTTAACGTTCAAAGTTCATATTATTTAATAGATGCGTGAAAAATAACTACAGTGATACTGTATCAATATATATAAGAACTCCTTGAGCATTCTTATTTCATTCAAGAAGTGTTTGCGATAACGGAAACATCATTTTATCCCTACATAAAGATTAGAATCATTCCGCTAACAAGTTTTTATAAAAATGATCAAGAAAACCAGAACATTATTGTAAAAACAATCCAGATTTATCTTGTTATGTGTGCGGCCAATATATTATCGGGAATAAACTAAACTGCTTAGTGGAAAGAGAAAACAAGCGGGAGTTTGTAGTGAAATATTACAAATAGTTCGGGTTGCTTAGCAGTCTAGTATCTACAGTCGGCTAAACTACATCGAAATCAAGAAGAATTCGGAAGTTCTTGAATTCGTCTACGGATGCAAAAATATGATAGAGAGAAGAATTCGGGAGTTCTTACGATCAGCTAAACTACAACGAAGTCAAGAAGAATTCGGAGGTTATTGAATTCGGCTACGGATGGAAAAATACGATTGTAAAAAGAATTCGGGATTTCTTACGATCGGCTAAAACTAAAATTTCGAAAGAATCATTCGAATAGAAAGAAGAACATTAACTACTCAATTTTATGCATATCAAACAAAAAACTAAAATTTTGTGAAAATGAGCGAATTCAATTAATCGTGAATAAATTCGAAAAGAATCAATCGATATTTATGATCGATATCTTATTTTGTTCCTGTTACATGTGCCTTTGTGATAAAGTAAGAAATCGATTTTCATGATTTTTTTAAAAACTTAAAAATTAGCTATTTTCACGTAAAATTTTTTTTTTTTTTTTATTTTCTTCAACTTGTTATTGTAACTCCGAAACTACTGAGCCGATTGATAACGGATTAAAGGCTATGTAAATTTCTACTTTTCTAAGTTTATTTTAATAACATCGAACGAAGAGTTATCATTAATTATATGGAGAAACGTCTACTTTAACTCTTTCAGCCACGCTTTTTTGTGTATAAGTTTAAAATCAAAACAATTGCATTTTTACTTTAATCAAAGTTATTTTATTATAAAAAGTAAGACAAAATAATGGAGTTAAGTGGTTAGTTTACTAACCACCGTGGCGGTTGGCATTAAAAATAACTATGATAAACAATTTTTGTTTCGTATACATATTTTTGAAATCGAATATTTTTAACTAAATTTTCTGACCAAACAACCGAAATATCAAAGTAACACTGAATTCGATTGCTCGATAACACTGTGCACGAAATTGAAATTTTTTTTTTTCTGTCAAGAGCGACCCAGCGACTTAAAGTAATTCGGGTACGCTTCAGTGGTTCTAACCGTTTTTTAGGTTAGCTCGAATTTTTTAGATATACCGTTATTTCGAAAATGGAAGAGGTTCCACAACATATATTCGTGTAACTCAAAAACGGTTAAGTTTATTAAATAAACTGAAAAGAACCGGAATTTGTAAAATACAAATTTTTTTGGACAAATTTCGAAATTTTTTGTTTTTAAAACGGCGATAAAAATTTGAAAAAAAACGAAGTTCCAAATAAAACAAGCCCTAAATGATCTAAATCTATCCAGAACTTTTAATTTTATTCTTAAAATATAAAACAAATATCCTCTAATATTCTATCAAAATACATAACTTGTAGTAATTAGCTACATCTTGCAGGGGGAACTGAAAAAAGTGGAAATAAATCTGTAACTTCTAAACGAATAGCACGATTTTAATAAAAATCTCTATAAAGGTGTTGGTAAGATTAAGTTTTGAATTTGGACTTAAAACACCAAGGGGGAGCCGAGCTACAATGCCCCAAAGTGGGGCACCTCAGGTATATCTAAAATTAAAAATGATGCCAAATTTTTGTTTGCGATCCGATTTGAAAGATTTTACTGAGATCGAAAAATTCTTAACATACATATATGTTAATCAAAATGATTTCTTTTTTATTTGATTGAAACTATTATCACAATTTACAAAAAACAATTATTTTTATAGTTCTAATTACTAATGATGTAATTTTGAACCTTTTTCGAAAACCCTACCATTATGGTTTTTATAGTGCTTTATGTCACTTTGTTCGAATAGGTTATCCATCTCCGTTTAAAATCTACCACACTTTTGGACACCTTATTAATGCTCTTCAATTCTTTTTTAACAAGAGCCCAATATCTCTCCACTGGCTTTAGCTCCTGGCAGTTTGGAGGATTTCCCTCTCTTAGTACAAATACCACATTATTGTTCTTGTACCACTCAAGGGCTTGTTTACCATAGTGACAGGATGCGAATTCAGGCCAAAAATAAGTGGACACATTATGAAGTCTTATGAATGGAAACATTCCTTGATGTAAATTTCGGTATTTATAGAGACATTTGTAACAAATGTTTGGCTTCTTTTGACGCAACTGCATATTGCTTGCCATGCCAAGAACTCTTTGGGAAAATTTTCTGCTTTTGGGTCCTAAACTTATATATCATTCCCTCGAGTATCAGCAACATAAAAATATTGACCCGGAAGCTGTGAAATATTTTTTGTATAAAATTTGACTTCAATTTCCGTGCTCTTTTTTAACAGAGTTCCTGTCAAGAACTTTTTGAGCCTTGTATGCTTTCAAACTTGCATTGGCTTTAATTTTTCGTACCAAATAGTCCGAGTACTGAGTTAACCGGACTGCTTTCCTACCGGAAATGCTTGCTATTTATTGGCTTTAAAAACAGCATGTGGACCATTCCTTTTATATGCACCAGGTTTTCTATCAAGAGACAAGTTCTCCGCATACTGTTTAATAACATTGGAATCAGTTTGACGGCAGACCTTTGATTGTTTTTGCCAACTTTTTGTAGGACCAAGTTGGGTTTTGTTGAAAATATTTAATACTTTTAGTACGCAGTTTTTTCTGGTCACTCATTTTCATCAGATTAACAACAAATGAACATAATTGACATTATACATAATAACTGACATGATTTACAAAGGTAACTTGATAAAAAAAAAAATCATATAATACTTGGGTTAAAAGTTTTAATGAAAAACGTGTGCTAAGAATTTTTCGATCTCAGAATCTACTCGACGGGATCTACAAAAAATATAGCTTTAGTCATACAATATATCTTATAGTATACGAGTTATTCGCATTTGAAGCAAAATTTTATTTTGTTACCTCCCTTGGTCTGCGTTTCTTTCTTAGTAGCGGATCCAATTCTATCCCGATTTGAAATATCTTGAAATATATATATTTTTTTTTTTTTTTTTTTGAATTCACAAAATTTTATTAATAATCTTAATAAAGAATTGTTTAAAAACCTCTACTGAGTTATGTGTATTCAAACTTAAAAAAAATAAAAAAAAAAGGAATTTTTCGCCAGTACTAACATTAATTTTAAATTATACAGAAAATAAGAAATAGATAAATAATATATTTATATTCTCTGAAAGATAACATTACGGGAAATATTATAAAAGCAAAATAAAACCAGAATTCGTATTATGGCGTGGTACAGAGCCTTCCAAAGTAGATCTAGTTTTTATGTAAATTTCAACTTTAGACAACATTTTCTCTAATCGTATAGCAGCTTTCAATAAATTAAGACCTGTTTCGTATGTCCCAATATGTTCTTCAACATTGTGCAAAGGGATTTCATAGCGCCGAGCATGGTGCCGTCAATAGATGTAAAAATTAAAAATATCCCAAATTTGGGATTTTTAAAAGTTTTTTGGGAATTGACAATCCCAGTCAATTGTCACTAATTTCTTGTATTTCGATCAAATTTTATTAAAAACGATTATTAAACAAAACTTTTATTGCATTCTAAAATTAAAATATTCCAAAAAAATCAGCTACAATTTTTTATTCCCATATTTTTGAAAAAAGTCTTCTATAATTTGTTTAAGTCTTAAAAATTTTACATTTTTGAAAAGAGGACATAATTTCCTACACGCTGATATATACTATGTATATCTTTTCTCTTCCGCTAGTCTCATTAATGGCTTCAAAATACATAGCTCACAGTTATTAGCTTGATCATGTAGTGTTCTCCGATATGTGGTTATGCAAGGTAGTGCAAAAAAAATTATTAAAAAACGGCAAGATTAAAGATAATTTTATTGCGGAATTTCGTTTTTTTAGTTTGTTCAATAAACTAAATCGTTTTTTAGTTACGCGGATATATGTTGTGCAACCTCCTCCATTTTCGAAATAACGGTATATCTTGAATATCCGAGCTGACCTAAAAAAAACGGTTAGCACCACTGAATTCAGTGTACCCGAATAAGTTTAACCCATCGGGTGCCCCGCTTGACAGTTTTTTTCAACTAGCATAGTTTTGTATAACACATTGAGATAAATAATAAAGTTCTTCAAGGACAAATAATAAAAAAAACACGGAGCTACGATGGAAAAAAAACTTGGAAAACGACCCAGCGTGGGTTATAGGTCTTGCTGAGTACATTACAAATTGTATCTAAAAATTTCAGAAACAGCCTCAAATTCAAAAATTATTCTAAAAAACCGTTTTCAGTGATGTTCGTCAACTTTACGACCTGTAACTCAGTCAGTTTTAGTCCGACTTTAAATTGTTTAACGGGTTTGGAAAGAAAACTGATTACGCTTTAAAATGACGTACATTTTTTGATACAGTTATAAGTTATAACCATTGTTTTTGTTAAGAATAACTAAAAAAAAAATTATCAACTTTTTTGATTTTAGTCGCTTTTCATTGGTTATTTTGATATGAAGCTTATAAATCGAATGAAAATTGTAAAAGTTATTCAAGTTATTCAACAACGCATATGAATAACAAAAACAAAATATTTGTAAAAAATTTAAATAACTACTGCTGAATTTAAAAAATTACGAAAAAAAGAAATTTTTTTTTTTTCGAATATACATTTTATGAAAGCTTAATTCTTTGCCTATCCATAATTGTTTAAAATCGGTGTAAAAATGAGAGAGTTAGAGGTACTAAAGTACTACGACATACCCAAAAACAGGGTGTATTAAAATCTTTGAAAACAGTTTTAGTGTGTCCTCACCTAGGCCTTCAACTCCCATTAGATCGCTTTTCAAGTTCTGATAAAAAGTGTTAATTTGTAGCTGAGTGTAAATATCGATCAATTCAACCGTTTTTACGCTCTCCTGAAAATTTTGAAAATTCCACTTAAGTTGTTTTGCCAAAAGTCCACAGAAATATAAAATCTAACATTTGCAACTGTGGAATACAATGGCAATATAATCAATAACTATTGCTGCAACTTCACTGCCGAAGCACTGGCGATACTATTTGCTGTTGAATATGCTTCAAAAACACAATCGAACTATATTGTCTGTACAGATCAGTCTATCAGCCTTCCAAGCTGTAAAAAATTCTCTCTATGATTCGCCTTTAATAAACCATATAAGAAACTTCTGTATACAGAACCGTAATAAAATAAAAGTAATGTAACGTAAGCATCACTGGTAACGAATATGCTGATTCAGCAGCAACTGAAGCTATTCCACGACCCTTATTGATGTTTTCCACATGGGAATCTCGAGATTTAATCAACGCTATATCAAGACATTTAAAAAATAAAAAAATTGAAAAATGGTCAAGCTACCAGCATAATTATAAAGACATGAATCCTTCAGGAAACAAACCAATATTCCCAAAACATTCCTCCAGAAGAGAAACGTCTACAATTGTTCGCCTAAGAATTGGGCACTGCAAATTCTCCCACAAACATCTACTAGAGAAAAATCCTGCAACACACAACTCAATGCTACCCATATTTTAGACGAATGTCCAGCATACAAAGCTCCCAGAACATCCATCTTTGGTTCTCAACTACCAACAGATATCTTAAAAAATATTAGTGATATTAACATAAATTTAATTTACAAATTCCTAGTTGAAATTAATTTTCATAATAAAATTTAAGTATTATAATATATCGGAGCCGAAAGTCAGCGTAGCTAGTGCTCCTTGCTCTTAGATTAGTTACAATAATTTAATTATGTAATTAATATGAAATAAAATAAAAAAAATAAATAATATCTAAGTGTTACTCTATAACAGGGGTGCCCAAAAGTTCCTTATGGAAGCGCAAACACCAATACATTTAAAGAAAAACTAATTTTTATGCAATTTTTTTTTGTTGTAAAAACTAAAACATACAAAGAATAAAGAAAAAAATACACACTTTTTTAAACAATACCATATGATAAACAAAAACAAAATCTACATTGATGATAGCTGTCGTCAATGTTTACCAGCAAAGCATACGAAAGTGTTGTTGCTTTGCACTTGCGTGTAGACATTGAAGATCGACAAAAAAACAAACAAGACAAAGTTGTTTGTGTATTTCATATTGCTAGTGCTGAATGCCCTATTGAGTATAGAAACACATAGCCTATAGCTAAGAGCATTTACAAAAACAAATGAGCACCAAGAGTATAGGGCTTGGGCACCATTGCTCTATAACATTTACATAAACTTTTTTACAATCCAGCAGTCATATTGTAACTTACTCCACTCTAAGGCGTATAATTGATATTATTTTAATAAATATATATCATACGTCCTGTAGTTTATTTCAATAAAACCAAAAAGAGCTTACAAAGCATTTTCATTAAATTTTCTGTTTTCAAAATTAACGTTTAAGAAATCTCAATAATAGTTGTTAAAATAATATTTTCCAACATAAGAATTTATAAATTTCTAACAAATGGAAAATTCTTTAAAATTTTAACAACATTTTCTTTCACTTTTAAGGCACTACATCTACATCTGTGTGTGATGATGAAAACAATATGGTTTCTTATATAGCAATTCGTACACTCATAAACTTATTCATACATATACATTTACACATAATTATATGAATGTGCTCTTATGTACATATGTATGTATTGGTGTGCATGCATATGCACGTCTTAAGATGCAGTTGTTATTTGTTTGTATGTATGTTTTTGAAAGCATTTATTTTGTGTTTTTAAACATGTTTAAGTACGATTTATATGGGTTTGAGTACGCTGTGTGAGAAAACATAAGTAAGTACAGTGGGGTGCTACCAAATAACACAAAGCACCTGCGAAATATCTTTAGCGGAAATCACGATAACTAGAATAAGTGATATATTTGGTTGTTGTGGTATTGCAAAATATAGCACTTATCCTAAATTTACAACATATGCGAGGTTTGCAGGGGCAATTTGCAACGAAAAGCAATTTCGGCTATTAATACTATATAAAAAAAGATTTATTCAAATCTAAAAAAGGAAAGGAAAAATTAAAAAAAAAACTGCTTTAATACTTAATTTGGGAGAATGGTTTTCGTGTGTTGGCTTCATATAAAACGGCGCTAGCCTATTGTATAGTAAATGCATGTACATTTATGAACATATGTATGTGAGTATGAGTTTATTGTTGCTATGGCTTTTATTGCATGAGTGCTTCTTTTTAAATGCAACAGCAAACTATACTGTCTACTAGCTTCCGTTTCCGTTTTTATCGACTAGGATGTAGCAACGCATGTTTGTGTGTGTTCTGTTTTAAGTTCTTTTTTTATATTTAAAATTTGCATGCAGTAGTTATGTATGTTAAGAAAATGCATATGCACATTAGGATGGCATCATTTGTATAGGAAAGCATGTTTTCTGCTATTCGTCCTATTGGTGATGTCAAGAGGCGATTGCTGTGTTTCTGAAATTTCCAAGCTAATTTAACACTTCAAGTCTCATATCAAGAATCTTCTTGTAATGTCGCATGGACATGCATCAGTTTATAACAATAGCGAGCAGCCCTATAGTTGGATAACCTGAATGATATTCTATAATGTATCAAGTAGGCCTTACTAAGGGAACTAGTTTTCAAAAGACAACTATGTGATTCTTAAAGTCTTTTATAGGTCTTCTTACCTAGACGTAGTTGACAGATACATCTAAAATTACACAGTCTTTTTTTTTAATTTGGCAAACACCCCCAAAATCTTGAGTTACGGATAAAAAGCCGGTTATGTACTTATAGGCCAGTAACTTAGTTGAATTAATGATTCAAAGTTTCTCAGTGTATTTTTTAAGCAAAAATGTTTTTTTTTGTTTTCTTCCTCCATTTTCCGAATTTGGAGGTGTGAAGATATACACACAGGTTACTTTAAAATGATACATACTATTCAAAACAACTCGGTTTTCTATCTCCAAATATGCTGAGCAATTTAAAATCAGTTGGTATTCAGTAATTATTACCACTGAAACTACAACAATCAATAACAATGAGGGAACGTGTCTAAGATTTACATGGGTACCTGCCGCGAAGGCTTAAACCGCATGGTGGTCTTAACACCGGATAGAAACAATGCGTCTATCACCGCCATTGAATGACTTGCAAGGTACACTCAATTGGCAACTTCTTGTACAATGATTGCACAGATCAATGCACAATCCCCTTGCTCGAGAGCTCGGGCTATCTAATCCCTGCCATCCATAGCTAGCTAGCCAACTGACCAGCCCAGGACAATTATCAAAGCTGCAACATCCGGCCTGGTAATCCAGTCCAATGTATGGTCTCTGGCTTCAAAAGTTCCCAGCCGATAAAAGTCAAAGTGAGTGTATTTTAACACACACTTTTGACCTCGACCAAGAACCAAGTCCAACGACCAATACATTACGAATGCTGCTACCTCAATACATTTCCTGAGCACAAACGCCAGTTGGTGTCTGCTACTTTCGATGGCTTCGTTGAGTCAGCAACAGCACCTAGTAAGATACATTTGGTAGTCTGTAATTTACCACTAGCCCAAATATCAGTCCATTAACTAACGATCTTCTACCCGCTTTGGGTTTCAACCATAACCACTAGCGTGTACACCGAACTGACCTCCCCAATGGTCCTACAGGACCGAAGTCCTGGGGCAAAGGACCCCCGCTATACTTGATAAGACTCAAGTCAGCTACGAATTTAATAAATTAAATTCTTACCAGGAATGAGGCCCTTGCACCTCGGAGCCCCGGTTTCGCTCCATATTTCCCCTTGAGGCATAACATCAAGGTGTGGAGCTCACCAATAGGCTTATCCATGTCCCAAGGGGGAAATAATGGGGGAAGTGGAAATAAATCTGCAACATCTACTTTAATAAAATAGATTTTAATAAACTTTCCCATGACTATTATTGGGTATCGCTGAGAGATATTCGCATTTGAAAATTAATTTGTCAGTTTTTTAAACTAGATTTTTTTTTTTTTTTTTGATGAGCGACAAATTTATCAAAAATTTGTCTAAAATCACTACTGAGCCAAAAGTTATGTGCATTTAATTTTCTAAAATTTTTTTGGGAATTGTAGGATTCTCCATAACAAATTTATTTTACTTTATCACAACAAAACTGTCTATATAACTGTAAAACTTCATAAACAAAACTTTTATTTCATTTTAAAAATTTAAAAAAAAATAAAAAATAAGCTAAAATGTTTTTCCCATATTTTTGCAAAAAAAATTTTAATTTTTAAATATTTTATACATTTTTGAAAAGAAGTCACAATTTTCTAAACGTTGGTATATAATATTTGTATTTTATCCTTTTCCCTGGTCTCATTAAAGTCTTCAAAATATATACATAACTAGTAGTAATTAGCTCCTTCTTATAAGGGTTACTGATTTGAAATTTTATTTTTTTCTAGCTGGAACCATATTTTAGGATTATTGAGAACTATCGGTTCTAAAAAATTTCCAACATGGACCGATATACTGCTCTGGAGACGGTTTCTGGTTCGCCAGCATCATTTTCGAAAAATTTCTGTGAGGGTGTTATTGTCGCTGATGCACTGAAACTCCAGAAATAGATGAAAAACATGTTGAAACTTTTAAATCAGCCGTCAAAACCGTTATATTTGAATTCAAATTCAATTTCGTAACAATATTTTTCAAAACCGCAAGATTCTGATAATTTCCTGTTTAAATTTTTAAAATGCAATACAATATTTGTTTATGAATATTTTTTAACGAATTTTTACAATTATTCAGCAAAAGTGAACAAAAATTTTGTTTATTATTGATAATCCTACAATTCTAAAAAAATTTTCTTTGCAAAATATTTAATTACAGGTTCGAATTTATGGAAAACATCTATGCGATTAAAGAAAATTTGACCTAAGGCTCTGGACATCGCAAAATTTTTTAAATTATTTTTCTTTCGTAATATTACCCAAAATGTCACCTTTCAGAAAAATATTGTAAATACATTATTAATTTTAGATATCAATTCGAATTTAGAACAAATATTTGGCATTATATTCTATTTTTTATATACCCGAGGTATCCCACTTTGGGCCCTTGAGGCTCCGACTCCTAACCTCCCTTGGTGTTAAAGTTCAAATTCAAAACTTAAACTCAACTACTCCACATATATAGCCACGCAATGTTTCTATAAAATAGACTTATCCATTTGGAAGTTGAATTTCAGAATTTTCCATTTGTATTTCAGAATTTTCCAATTTTTCAGAAATTTCCATTCGTATTTTTTTTTTTTTTTTTTTTTGTATTTCAGAAATTTCCAATTAAAAATTTTGAAAGACAATTAGAAATTCTGAAATTCTGAATTACAACTGATTTTTGAAATACAATTAGAAACTTCTGAAATACCAATAGAACTTGGAGAAACGGAAAATTTTATAAAACTTAAATTTTTGCTAAAAATTAAAATTTTTATACTATTTTTCAACTAACACAAACATTTCTGATACAGCATTGAAAGTGTCTTAGCTTTCACATTATATTAAAAATTCATATATTTCCTTTGAGAGAAATATGAAAAAATTAGCTCACCAAATACTTATGCCAGAACAAACATTTTGAGAAATGGTGTCCTCAAATAATATAGACTTTCATTTTAGTTGACAACATTGACACCTTATATTTCCTCCATACAAACGAACCACCCTAATGTACATATGCTTTTTATTTGTACATGCAAATGCATGTACGTTTCTAAGCAATTTAGCATATTTAATTGCAAATACCGAATACTCTTTTATAAATTCGGACTCACACACATGCACCAGCAGAAACAATACAGATACATCTGATATTTACACATAATTGTAATGTACAAACAACACCAACCAACCAACTACTACTTCAACTGTTAAGTACAACTCTTGCTTTATCTTTTGCATATTTGCCAGATTAATTGCTCATATTAGACTGGCACATTTTCAATAATAATTAAAAAGTTATAATAATATGTAAATTACTTAGGACGAATTATGAACAAATAAATGATCTTTTGATGCGCTGGTTAGATAAATATATTAATTTGAAAATATTGTACAAATCAGTTTTTTTATGAGACTTTCACGCATTCAATAAAAAAAAACACAGAGTGTTTATTGTTCATCTAATTCAGTGTTACTTGGATATTTCGCTTGTTTGGTCAGAAAATTTTGTCAAAAATAATTGATTTCAAAAAAAATACGAAACCACGGTGGTTAGTAAACTAACCACTTCACTCCACAAAAAACCTTGGAATGGGGTGGTTTTGATTTATTTTTTTTTTACTTTTTATAGAAAATAAACTAACATTGATTAAAGTAAAAATCCAATTGTTTTGATTTTAAACTTATACACAAAAAAGCGTGGCTGAAAGAGTTAATAAACAGTACCACCCTTATATTGTATAATTACTATTGTATGTCTCTACGAATGAAGTTTCGAAAAGTATAATTGTTGTATGAATAACTGACTGACTGCGAAGCACATATGCACGCACGTACTCATATCCATAACGGTTAAGGATAAATGTTCGCAAAACGTGAACAGACGTGAATTTTCCAAGAAAGCATAATTCTTAAGTCATTATGTGAGCTGAAATCTCTTTAACATACTCAAAAGTAAAAACGCTGTATGTACTTTGGTTTTGCCACAGAATAGTTTTGGTAAATGTTTGGAGTTTTGCGAAATTTATATGAAAGGGGACATGTGTTACCGCAAAATCAGTAATTACCAAATAATGTCTGAATGCTTAAGGATTAAAATAACCAACTTTGTTTTAAAAAAAAAAAAATATTCATGATAGCTTTTCAAGTTGTCTTTCCTGAAATCTAAACTCTTACATCTTGTTGTTGAGCTGGATCAAAGGACCAAAAAATACTTTTGGAGGGTTTTCTAGGAATATGTTAGGAATTTTATAGAATTTTTGTATTTGTTCCAAAAAATTCCAATGTTTTTCATTAGTGTTTCATATGTTTTTCATTAGTGTTTCTACAGGGTTTTTAAGCCTTTCTTTGCATAGATTTCAGAATTTATTGTACCAGTTGTAAGTAATGGTTGCGATCTTCTCCCACAAGAACAAATTGTTTGCATTTTTGGTAAACTTGGACTTAATTTTCGGTGCAAAAGAAAGTTTGGCTAAAGTTACCTCTAAAATACCATTTCAGCTCGACTACTGTTACCGCTAAAATGCTATTATACAGTTACTATTATACAGTACCACATAAATAAAAAAATTTATTTATGTGTTCTTATATTAATCCATTTTTATACCCACCATCCAAAAAGATGGGGGGTATTATTGACTTTGTCATTCCATTTGCAACACATCGAAATATTCATCGAAGACCCACAAAAGTATATATTGTTACGTTTAAACCTTTTTAAAACGTTGGGTTATTTCCTTTAAATAAACCGGATACTTCTGATTGCAAATAAAAAGCAGTTTTAGCAGTTTAAAATTTGTAACAACTCTTTTTTTATTTAGAATGCACAGTGGGAATGCAGAATTTTTGGAAATAAATATGGCATTTCTAAACGGCTGGTCCGATCGGGATAAAATTTGACATGGACGTAGCCAAGGAGTTATCGAGTTTAAGTTATTAAAATGGACTCTACAAATGCTCCAGGGGCGGCGCTATAGGCGCTCAAATAAGGGTTCGACATGTAAAATTTTTAAACACGTGCCATTTTTTTGTTTCCCATCCGATTTTACTTTTGAACCGAATGGACTCGAATTTCTTTTGATAGTTAGACAGCTAAATTACCAACAACATACAAGAGATTTCAGGGCAATATCAATTATGAATCCAAAATTTAAAAATTCAAAAAATTGTAAATTTTTGCAGTTTTTTTGACAAAAAGGTGACTTAACTCTTTTTTTATTAAAAAAAAAAACTTTATTTAAGAACATATAACAATTTTATGTGTTTCCGTAAGGTGTCTTTACGGAGAACATTTTGGTATAAAAGACATGTCTTGTTTTTCGAATATGTCGGCCCAACGCCCTCCGGAATTTGACCTATTTTTTATAAAAATTTCAACTTTGGGCCACATGTTCTGAAATCCCAAAGCTGGGATCAGAAAACGGAAAGCAGCTTTGGAAATCATGATGTGTTCCCTATTTATACCCAAAGTATTTTCCCAGCCCCGAAGGAAATGTGGACCATATGGGCAAAATTGTAAAAAATACCATTTTTGGGATTTTCGCTCCAATTTTTAGGAATTGCGGGATGCCCTTTGACCTTTTGACATGTTTTTTTACACTTTTTTATTTAGAATGACAACCTTAAAAAACGTGGAAAATTTCATTGAGTTTTGTCAATAAATAAAGATTTTATTGCATATTACATATTTACTGAGTTTCTAAAACTAAAAATTGTATCAAAATTTTAATAGGATTGCAAATATTAGGAACAATTTGGTCCACATTTTTTCCGAACTAATTTCTTTTGTTTAGACATGTTAATTTTTGGTCTTACAAAAAAAATTTCAAGTCAATATCTCAATTAGATTCAAAAATATCCCACTTTAAAACTCTGTTCTTCAATAATATTTCACATTGGTATCAAATGCCAGATTTATTTTAAAAAATTTTGATTCTGCCCCACTGTGGAATGTACAACAACAACAGTTCAAATAGTAACTCAATGTCTATTTACACGTTTATCAATTCGCAGAAATGCACACACAATCTATAATGTACAAACTTAAATGTACAAGACAGTTGATGTTAACTCTAAAGCGCCTATGATAAATTCTCTCACGAAATCAACCTCTGCCACTATTTATACACACACCATCTTTCGTTAATCTTCTACAATGCTCTTAACGGACTAACTAGAATGTTCGAATTCTAGAGCTTACGATGTCAATGTTAGCAGCTTTAACATTTAGTGTTGCCATACTTATAAATAATGCTAATAACTGCATGCTATCAACATTGTTGCTAAGTAGAAGCTTCTACTGATGCACGTGTTTATAAACATGATGAATATTGCAGGCAGTCGTTATAGACCGTTAAATTCAAATCGCTATTGCAAATTCGTAACAATATGTAGATTCTGGGTTCTCATGTCCTTCAGTCTGTCTGTTTGTTGAAACGAAAGGAGCTAGCTGTATAAAATTTTCCACAAATACTCTTTGTTGATAAATTTTGTTTGGTATTGAAATGGGCAATATAAAATGAGTTAGTTCATAAAAGTCCGACAGGGTACACATTTGAACTCACATACCCATGTTTCCGAGTACAGTTTACCAAATATACATATATCTTTCATTAAAATGGTACTTTTTTCTTTCATTACAAAAATTTCAACTTGTAACAGCCATTCAAAACGTCCATGTGTAACAGTAAATAACAAATTATATTTAATTGCTGTTGGCATCTAAAATTTTCTTTTTTTAATTATTAAATAACTTTACGTTTTGAAATTTCACTTAGCAAAGTTGTGTGTAAAATAAAGCACAACAAGCGTATAACTTTTTTTCGTAATTCTTGTATACTTGGAAAGCAATTTTAAATGTATTTTCTTTAAAACTCTCAGCAACGTTATACAAATTTATGAATGTTTGAATGAATGAAGTAAAACGTACTCGTACATTCAACTGTCAAAGAGAAACTAATTTTAAGTTCTGTTTTTTTTTTCCTAGTTGCTTTTCCTGCTATTGTAGGAAATTTTAATAATGTTTTACACAAAGACTAGTTGTTGCTGTAAAAGGAAAGAAAAGTTTTCTTGTGAGTTATTTAGACCACGAAAAATCAACACTATTTCTTAAACATACAAGAAAACTTCTTCAGCTCAACAAAAAGTGCCAAAATTTATCAGACTGCAACCACGAAAACTAAAAAAACAAAAAAAAAAACAACTTAATAGTTTAAGAATAGTCAAAAGTTTTTGAAGAAAGTACAATAACTTTTGCATTCATTTGCATTTTAGTGGTGGTGTGAGGAGGGGGTTTATTGGTGAGAGCAAGTAAAAAAAGAACTTGATAATATATATTAGGTAAGAGAAAGAAAGCAGGTTCATACGCCATTTTTTTAAAAGTGATGTGTTATCTATAGTCATCTAAAAGTGGTTCTTAGATTTGTGAGCAACCAGCTTCTCTGTCTTCCATTAAATAAAAACGATATAAATTGTGTTTAAATGTGGAAAAACAAATTAGACACCTATGGAATAAAACGCTGAGAATATTGTGTTTTCAACAGGAAAATATAGTTGTGCATGTTTACAGTAACCATTTCCACATTTCTAAGTTTTTTAACAAAATATTATAGTCACAGTAACTATTTACATGATTGTAGTAACCATCATATGGTTAGCTTACGATTCACATGATTGTATCAATCATATATATGCCTACAGTAAACAAGTATATGTTTGTGACAACCATTGTTATGATGAATCTTTATATAAGAGCATTGTAGAAGATTCACGAAAGATGGCGCGTATATAAATAGTGGCAGATGTTGCAGTCGTGAGTAGATAAACTCAATAGGCGCTGTTAGAGTTAACATCAAATGTCTTGTACATTTAAGTTTGTACAGTGTGTTTGCATTTCTGCGAATTGATAAATGTGTAAATACACACTGAGTGACAATTTGAACTGTTGTTGTTGTACATTTTAAATAAATGAAGATTTGGTTTTATTTGCAATCAAAAGTATCCGGTATATTTAAAGGAAATAAACTCCGTTTTTAAAAGGTAAAAACATAACAATTGGTGTCAGAAGTGGGATTGCAAAATAAAAAGCATGAAGTTTGAGGAACTAAGAGTTCAACAACTCAAGAAAGAATTGAGTAAGTTGGAGCTACCAACAGCAGGTAACAAAGCAGAATTGCAGAAGAGGCTCATAGATGAATTCAAACGGCGTTATATTGACATCGGAATTTATGAATTCGAAAGAAGAAATGGAAGTTTCTACCCGTGCGCTTGGATTTAAGCACATTGTTTGCGGCTATGATGGAAAAGATGGAAGAAATGGAAATGAAACTTCAAGAAACATTTAGAGTCAACAATGAGAAACTTCTAGCTGAAGTTCAACGAGAAGCTGTTAGCTGATGTTAAAGAAACTTCAAGAGTAAACAACGATATACTTCTAGTTGAAGTTCAAGAATCCTCTAGAGCCACAGATAAGAAAATTTAGAAAGTATCTGACGTTATTAACAACAGAGTGGATGGCATTGGCAAAAAGGTGTCGGACTTAGATACAAAATTGAATAATGTTCAATGTCAAAAAGTGGTAGATTTAGAGGCTTTAAATGAGAAACAAGGTAAAGCCAAAATTAAATGTTATAACTGCGGTAAAATTGGTCACATTCAGAGAAACTGTAAAGCACCAAGGAAGCGAACCAGATATGTTTCACCGCTATGAAACAGCCAGCAGTCGAATCAACAAGCATTACAAGAACCACCTTTAAAAAGAGCTAGCACTGAGGGAGAAGATTTGGTATGGACCTGTGAGAAAGAGGAGGATTGTATAGACAATGGTGTGTTGGTGTTGTAACCAGTGGATGTGAAAAGTGGTCATGTAAAGATAGAGCCCTTCGTTGATCAATGCAACGATGAAATGGTTCCAGTTGGAGTGCTTAGTCTGTCCTGCAGTGAAAAGATCATCACGACGGGTTCCGAAATGGGTGAATGTGCTTCAGCAGAGGCAGTAAATAATTGTGAGCAAGATACTGCTAATGAATTCGCCAAAGAAATGCACGAATACATTTGAAGACGAATTAAAATGACCAGCGACCAAGTGAAGGCCAGATGTAGCCCACAACGTGGTAAAGGTTGGTCTTCCAAACTACAGAGTTACTGGAAGGGACTACATGAAAGGGACTACATAGGGTGGTTAAGAGGTTGGATGACATGGTCTATAGAATACGGAAATGTGGAAGACCGATATCGGGAATTAAGGTTGAACATCTAAAACGGCTAGCTACCACTGGAGAAGTGAGTCTATGCCTATTCGGGACGAACAGTCTTAAGTGGGGGACAGTGTTACAAATTTGCAAAAGATAACGCGTGTATAAATAGTGGCAGAGGTTGCAGTCGTGAGTTGAGTTTATCACAGGCGCTGTTAGAGTTAACATCAACTGTCTTGTACATTTAAGTTTGTACAGTGTGTGTGCATTTCTGCGAATTGATAAATGTGTAAATACACACTGAGTGACTGTTTGAACTGTTGTTGTTGTAGATTTTAAATAAATAAAGAGTTGTTACAAATTTTAAACTACTAAAACTACTTGTATTTGCAATCAAAAGTATCCGGTTTATTTAAAGGAAATAAACCCCATTTTTAAAAGGCAAAAACGTAACAATATATTTCAACACAGCTTTTTATGATTTTGTCCAGTTAGATTTAGGATTGCAACCACATTGATTCGTAAGAATACAAATTGATCTAGAAATATGTAGGATTTTCCCAAGGAGTATTATAAAAACTGACTTACGGGTCTTGTTTCACAAATATACTCTTCAAATAATCAATTACAAAAACTTTTGTATCGCATGTACCCTTTCAAATCAATAA
This sequence comes from Calliphora vomitoria, assembly GCA_942486065.2. NCBI lineage: Eukaryota > Metazoa > Arthropoda > Insecta > Diptera > Calliphoridae > Calliphora > Calliphora vomitoria. The sequence goes on along the minus strand of OW818031.2, from coordinate 34,798,190 downwards.
ACTCTCATTTTGACTAAGTCTGAGAACTTTACATTTCCCCTTAGCCAACAGTAATGAAAAATTTAATGTTTCTGTACCAATACTGGTTACGGTAAATAAAGTTTTAACTAACGTTTGTCTTAGATTGTTGGATAGAATGAAAGTTTTCTCTATCGCTCTCGCCCTCCTCTTTTTTAAGCCAATGTTTGTATTCTGCGGTGTGTATATTGTGGTGCAGAGTTTGCTTAACAAAACCTTTGAAGAAATTTTAAAATTGCACAATTTTTAAATACATTTTTTTAGGTATATTAAAATTAAGTTACATGCAAAAGACTTAAACTTATTAATAACAAAAATTCTCATGAGTAGTAGGCGCACGCACTTAAACAGCACTTTAAAATTTTGGTAATTTTAGAATATAAATTTAATTTAAATATTTAAACAGTTTAAATTGTTTCCTAAATTCTTTTAAGATTTTGGAGAAGAAGACAGCCATATTAAATATGTAGAAAACGACTTTTTGTTATAAATAATTTATAGTCATGATGTGTAGCATCCGGTTGCAAGCATTATGTTTAGTAAACACTTCGCAACATTTGAATGTGACAGTGGTAGATTCTTGAATCTTCTACATTGGTAGACAATGTAATCTAAGTAAATTGAAAATTAATGAAAATGTAAATATTTATTACAATTTTTAACCATATTTGGTCTGACACTAACAAAAAGCTAGGGTATATAAATCTGTATTCATCTGGGAATTCCAAAATTTTGACATTAAATCTGTTAAATTTGGGAGGATTTTTTTTTTTCTTTTGAACAAACACAAACTGCTAAGCTTTTTGTCTGCAGATACACCCAGAGTCTTTGGCGGGAATCGAACCCGCAACCCTCAGATTGATAGCCTATCACACTATCGTCTAGTCTATCGGGGAACCCATTCATATCAAATAATTTAGCCCCTTCTGTACCGTTGTGTATCACTCAGCTTTCGAAATCAATTGTAGAATTTTCTTAACTTTAGAATAAGTTTCAGTTGTCGAGCTTTGTATTTCAAGTCATGTAAAATTTATGTATCTTTTGACTTTCCAAAAGATTTCTTTCCAATATGAGTCGTTTATATGGTTCACTCAGACGATCTCAATGACAAAAGTAAAATTTTGGAAATTTCATCATCAATACTTTGAATAGATAAAAAACACCTGGATCATGAAAACTTTTCTTCTTGATTGAATGCAAAACACATAAGCATTTTTTTAGTGCCGAAGAGTTCTGCCAGAAATACAGATTGAATAGTGAAATATTCTGAGTAGTTGTGTGTTGAACCAAAGCTAATGTCAGATGAAATCGTAAAAAGTTATGAAAGTTACGCAAAGGTACATTTTATAACAAAATTAACCATGTCGTCATTCATATTTTTTCTGAAAAATCCGGCATTTAAAATCATAGATAAATATGCATAGATCGAAAACTCTCCTGTCGAAGACCTAACTCAGTTGCCAAAAACCTAAAATTGGAATACTAAATAGCTAAATGATACAAATTAAAACAGTAAGATAAAAACCAAAATGTGCGTTTTCCCCCGTGGGTGCTAAAAACCTTATATTGCATATTCAAAACCCTGCTTTAGGAATTTAGAAAAATTGGCTAAATCAGAGGTAAAATTCTTCAAATTTAAAATGGCGAATCCAATATGGCGGCGTAAATTTTAAAATGTTTTCTGATTTACATGAAAATCGGTATACGGGGGTATTCAAGATTGCTAATTTCGAATCTGAGGAGGCTGCCACGAAAAATTATATTTCTCAAAAAATGCAAAAAAAAAGTGCAACATGGCTCAGCAAAAACTTTATTTATTTAGCAAAAAAGCAAGTAATATTCGAGATTTCAAAAAATTCATGGGTCTTACTTATAAATGTACTTACATTCAGCTCAGTTATAAGTAGTTACATTCACAACAAGAATATGTAGCTAAAAAACAGAAAAATATTGCCTCGTGTAGGAATCGAACCGACACATTATTTGCTTGTGTTTGATAGTCGAGCTGCTAACTCACTGCTCCATGTACGAGTTATTTTATTTTAAGTTAACAATGGTTTTAACATTAACATATAAACGAATATAATCTGAACAAAGAATGAATGGCTTCAACTGGTGTAGAACCGCTAAAGACTCGTTTTTCATTCACACACACTAGATAGTTGCGCTAAATGCAAAAGTTCATTACCTTTTGTACTGGTTGGTAATGAACTTTTGCATTTAGCGCAACTATATAGAGTGGGTGACTGAAAAACCTATTCTAGTAAATAAAATAATGTGCTGGGTATCCACCAGTCATTACAAAATAATGTATGTGGTAACTAGTTGCCACTACAAAAATTCACAAAAAATTTTTTTGGGGGGGAAACTGACAAATACAACTCAAAATTCTTCATTTAACACGTTTCTGATTTAAACCTGGCCAAATTCGGCCAACTTTTTAACTTTAAAAACTTTATAAAATTCAAGGTTATGTTTTGCCAAAAACAATTTTTTTATAAAATCTTGCACTGTATATGCTGCTTTCAACACTTTGCTCACAAACAATGACTTTAACTACTTTCTAAGCAGTCGCTTTTAATTTTTTACAAAAACAAAACTTGACATTATTTGCTTTAATATATCAAATACCAACAACAAAAAATTCATTCTTGCAAGTGCAAAACATGACTTTTTGCCCAAAAAAAAATGGGTGAAATTACCTATAGTGCAATCGGAGCCAGTTAGAAACATAACTACTGGATTTTTGGTATTTTTGAATTTGGATCCATAATTCGGCTTATTTTAATCTCTACCTGTAGAGTTTACAAGGTAGAGATTCAGGCAGTTGAGGATGATTTCGGACTGTATGTCGTCTCCATAACTTCCGTGAATGCTAAGCCTTGCAGTCAAACCGCCATTCCAGCCTTGGAAAGAACGCACACTTGGCGCACTAAATATAATGTAAATTTAGATTTGGAAAATAATAGCTTTAAAGCTAGTATCTGTGATAACTAGACACTGGATCATTGAGCAGCAGTTACTTTCGGTAACGGTAATTTCGGAAAGACATAAGGAGTGAGATCGTAAAACTCTTAACACACGTTTTTCCTTAAACATTTAAACCCAAGTATTATTTGATTCTTTATTTTTTTAATCAAGTTACCTTTGTAAAACATGACAGTTATTATGTTTAATGTCAATTATATTCATTTGTTGTTAAACTGATTAAAATGAGTGACCAGAAAAAAGTGCGTACTAAAATTATTAAATATTTTCAACAAAATCCAACTTGGTCCTACAAAAAGTTGGCCAAACAATCAAAGGTCAGCTATCAAACTTTTTCCAATGTTACTAAACAGTACCGGGAGAACTTGTCCGTTGATATAAAACTTGGTTCAGCTAGAAGGAATGGTCCACATGATGTTTCTAAAGCCAAACAAATAGAAAGCATTTTCGAAAGAGTTCCCAACACCTCCGGTGGGAAAGCAGCCCTATTAGGTCAGTACTCGGACTATTTGGTAGGAAAAGTTAAAGCCAATGAAGGTTTAAAAACATACAATGCTCAAAAAGTTCCTAACAGGAACGCTGCTAAAAATATAGAGGCCAAAGACAGACGACGGAAATTGAAGTCAAATTTTAAAAAAAATATACCTGCTGCATAATGGATGACGAAACGTGTGTTCTGGCAGATTTTTCGCAACTTCCTGGTCTAAAATTGTATGTTGCTGATGCTCTAGGTAATGTTGAAGAAAAGTTTAGGACCCAAAAGCAGACAATTTTCCCAAATGCAGTTGCGGTAAAAGAAGCCAACCATTTGTTACAAAGGGTTCTATAAATACCGAAATTTACATCAAGGCATCTTTAAAAAAAAGGCTGCTTCCATTCATAAGACTTCATAATGTGTCCACTTATTTTTGGCCTGGCTTGGCATCCTGTCACTATGGTAAACAAGCCCTTTTGTGGTACAACAACAATAATATGGTATTTGTACCAAGAGAGGCAATTCCTCCAAACTGCCCGGAGCTAAGGCCAGTGGAGAGATATTATTAAAAGAGAATTGAAGAGCACCAAAAGTGTGATAGATTTTAAACGGAGATGGACTACCTGTTCGAGCAAAGTGACAGAAAGCACTATAAAAACGTTAATGGAAGGGTTTCCGAAAAAGGTTCAAAATTTCATCACTAGTGATTAAAACTATAAAAATATATATATATATATTTTTTTTTTTTTTGTAAATTGTAATAATAATTTCAATCAAATAAAAAAAATTAAAACTGTAAGTTTAGTGGTTTCGTTTTTATTAACAAATATGTATGTTAAGAATTTTTCGATCTCACTCCTTATTTTCATAATTTTAAATTATTTATAAAATAGCAATATTAAGAGGTAAAAGTATTTACGATTACATTTATAATGATAATTGAAGTTATTTCGGTAACGATAGCTTAGTGATAATGGTAGTCAAGCTGAAACGGTATTTTAAGTGTAACGGTAGCTTAGTGATAAAAAACCTTGGCTGTAAAACTACTACCAGTTTTACACAATATACTAGAAAATTTGTCCAGGAAAATACAGAAAACCAGCAAAACCTGAAGACAAAAGTCAATGCTTTATCACAAACAAATAAATGACAATACGCAAACGCTAAATTTTAAAGCCAATTTGGCACATGTTAATGATATTCTATCATATTATTTCTCTTTAATTTAGAATAAATGAATAATACTTAAGAAAATTCTCTGAATTATTTCCATACGCTTGATAATCATTCCCTTTTTGCAATTAATTGTAGTATAATAAGGCACAGACACACATGCATGTGTATATATCCTGCAGTACTTGGATTTACTTAGTAACGTTTTGAAGGTTAGCTACAAAAAAAACTTCATTCGTTACTCACCAATCTACTTGCATGGCTTTTAATAGCGCAAACTGTGCAGCCACAGATTGTTCTTATGTTTGAATTGGGTGTCAATCATTTAATCCAGGCATCGAACTAGCGATTTTGTTGGTGAAAGGTAATGCAGCAAGTCACTAGTAATAGCTATCACGGTCCGTCTCAATACCTCTCTAAGTACCTGCAATGCAGGGATTCAGTTCAATTTGTATCAACTTTAAACATGTGTAAATAATAAGTATGTATGATAAAAAATTAAAAAAAAAAAAAAAAAAAAAAATAAGATAAGATAATCATTTGTTTTTAATTACAACACCAAAGGCAACAAATGAGGCACACAGATACTTATTTGTTTGTTTGTTTTTGTTTTACATTTTGTTTGTGTTTTTAGGCTGCTCGTGTGCGTGTTTATGTAGATACGTGTGATTTTAATGAACTTTAACAAACATGTGTGGGTGCACGTGTGTGTGTGTGAGTGTGAGGGAGAAAGTTTGTTAAGTATACTGATTTTGAATTTAAAATGTCTTTTATAATTAATTACATTGTTTGTATTATCACAGAGAGAATGGAAGATAATACGAGGAACATACCATTAGATATGGATGTTTAATGTATAAACAGTTAAGAGGAAAAAAAAGCACAACTTGCTAAAATACAATACAATAATTGCCTTATAACGTATGCGTAATAAAAGTGCAACACAAATTTTGACACTGGCCAAAGAAAAAGTACCTGTTATAGGACTTATTTTGAATTACTTTATGTTTTGCCTTAATACTTTAAAACCCCATTTGAAAATCTGACTTTTAGTTATTTCAAAATGTTAACAAAATAAGAACTACCTTGAAAAACCATTTGTAATTTTTTCCATATTTTATCTATTTTCATCGGTAAAAATTTGTTATATTTTACATCAAGTGGACTTTTTTCGGAAGTAAATAAACCTATTATTGATAAGATGTGCAAAGTAGAACATAATCTTTTTTCTAAAAATATATATATGCATCTTAATCAATCAGATGTAAATTGCAAATTTTGTTGTTTTTGGTATTTGATTTGACAATCAATTCTATATATGAAAAGTGTACACAAAATTAATCATTTCATAAAAAGAAACATCAGAAATTATTTTTTAAAAAAGAAAGCTCTTCTTAACTGTCCCATTATTATGGTGTTTTCCAACACCCTTTAAATTCCAGACATTTCTAAAGTGAAAAAATGTCCCAATATTTTAAAATTAAGGAGTGAGATCGAAAAATTCTTAACATACATATCTATATCTATATAAATATATAAATGTCTTTGTAAGTTTGTTTGTTTATTTGTTTGTTTGTTTGTTTGTTTGAGCATCACGCCTAAACAGCTGACTCGAATTTATTGAAATTTGGAACGTAGATAGATCCTTACTTGGAAGCGTCAATAGGCTATAACTTTTTTCAATACTTGGACCAGAAAGGGGTAAACAGGGGGAAAACGGGAAAAATTGGTAAAATACTATTAAAATAGTATTTTAAAAAATAGCAATAATATATTTAATCTTTAACAGAGTGATGGTACAAGTAGAGTGCCGCAATAATATATATGGTTAAAACAATCATATATATGATTGTCACAATAACTTGCATGATTGAGTATGTAATAATACACTTAATTATTATTCGATGCTGCACTGAATGATTACTGATCAGTGCTGACTAATTAGTGCTGATGTAAATATCGTCAGTGGTGACTAATCAGTGCTGATGAAAACATCGTTATAGCTGATTAATCAGCACTGATGTAAATATCGTCAGTGCTGACTAATCACTGCTGATGAAAACATCGTCATAGCTGATTAATCACCACTGATGTAAATATCCTCAGAGCTGACTAACCAGGACTGATGAAAACAACGTCATAACTGATTAATCAGCACTGATGTAAATATCGTCAGTGCTGATGAAAATATCGTCAGTGCTGACTAATCAGTGCTGATGAAAATATCGTCATAGCTGATTAATCACCACTGATGTAAATATCCTCAGAGCTGACTAACCAGGACTGATGAAAACAACGTCATAGCTGATTAATCAGCACTGATGTAAATATCGTCAGTGCTGATGAAAACATCGCCAGTGCTGACTAATCAGTGCTGATGAAAACATCGTCAGTGCTGATGAAAACATCGTCAGTGCTGATGAAAACATCGTCAGTGCTGATGAAAACATCGTCAGTGCTGATGAAAACAACGTCATAGCTGATTAATCACCACTGATATAAATATCCTCAGAGCTGACTAACCAGGACTGATGAAAACAACGTCATAGCTGATTAATCAGCACTGATGTAAATATCGTCAGTGCTGATGAAAACATCGTCAGTGCTGACTAATCAGTGCTGATGACAACATTGTCATAGCTGATTAATCAGTGCAGATGTAAATATCGTCAGTGCTGACTAATCAGTACTGATGAAAACATCGTCAGTGCTGATTTAAACATCGTCAGTGCTGATGAAAACAACGTCAGTGCTGACTAATCAGTGCTGATGAAAACATTGTCAGTGCTGATGAAAACATCGTCAGTACTGATGAAAACATCGTCAGTGCTGATGAAAACATCGTCTATGCTGATGAAAACGTCGTCAGTGCTGATTTAAACATCGTCAGTGCTGATGAAAACAACGTCAGTGCTGACTAATCAGTGCTGATGTAAATATCGTCAGTGCTGATGAAAACATCGTCAGTGCTGATGAAAACATCGTCAGTGCTGATGAAAACAACGTCAGTGCTGACTAATCAGCGCTGATGAAAACATTGTCAGTGCTGATAAAAAGATCGTCAGAGCTGATGAAAACATTGTCAGTGCTGATAAAAAGATCGTCAGTGCTGATGAAAACATTGTCAGTGCTGATAAAAATATCGTCAGTGCTGATGAAAACATCGTCAGTGCTGATTTAAACATCGTCAGTGCTGATGAAAACAACGTCAGTGCTGATGAAAACAACGTCAGTGCTGACTAATCAGTGCTGATGACAACATTGTCATAGCTGATTAATCAGTGCAGATGTAAATATCGTCAGTGCTGACTAATCAGTGCTGATGAAAACATCGTCAGTACTGATGAAAACATCGTCAGTACTGATGAAAACATCGTCAGTACTGATGATAACATCGTCAGTGCTGATTTAAACATCGTCAGTGCTGATGAAAACAACGTCAGTGCTGACTAATCAGTGCTGATGAAAACATTGTCAGTGCTGATAAAAAGATCGTCAGTGCTGATGAAAACATCGTCATAGCTGATTAATCAGTGCTGATGTAAATATCGCCAGTGCTGACTAATCAGTGCTGATGAAAACATTGTCAGTGCTGATGAAAACATCGTCAGTGCTGATGAAAACATCGTCAGTGCTGATGAAAACATCGTCAGTGCTGATTTAAACATCGTCAGTGCTGATGAAAACAACGTCAGTGCTGATGTAAATATCGTCAGTGCTGATGAAAACATCGTCAGTGCTGATGAAAACTTCGTCAGTGCTGATGAAAACATCGTCAGTGCTGATGAATACATCGTCAGTGCTGATGAAAACATCGTCAGTGCTGATGAAAACATCGTCAGTGCTGATTTAAACATCGTCAGTGCTGATGAAAACAACGTCAGTGCTGATGTAAATATCGTCAGTGCTGATGAAAACATCGTCAGTGCTGATGAAAACATCGTCAGTGCTGATGAAAACTTCGTCAGTACTGATGAAAACATCGTCAGTGCTGATGAAAACATCGTCAGTGCTGATGAAAACAACGTCAGTGCTGACTAATCAGTGCTGATGAAAACATCGTCAGTACTGATGAAAACATCGTCAGTACTGATGATAACATCGTCAGTGCTGATTTAAACATCGTCAGTGCTGATGAAAACAACGTCAGTGCTGACTAATCAGTGCTGATGAAAACATTGTCAGTGCTGATAAAAAGATCGTCAGTGCTGATGAAAACATCGTCATAGCTGATTAATCAGTGCTGATGTAAATATCGCCAGTGCTGACTAATCAGTGCTGATGAAAACATCGTCAGTGCTGATGAAAACATCGTCAGTGCTGATGAAAACATCGTCAGTGCTGACTAATCAGTGCTGATGAAAACATCGTCATAGCTGATTAATCAGTGCTGATGAAAACATCGTCAGTACTGATGAAAACATCGTCAGTGCTGATAAAAAGATCGTCAGTGCTGATGAATACATCGTCAGTGCTGACTAATCAGTGCTGATGAAAACATCGTCATAGCTGATTAATCAGTGCTGATGAAAACATCGTCAGTACTGATGAAAACATCGTCAGTGCTGATGAAAACATCGTCAGTGCTGATGAAAACAACGTCAGTGCTGACTAATCAGTGCTGATGAAAACATCGTCATAGCTGATTAATCAGTGCTGATGAAAACATCGTCAGTACTGATGAAAACATCGTCAGTGCTGATGAAAACATCGTCAGTGCTGATGAAAACAACGTCAGTGCTGACTAATCAGTGCTGATGAAAACATCGTCATAGCTGATTAATCAGTGCTGATGTAAATATCGTCAGTGCTGACTAATCAGTGCTGATGAAAACATCGTCAGTGCTGATGAAAACATCGTCATAGCTGATTAATCAGACTGATGTAAATATCGTCAGTGCTGACTAATCAGTGCTGATGAAAACATCGTCAACGCTGATGAAAACATCGTCATAGCTGATTAATCAGCACTGATGTAAATATCGTCAGTGCTGACTTATCAGTGCTGATGAAAACATCGCCATAGCTGATTAATCAGCACTGATGTAAACATCGTCAGTGCTGACTAATCAGTGCTGATGAAAACATCGTCATAGCTAGGGATGCCAAACGGGACTGGGTTTTACAAATCCGGGGATTCGGGATTTTAGAAATGTGAATCCCGGGATTTTTCGTGATTTCGAGATTTTTCGGGACTTCGGGATTTTAGTTAAACGTAAAAAAATACAAAATTCAACAATAAAAACTATTTTTTTTTTCGTTAATATATATATATTAAAATATATCAAAGAAAAAACTAATGCATTGAATTAAAATAAATTTGGCACAAACGATATTTCATATTTATACCCGTATTCTGAACTTTATAACAGTGAGAAATCCATAACAAAACTGTATTGAGTACATATGGTAGTTCATAGTAAAAGGATTTTTAGGATTACTATGAGACTAATAGTGTAAAAATTGGTAAGGCAGTTTAAAAGTTATTTGCAATTAAAACCTTTAGTTCTTAATATACTAAACGGCCGAAACGATTTTATTGAAATTTCCAACATAGACTACGACAGGGGTAGCGAATCGCACCGGGTCAAGCTTACTTACAGTTTTAATTTGTTTTATTTGATTGAAATTATTATTACAATTTACAAAAAATATTATTTTTGTAGTTATAATCAATAGTGATGAATTTATGAACCTTTTCCGGAAACCCTTCCATTAAGGTTTTTATTGAGCTTTCTGTCACTTTGTTCGAACAGGTAGTCCATCTCCGTTTAAAATCTACCAGACTTCTGAACACCGTTTTTGTGCTCTTCAATTCTCTTTTAACAAGAGCACAATATCTCTCCACTGGCCTAAGCTCCAGGCAGTTTGGAGGATTTGCCTCTCTTGGTACAAATAACACATAATTGCTCTTGTACCACTCAAGACCTTTCTTACCACAGTGACAGGATGTCAAATCAGGCCAAAAATAAGTGGACACTTTAAGAAGTCTTATGAATGGAAGCATCCTTTTTTGTAAACATTCCTTGATGTAAATTTCGGTATTTATAGAGCCCTTTATAACAAATGTTTGATTTTCTTGTCGCAACTGCATATTGCTTGACATACCAAGAACTTTTTGGAAAATTTTGTCTGCTTTTGGGTCCTAAACTTTTCTTCAACATTCCCTCGAGCATCAGCAACATCAAAATTTTGACCCAGAAGCTGCGAAAAATCTTTTCGTCATCCATTATGCAGCAAGAATATTTTTTATAAAACTTGACTTCAATTTCCGTGCTCTGTTGTGGCATATAAATGTTTAGCAGCGTTGCTGTCAAGAACTTTTTGAGTCTTGTTTGTTTTTAAACCTGCATTAGCTTTAACTTTTCGTTCCAAATAGTACGAGAACTGAGCTAACCGGGCTGCTTTCCTACCGGATGTGTTGGGAGCTTTTTTGAAAATGCTTTCTATCTTTTTGGCTTTAGAAATATCATGTGGACCATTCCTTCTACCTGAACCAGGGTTTCTATCAACGAACAAGTTCTCCCGGTACTGTTTAATAATATTGGAAACAGTTTGACGGCAGATCTTTGATTGTTTGGCCAACTTTTTGTAGGACCAAGTTGGGTTTTGTTAAATATATTTAATAATTTTAGTACGCACTTTTTTCTGGTCACTTATTTTAATCGGATTAACAACAAATGAATATAATTGACATTAAACATAATAACTGACATGTTTTACAAAGGATACTTGATCGTAAAAAATCAAATAATACTTGGGTTAAAAGTTTTAATGAAAAACGTGTGTTAAGAATTTTACGATCTCACTCCTTAAAACAGAAGAGTTTTTTTAGATTTTTTAAAATTAAAAGCGAAAAAAATCAGACCATGAAACTCAAGAAGAGCTCAGAAAAGTAAAAATATCGGTATTTCCAACACCTGTATATAAATTCCTTCATAACTGCCCCAAAAGTACATGAATACGATAAATTGTTTGCTTACCTTAAATTAATACAATGGGCTATTTTATAAAGGTTCTATATATTATTTGGTTTTTTGCTGCAATTTTATTCCGCAAACGTTATTAGAAAATAATTGACATATTTATATTACAGTGCAAGCTCGGTATTAAATTTTTTACGAAACGAAGATCTTTCTACTATTGGTACACTTGTAGCTCAAATTGATACGGAACATCTTTCCACGAATGCTGACAGAAACAACTGGATTCAAGAAGATTTTCATGTGGAAAGTAATGAGGAGCAAATGAAATTATCAGATATGGAATCGGAGGATTAATACGATAGTGGTCATGAAGAAAACAAAATTAAAGTGGACGATTGTTTAACATCGATAAACATATGCATACAATGGGCTTTGGAAAATGATAAAGCCGACAACAGCACTATATGAACTACGTGATTATGCTGTTGTTTTAAAAAATAATTTGCCAAAAAAGCCACTCAAAATCTACAATTTCTTATATCAATGAAAAGGATTCTAATTTTAAAAATTACATAAATGTTATCAATAAAATTTCGCGAAAATTCAGTTTTCGCTACAGGTCTGGTTTTTAATTAGTTGCGAATACCGAGCTTGCACTGTATATTGATACATTTGTTATAATGTGTGCTCTTTATTTTAACATAACTACTTTCTATATCTATGAATATGTGCTATATATTCTCATGTTTAAATATTCATATAAGTACCTATATATTTTATTTATAAATTCTTAATGGATGTTATAACTGGCGTTTTTTTGTGCTAAAATTCTCATTTTCATAAAAAGCTACCAATAAGAAGAACAACAACATTAGCAACAAAAAAAAATAGACAATTTTCTTTATCGCCTCAAAAGGATAAGAACAAGTTTAATTTAAAAGACTTTAATGCCATCATAAAAGTGTCATACTTAATGTGATTTTGTTGTGTGATGTTAAACAATGACAACATGAAACCATCATACAGACACTTAAATACAAATAAGTATATACTCTCATATACATACACATACCCTGCAGAACTAGTTTCTGGGGCATGAATGGTTTAGTTACAAAAAATCAAGGACCTTAATGTTCTCATGCAATGCAAGGCAACAAATTAAAATCGTCTGCATAAATACATATGTAACTAATGGAACTACCACTGTATGATATAATTGATGAATTCACAAGGTCAGTCATATTGTCATAATATATCAAGAATCGGCGGCTCGGCATAACCGGCTCTTATCTACTTTCTAAATTAAAATACCAAACAAAATGTTTAAACTGACTACACTTTAGATTACTTAGAGACACTAGAGTAACAATTAATTCTATATACTTCTTTTTCCATTGCCAAGGACAAACTAGTGGCACATGAACCAACAATTTATAAATTTAGGTCAGTTAAGTACAATCCAAGTTTCTCTCTAAAAACGATTTATTGTCATTTTAAAAACTAAAAGGCTCTCACTCACTCACCCACCCACACACACACACGTAAATTAATATTGACATATTTGTCTGTTAATGTCTAAACATATAAAAATAAAAGATACTCGCTTTTAGTTGCCACAGAATGTGATTATAATGTTTATTTTTATATTTTTTTTTTTGTTCGAGTATAATAAAAGCAAATATAGTGCAGAGTGAGAATACAGCAGAAAAGTCCTTTTTAGTTTAAGTTTATGACATGAAGAAGGTGTTAATGTTTTATATTACCGAAAAGGATATTAACACAGAAAAAAAAACAAACTAAAATAAAGTCTGAAGTCATTTAGTCAAATTTACATTAAAATGATGTGATGAAATTATTCTTAAAAGGGGATTAATGCAGAAGTGAGGTACATAAGTGCTTTTAAATATCTTGTGGTTGCCAATAGCTTTATAAATAATCTAAGAAAATGTTACACCTTTGTTTTTCAAATCCCAAAGGTACTAAATTTGTGATGGCGAAATTTGTTACGAATTGAATGATTCCATTATATCCAAAGAATTCGATCACTAAGAATAAATCAAATTGAAAGTGTTTTGTTTATATACAATCTAATTTGAAAAATTTCTCTTTCGAAACTATCTACGCATGTTTTACAAATTTTACATAGTCGAAATTTTTAAGTTTTTTTAATAAAACAATAGAATTTATTGATTTTATACCGCTTAAAACGATGAGTGTTGCAATGCCGATCAAATGCAGGACTCATCCAAATGGGTAGCATACGAATTGAAGCTGACAGACCTTGAACGATTTTTTGTTTGTCTGAAATGCTGATTGAACGCTATAAAGAAAATCATTTGCGTCGAAAAATGGAACCATTACGATAACCCGAAGCGTAAGAGATCGTATATGAAGCCCGGCCAACCAGCCGAATGGACAACATAGCCAAATATCCATGGCGATAAGGTAATCTATATAAATATATAAATGTCTTTGTAAGTTTGTTTGTTTATTTGTTTGTTTGAGCATCACGCCTAAACGGCTGAATCGATTTTATTGAAATTTGGAACGTAGATAGATCCTTACTTGGAAGCGTCAATAGGCTATAACTTTTTTCAATACTTGGACCAGAAAGGGGTAAACAGGGTGAAAACGGGTAAAATTGGTAAAATAGTATTTTAAAAAATAGCAATAATATAATTAATCTTTAACAGAGTGATGGTACAAGTAGAGTGCCGCAATAATATATATGGTTAAAACAATCATATATATGATTGTCACAATAACTTGCATGATTGAGTATGTAATAATACACTTAATTATTATTCGATGCTGCACTGAATGATTACTGATCAGTGCTGATGTAAATATCGTCAGTGGTGACTAATCAGTGCTGATGAAAACATCGTCATAGCTGATTAATCAGCACTGATGTAAATATCGTCAGTGCTGACTAATCAGTGCTGATGAAAACATCGTCATAGCTGATTAATCACCACTGATGTAAATATCCTCAGAGCTGACTAACCAGGACTGATGAAAACAACGTCATAGCTGATTAATCAGTGCTGATGTAAATATCGTCAGTGCTGACTAATCAGTGCTGATGAAAACATCGTCAGTACTGATGAAAACATCGTCAGTGCTGATGAAAACATCGTCAGTGCTGATGAAAACATCGTCAGTGCTGACGAAAACAACGTCAATGCTGACTAATCAGTGCTGATGAAAACATCGTCATAGCTGATTAATCAGTGCTGATGTAAATATCGTCAGTGCTGACTAATCAGTGCTGATGAAAACATCGTCATAGCTGATTAATCAGTGCTGATGTAAATATCGTCAGTGCTGATGAAAACATCGTCAGTGCTGACTAATCAGTGCTGATGTAAATATCGTCAGTGCTGATGAAAACATCGTCAGTACTGATGAAAACATCGTCAGTGCTGATGAAAACATCGTCAGTGCTGATGAAAACATCGTCAGTGCTGATTTAAACATCGTCAGTGCTGATGAAAACAACGTCAGTGCTGACTAACCAGTGCTGATGAAAACATTGTCAGTGCTGATGAAAACATTGTCAGTGCTGATGAAAACATCGTCAGTGCTGATGAAAACATCGTCATAGCTGATTAATCAGTGCTGATGTAAATATCGTCAGTGCTGACTAATCAGTGCTGATGAAAACATCGTCAGTGCTGATGAAAACATCGTCAGTACTGATGAAAACATCGTCAGTGCTGACTAATCAGTGCTGATATAAATATCGTCAGTGCTGATGAAAACATCGTCAGTACTGATGAAAACATCGTCAGTGCTGATGAAAACATCGTCAGTACTGATGAAAACATCGTCAGTGCTGACTAATCAGTGCTGATGTAAATATCGTCAGTGCTGATGAAAACATCGTCAGTACTGATGAAAACATCGTCAGTACTGATGAAAACATCGTCAGTGCTGATTTAAACATCGTCAGTACTGATGAAAACATCGTCAGTGCTGACTAATCAGTGCTGATGAAAACATCGTCAGTGCTGATGAAAACATCGTCAGTGCTGATGAAAACATCGTCAGTACTGATGAAAACATCGTCAGTACTGATGAAAACATCATCAGTGCTGATGTAAATATCGTCAGTGCTGATGAAAACAACGTCAGTGCTGACTAATCAGTGCTGATGAAAACATTGTCAGTGCTGATTAATCAGTGCTGATGTAAATATCGTCAGTGCTGATGAAAACATTGTCAGTGCTGATGAAAACATCGTCAGTGCTGATGAAAACATCGTCAGTACTGATGAAAACATCATCAGTGCTGATGAAAACAACGTCAGTGCTGACTAATCAGTGCTGATGAAAGCATTGTCAGTGCTGATTAATCAGCACTGATGTAAATATCGTCAGTGCTGACTAATCAGTGCTGATGAAAACATCGTCAGTGCTGATGAAAACATCGTCATAGCTGATTAATCAGTGCTGATGTAAACATCGTCAGTGCTGATGAAAACATCGTCATAGCTGACTTATCAGTGCTGATGAAAACATCGTCAGTGCTGATGAAAACATCGTCATAGCTGATTAATCAGCACTGATGTAAATATCGTCAGTGCTGACTAATCAGTGCTGATGAAAACATCGTCATAGCTAGGGATGCCAAACGGGACTGGGTTTTACAAATCCCGGGATTCGGGATTTTAGAAATGTACATCCCGGGATTTTTCGTGATTTCGAGATTTTTCGGGACTTCGGGATTTTAGTTAAACGTAAAAAAATACAAAATTCAACAATAAAAACTATTTTTTTTCGTTAATATATATATATTAAAATATATCAAAGAAAAAACTAATGCATTGAATTAAAATAAATTTGGCACAAACGATATTTCATATTTATACCCGTATTCTGAACTTTATAACAGTGAGAAATCCATAACAAAACTGTATTGAGTACATATGGTAGTTCATAGTAAAAGGATTTTTAGGATTACTATGAGACTAATAGTGTAAAAATTGGTAAGGCAGTTTAAAAGTTATTTGCAATTAAAACCTTTAGTTCTTGATATACTAAACGGCCGAAACGATTTTATTGAAATTTCCAACATAGACTACGACAGGGGTAGCGAAGCTAGTGCTCTATATTTGGTGGGACCAAAAGGGTCCTATATATTATAAGCTGCTCAAATCTGGTCAGACCATCACAGGCACCTGTACCGAATGCAACTGATTCGTTTGAAGTAAGCATTGGCCGAAAAACACAAACCGCAATATTTGTTAAAAACTATTTAGAAAGAAGTGTTTGAGAAGTTTTGCTTTATTCGCTTTAAGCCTAGTACTCTGTTCATATTTGGGGAAAATTATAGTTTTTTCATGCAAAAAATATTATATGCAACAAATGACCAGCTGTTGGTTTTAATTTTGTGCGAAAGTAGTCCTGCTTATGTAATTTTGTGTGGAAAAATAAGGTTGCCAGATGTATTCACTATAAGGACAGAGTGCTGCTTTTGCGAAATTATTTCGCATATATTTCATTCCAAATATTTTATATTCCAAATATTGACAGCATTTCGCATGAAATTTTGAACAGAGTACTAAGCTTTATACTTAGCCCAGACCTTGCCCCGTGCGACTACGTTTTGTTTCGATCGATGCACAACGCTTTTCCTGGGATACGCTTCACTTTGGATATTGGCTTGATTCGTTCTTGGTCTCAACAGATCTCACTTTCTTTCAGCTCTGATGGATGTTGCCAGAAAGAAGGGAAAAGGTTATAGCTAACAATGAACAATACTTTAAATAAATGTATATTGTACAAATGAAAAGCTAAACATTAAAAAAAACCCAAATTTTTAAGTCATACACCGAACATTAAAAATTCAAAATACAGTGGTATGCAGAATAATTTCTGCATTCTATTGGACCACAGCTATTAAAAAAACATGTAAGAAAGCTATATTCAGCTGTGTCGAATCTTATATACCCTTCACCAAAATATACTTTAAGATAAAGATTGAAAATATTTTTTGTAAAAAAAATGTTTGTGTGAAAAAATTTTTGAGTCAAAAAATAGTTTTTAGCTGAAAAAATTGTAGTAGTATAAAAATAATATATGGATGAAAAAAAATTGTTGATGCAAAAAAAACTTGAGTCAAAAATATTTTTCCCGCTTTAGACACATTACATGTCCGAATGGCGCTACATACGTCGTTGGAAATGTCTTTGAAATATATATCACTAGATATCCATAAATATAGTTTTAAAGCAATTTTGCCATTTGTTAGCACATGTTAAGCTACAAAGTTAAGCACTAAATTAAATGCTAAAACTATTTTTTTCAATACATTTATTTTTCATTAAAGGGTTAGTATTAGTAAAACTCGCTATAAGTTCTAAGACTTATTAATAAAAAATAGTGTTGCAATTTAATTTGGTCATAACCACATAAGGAGTGAGATCGAAAAAACCTTAACACACGTTTTTCATTAAAACTCTTAACCCAAGTATTATTTGATTTTTTTTGTTATCAAGTTACCTTTTAATCATGTTCATTTGTTGTTAATCTAATTAAAATGAGTGACGAGAAAAAAGTGCGTACTAAAATTACTAAATATTTTCAACAAAACCCAAGTTGGTTCTACAAAAAGTTGGGCAAACAATCAAAGGTCTGCCGTCAAACTGATTCCAATGTTATTAAACAGTATCGGGAGAACTTGTCCGTTGATGGGAAACCTGGTTCAGGTAGAAGGAATGGTCCACATAATGTTTATAAACCAAATAAATAGAAAGCATTTTCAAATGAGCTTCCAACACATGCGGTAGGTAAGGAGTCCGGTTAGCTCAGTACTCGGACTATTTGTTAAGAGAAATTAATGCCAATGCAGGTTTAAAAACATACAAGGCTCAAAAAATTGCTGACAGGAACTCTGATAAAAATTTAGAGGCCAAAGACAGAGCACGAAAATTTAAGTCAAATTTTATACAAAAAAAATATACCTGTTGCATAATGGATGACGACACGTTCGTATGGAAAATTGTTTTAGGTACGTATGGAAAATTGTTCGCAGCTTCCGGTTCAATATTTTTATATTGCTGATACTCGGGGGAATGTTGTAGAAAAGTTTGAGACCCAAAAGCAAACAAAATTTCCCAAAAAGTTCATGGTATGGCAAGCAATATGCAGTTGCGGCAAAAGAAGCCAACGATTTGTTACAAAGGGCTCTATAAATACCGAAATTTACATCAAGGAATGTTTACAAACGAGGATGTTTCCATTCGTAAGACTTCTTAATGTGTCCACTTATTTTTGGCCTAATTTGGCATCATGTCACTATGGTAAGCAAGGTCTTAAGTGGTACAAGAACAATAATGTGTTATTTATACCAAGAGAGGCAAATCCTCCAAACTGCCTGGAGCTATGGCCAGTGGAGAGATATTAGGATCTTGTTAAAAGAGATTTGAAGACCAAAAAAAGGTGTTCAAAAGTGTGGTAGATTTTAAACGGAGATGGACTACAAAAACCTTAATGGAAGGGTTTCCGGTAATGGTTCATAAATTCATCACTATTCATTAGAATTATTAAAATCATATTTTTTGTAAGTTCTAAGAATAATTTCAATCAAATAATAAAAAAATCAAAACTGTAGGTTTAGTGGTTTCTTTTTTATTAACATTTATGTATGTTAAGATTTTTTCGATCTCACTCCTTAGTACAATATTCATAATATTATTTATATGTATTCTAAAATGAATTGAATAGTATTTTTGACAACGGCTTAATGCCCAAAAGATGTCCAAACAAAAAATTATCTTATTTTTGTTGTAATAATATATTTGGGGATTCACACGGTCTGCAATTGGGTCATATTGTCCTATTATCCTAATATATTATGAAAGTTTAAACAAATTTGTAAACTAATAAGACTATTTTGAATAACTTTGTGTGTGGATGTCCTAGAAATTTAAAATTACGAACATATCGCTCATTTGCTGCAACAACGTCATAACTCAAAATCCGTGTTTTTTGAACTGAGTAATACAAAATATGCACCGTTCTTTAGTCTTTCATATAGTTTTATCAGTTTTCAAAAAAGTCAATTATTTTTTGTGTGAGAGTGTTTTTTTTTTTGTTGTAAACATCAAAATTAAAATTCATGTTTTCTCATATATTTGACAAGTAAAAATTTGTGTTAAATAAGATTAGAATGATATTAACATCTACTATTTAAATCAGGTTTTATTTCTGAAATCGCATGATTTGTTGAAAATATATTAAGAAATAGTAAAATGTCATAAAACATTCTAAGTCGTTTTTCTCGAAACGACTTTTTTTGAATTATGACGTTGTTGCAGCAAATGAGCGATATAAAGTTACCTAATTTACCCATTATTACTCCTAAACCTTCGAATTTACAAAATAAAACTCTATTTAGTTAATCTACACAGGGAGAGGGGAACTTATTGTTAAAATTGCATGTATCTACCTTTTGGTGTTTGGGGTAGGCAATGTGGAATTAGTCTATCAAAGTGATTATCAAATTGTATCTCGGAAAATGGTTATTGATTTGCAATATTTTAGTTAATGAAGAGAATTATGTGCCTTTACAAATGTTGTAAAAACTTATGGATATGTATGACATATAATAAGCGTTATTATGCACATATCTAATTTCATAATGATTTTGAAGAAAAGAAGTATGTTCACATTTCGTGCAAATGTCGTTACAACTATAGGACAAACTAAAATTTTCAATTATTTTCTATATAAATTGATTAAAGAAACGTAAAAAATTAGTTTTATAGAAAACTTTTTTAAGTATTCGGAAGATCAATACATGGCGTTAACATTAGAAAATGATTTCGGACATATGGCCTCCGCGGGTGTTCTTGACGAAACGAATTCTAGATGTCCAATTTCAGGGCACTTTTTCGAGCAATGCTGGTCGTATTTCATGAATAACACGAATAATGTTGGCTTCCAAATCGCACGACCTTGGAAGCCTATTGACGGCTCCATTTCTCGAAATCAAGTTATAGCCAAATTTTGATTTTAATAAATCGATGGTTGCGGTCGGCGTATGGCATGTAGCGCCATCCTGTTGAAACCACATCTCGCCCGGATCAGTGTCATCCATATCTTCAAACACAAAATCATTAATCATTTTGCGGTAAAGATCTACTTTGACCGTAACGCAAGCTCATTTAAGAAATAAGGTCCGATGATTCCACCAGCGTGTAAACCGCACCAAGCATTTTTCTATATGGAATGGAGTCTGTAGGGTCTGTTGTTGATTCATCTCACTTCAACAGTCGTCTGTAAGTTGTGCGAATCGAGGACTGATTTTCAAAGTAAATTTGTATAAATTGGTAGCGTTGTTCACGAGCCAAGCTTTTTTTTTGAAAAAACAAATTATTTTTGGATAACTTGGGAATGAAAAATTCCTATATTTATGAATTTCTATTTAAATATGTAGAAGTATTTTAAAAAAACTTTTCAGTCTGCCTAGTATAATTAAAAAAAGCAAATTAAAAAAACTGTCTGAAATTAAATATTAGAAGATTGGCTACGAAATGTAATTTGAAAAAAAAAATACCAAATGGAATTTTTTGCAAGCTTAATAGATACAAAATATAAAATTTGCATTTTTAATAATCATTAAGCATTTATTACAATAAAAAACTATTTTTTTTTAAATTTCGTTTAAAAAAAATTTTGGTATTTGAGATATGCATGAAATTTTATAATTTTTTGGTATCATTTTTAAATTAATTTTATTTATTTTGAATTAGATACTTTTTTTCAACATTTTAATTTTTTGGAAAATATTGCTACTTTGACCTAAAACTCGGAACTGCAGATAAAACTTCAAATTTAGATCTTGGAAGTATCGAAAATTTCAAAAGTGAAAAATAAGAGCCACCCTAATGGTTATGAATATGTGTCACAAACCCTTGTCACCTGCGGTGCAGCAATATTTCTGAAACAGTAACCACAGAGGAAAAACTTATTAATATACTTGTAAATATGCATTTTGAAGCCCCCCTCGACCACAATGCTCGCCCTCAATGCTATATGTTAATTTAAAAAACCACCGCTCGTTCAGGTCTTATCGCTAAACTTAAGCTTTTATCACAAAAGTTTACTGCTTCAACCAACAATTATTTACTTTGCATAATTAGTTTCAACTAAAATATTAAACAAACAACAAATAAAATGAGTCTTATATATTGTTTATATATAATTTTCGTAATTTTATTCATTTTTAAAGTACATATTATTGCCACCGTAGGACGCATCTATACATCAGATAGCAATAATACTTATTATATAGAAAATGAGAAAAAGGTTAGTGATCATATTCTAACAGCTTTTTCCCAAAAGTATTTATATATATTCAATGTATTCAAATACTTTGTAGTACAACTGGGTTGAGGCCCTTGCCAACTGCGTGGAAATGAACATGAGTCTGCTAACGATTGACTCAGTGACTAAATCCAATGAAATAAATCAACTTGTGCTAAAGACATTCGGCAAAAATATACCGCTTTGGGTGGGCGGCATTATGAGTCGCCATCCCACCCGTCATTTCATTTGGATAACAACGGGTAAACCCTTCATTTACACCTACTGGGAAGGCAACAATCCTGACTTTTCTAACCATAATGAATATTGTGTTGAAATCGGTTGGGGCAACAAAATGGAATGGAATGATAAATATTGTAATCATGATATTGGTTTTGTATGTGAGCCTAATCCGCAGCTTTTGGAAAAGCAGAGCTTGCAGCAACAACTTCAACAGGCAGTTGAAAAACAACAAAAGCAACAACAATTAGAGAGTGTAAACAAGGATTTCTCACAAAAGGAAATGTACTGCAAGGAGAATTTGGAAAAGAATCAGGAAATTTTGCAAAAACTTGAAGACTTAAAAAATAAAACATATCATGACTTAATTTTACATTTTCATCAAGATCGATATATGCATAATGCACATCCTTAAAAGTATGTGTTAATGACAATTTACTAAAGCCAACCAGAGAACAATTTAGAAATAAGAGTTATGTAGGCTGTAAGTAAAAGTTTATTTGTTTTAATAATAAAAAACTTAAATCTGCTTTGTAATGACTTCATGATGCTTTATTGTTTTCACATGCAAGTGCAAGTTGCTTTCTAAAATGTATCCTTAGCATTTAAGCTAGCAAGTACTATGATTTGAGTAGACTATATTTGCATCTTATGTCAACAAGAAGATTTTTAATATTTAATATATCATGAATTCCATCAAAGATTTAATTTCGGGAGAGGTGTTGGTGTTATATATAAAAAGAAATATTAAAAATGGTAGGAATTCCTGTCACATAGAAATTTTAATTTGGTTGTTTACTCAATTCAACACTTTCTAAGGTTTTTTTTATATTTTAAATTTGATTGGAGAACATTTTTAAAAGTGCAACTGAAATGAATTTTCTGTTTGTCGTCGTTTTTGGTGTAAAGTAAAAAAAGTAAAAAGAAGGAAAGAAATTAATTAAAGATGGACTAAATTAAAATTACTAACCCCAATCAACTTGATAAGCTGGTGAAAGCGTTGGAAAAGAATAATTCTCTTGCCAAAGGATTTCGATTTCTAAAGATTTTGAGGAACAGTGGGAAAGTGTTGCGACTGCGCTAAATGCCCTTGGCCCACAAAGTATAACTAGTGATGGATGGCAAAAGTAAGCTAAATAGTGTGTTGCAAATTCATTTTACAGATTTGGCAGGACTTGAAGTTCAATGAAAAAAAAAAACAAAGCGAAGTGCAAAGCTACTGGAGGCGGTATATTTAAACAACTTATACTGAGCCCCTCGGAGGAAGCTGTGTCAAATCTAATCCAATTGCAGAATATAATAAATCCTGGGTGTAAGTTTAAAAGAGTGCCGAACACTGAATCAATTCTCTAATGCTATCGAACGGAATAAATCTTTTTTTCACCATGAGTGGCAAGGCTATACATAAGTTTGTCATTCCGTTTGTAATTTCTCCATTTTTCATTTGCGACCCCATAAAGAATAAATATTCTGGATCGTTATAGACAGCGAAGTCGATATAGCCATGTCTGTCTGTTCGTCTGTATGTTGAAATCAACTTTCCGCAGCCCCCAAATAACTTAGATACCTAATTCATACATTAATACAGTGCCGGTCAAAATAATAGCACCACAGAACCTTAGAGCAATTAACATGTGAAATATTTTTATTTCCATAATAATATGAGTACAGTTTTCTTTAAGAAATATTCACCATTCAATCACTTATAACGGTATTTTTGAAAAATACCCAGATTTTGTGCAGTCAAAATAATAGCACAATCATAAGAAATTGTCAAAAAAATATTGAATATTTATGTTTTCGTTTTAAAAAATCGCCATAAAATTATAATTTGAATCTATTTATATCGATTTGAATATAAGTAAAAAAAAAATATTTTTTATTTTTTTAATAACAAAAAAATGGTGTATGTGAGCTCTAGTTCAAAAAATTATGATTTCTGAACATAAAAATTACTGAATTAACAACAAAAATATTTATAGATCTTTAGAAATGGTATTAAAAAACATTGCGTTCAAATTAAAGTAATATTTTTATGATGCGAAACAGCTTATCAATTTGAATCATAACACTATTGGCCCACCGTTGCGAACATCAGGGGTTTATGTTCTCTACGCTGGTCAAAAGCGACGACTAGTGTTGCAGTTATTCGCTGACCATTACGAGAACAAAATTTAAATTATTTAAATCCTGGAAAAGTTTCACCAATAACAATAACCTCTATTAAAGGTAAAATTTCCAAAGCCGAATTACCATTCTTCAACATTCAAGTACCAAAACACTTTTTGGTCAAATGATTGAACAAATTATATTGTTTTATATCAGACTTCTACAGAATGTCCTCTGAATTCAATTTAAACCAAAATGTAAGATAATATGAATAAAACACACAAATTTTAAAATTATAGTTCGATTGTGGGTTTCCTACTATAACATTCGAAGAATATATTGAATAAGTGGAATAAATAATTCAATCTTATTTGATTAAATGCTTGATAAAATCATACTCAGATATAAATCAAAGATATTATGACCTTAGGAATGATCTCTGGAATGATAAATTGATAAAAATTTGAGTTTCAAGCTAAAAGGTCAATGTCGTGGCACAGGATGCGATATCCCAAAACAGAATTTTATTAAAAATAGATGGCCAAGAGTCACAAAAAGGGTAAAAGGAAACTAAGAACATTTAAGAATGTATTTTAGGGAATGAAAAAATATATTTGACATACAAGTTCGATACAAAAATTCCAAAATATTAGAATCCTTATTTTAGGCGGTGTCTTCATTGCCAAAAAATACGAAAACAAAATACAGCTTCATTTTACTTATAATAATAACGTGTTAATTTTTGATTATTTTAATCGATCTCTATCTTGATGCTATTTTTTTGACTGATGAATTTCGTAGGTATTTATATATTATGTAGTTTTTCTTTAAAATTTGCATCTCATTTTCAAAATTATTTTTAATGTTTGAAAGTTTATTGAATCTATATAAATATATAAATGTCTTTGTAAGTTTGTTTGTTTATTTGTTTGTTTGTTTGAGCATCACGCCTAAACGGCTGAATCGATTTTACTGAAATTTGGAACGTAGAGAGATCCTTACTTGGAAGCGTCAATAGGCTATAACTTTTTTCAATACTTGGACCAGAATGGGGTAAACAGGGGGAAAACGGGTAATATTGGTAAAATACTATTAAAATAGTATTTTAAAAAATAGCAATAATATAATTAATCTTTAACAGAGTGATGGTACAAGTAGAATGCCGCAATAATATATATGGTTAAAACAATCATATATATGATTGTCACAATAACTTGCATGATTGAGTATGTAATAATACACTTAATTATTATTCGATGCTGCACTGAATGATTACTGATCAGTGCTGATGTCGTCAGTGGTGACTAATCAGTGCTGATGAAAACATCGTCAGAGCTGATTAATCAGCACTGATGTAAATATCGCCAGTGCTGATGAAAACACCGTCATAGCTTATTAATCACCACTGATGTAAATATCCTCAGAGCTGACTAACCAGGACTGATGAAAACAACGTCATAGCTGATTAATCAGCACTGATGTAAATATCGTCAGTGCTGATGAAAACATCGTCAGTGCGGACTAATCAGTGCTGATGAAAACATCGTCATAGCTGATTAATCAGTGCTGATGTAAATATCGTCAGTGCTGACTAATCAGCGCTGATGAAAACATCGTCAGTGCTGATTTAAACATCGTCAGTGCTGACTAATCAGTGCTGATGAAAACATTGTCAGTGTTGATGAAAACATCGTCAGTGCTGATGAAAACATCGTCAGTGCTGACTAATCAGTGCTGATGTAAATATCGTCAGTGCTGATGAAAACATCGTCAGTGCTGATTTAAACATCGTCAGTGCTGATGAAAACAACGTCAGTGCTGATGAAAACAACGTCAGTGCTGACTAATCAGTGCTGATGAAAACATTGTCAGTGCTGATGAAAACATCGTCAGTGCTGATGAAAACATCGTCAGTACTGATGAAAACATTGTCAGTGCTGATGAAAACATCGTCAGTGCTGATTTAAACATCGTCAGTGCTGATGAAAACATCGTCAGTGCTGATGAAAACATCGTCAGTGCTGATGAAAACATCGTCAGTGCTGACTAATCTGTGCTGATGTAAATATCGTCAGTGCTGATGAAAACATCGTCAGTGCTGATTTAAACATCGTCAGTGCTGATGAAAACATCGTCAGTACTAATGAAAACATCGTCAGTGCTGATGAAAACATCGTCAGTGCTGATGAAAACATCGTCAGTACTGATGAAAACATCGTCAGTGCTGATGAAAACATCGTCAGTGCTGATTTAAACATCGTCAGTGCTGATGAAAACATCGTCAGTACTAATGAAAACATCGTCAGTACTAATGAAAACATCGTCAGTGCTGATGAAAACATCGTCAGTACTGATGAAAACATCGTCAGAGCTGATGAAAACATCGTCAGTGCTGATGAAAACATTGTCAGTGCTGATGAAAACATCGTCAGTACTGATGAAAACATCGTCAGTGCTGATTAATCAGTGCTGATGTAAATATCGTCAGTGCTGACTAATCAGTGCTGATGAAAACATTGTCAGTGCTGATGAAAACATCGTCAGTGCTGATGAAAACATCGTCAGTACTGATGAAAACATCATCAGTGCTGATGAAAACATCGTCAGTGCTGATGAAAACATCGTCAGTGCTGATGAAAACATCGTCAGTGCTGATGAAAACATCGTCAGTGCTGACTAATCAGTGCTGATGAAAACATCGTAATAGCTGATTAATCAGTGCTGATGTAAATATCGTCAGTGCTGATGAAAACATCGTCAGTGCTGACTAATCAGTGCTGATGAAAACATCGTCATAGCTGATTAATCAGTGCTGATGTAAATATCGTCAGTGCTGATGAAAACATCGTCAGTGCTGATGAAAACATCGTCAGTGCTGATTTAAACATCGTCAGTGCTGATGAAAACAACGTCAGTGCTGACTAATCAGTGCTGATGAAAACATTGTCAGTGCTGATGAAAACATCGTCAGTGCTGATGAAAACATCGTCAGTGCTGACTAATCAGTGCTGATGAAAACATCGTCATAGCTGATTAATCAGTGCTGATGTAAATATCGTCAGTGCTGACTAATCAGTGCTGATGAAAACATCGTCAGTGCTGATGAAAACATCGTCATAGCTGATTAATCAGCACTGATGTAAATATCGTCAGTGCTGATGAAAACATCGTCATAGCTGATTAATCAGCACTGATGTAAACATCGTCAGTGCTGACTAATCAGTGCTGATGAAAACATCGTCATAGCTAGGGATGCCAAACGGGACTGGGTTTTACAAATCCCGGGATTCGGGATTTTAGAAATGTAAATCCCGGGATCCCGGTATTTTTCGGGACCACGGGATTTTTCGGGACCCCGGGATTTTTCGGCATCCCGGGATTTTTCGGGACTTCGGGATTTTAGTTAAACGTAAAAAAATACAAAATTCAACAATAAAAACTATTTTTTTTTCGTTAATATATATATATTAAAATATATCAAAGAAAAAACTAATGCATTGAATTAAAATAAATTTGGCACAAACGATATTTCATATTTATACCCGTATTCTGAACTTTATAACAGTGAGAAATCCATAACAAAACTGTATTGAGTACATATGGTAGTTCATAGTAAAAGGATTTTTAGGATTACTATGAGACTAATAGTGTAGAAATTGGTAAGGCAGTTTAAAAGTTATTTGCAATTAAAACCTTTAGTTCTTAATATACTAAACGGCCGAAACGATTTTATTGAAATTTCCAACATAGACTACGACAGGGGTAGCGAAGCGCACCGGGTCAAGCTAGTATTTAATAATTTTAGCATGCTCTTTTTTCTGGTCACTCATTTCAATCAGATTAACAACAAATGAATATAATTGGCATTAAACATAATAACTGACATGTTTTACAAAGGCAACATGATCAAGAAAAATCAAATAATACTTGGGTTATAAGTTTCAATGAAAAACGTGTGTTAAGAATTTTTCGATCTCAGTCCTTATTTGCAAATAAAAAATTTAAAAAATTACTATTTGTACCCACACTAGTTCCAAATTTTGTTATGATATATTTAACCATTAAAATATCAATCTTCAAGTCCTAAGGTTTTCTCCAATATCAAATACTTATATGAAAAGTCTGTATTTACTCTTAATAAGCTCCACAAACTTTGCCCCATTTGAAAAATTTTAAAGTTTTTTCATATATTGCATGAAAAATGTGTATACTTACTTACATATTTGGTCAATTCACAAGGTCTCCTATAATGTCATATTGTCATAATGTCCTAATACTTTACGACTCTGCTTAACCGACTCTTAGGCGTTCGGCACAGGTCTCTGTTGGTTGGTTACGATAACACAATAAACATAGCATACAGAGTAGTATTATTTGAGGAATTTTTTTGCTTGAAAGGCAATAACAATATTTTGAAACCATTGTGAAATATTAGGACAATATGACATGAGACCTTGTGAATTGACCAATTGAATGTTAATTAAGAAATATATTAAAGACTTAAAAGAAATGTTGGTATTTTTTCCATAGTTTTCAATGTATATGAAGAACCGTTCAGATATTACAGATTTATTTCCACTTTATTTTTTTGGAATTCCCTCACCGATATGCTGAACACATTAATTTTCCCTAATGGAATTGCTCATCTAAGATGAGTTTAAATCTAACAATTTAAATAAATACATATTTTTTTTTTTAATTAAAGCCAGATTTTGTGTGTACATTATAATCTTTATACAACAAAATTTTCCTAAATTTATTTTTGTTGCTTGTATGTTAATTTTCGTTTTGTAAGTCACGCGTTTCCCGTGTTGACATTGACAAATGTTCATGTTTTCCCCCTAATGGCTGGCATTTCCCTTTTCCACAGTTAGTTTGGCATGTCTATTTGTATTTGCGTTCTTAAATCCAATAAGGAATTTACCACAAGTGACATTTTCACTCGTTAATAAATAGTTGTGTGGGTAGGGAAACCAGCGTTAGTTTGTGAGTGTTAGTAGAACTGTTACCAAGTTGCTCAACTAAATCCCTAAAAATTGAAGCTTATTTAAGGATATGCCACACTTGCCAGCTACTTAAGGATGTTGTTACAAGAAAAAAATAAGAAAAACATAAAGAAAATTACTTAAAAGTAACTGTTCTGGTATTTATAAACACCTAAAGGTTACAGGGAAATAAATAATTTTGGCAGCATGTAAAAAACAGTGATTGCCTCACGTAAACCATTAGCTTTGACTGACTGACAGACAGACTCATAAACAAAGTAACCGACCATTAAGCATGGAGGCACAAACATTTTAATATACAGATAAGGAAGAGGAAAACACCTGTATCTGTATTTAGAAACTGTCCTGTTGCTTTGAGTATTCACATTTATTATTTTTTTTTTTTTACGTTTTCTTGTAGTTGAGACTTGAAAAATAATGTTAATTGTCTAGTCTTACTGCTAAGGCCTCAACTCCCTTCCAATATTTTCCTTAAGCAAATTATTGGGTTGGGTAGAAAATACTTGAATAACGTAGTTTACGTAAGATATGCTCGTAATGGACATGGGTCCATTACTGGGAATTTTATTGCCATTAATATGGCGAAAGGAGAGACTAGGATTCTAGACAAGAGAAAATATATAGTATGTGTGGTATCCCACTGTCAGCCTGCAAACTACATAGATAATGCTCTCTTCACAGAGGAACAAAGTACATAGATGAGTAAACGAATTGACTTGCTCCATAGCAACATCTATATGACCAAGGTTGTTCCGTACCCGTACATCGCATCTACTAAGATTACAAGGACTGTAAGCTAGCAATATCGTACCTGTAACACATGACACTTTAAATTCTTCACAACTCTGCAAATACTCATGCTAGAAATATTTTATACGTACTTATTTCGATACTGAAGAATTCTTTCCTAACGAATTTACTTTCTCTCCCAGCCAATAAATGTTTTCTTTTCTATTTTAAATTGTTTGCAAACATCTTTTAAACTTTAAATTGTTCAGCATTTTCCATAAGTGGCGTTATTTTTTATGTTTACAAAATTAGTTTGGATTTAAAATTGCTGGTTTCTTTACACATTTAGTTTTTCTAAAGTTCTTTGAGAAAAATGACTTAAGACTGTTTAAAGCCACAGCAATAAGCAAGTGCTTTGCTACGGTTTATGAGAGATAAAATAATAATTAATTATATTATGACAGACTCTGAGTGAATGAGTGAGTGAGTGGCTGACAAAATATGCAAAGGCGCCAAATCATGCTGTTTAAAATAGATTAATCTTTAAATTTGAAAAGTGTTTGTTTAATATGTTGTAAAATGTTTGCCTAACTTAAGGAAACAAATTAAAATGCAAATTGAAACTGTAGATATAAATAGGGGAGCGAATGATAAGAAATTATACTCTAAAGCTAATGAAATATATCAATATACTTTTCACAAATCTTTTAAATTAATTAATTTTGAAAATTATTGAAATTTTCCAGCAAACAATTCCTTATACAAATTGTTTCCACTAACTGTCTGACCTTATACACAACATAATTTGTATTGTTGCGACCTCATTATAACAATTCATGATACGTGCTGCTTGAATTGGTGGTATGCAACAATATTTGTGTTTTATGGTTGGTTCATGCCGCATTGCTACACACAGCATCCATTTAAATACAATAATATTCATTCAGTCAGTCATCCATTTATAATCTCTACCACATACATATGTATGGATATTAAGAAGGCCCTTATTTTTCGCTTTTTCGATTTTCAATGCTCCCAAAGTCTAAAATTGTTCTCCGTCATATAATTATAACATAACACATTGCTCTATTGCTATGTTAAGGTATTAAAAGACACACTTTAATATGATACTGTCCTAGAAGTGTCTCATAAAATGTGATCGTGTAAAGGCAGATTAAGAAGCATTTACATTTATGAACAAAATATTTCTTGTAAAAAAAGTTTCGTGCATCAAATACTTATTACTAAAATATAGTTTTGGAACTTAATTTAGTCATAATCACATAATTTGACGATATTTGTAGTCTATTTTATATGTTACTCAAAACGGCTTAGGACAGTATTTTTCACATGTGTGTGAAGTTAAATTCGAATTTAACTAGCACAGACAAAAACCAAATTTTTTAACATTGATGATGTTACAGTCAACATAGCACTGTTAAGCACTTAACAGTCATCATAAATAAATTATAGTACATAAAATATGTCTGAAATATGTATCTGAAATAAGTTCAGAACTCCAAAAAATAAAAAAAATTATAAAAAAATAAATTTCTGACCTGAAGTAATAATAAGATATCAGAAGTAATATTGAAATTTAAATAAATTTGAGTTTTTTGAAAACAAATGCTGGAGAGGATTAGTGACCATTTTGGGAATTGGGTGAATGGTTCGCATACTACACTATATAGAAATGTTGGTCGAAGAGGTACTTGTTGGTACTGTAATAGTGGGATAGCTGAAATAATCTTAGAATTTAAATAAATTTGAGTTTTTTGAAAAAAAAGCTCGAGAGGATATGTGACCATTTTGGAAACTGGGTGAATGGTTCGCATACTACACTATATGGAAATGTTGGTCCAAGGAGCACTTACTAGAACTGTTATAGTGGGATATCTGAAATAATCTTGGGATTTGAGAAAATTTAATTTGAAAAATTGTATTTTTTTGAAAAATTTTCTGGAGGGGATTTGTGACCATTTTGGGAATTGGGTGAATGGTTCGCATATTACACTATATAGATATGGTGGTCCAAGAGATACTTGTTGGAACTGTAGTAGTGGGATATCTGAAATAATCTTGGGATTTGAGAAATTTCGATTTGAAAAATGTAATATTGCTGGAGAGGATTAGTGACCATTTTGGGAATTGGGTGAATGGTTCGCATACTACACTATATGGAAATGTTGGTCCAAGGAGCTCTTACTAGAACTGTTATAGTGGGATATCTGAAATAATCTTGGGATTTGAGAAAATTTAATTTGAAAAATTGTTTTTTTTGAAAAATTTTCTGGAGGGGATTTGTGACCATTTTGGGAATTGGGTGAATGGTTCGAATATTACACTATATAGATATGTTGGAATTGTAGTAGTGGGATATCAGAAATAATCTTGGGATTTGAGAAATTTCGATTTGAAAAATGTAATATTGCTGGAGAGGATTAGTGACCATTTTGGAAATTGGGTGAATGGTTCGCATACTACACTATATAGAAATATTGGTCGAAGAGGTACTTGTTGGAACTGTAATAGTGGGGTCACAAATCCCCTCCAGAAAATTTTTCAAAAAAATACAATTTTTCAAATTAAATTTTCTCAAATCCCAAGATTATTTCAGATATCATACTATAACAGTTCCAGTAAGTGTTCTTTGGACCAACATTTGCATATAGTGTAGTATGCGAACCATTCACCCAGTTTCCAAAATGGTCACAAATCCCCTTCAGAAAATTTTTAAAAAAAATACAATTTTTCAAATTAAATTTTCTCAAATCCCAAGATTATTTCAGATATCCCACTATAACAGTTCTAGTAAGTGCTCCTTGGACCAACATTTCCATATAGTGTAGTATGCGAACCATTCACCCAGTTTCCAAAATGGTCACATATCCTCTCGAGCTTTTTTTTCAAAAAACTCAAATTTATTTAAATTCTAAGATTATTTCAGCTATCCCACTATTACAGTACCAACAAGTACCTCTTCGACCAACATTTCTATATAGTGTAGTATGCGAACCATTCACCCAATTCCCAAAATGGTCACTAATCCTCTCCAGCATTTGTTTTCAAAAAACTCAAATTTATTTAAATTTCAATATTACTTCTGATATCTTATTATTACTTCAGGTCAGAAATTTATTTTTTTATAATTTTTTTTATTTTTTGGAGTTCTGAACTTATTTCAGATACATATTTCAGACATATTTTATGTACTATAATTTATTTATGATGACTGTTAAGTGCTTAACAGTGCTATGTTGACTGTAACATCATCAATGTTAAAAAATTTGGTTTTTGTCTGTGCTAGTTAAATTCGAATTTAACTTCACACACATATTTTTCACTTTGATTTAGTATTAGTAAAAGATGTTCAAGTAAAATCGTATCTTATCTTTGTAATAGTCACAGTTCAAGAGACTACAACTATTTACAAAGTAGAGATCTTACTTTGCTGTATTGAACATATTTGTCTCCAAATATAAAATTTTTAACAATGTCCTGGAAAATTAATAATACAAACACGTAAATTAGCAACCCAAATAAACAATCTCAGATTAAATATTAGAAATAATTTTAACAAATTTGTGACCAAACACTAATTTTCCTCGAAATCCAGCTATTTCAAATTTGTACCTACGTAACAGGTACAACCGTGAAAATTCGCATGTTTAATTCTCCATTACCCCCTGTCTATAATTGACAAATATTTATCATAACAATTAATGACGATTGTCTGGACATAAGCCCTAACAATTTTGTCATAACGAAGCTATCTATATAAATATATAAATGTCTTTGTAAGTTTGTTTATTTGTTTGTTTGTTTGTTTGTTTGTTTGTTTGTTTGTTTGTTTGTTTGTTTGAGCATCACGCCTAAACGGCTGAATCGATTTTATTGAAATTTGGAACGTAGATAGATCCTTACTTGGAAGCGTCAAAAGGCTATAACTTTTTTCAATACTTGGACCAGAAAGGGGTAAACAGGGGGAAAACGGGTAAAATTGGTAAAATACTATTAAAATAGTATTTTAAAAAATAGCAATAATATAATTAATCTTTAACAGAGTGATGGTACAAGTAGAGTGCCGCAACAATATATATGGTTAAAACAATCATATATATGTTTGTCACAATAACTTGCATGATTGAGTATGTAATAATACACTTAATTATTATTCGATGCTGCACTGAATGATTACTGATCAGTGCTGATGTAAATATCGTCAGTGCTGACTAATCAGTGCTGATGAAAACATCGTCATAGCTGATTAATCAGTGCTGATGTAAATATCGTCAGTGCTGACTAATCAGTGCTGATGAAAACATCGTCAGTGCTGATGAAAACATCGTCAGTACTGATGAAAACATCGTCAGTGCTGATGAAAACATCGTCAGTGCTGATTTAAACATCGTCAGTGCTGATGAAAACAACGTCAGTGCTGATGTAAATATCGTCAGTGCTGATTTAAACATCGTCAGTGCTGATGAAAACATCGTCATAGCTGATGTAAATATCGTCAGTACTGATGAAAACATCGTCAGTGCTGATGAAAACATCGTCAGTGCTGATTTAAACATCGTCAGTGCTGATGAAAACATCGTCATAGCTGATGTAAATATCGTCAGTACTGATGAAAACATCGTCAGTGCTGATGAAAACATCGTCAGTGCTGACTAATCAGTGCTGATGTAAATATCGTCAGTGCTGATGAAAACATCGTCAGTACTGATGAAAATATCGTCAGTGCTGATGAAAACATCGTCAGTGCTGATGAAAACATCGTCAGTGCTGACTAATCAGTGCTGATGTAAATATCGTCAGTGCTGATGAAAACATCGTCAGTACTGATGAAAACACCGTCAGTGCTGATGAAAACAACGTCAGCGCTGACTAATCAGTGCTGATGTAAATATCGTCAGTGCTGATGAAAACATCGTCAGTGCTGATTTAAACATCGTCAGTGCTGATGAAAACATTGTCAGTGCTGATGAAAACATTGTCAGTGCTGATGAAAACATCGTCAGAGCTGATTTAAACATCGTCAGTGCTGATGAAAACAACGTCAGTGCTGATGAAAACATCGTCAGTGCTGATGAAAACAACGTCAGTGCTGATGAAAACATTGTCAGTGCTGATGAAAACATTGTCATAGCTGATTAATCAGTGCTGATGTAAATATCGTCAGTGCTGATGAAAACATCGTCAGTGCTGATGAAAACAACGTCAGTGCTGATGAAAACATTGTCAGTGCTGATGAAAACATCGTCATAGCTGATTAATCAGTGCTGACTAATCAGTGCTGATGAAAACATCGTCAGTGCTGGTGAAAACATCGTCAGTGCTGACTAATCAGTGCTGATGAAAACATCGTCATAGCTGATTAATCAGTGCTGACTAATCAGTGCTGATGATCCCGGGATCTTTCGGGACCCCGGGATTTTTCGTGATTTCGAGATTTTTCGGGACTTCGGGTTTTTAGTTAAACGTAAAAAAATACAAAATTCAACAATAAAAACTATTTTTTTTTCGTAAAAAATATTAAAATATATCAAAGAAAAAACTAATGCATTGAATTAAAATAAATTTGGCACAAACGATATTTCATATTTATACCCGTATTCTGAACTTTATAACAGTGAGAAATCCATAACAAAACTGTATTGAGTACATATGGTAGTTCATAGTAAAAGGATTTTTAGGATTACTATGAGACTAGTAAGGCAGTTTAAAAGTTATTTGCAATTAAAACCTTTAGTTCTTAATATACTAAACGGCCGAAACGATTTTATTGAAATTTCCAACATAGACTACGACAGGGGTAGCGAAGCGCACCGGGTCAAGCTAGTTAAAAATAAAAACCGAGTTCAAAAGAAACGCCATCTATTGTAAATTCCGCATTAAATTTTTCTTTATTTTTCAGCATTTAGTTTTCAGGTCAGTTTTAGACCTTGACAGCATCGAAAATCCAAAATGTGCAAAATAAGGTCCATCCTAATGGATATGTATTTATTTTATTGAACATTATTTAAATTTATAA
This sequence comes from Calliphora vomitoria, assembly GCA_942486065.2. Classification (NCBI taxonomy): domain Eukaryota; kingdom Metazoa; phylum Arthropoda; class Insecta; order Diptera; family Calliphoridae; genus Calliphora; species Calliphora vomitoria. The sequence continues at coordinate 34,762,176 of OW818031.2, read as the reverse complement.
ATGTTCTTTATCAAATTAATTAACATGGCGTCATATGTTGACACCAACACATTAAACGTAACTACATAGTTTATTATACTTCCATAGTTGGTGTTACTGTTGCTGTAGTTGTTATTGAACCTCAACATTGTAATAATGTTTGAGGTAAAAGTTTTTTTTTGGATTACACTGTCTACCATAACGTTAGCAGAAATGTTTAAAAATAAAACAAGTAAGAAAGTATAGTCGGTCAAGCCCAAAAATATTTTTCTTTTAAAATTTCAATAATTTATTTTCGGAAGTGGACTATGAAAAATCGCCTTGAAATTAGGTTTTTAATTTCACCATTTTTAAGAAATTTAAGCTCGTTAAACTGATTTTCGGAAGTGGGCTTTATGAAGGAACTATGACCAAAAATTTCCATACTATTCTATAACAACTTAAAATTTTCCCGATTTATGTCATGCCTTTTAGAGATTGTCAGATGCTGTTATAAAAATTACATGTCTAAATACCTTTGCAAACAGTGTAGAGAAAAGTTTGTTAGTTTTGTTGAAAACTATTAACAGTGGTGAAACGTAAACCAAATATTAGATTGTGTGAAAATGTATGTATGGGTATGAAAAGCCATTAAATTTACACAATTTCGTACAAACTTTTAGCAAATTCATATTACAAACTTAATTGAAATACAAACAAGCAAAACAACACAACTCAAACTCCTTTCCTAACCCACTGTTCAATGTGCTACAAACGACATACAGTCATATACATAGTTCAGGGAGCCCATAAATGTTTTGTGGCATAAAGAAAAACATTATAAACTTTTGTAATTAACATACTCTGGCTGTCATGTAAGTATTTGTAGTTATTTTACGGCTGAAATGTATTTTTTCACAAAAAAAAAAAAAATCTTTACTAAATACCCTTAATATTTGACTTAAACCCCAACATTGAATACTCAGTTTATATTTTAGAAAAAAGGGTGGTCGTTATTGGAATTTTAATTAAACTGGGCAAAATATCAGTTAGCCTTTTTTTGAAAGGAGGCAAATTTTTTAGAGAAAGTGTATGTTGTAAAAATTCATTTAGATTTTAATTGGCTTATAAAATTGATTGTAATAGAGTTATAGAAATTCTTCGAGAACTATTTATGTTGCAGAAGCAACACATTTTCTTAGAAATTGGCAATACGTAATTAGGTAATATTTTAATTAATGAAAACCTTTTCTGCAGTCAGTATGGTTTAATTAGAAATAGTAATATACAAGCTTCAATGAGTAATCTTTAAATATATCAAATTTTTTATCATATGTATCATATTCAAAGGTTAAATACTTATTTCTTTACGCTGAAATCAGAAATTCAAACGTTTAATATATTGTTACGAATGTACAATAACGATTTGAATTCAACGGTCTGTAACGACTGCCTGTAGCATTCATCATGTTTGAAGGCACGTCCATTAGTAGCATGTGGTTATTGGCATTGTTTGTAAGTATGGCAACACTAAATGTTTGGGCTGCTGGCAACGACATCGAAAGCTCTAGAATTCGAATATACTAGTATGTCCGTTAAGAGCATTGTAGAAGATTCCCGTTAGATGGCGTGTGTATAAATAGTGGCAGAGCTGGCAGTCGTGAGTTGAGTTTAAATTGGCACTGTTAGAGTTAACATCAACTGTCTTGTGAATTTAAGGTTGTACGTAATATAGTGTGTGTGCATTTCTGCGAATTGATAAACATGTATAAAGACACTGAGTGATTATTTATACTGTTGTTATTGTACATTTTAAATAAATAAAGAGTTGTTACAATTTTAAACTACTAAAACTGCTTTTATTTGCAATCAAAAGTATCTGGTTTATTTAAAGGAAATAATCCCACGTTTTTAAAAGGTAAAAACGTAACAATATGATTGTTTTAACATTTGATAACAAACAGGATTTTCAAACCTAATTCAAACAGGGTTTTGAGTTTGAGTAAGGTTTGAATTCAATTCAAGGTTGATTTGAGAAAAAACGTTTGGCAAATGTCAATTTCTGATACGAAATTTTTAAATCATTCTTAAACAGAGACCTGTGGGAAAAAGCAGGTGAAACACCAATACGTATCCAGATCATCAATCGTAAATGGTATTGTATTGGCCATGTTCTCAGACGCACCAAGGACAATGTAGCCAAGATGGCAATTGAATGGAACCCCCAAGGCAATAGAAGAAGTGGCAGACCCGCTAACATCTGGAGGAAACAAATCGAGACTGAAACAAACTCAACTGGAAAATCCTGGGCCGAAATGAAGCTGATAGCACAGAATCGATCACAATGGAAAAACTAGATGATCTATGTATGAAATTTATGTTCTACGCTTAGTTGTAATCCACTATGCAAATAAGGTTGATGAATAAGTTTAGAATAAAGACATTTTTCAAATTAAGAGTAAATTCCCCTAATTGCAGAGAAAGCTTTTATTCCTAAATTATTTCCAAGTCCTTATCAAATATTCGTCATTTGAGAAGGAGTTTGAATTCAAATCATTCTGAATTTGTTATCAAACCTCTGTTTTTGCTGGCTATATGAAAGAAGTAGTGCTTTTGGACGAATGTATTTGGTTCTTAATCTAGAACTATAAACGAATATATTTAATTCGAGGTGGTGAATTCTTTACCTTTCAATCGGGAAACCACTGGTTGTTGGATAAGATCCATCTCTGCTTCGACTCTCGGTCGGCTAGTAGATATTTATGCACTCCGATGACATAATCATACGACTCCTAATCGGCAAACTACAGTTTATTCTATATGAATAGCTAATGGATACTATCTGACGATATTAATACTTCGACTCTCGGTCTTCTAATTATTATGGATAGTAACTTGAGGATGTAATCTAATGATAATCAATTCCTCTACTCTCATACCACTGACTATGGCTCATTGGCTAAGATAAGCTATACGAATACAATCCGACAAGTTAAATAGTTCGAAATGCGGTTGACTAGCGACTAGTTATTTCACATAGCAACCATTGATATAAGCCGATTAATAAACTTTAATCCGACATGATTAATTCTTCGGCTCTCGGCCGGCTAACTACTGCTTTCGACTCGCCTGGTTATGCTTTGCTATCCAGCAGCAATTGCTTCCTCTAAAGTCTTACTTTTACTTCCTATATGGGCAAATCCTGCTTGACGAACATTTCATTCATACACGTTTTCATATTTAAATATGAACATTTTTTGGTTTTTCAAATAAGATACTTCCAATGTATACTATACGCTATAGTGAGATTTAAGTGCAATTTCAAATGGCATAAGATATTACCTTTTAATTGTCATTTATTGCGAAATAATTGATCGCAAAGTTTTGTAACGTACGTTACAAAAATTGGAAATAAGTGTTTTTTTGTTATTTTAACGAATTTTGAATAACAAAGCACACAAAATCTTATTCCTAAAAGAAAGATGAATGAAAGACAATTCTAATATAACTTATTGGCATGAATAAAATTTGCCATTTTCATAAAAAACCGAGAACATTTTGTGACGCACGTTACATGACGCTCATTACAAATTTTGCAGTAGCTTGAAAATTATCACAATTATATTAATCTACTGCACCTTTTCCGTGAGAAGTTATGAAAAATTCCATTCAAAGTGAAACTACTTACTCAAAATTAATTTGTATTTCAATTGAATGTTAAAAAATATAGCTGTCGATCGAACTATCTTGTTAACACTTAAATAATGATATGAACACATTAAAAAATTCAAATTTTTTTGTATAGTATTAAGATGTCTGAGCTAGTGTTAGATTTGGTAATCATTTTTGTATGAATGACCATCGAAATACATTTTGTTTATATATAAAATATAATATAAGTACATATCTAGTCTAATATTACAATTAAAAATTTTCAAGTTTGATCAATTTTGACTGTTTCTGAGACTTGCCCATATGCACATTCCTGTTATTTCGCATCGGATTTTTTGGTGATAATCGGTTTTTTGCATGACATTTTGAAATCTATAATCTAGATGAATTGGAACCTGCTTCCAAGTGGTATCACATCATTCAAAAATTATGTCTATTGTAAGGAAGAAATCACTAAAACAAATTTGCTGTATTACGAAAATCAGCGCTCTGTGAGAAATGTTATTCCTGTACTTCGAGAAACATATGATTCGAATAATCGACTTTCGCAAATTTCGCGTTCTGGATTTATCAAATGGCCGTACAGATCGTGTGATGGAAAGAGCGGTAGAAAATTTTACCTTCCGAATGTACCAAAAACAGAGAAGTCGCGGTCAACATTAAAGAAGTCAGTTAATGTCATAGATTATTCTTTCGGGTCATAATAAAGAAATGTCCGTCTGTCCGTCCGTATGTTGAAATCAACTTTCCGTTGAAAGTTATTTCCATACATGATTTATTACATTAATATAACGGGAATTCTTCCAACTCAGTCGCTATTTAAAATCGAGAATATAGACACACAAATGGCTGAGATATAAGGAAAAAACCGGGACAACCTCGATTTTTGGCCTATTTTTGATCTATATCTGGATTACTAAGTCATTAATATAGACAATATGGATATCTAATGATAGATATTTCTAATTCCATTGCAACGATTTATATTTGGCTGTAGTAATTTAAACTTACAATGGTCAAAATCGTGAGAATTATTTTTAATCCAAATATTTTTTTTACCACAAACAAAATTTTTTTTTTTCACTAATAAATTAAAAAAAAAAAAAAATTTTAAAAAATTTAAAAAAAAAATTTAAAAAAATTTAAAAAAAAATTTTAAAAAAATTTTAAAAAAATTAAAAAAAAAATCGAAAAAAAAAATTTTAATTTTGAAAAAAAATTTTAATTTTGTTTACATAAAAATATATAAACATTTTATTTTAAAGTATAATTTGGTGAAGAGTATATCAGAATATAGCTCTCTTACTTGTTTTATATAAAATTTGCTTCGAAAATGTTGAATTTTGTACCAACGTATCGTCATATGCGGGAAGTTTTGCTTTACTTCTTTAATTTGTAAAAAAGTGCCACTGAAGCACAACGATTGCTCAACAAAGCTTATGGTGAATGTGTACCATCGGTTTCAATGTGCGAGAGATGGTTTGTACGGTTCAGATGTGGTGATTTTGACACGGAAGACAAAGATCGGCCAAGCCAGCCAAAAAAGTTTGAAGACCAAGAATTGAAGGCATTACTCCATGACGATTGTTGTCATGCAAGATCATTAGGAGCTACTCAATCAGCAATTTCAAAACTTTTGCAAGCAGCAACATTTATCCAAAAGCAGGGAAATTGAGTACCATACGAATTGAAGCAAAGAGACCTTGAAAGACGATTTTGCATGTCCTAAATGATGCTTAAATGCTAAAACAGCGATGAAAAATGGATCCATTACGTTAACCCGAAGCGTAAGACATCGTATGTGAAGCCCGACCAAAAAACCGAATCGACACCAAAGCTGTATTTACATGGCACTAAGGTAATGCTCTGTATTTAGTGGGATCGAACGGTCCTATCTATTATGAACTGCTGAAATCTGACCAGAAAATCAAAGGGAAACTGTACCGAACGCAACTGATTCGGTTGAAGCGAGCATTGGCCGAAAATCGCCCAGAACATGCGGCTAGACATGAAACATTAATATTCCATCATGACAACGCTCGGCCATATGTTGCAATACCTGTTAAAAACTATTTAGAATGAAGTGGTTGGGAAGTTTTGCCTCAACTGCTTTATAGTCCAGACCGACCCTTATACGACAACTATTGGTTTCGATCAATACAGAACGCTCTCTCTGTGATACGCTTCACTTTGGAACTAAGTATCCGATATTGGTGTGATTCGTGGCCTCAAAAGATGAGCAGTTCTTTTGGCTTGGAATCCATATGTTGCCCGAAAGTTGGGAAAAGTTCATAGCTAACAACAGCCAATACTTTGAATAAATTTATATAATACAGGTGTTTCAAAGTAAAAGCTAAACATTTGAAAAAATCCCGCATTTTTAAATCATACACTCAATATTTAATTAAATTAAACACATTTTTTAAAAATTTTCTTAATTTCCTTAAATAACAAACAACTCTAGAAGAGAAAAATAATAAGAAAAATAAACATCTATCTCAAAAAGATTTTGTTTTCATTTTATTTCTTATATAAATAAACATTTATTCTTATTGTTATATCCCATGCTACTTAGTTATAATAACAACAATTCCACTTCGTTAAAGTTTTTAAAATGAAATTTATGTGTGTGTGTGACTATTCTTGTAACCCAGTTGGCAATATCCTTGATACATATTGAGCACATAAATAGCAAGGTTTTCTAATGGAGTTGGGTTTAGTAGCTCAGTGAAGACGGCTCTTTTCAGCTCAGCTCAATCAAATGAATTAGGTGGCTCTTTTAGCTCATTAGTTCAGTAAGTTGTACTTAGTAGCATACGATCATATACATAACAAACTCACATTCGTTTTATTTTTGTTGCGCACAACACTCACTTTTCAATGTGTATATGATATAGAGTACCGGCGAAGGAATTTTACAGAATTGACGAGTGAATTGAAGCATATTGTTAAGTGAAGATGACAAATGAGTGCAACCCTTTAATGAATATTGAAAGAAATATGTGCATACTACAAAACCGCTCAGTACGATGAACGATTCACTTCGCTCGGTTGAGTGAATAGTTCAATTGAACAAGGTCATTCATGAACTACACGCAGAAAAAAAAAATTTAGTTGTGCATTGTTACTGTAACCATTTCAAAATGTTTAACAATATTATAGTCACAGTAACTACAAGGTGGCGCAAAAGTAAACTTCCGATGTTTTTTGGCTGTAATTAAAAACAAAAAATTAAAAACTTTGATTCTTCTTGTGGATTATTTTTATTTGGTCTTTTAATTTTTTTTTTACATCAAGTCGAGAATATGATGTCATGTAAATGGCCGCCGCCACAGTTGATTGTCATTTGAGCCCTTTTTATGACATTTTCCATCACTTTGGCCAAAACTTCCGGCGATAGGTCTTCACATTCTTGACGGATATTGTATTTAAGACCTGCAAGAGTCTGAGGCTTGTTGACATAAACCCGCGACTTCAAAAAGCCCCACAAAAAGAAGTCTGGAGCGGCCAAATCAGGCGATCTTGCTGGCCAGTGCAAATCGCCAAAACGGGAGATTAAGCGGCCAGGAAATGCATCCTTCAGCATATCGGTTGTGGCACGTGCAATGTGTGCCTTTGCACCGTCCTGTTGGAACCACATGTTTTCCAATCCCAATTCATCAAGTTGCGGCAAAAAGAACTCGTTGATCATTGCTCTGTAGCGCTCACCATTCACAGTAACCGTTTGAAGAAAAAAGGTCCGATGACTCCTCCAGCGAAAACAGCACACCATACAGTGACTGTGAGCGGGTGTAATGGCTCTTCGTGGGTTACACGCGGATTTTCAGTGCCCCAGAAGCGTAAATTTTGCTTATTTACGTACCCGCTAAGATGGAAATGGGCCTCATCACTCATGATTATTTTTGATGAAAAATCATCTTCCTCTTGGTGATGATTAAGGATGGCTTGAGCGTATGTTAGACGCGATTGGCGGTCAGCAGCTAACAGCTGATGCACCGTCTGGACTTTGTACGGAAACATCTTCAAATCATGTACCAAAATTCGCTGTAAAGACCGTCGACTGATACCCATTTGCGTGGCACGTCGTCTGGTCGATGTCGACGGCGCTTCCATGACATCCTCGGCTACAGCAGCAATATTCTCTGCAGAACGGCTACTCCGGGGTCTGCCAGTCTCTTCGAGGCGAGCGGCTAAACGTCGCAGTGTTTCACCAGTAGACGTTGGACGGCCAGGAAATCTGCGACGAAATTCACGTTGTGCCAAAGTCACCGACCGATTATTGGTCAAATAAATAGTCAGCAATATTCCGCGTTCTGGAACAGTGTAGCGTAACATTGTTTATTAACGTGTATTTCGCATGTGTTTACTACACAAATGTCCAAACAGAACTGACATTAGGGGCCAATCGCAAAATTTATAGCATTTTCTGATAGGAGGATTACTTTTGCGCCACTTTGTATATATATGATTGTGGTAACAATAATATGGTTAATTTACGATTCACATGATTGTATCAACCACATATATGGTTACAGTAAACATGTATATGTTTGTGACAACCATTTATATGATGAAGGACTTACCATATTATGTTGCTCTCGGCTTATGGATATCATAATCTGAGAACAACATTATGATAAAATTATTCATCATATAAATGGTTGTCACAAACATATACATGGTTACTGTAACCATATATATGGTTGATACAAATATTTGAATTGTAAATTAACCATATTATTGTTACCACAATCATATATAGTTACTATGACTATAATATTGTAAAAAATTTTGAAATGGTTACAGTAAACATGCACAAATGTGGAAACTGCACAACTATATTTTTTTTATGCGTGTACGCAACTCTATTGACTAACGATTTGAAAGGGTTAAAAGGAAACGATGACTCCAATTTGGTAACGGTATTTGAATCATAATTACCAAATTTGTCAAACAAGTTTCCCATATAGAAAAACGATAAAATGCTTGCAAAAACATTTTCACTCATCTGGTCATCAAAAAGAACAATATATCTCTGAAACTAGACTCAACAATCGATGGAGATTTGGTGTCAGTTATGCTAGGTAATTGGCCATATGGGTTATTATGACATGTAGCGGGAGTGTTTTTCTGTTTTGTGCCACTTAAGCTTCTTAAATAATGTCATGAACAAATGATAAAATTAAAAGTTATTTTACGTTTTTTTTTATTCTTTTCTCACTTATATTTCCTTAGTTCTTTCTTTAAATGAATTTCATAAACTCCTTGAAACGTTGAATATTCTATCATGTCTTGTGCCAACAATTCTGTGACTCGTTCACTCATTTACTTACACTCCTCCCTCCAAACTTTCAATTCCAGGTCTTAAAACTGCAAACATTATTTAATCTTTTTCTAAATATTATTTTTATTTCTTTCAAGAGTTGGTTATGTATTGTTGTTATAAATATGTATTGTTTTATTGTTGTAGTTACACTACACTTGGTAATATTGGTTTCAACAAAATTAAGAGACATTTTTGGTAATTTCTGTTAAACAATATATAAAATATTTTTCAAAAATAGTTAATTTCAGGGCAAAATCGTAATAAACCATTAAATTATAAAGATTTACTAAGCAATTAGTATTCTAAAGGTTACATAAAATTCCCATAAAACTTAAATGCACACATTCTACAACTTAAGTCATCACTTTTATCGTCATCATCTGCTGTTGCTGGAGCAGTACTCCGTCCCATCATCATCAGCACTACCACCACCAACATCATCATCATCTTTATGGTACAAAGAAATGCATCCATTTTGTGTGCAGTTCAAACAACAACTGAACAGAATTGAGTGGAAAAAAAGTTAAATTACACTTTTACGTGTTAAGTTTTTGTAAAACGTACAAAACTGCTAATTGAATATATTGTTGTGCTCTTGCGGAGCTATACAACAAATATGCAGCAATTCCAAATCAAGCAGACAGAGGAGGTAGGAGAAAGTATTTGTGAGAAACAGGTAAAAATAAAATAATAAAATGAAAACTATGAAAATAAAAAGAATTTTATAAATTCTTAACACTGAAATCTAATATGGCAGCACTTGTGTTGTATATTTACTACAAATTGTTACAAATTTTTCTTTTATCGCTATAATTCATTTAATGTTTTTCTTTTATTATAATTTTTCACTTATTTATGTATATAATTTATGTACGGAAATAAGGTAAAAATGTTTATTTATTTGCGATGTAGTTATAATTACAAATAGAAAAGAAATGATAGAAGGGGGACCAAGTGCCACTGGGGCCTATTTCTTACACATATTAAAAAGTCAAATTGATCGGAATAAATTTTTTAATTAACGTAAGGACTGAGATTGAAAAATTTTTAACATACATATATGTTAATAAAAATGAAACCACTAAACTTACAGTTTTGAATTTTTTTTTTATTTGATTGAAATTATTGTTACAATTTAAAAAAAAAAAAAAAATATTTTTATAGTTCTAATCACTAATGATGAAATTTTGAACCTTTTTCGGAAACCCTTCCATTATGGTTTTTATAGAGCTTTCTGTCACTTTGCTCGAACAGGTAGTCCATCTCCGTTTAAAATCTACCACACTTTCGGACACCTTTTTTGTGCTCTTCAATTCTCTTTTAACAAGAGTCCAATATCTATTCACTGGACTCAGCCAGACAGTTTGGATGAATTGCCTCTCCTGGTACAAATACCACATTAATGGTCTTGTACCACTCAAGACCTTTCTTACCATAGTGACAGATGCCAAATCAGGCCAAAAATAAGTGGACACATTAAGAAGTCTTATAAATAGAAACATCCTGTTTTGTAAACATTCCTTGATGTAAATTTCGGTATTTATGAGCTCTTTGTAACAAATGTTTGGCTTACAAGAACATAACAAGAACTTTTTGGGAAATTTTGTCTGCTTTTGGGTCCTAAACTTTTCTTCAACATTCTGCAACATAAAAAATTGACCCAGAAGCTGCGAAAAATTTACATTATGCAGCAGGTATATTTTTTGTATACAATTTGACTTCAATTTCCGTGCTCTGTCTTTGGCCACTAAATTTTTAGTACAGTTTCTCTTAGGAACTTTTTAAACCTGCATTGGCCTTAACTTTTCGTACCAAATAGTCCGAGTACTGACCTAACCGGGCTGCTTTCCCACCGGAGGTGTTGGGAACTCTTTTGAAAATGTTTTCTATTTTTTGGTTTAATAAACATCATGTGAACCATTCCTTCTACCTGAACCAGGTTTTCTAACAACATACAAGTTCTCCCGGTACTGTTTAATAACATTGGAAACAGTTTGATAGCAGATCTTTGATTGTTTGGCTAACTTTTTGTAGGACCAAGTTGGGTTTTGTTGAAAATCTATATCTATATAAATATATAAATGTTTTTGTAAGTTTGTTTGTTTATTTGTTTGTTTGTTTGTTTGTTTGTTTGAGCATCACGCCTAAACGGCTCAACCGATTTTATTGAAATTTGGCATGTAGATAGATCCTTACTTGGAAGCGTCAATAGGCTATAACTTTTTTCAATACTTGGACCAGAAAGGGGTAAACAGGGGGAAAACGGGTAAAATTGGTAAAATACTATTGAAATAGTATTTTAAAAAATAGCAATAATATAATTAATCTTTAACAGAGTGATGGTACAAGTAGAGTGCCGCAATAATATATATGGTTAAAACAATCATATATATGATTGTCACAATAACTTGCATGATTGAGTATGTAATAATACACTTAATTATTATTCGATGCTGCACTGAATGATTACTGATCAGTGCTGATGTAAATATCGTCAGTGGTGACTAATCAGTGCTGATGAAAACATTGTCTTAGCTGATTAATCAGCACTGATGTAAATATCGTCAGTGCTGACTAATCAGTGCTGATGAAAACATCGTCAGAGCTGATTAATTAGCACTGATGTAAATATCGTCAGTGCTGATGAAAACACCGTCATAGCTGATTAATCACCACTGATGTAAATATCATCAGAGCTGACTAACCAGGACTGATGAAAACAACGTCATAGCTGATTTATCAGCACTGATGTAAATATCGTCAGTGCTGATGAAAACATCGTCAGTGCTGATTAATCAGTGCTGATGTAAATATCGTCAGTGCTGACTAATCAGTGCTGATGAAAACATCGTCAGTGCTGATGAAAACATCGTCAGTGCTGATGAAAACATCGTCAGTGCTGATTTAAACATCGTCAGTGCTGATGAAAACAACGTCAGTGCTGAAGAAAACATCGTCATAGCTGATTAATCAGTGCTGATGTAAATATCGTCAGTGCTGATGAAAACATCGTCAGTGCTGATGAAAACATCGTCAGTACTGATGAAAACATTGTCAGTGCTGATGAAAACATCGTCAGTGCTGATGAAAACATCTTCAGTGCTGATTTAAACATCGTCAGTGCTGATGAAAACAACGTCAGTGCTGACTAATCAGTGCTGATGAAAACATCGTCATAGCTGATTAATCAGTGCTGATGTAAATATCGTCAACGCTGATGAAAACATCGTCATAGCTGATTAATCAGCACTGATGTAAACATCGTCAGTGCTGACTAATCAGTGCTGATGAAAACATCGTCATAGCTAGGGATGCCAAACGGGACTGGGTTTTACAAATCCCGGGATTCGGGATTTTAGAAATGTAAATCCCGGAACTTTTCGTGACCCCGGGATTTTTCGTGATTTCGAGATTTTTCGGGACTTCGGGATTTTAGTTAAACGTAAAAAAATACAAAATTCAACAATAAAAACTATTTTTTTCGTTAATATATATATGGGGCATTTCACGTCAAGTGAACCAACTTTTGAAATCGATGTCTTCCGATCGGGATGAAATTTGCACCAATGTTAGTTCTATTGGATAGTAATTCGTACACAATTTTTCAACAAGATCGGTCAAGAACTCTCTGAGTTATAGTAGGTCAAAATTTGACATTTTGGCCAAACAGGTGTTTTTTCTTATCCATATAACTTATTACCTATTGTTCTTAGCAAAATGTGTCCCAAATAGTTTAGATAGCTATTTATTCAATCTTTGGAAAAAAAAAAAATTAATAAAATATTTTTGACTTTTTTTTTAAAAAATCAAAAACATTTTTGACTTTTTTTTCAAAATGGGCCCTTTTTATACCCTTCACCTTCGTGAGAAGGGTATATATAAATTTGTCATTCGGTTTGTAATTTCCACAATATAATTTTCCGACCCTATAAAGTATATATATTCTGGATCCTTATAGATAGCGGAGTCGATTTAGCCATGTCCGTCTGTCTGTCTGTCTGTCTGTCTGTCTGTCTGTCTGTCTGTCTGTCTGTCTGTCTGTCTGTCTGTCTGTCTGTCTGTCTGTCTGTCTGTCTGTCTGTCTGTCTGTCTGTCTGTCTGTCTGTCTGTCTGTCTGTCTGTCTGTCTGTCTGTCTGTCTGTCTGTCTGTCTGTCTGTCTGTCTGTCTGTCTGTCTGTCTGTCTGTCTGTCTGTCTGTCTGTCTGTCTGTCTGTCTGTCTGTCTGTCTGTCTGTCTGTCTGTCTGTCTGTCTGTCTGTCTGTCTGTCTGTCTGTCTGTCTGTCTGTCTGTCTGTCTGTCTGTCTGTCTGTCTGTCTGTCTGTCTGTCTGTCTGTCTGTCTGTCTGTCTGTCTGTCTGTCTGTCTGTCTGTCTGTCTGTCTGTCTGTCTGTCTGTCTGTCTGTCTGTCTGTCTGTCTGTCTGTCTGTCTGTCTGTCTGTCTGTCTGTCTGTCTGTCTGTCTGTCTGTCTGTCTGTCTGTCTGTCTGTCTGTCTGTCTGTCTGTTGAAATCAATTTTCTGAAGACCCCAGATATCTTCGGGATCCAAATCTTGAATAATTCTGTCAGACATGCTTTCGAGAAGTTTGCTATTTAAAATCAGCAAAATCGGTCCACAAATGGCTGAGATATAAGGAAAAAACCAGGACCTCGATTTTTTACCTATTTTTTTACCTATATCTGGATTACTAAGTCATTAATATAGACAATATGGATATCTAATAATAGATATTTCAAAGACCTTTGCAACGACGTATATAAGACCATAGTAAGTTGGACCTACAATGGGTCAAAATCGGGAAAAAATTTTGAACCCGAATTTCTTTTCACCAAAAGTTTTTTTGGCTAAATATTAAAAAAAAAAAATTTAAAATTTAAAAAAAAAGTTTTTTAAATTTAAAAAAAACAAATTTTGTTTACCTAAAAATATTTAAAATTTTTATTTTGAAGTATAGTTTGGTGAAGGGTATATAAGATTCGGCCCAGCCGAATATATCTCTCTTACTTGTTATTTTTTTTTTATTTTTTTTTAAGAAAGCTTAGGTCTTTTCCTAAGCGACCTATATGGTCGCTTAGTGGGATGCGAGTGGGATATCTATCAAAAAAAATATTTTGTAACTCAAGATATAAAATTTTTGATTTATTTTTGCAAAATCAAAAACTTTGTTGACTTTTTAAAAAAAAATGGACCCATTTTTTATTTATTTTTTTTTGCTCAGAAGAAAGCTTATGTGTTTTCCTTTAAAACCTTTTTTGTCGCTTAGTGGGATGCCAGTGGGATATCTATCAAAAAAATGTTTTGTAACTCAAGACATAAAATTTTTGACTTTTTTTTTGCAAAATCAAAAACTTTTTTGACTTTTTTTTCAAAATGGACCCATTTTTTAAATTTTTTTTTTTTTTTGCTCAGAAGAAAGCTTATGTGTTTTTCTTTAACACCTTTTTTGTCGCTTAGTGGGATGCCAGTGGGATATCTATCAAAATAAATGTTTTGTAACTCAAGACAAAGGTTTTTAAATTTTTAGCATATGCACTATTTTGATTTTTTTCATATTTGTGAGTAAACCTTAAAAATTAAACTTACGCGGAGAAACTAGACACATTAGCCTTTCCGATGGTATGTAACATACCTAACTAAAATTTCATAGCCTCGATACTGTAATACCCATAATGTGTTAACCTCAGGAATAAAAATCACTTATTATACCCTACACCACCATAGTGGCGAGGGTATATTTTTTTGCAGATGTTTGTAAAGCCCAAAAATATTAGTCTAGCACCCAGTCGATTAAACGACGTCCGTCCGTCCGTCTGGCTGACTGGTTGTCAATGTGAACCTTGTGCGCAGAGTACAGGTCGCAATTTTGAAGATATTTCAATAAAATATGATACATATAATTTGTTCGGCCGAAGGACCAAGCCTATTGAAACTGGCTGAAATCGGTCCATTATTTCACCTAGCCCCCATACAAATGTCCTCCTGAAAGTGGACTTTATCGGTCACAAATGTTTAATTTATATAGGTATCTACACAAGTTTTTCTCTAAATAAGTTTTATATATACGGAATTCATGTCACCAAATTTTATTATGGTCCGTCCATAATTAGTCATAGCTCCCATATAAGGCCTGCTTCCGATAATCGCTTTAACGAGCATAAATCTCCTAAAAATGTTGGTATACACATAAAATGCTACATAAATAACTTTCATATAGACATTAATGACACCACCTAATTTCATGGTGATCGGTCCATAATTTGACATAGCTTCCATATAAGGCCCACTTCCAAAAATCAATCACGAATATAAATTATTGAGCTGAAAACTACCTATAGGATTGAATAAAAAAGCCGCAAGATGCAAAACTCAGACAAATTTTGGGGGCGGAAAATTAATAGCGGTCGGCCTCACATTGCACCCCTCCAGTGGCTATTATCGGTCAGTTGTAGTGGTTTTTTTTTAAGGTTTGAAATATGAAAATATGAAAAAAATCAATTTAAAAACCTTTGTCTTGAGTTACAAAACATTTATTTTTATAGTTATCCCACTCGCATCCCACTAAGCGACAAAAAGGGTGTTAAAGAAAAACACATAAGCTTTCTTTTGAGAAAAAAATAAAGAAATAAAAAAGGGTCCATTTTGGAAAAAAAGTCAAAAAAGTTTTTGATTTTGCAGAAAAAAAAAAGTAAAAAATTTTATGTCTTGAGTTACAAAACATTTTTTTGATAGATATCCTACTCGCATCCCACTAAGCGACAAAAAAGGTGTTAAAGGAAAACACATAAGCTTTCTTCTGAGCAAAAAAAAAAAATTAAATGATTTTGCAAAAAAAGTCAAAAATTTCATATCTTGAGTTACAAAATATTTTTTTTGATAGATAGATATCCCACTCGCATCCCACTAAGCGACCATATAGGTCGCTTAGGAAAAGACCTAAGCTTTCTTAAAAAAAATAAAAAAAAAAATAAAAAGGGCCCATTTTGAAAAAAAAGTCAAAAATGTTTTTGATTTTTTTAAAAAAAAGTCAAAAATATTTTGTTAATTTTTTTAAATTTTTTTTTTTTTTTCCAAAGATTGAATAAATAGCTATCTAAACTATTTGGGACGCATTTTGCTAAGAACAATAGGTAATAAGTTATATGGATAAGAAAAAACACCTGTTTGGCCAAAATGTCAAATTTTGACCTCCTATAACTCAGAGAGTTCTTGACCGATCTTGTTGAAAAATTGTGTCCGAATTACTATCCAATAGAACTAACATTGGTGCAAATTTCATCCCGATCGGAAGACATCGATTTCAAAAGTTGGTTCACTTGACGTGAAATGCCCCATATATTAAAATATATCAAAGAAAAAACTAATGCATTGAATTAAAATAAATTTGGCACAAACGATATTTCATATTTATACCCGTATTCTGAACTTTATAACAGTGAGAAATCCATAACAAAACTGTATTGAGTACATATGGTAGTTCATAGTAAAAGGATTTTTAGGATTACTATGAGACTAATAGTGTAAAAATTGGTAAGGCAGTTTAAAAGTTATTTGCAATTAAAACCTTTAGTTCTTAATATACTAAACGGCCGAAACGATTTTATTGAAATTTCCAACATAGACTACGACAGGGGTAGCGAAGCGCACCGGGTCATGCTAGTATTTAATAATTTTAGTACGCACTTTTTTCTGGTCACCCATTTTAATCAGATTAACATCAAATGAACATAATTGACATTAAACATAATAACTGACATGCTTTACAATGGTAACTTGATCAATCAAATAATACTTGGGTTAAACGTTTTAATGAAAAACGTGTGTTAAGAATTTTACGATCTCAGTCCTTATTATATCTGAAATTTTAAATGAAAAACTGAGTATTCAGTCTGGAAATTTCTAACAATGGATCTGGCAATTTTTGGCATACAACAGTCTATTTATGACAATTTATGTTGACAAATAAATTTATTGTCTGACAATGAAATTGTAATGTTTTCTTACAATCGTCTGAACTGACAATTTAGCTTTTGCTAACAATTTTTCATTCTCAGTACATTGCCAACTCATTACCAGATCTGACAACCGTATATACCAAAGAGAAATATACATAGAGCGGAAACTCTCCTGTCAAAGACCTAACTCAGTTGTCAAAAACCTAAGTGGTGAGAATGTATTAAAAAAAAAAACTTTACGAAAACAAAAACAACATTCGTAATGTGATTATTTTGAGTTTTTTTTTTTCTAATTTCCGCTGTATGAGTATTTCTCTATGGTCTATACAAATTCAATCGATTAACCGTTAACCGGTTAACCATTAATGTTGGTCGGTTAAAATTTAATGTTGGTCGGTTAAAATTTACTATTTTCAAATAACAAATAAACCGATTGATTTGTGTCGATTAACCGAAATTTATTTTTTTTTGCACATTACATAGAAATGTAGGGTGACTTCATAAACGCAGTATGCAAAGCAACACTGCAATGCATAGTGTTCATAAACTCAATCGATTTTGTTTAGGCAATGCCGCATGTTCACTATTGCATGACAATACTTTTCAATGCGCAACATTTGTCAAATTTGAGCATTGTTATACCCTTCACCTTCGTGAAGGGTATTTCCACAATATAATTTTCCGACCCCATAAAGTATATATATTCTGGATCCTTATAGATAGCGGAGTCGATTAAGCCATGTCCGTCCGTCTGTCTGTCTGTCTGTCTGTCTGTCTGTCTGTCTGTCTGTCTGTCTGTCTGTCTGTCTGTCTGTCTGTCTGTCTGTCTGTCTGTCTGTCTGTCTGTCTGTCTGTCTGTCTGTCTGTCTGTCTGTCTGTCTGTCTGTCTGTCTGTCTGTCTGTCTGTCTGTCTGTCTGTCTGTCTGTCTGTCTGTCTGTCTGTCTGTCTGTCTGTCTGTCCGTCTGTCTGTTGAAATCAATTTTCTGAAGACCCCAGATATTTTCGGGATCCAAATCTTCAATAATTCTGTCAGACATGCTTTCGAGAAGTTTGCTATTTAAAATCAGCAAAATCGGTCCACAAATGGCTGAGATATAAGGAAAAAACCAGGACAACCTCGATTTTTTACCTATTTTTTGACCTATATCTGGATTACTAAGTCATTAATATAGACAATATGGATATCAAATGATAGATATTTCAAAGACCTTTGCAACGACGTATATAAGAACATAGTAAGTTGGACCTACAATGGGTCAAAATCGGGAAAAATTTTGAACCAGATTTTTTTTTTTCACCAAAAGTTTTTTTTCGCTAAATATTAAAAAAAAAAATAAATTTAAATTTAAAAAAAAAAAATTTTAAATTTAAAAAAAATTTTACATAAAAACTTTAAAAAAAAATTCGAAAAATATTTTTTTTCCAAAAAATGAAAAAAAACAACTGGAAAAAAAATTTGTTTACCTAAAATTACCTAAACATTTTTATTTTGAAGTATAGTTTGGTGAAGGGTATATAAGATTCGGCCCAGCCGAATATATCTCTCTTACTTGTTTTTATTTATGATTCTTTAATAATTTGTTTATACAATTTATACAATTTATACAAACATTTATATGTTGGTAGAAACGGCGGGAAACGAATTTTTGTTTGTAAAATATGTAATTTTACGTAAACAAAAACACATTTATGCGTTCATAAATGTACTAAAATGTCATTGCATATTTTGACAAAGCAGTATTGTCATAAAGTATTGCTTTGCATTGTAATGGAATTTCTTTGCAGTGTTGCTTTGCAAACTGCGTTTAAACACACAAATTTTATTTCTTAACTCGTGAACTGAAACAGAAACTAAGGAATTTGGAAATTACCTTTTTTCTATAATGAAGACATTACGGAAATATAAATTATTCGGTTAGTCTAATAATTTACAATTAACCAATTATTAACCGACTAAATCTAAACCCCGATTAATTATTTGCTCGATTAACCGATTAAACCAGAAACTAGATTAATTGAATACCCCAATACATAGCTTAGGTTTACGAAATTACGTCATGAGTATACTTTTTATGATTGATCAATATCACTCATACGCGGTAGGGTACGTGCGAAAACGTGTTCGGATAAAAAGCATTTTGTTTTAAATATTTGTATAGAAAATGCATACTATTGTTATACACAAAAATTTTCTAAAGAAAAAACTGTTCTTTTGGTGGAAAAAAATATTTTTCGAAAAATCAAAGTATAATTTAAAAAAATGTTTGGCGGAGCTTTATTCGGCTGTGGCGAATTTAGCTCTTCATTAAAGTATTCATACTTTAAGATAAAGATAAAGAATAAGTCAGAATATATACTTTATGGGGTCGTTAATGAAAAGTGTAGATATTACTAATGGAATGACAAACTTATATATACCCTTACCACTTATGGTGGGAAGCATAACAATACAAATACTGCAAGAAATATAAGGTAAACGAAGTATTGTTCTCAAACTATGCCAGGATAATCTTGACGAGCCTTGTTCAGCAGACATATGAACATCTTTGTTATGAATCTGGAGTAGAGTTGTGTGATTCCTCTATTGAAAAATTAGAAGAAAGCGATCAAGAGAAGATTCTTGCTGTCAGTCATTTTAGTAACAATAGTTGACTTCTATAGACTTTAACCGAAGAGTCAGCATACCAGCCCACCACATTCCTCCGGTTTTCTATAATTTCGTACATATCTTAAAAACAGTTTTTATTAACGATAGCATATCAAGTCATTCACATGTTTTTTTTACTAAGACAATGTCTATTAAAACTGTGCAATCAACATCAATAAACCCTATTAAACAACATCTAATTATAGTAACACAAAGTCTGTTTAACATTTCCCCAACTCTTTTCATTGTTAACCACAGCTTTTTCATTGAATATACTTCTCATTAAGAATTATTTTCTGCAATGTACTTGTAATTGTTCTTTAAACCTACAATTGACCCAAATAATTTGCAGTTGTTTTGTGCGAGATTCACTTTGTAATTTAACATAAAATCGCAAACAGACGAAAAATGTGAAAAGTCTCTTTAATTTTTAAAACAAAATAATAAAAATAAAAACACTGAGACTGTGAGACTGTAAAAAATAATCGCTTAAGCCACTTTACAATTAGTGCTGTTACTCACATAGATTTTTCTTTATTTTTTGGCCATCATCATTGACAAGTACTTGCTTGTTTCATCATCCAACTCTTGAAGCAAAAGAAACTCTACTCTAAGACACTCTACATTCTAGCTACTACAAACAGGAAATTGAAAAAAAAAATTCAACCCAAAAAGTAACAGTGAGAGAAAAAATAGTCAACAAGAACAATAAAAGTTTTTTTTTTTTAAATTTCTTAAAAAAGAAACACAAAATTTTCGGTGTAAATATATTTTGTATTTGTAGTGGTTGCACCACTTACATACTACTTTATAGCCCTGCAGTATTATAGGTGGCAACTGATAACTTTGCATTACAATTTGAGCAAAGCTTTATGTAGAACATAACTACTAGCTTCTGCATTAATCTTCATACCCATTCGAATAATCAAGGAAAAAATTTATTTTTTTATTCGAATGAATAAATTTTTTTAATTTAGAATAAGAAATTATTCGATCAATAATTGTTAATCAATGGAAGACTCGAATAAATTTAGTTTTAAGTTACAATTAAAAAAAATAGTTTGTACAAACCAAAATTTTAAGAAAAATATCTTAAACATGCAAGATCAACAGTTTATACTCTTATTCCAAGTTAGTTCCATTGGAAATTTTATTAAAAACTACTTTCCACATACATTTTTTACTACGAAGCCTTTTGGCTTGCCTGCAGAATCACCAAGAGTCTTTGGTCTATCGGGGTACCGAATTTTCTATTTTTTTAAACAATATCCTATTATATCTCATAACTTACTATCATTAAGTAGTAATTTCGCTAGCAACCTAGCAACGATAGTCTAAAGCAATGTACTGCAGCCTACAGGGTAGTTATTCTTCTCATACTTGTAGTAGCACAAGTAGTAGTTAAGAATAATTTTGTAAAAGAATTTGTTCAACCAACTTATTATTAAAAACACAGAAAACTTTTTCTTGGTGGTATTTCAACTAATAAAATGAATGAATAAATAAATAAAATAAAATGTATGAAAAGTTGATAAGTTTGATCATGTTTTCATAGAAAGACATTGCCTTTTTAGCTAAGGAATAGTATTCGTATAATCATTTTATTGTGTAGTTGGACAACTATTGAGTTTAAACTTTAAAGAAGTAACACTAATAAATACCTATATATTACTTCTTTACTACGGGAACCATCTTCATATAAACACGAAAACCATTTAGAGAGCCAACTTTGATAGATCGATTGATTGTTTATGCAAAGTAGATAATTAAATACAGAAAAACTAAATTTACATGTCGAAAAGAAACAACTTCAGTTGAAGTTAATAGTTTTGAATTTGGAAAGGACCTTTTGCAAGATGATTTGTAGGGTAATGTCACCGATCATATCATTTATCATTCTTTCTCTTATATTTTTACCAGCCACTCTTCGCAAATATTAAATTCCAGGGGTTCGTAAGTTAACTTATAAACTGGACTTTTCATATTTTTTCCAAATTTCATGTTTATATTCTGACAGATTTCTGTATGTTATCCTCAAAATTAATATAAGACTACTTACTCCTAGGGTTCTCATATGATAATACAGAAGCAACATAAAATTTTTGACCAGGAAGTTGCGAAAAATCTGCCAGAACATACGTTTCGTCATCCATTACGCAGCAAAAATAATTTTTTATAAAACATGACTTCAATTTCCGTGCTCTGTTTTTGGCCTCTAAATCTTTAGCAGCGTTCCTGTCAGGAATTTTGAGCCTTGTGTGTTTTTAAACCTGCATTAGCTTTAACATTTCGTACCAAATAGTCCGAGCACTGAGCTAACCGGGCTGCTTTCCTACCGGATGTGTTGGGAGCTATTTTGAAAATGCTTTATATTTTTTTGGCTTTAGAAACATCATGTAGACCATTCCTTCTACCTGAACCAGATTTCTATCAACAGACAAGTTCTAACAGTACTGTTTAATAACATTGGAAACAGTTTGACGGCAGACCTTTGAATGCTTGGCCAACTTTTTGTAGGACCAATTTGGGTTTTGTTGAAAATATTTAATAATTTTAGTACGCACATTTTTCTGGTCACTCATTTTAATCACATTAACAACAAATGAATAACTGACATGTTTTACAAAGGTAACTTGATAAAAAAAAATCAAATAATACTTGGGTTAAAAGTTTTAATGAAAAACGTGTGTTAAGAATTTTACGATCTCACTCCTTAAATCTAAGGAAAAATCTTGGTTTAATCGGAAGTGCAATATTAGAAGCAGATAAAAGGAACAATCATTCAAAATATGGCCAAATAACATAAATTTTGAAATTGATCGTAAAGGGCGAGATATTCGTAAAAGGCGTGATTTTTACGAGCAGCGCTTTCGAGCTAAAGATCTTACTCCTCTTCAGGGAAATAAAAGCTTTTGGTCAGTCAACTTATTGCTTTTGGTGTAGGTTATAACTTTATATCGAGCTTTCTGTGAAATCACACTACACGAGTTCAATGTTAAATTAGAGGTACCGCAGGGATCACTTCTTTCTCCAATTTTTTTCATATGATTTTCTAACATCAAACATCCAAGCATATGTATTATTTTGCAGATGATTTGCCGTTCGTATTCATTCAACTAAAGGGTTTTCCAACAAGAGGTGTTATTTTGAATCACCTGGTATTTCGGTAGCTGTCACTTTTGAAGCTTTTATTCTTTGACATTTGACAAGTAGAAACTACGCCATTACTGAAAATGGAACGATACTCGCTTCAACAACAAACTGAAATTTTTAAAATTCACTATAAAAATGGTGAAAATCTTGCAGTCGCAGTTCGCAAAACTAAAGCAATTTTGGGTCATCGTGAAGCACCTTGTCGTACCGCAATACAGAAATTGGTGGAAAAATTAGAGCTGTTGGGACAAGTTAGTGATGTGAATAATAAAACCCGTGTACGTCGCTCAAGAACAACTGAGGATATTGCTGCTGTAGCCCAAAGTGTTGAAGAAAACCCAGGTTTGTCCATTCCTCGTCGTTCTTTGGAATTGGGCATTCCAGAAACGTCATTACACCGTATCTTATGGTCGGAGTTGGATTATATTGATCTGGACAACGTTTACTTTCAACAAGACGGCGCTACGTGCCACACAACGAAACCATTGCTCTTTTACGGGAAAAGTTTCCGGACCGTGTTATCTCTCAAAGAGGTGATAACAATTGGCCACCGAGATCTTGTGATTTAACACCTTGCGACTTCTTCCTTTGGGGCCACGTGAAAGATAAGGTCGACCCCAACAGACCAGCGTCGATTCAAGATCTCAAAGATATAATTCGCTATCGAGGACATAGGGCAGCCACTTTGCAATTTGGTTATGGAAAATTTCATGAAAAGGATATGGTCCTGTAAGCGTGGTCGTGGTGGCCATTTGGCTGATGTTGTTGACATGAATCGCAATCAAGAACTCATGACAATCTCTGAATGGGGTTATGCAAATACAGTCGACCTTAATGCACACAAATGTTATGTTAACACCGAAACGCACAACAGATCATGTTGATTCGTCTGTTGTTCTGAGCATGATAATTTAGTGTGATGTTCTCTGGACTAAACACATTTTTCAAGTGTCGAAAAAAGCTCATTAATTGGAGCAGGGACTCTTGTAGCTTTCGTATATTCTTATTATTCAAAACGTATTAATACACAAATATTCACGTCAAGTTTATTTGAATTCAATGCTTCAATGGAAGTTTTAGCAAAATTAATTTTTCTCAGTACAACAAATAGAATGATTAATAAATTTCGTGCAAAACATATTTTTTATATATAATTTTTGAATGCTAAAGACAAATAAAATTAAAAAAAAAAAATTTTTCGAAATTGTTTTTTAAAATTTAAAAAAAAAAAAATTGTTTAATTATAAAATTTTTTTTTTATTTATTTATTAGTGAAAAATATTTATGACAAAAAAATGTTTTATGAAAAAAAAAATCAGGGTAAAAAAATTTTGACCGATTTCGACCCATTGTAGGTCCAACTTTGTATAGCCTTATATACATCGTTGCAATGGACTTTGAAATATCTATCATTTGATATGCATATTGTCTATATTTATGACTTAGTAATCGAGAAATAGATAAAAAATAAGCCAAAAATATATATGTTGTCTCGGATTTTTGCTCATATCTCCGTTATTTATGGACGGATTTTGCTGATTTTAAATAGGAAACTTCTCGATGTGTGACAGAATTATTGAAGATTTGGATCCCGAAGATATCTGGGTCTTCAGAAAATTGATTTCAACAGACAGACAGACAGACAGACACACGGACATGGCTAAATCGACTCTGCTATCTAGAAGGATCCAGAGTATATATACTTTATAGGGTCCGAAAACTATATTGTGAAAATTACAAACGGAATGACAAACTTATATATACCCTTCTCACGAAGGTGAAGGGTATAAAAATGCTTTTCAAAAGAAAACAATTTAAAATCTACTAAAGTTACTTATAGTACATATCGCCTTTATTGATTCACAAAACTATCTGCAGCAAACTTTCCTTTCACTTTCATTGTATGAATATGCAAATCGAATGTCCACAAACACTACACCTTCCATTCTTCCTGCCATAACAATTTTCCTAGTTCCAACACAATACGCTGCATGATTAGGGGTCATCATCTAAGTGCTGGTACAAGCAAACAAAAAAACGAATTTTGGGTGCTTCGGCTTGGTCAAAAATCCTATTTGGATATTTACCTGGAAAATTTTTGATTTTCTTGATATAGACTCAATTTTAAGAACAATTTAAATTCTTTTTAAATATTTACAAAAAAATTAAAATTCAGCTTTATCACAGTTTATAAATTATTTAAAAGCTTAGGTTCTGCTCTAAATTGTTCATATGTACATGGTTTTTCAATTGAATAAGAATACTGTGCATTACAGTCGTTCAAGTTTTCAAATATTCTCCAACCGCTAATTGGAGAATATATCTTAATAGCCTATCCATCAAGTACAGTGCTAATTAAGAAACTTACAAATGTGACAAATTTATTTTTACATACTTTCGCAAACTTTACCATGAAAAAAAAGAAGAAATTAACGAATTCAAATACTTAAATTATTTATACAGACAAACATATACATGAATTCTTTAAAAATAAACATACAAACATGTTATAAAGTCCTCCTTTCACTCTTCATCCTTCGCCATGAATAAGTATTTGCATGTGATCCTTCTTTATGGTTTATATTCTTTAATGCTGTTTATTTAAACATTTATTGTTAAGAAATTATGTTTGTCATCTCGTTTGCATTTTGTTGTTTTTATTTTCATTTTTCCATGTCCGTTTCCGGTTAACTGGCTCAATTAAGTATGAAATAAGTACTTTGTTTATAATGCCGCTTATTATTTCCGGTAAAAACCCATCACAAATACTTTGTCAACAACAGCTGTTGTTATTTCCTTAGTTTTCCTTGATACTCTATTTTTATATATTCTTCTTTTTTTTCTCCCTTTTTCATGTTAATATGTACTTAGTTGTAGAAAAAAATTTTACTAAACAAAACCGAATAAGAAAAATAGTCATCCATTATATTTTTTCTTTTTTTGTTCTTCATATCCATTACCATTCGAAACGGAAGTGAATAGACTAATTCCTAAAGATTTTCGTTTGCTTTAATTTAAATAAGGATGGGTTGGTTTCTCATATAGAAAAACTTTAACAATTATTTTTTTTTATAAATCTATTATTAATAAAACAGAGTAATAATACTTATGATGAGTATGTTATGGGTTAAGATTGGTATTTATTTCAACTTTCTTTGTTGATGACATACACATTGATGATCAATCACAAAAAAAGAAATCAATTTAGTACGGTTAAAAAATCTACCTAGGAAATTCTCAAGAAATTGTTATGAAAGGAAATTTAAAAAAGACAGGAAGAACAATGTCTATTTCAGAACTAAGGTGTTGTCAAAAATTGAAGATGAAAATCTCGAGTAAAACCCCACACCATTTGGAAACATCATTTCAACTAATTTTCTTAGATTGCCAAAATATCAGACTGAAATATAAGATTGAACTGGTTTTCCCTAAAATCGTAGTATTTACAAAGTTATTCAAATTTTAGAAGTTTGAGTTTTTTATACTAAAAATTTATTTTTGGTATAAAATATGAGTGATCACAGATTGAGCTTAGGTTAGTTTATTATAAAAAGTAAGAAAAAATAAATCAAAACATGAAAAAACCACCTCATTCCAGGGTTTTTTGTGGAGTGAAGTGGTTGGTTTACTAACCACCGTGGCGGTTAGCATTAAAAATAACTATAATAAAAATTTTTGTTTCGTATAAATTTTTTTGAAATCGAATATTTTTGACTAAATTTTCTGACCAAACAACCGAAATATCAAAGTAACACCGAACTCGATGAACAATAAACACTCTGTGATTTTTTTTTTTTTTGAATGAGTGAAAGTCTCTTAAAACAACCGATTTTTACATTATTTTCAAATTAATATATTTATCTATCCAGAGCTCCAGGACGACAAAAATCATAAACGATGAATTCAAAAAATTTAATTGTTTAGCAAAATGCCAATAGATGCCAATAAACTATGTTTTAAAGACTATAGAAAATGTGGTTAGCAAAGTAATCAACCAACCGCAAAGAGTTAAGATATTTGAGTTTTTTATACCAAAAATCGATTTTTGATATAAAATGGTAGAGATCACATATTGATTTGTATTGAATTTGTTTACACCTTCACACTCGTGTTTATTTTGTGTAAGTGCAGAAACCAATGTTCGAATAAAATGTGCTTTCATGTTTTTACACCTACTTTTTTCTCGATTGAAATGGTAGGAATTTTATTTAAATAAATTTTATTATCGTAGTGGGAGGTCATAACAAAATATTCAATTTATAGAAAAACATACAATATTTAATAAAATCTGTACTCCTTACTTGTGCGAAATTCCAGCCAGTAACTCAGTAACATCTATATAAATATATAAATGTCTTTGTAAGTTTGTTTGTTTGTTTGAGCATCACGCCTAAACGGCTGAATCGATTTTATTGAAATTTTGAACGTAGATAGATCCTTACTTGGACGCGTCAATAGGCTATAACTTTTTTCAATACTTGGACCAGAAAGGGGTAAACGGGGGTAAACAGGGGGGAAACGGGTAAAATTGGTAAAATACTATTAAAATAGTATTTTCAAAAATAGCAATAATATAATTAATCTTTAACAGAGTGATGGTACAAGTAGAGTGCCGCAATAATATATATGGTTAAAACAATCATATATATGATTGTCACAATAACTTGCATGATTGAGTATGTAATAATACACTTAATTATTATTCGATGCTGCACTGAATGATTACTGATCAGTGCTGATGTAAATATCGTCAGTGGTGATGAAAACATCGTCAGTGCTGATGAAAACATCGTCATAGCTGATTAATCAGCACTGATGTAAATATCGTCATTGCTGACTAATCACTGCTGATGAAAACATCGTCAGTGCTGATGAAAACATCGTCAGTGCTGATGAAAACATCGTCAGTACTAATGAAAACATCGTCAGTGCTGATGAAAACATCGTCAGTGCTGATGAAAACATCGTCAGTGCTGATTTAAACATCGTCAGTGCTGATGAAAACAACGTCAGTGCTGACTAATCAGTGCTGATGAAAACATCGTCATAGCTGATTAATCAGTGCTGATGTAAATATCGTCAGTGCTGATGAAAACATCGTCAGTACTGATGAAAACATCGTCAGTGCTAATGAAAACATCGTCAGTGCTGATGAAAACATCGTCAGTGCTGATTTAAACATCGTCAGTGCTGACTAATAGTGCTGATGAAAACATCGTCAGTACTGATGAAAACATCATCAGTGCTGATGAAAACATTGTCAGTGCTGCTGAAAACATCGTCAGTGCTGATGAAAACATCGTCAGTACTGATGAAAACATCGTCAGTGCTGATTTAAACATCGTCAGTGCTGATGAAAACAACGTCAGTGCTGATGAAAACATCGTCATAGCTGATTAATCAGTGCTGATGTAAATATCGTCAGTGCTGATGAAAACATCGTCAGTATTGATGAAAACATCGTCAGTGCTGATGAAAACATCGTCAGTACTGATGAAAACATCGTCAGTGCTGATTTAAACATCGTCAGTGCTGATGAAAACATCGTCAGTGCTGACTAATCAGTGCTGATGAAAACATCGTCAGTACTGATGAAAACATCGTCAGTACTGATGAAAACATCGTCAGTACTGATGAAAACATCGTCAGTGCTGATTTAAACATCGTCAGTGCTGATGAAAACATCGTCAGTACTGATGAAAACATCGTCAGTACTGATGAAAACATCGTCAGTGCTGATGAAAACATTGTCAGTGCTGATGAAAACATCGTCAGTGCTGATGAAAACATCGTCAGTACTGATGAAAACATCGTCAGTGCTGATTTAAATATCGGCAGTGCTGATGAAAACAACGTCAGTGCTGACTAATCAGTGCTGATGAAAACATCGTCATAGCTGATTAATCAGTGCTGATGTAAATATCGTCAGTGTTGATGAAAACATCGTCAAAGCTGATGAAAACATCGTCAGTGCTGATGAAAACATCGTCAGTGCTGATTTAAACATCGTCAGTGCTGATGAAAACAACGTCAGTGCTGATGAAAACATCGTCATAGCTGATTAATCAGTGCTGATGTAAATATCGTCAGTGCTGATGAAAACATCGTCAGTATTGATGAAAACATCGTCAGTGCTGATGAAAACATCGTCAGTACTGATGAAAACATCGTCAGTGCTGATTTAAACATCGTCAGTGCTGCTGAAAACATCGTCAGTGCTGATGAAAACATCGTCAGTACTGATGAAAACATCGTCAGTGCTGATTTAAACATCGTCAGTGCTGATGAAAACAACGTCAGTGCTGATGAAAACATCGTCATAGCTGATTAATCAGTGCTGATGTAAATATCGTCAGTGCTGATGAAAACATCGTCAGTATTGATGAAAACATCGTCAGTGCTGATGAAAACATCGTCAGTACTGATGAAAACATCGTCAGTGCTGATTTAAACATCGTCAGTGCTGATGAAAACATCGTCAGTACTGATGAAAACATCGTCAGTACTGATGAAAACATCGTCAGTGCTGATTTAAACATCGTCAGTGCTGATGAAAACATCGTCAGTGCTGACTAATCAGTGCTGATGAAAACATCGTCAGTACTGATGAAAACATCGTCAGTACTGATGAAAACATCGTCAGTACTGATGAAAACATCGTCAGTACTGATGAAAACATCGTCAGTGCTGATTTAAACATCGTCAGTGCTGATGAAAACATCGTCAGTACTGATGAAAACATCGTCAGTACTGATGAAAACATCGTCAGTGCTGATGAAAACATTGTCAGTGCTGATGAAAACATCGTCAGTGCTGATGAAAACATCGTCAGTGCTGATGAAAACATCGTCAGTACTGATGAAAACATCGTCAGTGCTGATTTAAACATCGGCAGTGCTGATGAAAACAACGTCAGTGCTGACTAATCAGTGCTGATGAAAACATCGTCATAGCTGATTAATCAGTGCTGATGTAAATATCGTCAGTGCTGATGAAAACATCGTCAAAGCTGATGAAAACATCGTCAGTGCTGACTAATCAGTGCTGATGAAAACATCGTCATAGCTGATTAATCAGTGCTGATGAAAACATCGTCAGTGCTGATTTAAACATCGTCAGTGCTGATGAAAACATCGTCAGTGCTGATTTAAACATCATCAGTGCTGATTTAAACATCGTCAGTGCTGATTTAAACATCATCAGTGCTGATTTAAACATCGTCAGTGCTGATGAAAACATCATCAGTGCTGATGAAAACATCATCAGTGCTGATGAAAACATCGTCAGTGCTGATGAAAACATCGTCAGTACTGATGAAAACATCATCAGTACTGATGAAAACATCGTCAGTGCTGACTAATCAGTGCTGATGAAAACATCGTCATAGCTAGGGATGCCAAACGGGACTGGGTTTTACAAATCCCGGGATTCGGGATTTTAGAAATGTAAATCCCGGGATCCCGGTATTTTTCGGGACCCCGGGATTTTTCGGCATCCCGGGATTTTTCGTGATTTCGAGATTTTTCGGGACTTCGGGATTTTAGTTAAACGTAAAAAAATACAAAATTCAACAATAAAAACTATTTTTTTTCGTTAATATATATATATTAAAATATATCAAAGAAAAAACTAATGGAATGAATTAAAATAAATTTGGCACAAACGATATTTCATATTTATACCCGTATTCTGAACTTTATAACAGTGAGAAATCCATAACAAAACTGTATTGAGTACATATGGTAGTTCATAGTAAAAGGATTTTTAGGATTACTATGAGACTAATAGTGTAAAAATTGGTAAGGCAGTTTAAAAGTTATTTGCAATTAAAACCTTTAGTTCTTAATATACTAAACGGCCGAAACGATTTTATTGAAATTTCCAACATAGACTACGACAGGGGTAGCGAAGCGCACCGGGTCAAGCTAGTAATATATATATATAGATAATAGAAAATTTCTTTCAGTACCTCGTTTCTGTATTGTATGTGTGAAATTATTCATTCAAAAACACAAAATTGAATATTGATTTAAATGTTTATAAAATTAGTTTAATAAAAGGTCAGTGGTAGATGGATTTTCAAATCAATACTTTTACAACTGAGGTTATTTACGGCAATATTTAATTTAGTTTTAAATGCAGAAAAAGTGAATTAAATATTACGGGGGTACTGAGGTAGTTGTAGATTTCAAAATTTATCGTAAAAAATTGAGCTTAGTAAGTTTTTTTTTTTTGAGTTTTTCGATTTTTTTATTACATTGAAACTAGAGACTGAGATCGAAAAATTCTTAACACACGTTTTTCATTAAAACTTTTAACCCAAGTATTATTTGAGTTTTTTATCAAGTTACCTTTAAGTTATTATGTTTAATGTCTATTATGTTCATTTTTTGTTAATCTGATTAAAATGAGTGACCAGAAAAAAGTGCGTACTAAAATTATTAAATATTTTCAACAAAACCCAACTTGGTCCTACAAAAAGATGGCCAAACATTCAAAGGTCTGTCGTCAAACTGTTTCCAATATTATTAAACAGTACCGGGAGAACTTGTCCGTTGATAGAAAACCTGGTTCATGTAGAAGGAATGGTTCACATGATGTTTATTAAGCCAAAAAAATAGAAAGCATTTTCAAAAGAGCTCCCAACACATCCGGTAGGAAAGCAGCCCGGTTAGCACAGTGCTCGGCCTATTTGGTACGAATGCAGGTTCAAAAACATACAAGGCTCAAAGAGTTCCAGACAGGAACGCTGCTAAAAATTTAGAGGCCAAAAACAGAGCACGGAAATTGAAGTCAAATTTTATACAAAAAATATACCTGCTGCATAATGGATGACGAAACGTAAGTTCGAGGGAATGTTGAAGAAAAGTTTAGGAACCAAAAGCAGACAAAATTTCCCAAAAAGTTTTTTGTATGGCAAGCAATATGCAGTTGCGGCAAAAAAAGCCAAACATTTCTTACAAAGGGCTCTATAAATACCGAAATTTACATCAAGGAATGTTTACAAAAAAGGATGCTACCACTCGTAAGAATTCTTAGTGTGTACGCTTATTTTTGGCCTGGTTTGGCACCCTGTCACTATGGTAAGAAAGGTCTTGAGTGGTAAAAGTACAATAATGTGGTATTTGTACCAAGAGAAGCAAATTCTCTAAACTGGCTGGAGCTAAGGCCAATGGAGAGATATTGGGCTCTTGTTAAAATAGAATTGAAGAGCACAAAAAAGATGTCCAAAAGTGTGGTAGATTTTAAACGGAGATGGACAATCTGCCAGAAATCACTATAAAAACCATAATGGAAGGGTTTCCGAAAAGGGTTCAAAATTTCATCACTAGTAATTAGAACTATAAAACTATTTTTTTTTTTTTTTTGTAAATTGTAACAATAATTTCAATCAAATAAAAAAAAAATCAAAACTGTAAGTTTAGTGGTTTAATTTTTATTAACATATATGTATGTTAAGAATTTTTCGATCTCAGTCCTTAAATTAGTGATTGTTAACAAAACGGTTCGTATTTGTTCTTCCAAACGTATCATATTTTTTCTTCCAATGGTACTTCTTTACATTTTCCATATTCATTAAACTGAAAACCTTAAATTAGACAGATTTTATTCTGAATAAGTGAGCATCAACAGATGACGACTTAGTGACCCCTTTCTTTCTGACTGAAGTAGGAACCCATAATTTCTTATTTAATTAAAGTAATACTTATAATTTGTTTATAACTATAATTTCTATAGTTTGTTAAGAATAATTTTGTTAAATGAACTTTATTATTAGTGTTGTTGCTTGCCCTAATAACAAAAAAGTTTCAGCTGTAACTGTTTTGCTTCATTTGTATCACAAATAAATATTTAATACAGTCATTTGGTAAATGAAATTCCTAAAATGTTGTATATAAATAATATCCTTATTTGCCTGTCTGCTTCTCTGTCTCACTATCATTTCTACAAATATATATTAAGCATATTGTTGACGACATACAAAAAATTATATTAGAATATGTGTCTAATATATGTACATTGTGTATAAGTAATATGGTGGCCCTTATTTTGTTTATTTTTGGATTTTAGATGATTGATGGTGCTTATTTTCGATTTTGTAATTTTCTATCTATATCTAGAGTCGAAACTGACCAAGACAGCTAAGTACACTAAAAATATTATTCTATTATAATATAACTATTAAAAACAAGTAACAGAGCTATGTTCGGCTGTGCCGAATCTTATATACCGTTCCCCAAATTAAAGTAAGTAAAATATTTTTGTAAAAAAAATTAAAAAAAAAAATTTAAATTTTTTTTAAATTTCATAATAAATTTTTCTAAATTTTTTTTTTAATTTAAAAAGAAAACATTTTATAACAAAAAAATTTTTTTTTGTGAAAAAAAAATTCGGCGTAAAAAATATTTGTTTGTTGTTTTAAAGAGTGAGCCAAAAAAATCTAATGCACACTATTCCAGCCAAAACTTATCCTTGGGTCATCAAATTATTATTTTTTTCATCACGTTAGCTTTTATAAATATTTCAAATATTATCTTTTCTAAATCATCATTTACAACTGTTATTTTGGTCAAAATGAACAGCGAAAAAAAAGTAAGTGAAAAAATAATTCAAACTTTTCAAAAGAAAAATTCTGCACGATCATCGCCACACTGTATCAAAAGCCATTACACAGTATAAGCAAGACTTGAACATTGAAAGAAAAACTGGATCAAGAAGAAAAAAAGTTATAACAGACATTGTTATGGCAAATGAAGTCGAACAACTCTTTTGAAGAGCACGGAGCACTTCAATCAGAAAAACAGCTTGTAAAGTTATATTTTCTGATTCTTTTGTGCGCAGAGCCAAAGCTAATGCTGTGTTGAATGTTCAAAAAGTTCCAAATAGCAATGCGTTAAAGAACTTAGAAGCAGAAGAACGAGCGAAAAAATTAAGGTAAACTTTTATTAAAAAAAAATACAAAAAATTCCAGACTTTTCACAACTTCCGGGTCAAGATTTTTATGTGGCTAATGGAGGAGGTAATTTTCAAGAATAATACCGGACAAAAAAGCAAACAAAATTTTCCAAGATGATTCTTGTGTGGCAAGCCATTTGCAGTTGTAGAAAAAGAAGCCAATCATTTATGACATCAGGCAAGATAAACACAGAAATGTATATAACGGAGTGTCTTCAAAAATGGCTTTTACAGTTCTTAAAACAGCACAGAGTGCCTTCACATTTCTGGTATTCTGTGGTATATGTTAATTTTGGTGGTATAATGTAAATGATGTACCACGAGAGACAAATCCAATCAACTGTCCAGAACTTCGGCATGTGGAAAGGTATTAGGCTGTTGTAAAAAAATTATTAAAGAACACAGGAAAGGTATCCCAGGACATGTCCGACTTTAATCGTAAGTGGTCCACCTCGTCCAGACCATTATCTCAAAAAGTAGGTATCGGATTGTGAATCTTTGATTCTATGAATAAACCTATTTATCAAGAAAACAATAAAAAAATTGTACTGTTTGCTTTGTGTTTTGTCCAGGTAAATCGATATTTATCAACTATCCATTTTTTCAATATTTCTCAAATTTGTCATATTTTCAAAATAAATTCTTTGATTATTTAATTACCTAATGCAAAAACTTCCAGCTGCCCATCCTTGCCCCATTTTTTGCTAGAGCTAAATTTTTAAAGATTACATATAACCAGGGCAAGGATTTCTATGCAAATGCATGTTTGTAGTCAGTAACTCAAAATCACTTTTGACAATTTATCTTTCCGAATCGAAGAATTTGCAACAAAATGGGATCGATTTGTTGTTGCATATTTTTGCATATTTTGTTATAAATGCATATTTTGCATATTTTTCTTTTAAATGCATATATTTAGCATATTTTTCCATATTATTGCATATTTAATTTTCCTTTGGACATATTTTTATATCAGTCTACACTGTACACACATATATTTGGCAACTCAATTTAGTGTTGTAAAAATAGTAAATATATTGACACTAGAATTATATTGTTGAAAGAAAAAGTCAACTTTTCAATTTATGAATCGATTTTTTAGCTTTTTGAAATTGTCGTCTTTTCCAAAAATTTTTTATATCGACTTTTCGACTTTGTTCTCTTTGTGACACATAATATTAAAGCCAATTAGCATTTCTGTGCTCAAATTACATCTTTATTTCTGAAAATATTACTAAACTACAGGGATTCAATTCCCTGAATGCACTAGTAAAATTAATTGATGATGCTGCCAATAAAATTAATAATGTAAACGGAGAAATTTCTTACCAAATTAAAACAAAACTAAAGAATATATTACAGAAAAATACTGGATTTCATATAATAAAAAAATGTTTGACAATTAGATAGCAATTTTAATGAAGAAAATCAAATTGAAAATGAATATTCTCCAATTGAACTGGCTTCATTTAAATATGCATCTTTAACTTCTGTTGACGTTGAGCGTACATTTTCAATGTTTAAAGCTGTTTTCATCCGAACAGACAAAGTTTTATTTTTGGAAATTTAAAAAAAAAAATGTATTTGTTTATAGAAATATAAATCTAAATTAAGTAATTTTGTAACATGAAAATATATAACTGACTGATTTTTTTTAATATAAATATTGTATAATTTACATACATACATGAATTTTCTTATTTTTACTTTGAAAAAATATATTTAAAACCTTTTATGTTCCTTTATATGTACATATATATTGAAAATGTGACCTGAAATTTATATCTGTCTTTTATTAATAAATATATTTCGAATAAAAAACTTGTTTTTATTGCATATTTTTGTAATTTTTAGTGCATATTTTCTCTCTTTATAGTGCATATTATAAGCGCATATTTTTAATTTTTTAGTGCATGAAAATCCTTGCCTTGCATATAACCGTGAAAACTGGAGTTTCGTTTTTAACCGAAACCGACAATTATTCGTCGAGTTTTACTTTTAATCTATTTTCAGTAGAACAATGAAAAACAAACTTCTTCATCCAATTTCTCTAAAAACAAATCGATGTAAAAATATCCTAAGATTTCTTAAAATTTTTTAAAGAAAGTAGCTACATTTCGCAGCCTAGACAAAGAATGACACAAACGCATTTAAAAATAAAAATATTGATCATACGAGTATTTCCTGACAATTAAACTTCAAATCACTGTTTATTTATTTAATTAAAAAAAAGAATGCAACATTTCTGTAACAAAGTCTTAGTTA
This sequence comes from Calliphora vomitoria, assembly GCA_942486065.2. Classification (NCBI taxonomy): domain Eukaryota; kingdom Metazoa; phylum Arthropoda; class Insecta; order Diptera; family Calliphoridae; genus Calliphora; species Calliphora vomitoria. Next base: position 34,726,249 of record OW818031.2, on the reverse strand, counting down.
TTTTCAAATATCCAATAAAAGTTTGGAGTACTATCTGACCCGGTGCGCTTCGCCACCCCAATTAGAAGAAAGATATAGTATGTACTATTAACTCTCCCTTTTTGAATTAATACTAATTCAGGATAACATGTCTCTAGTTTCATGTTTATTGGTTCATTGTAATGTGGGTTCTAGCTCATTCGAAACGTATTATTAGAATAAAAAAGTACCATAAATACCCACATTTTCTATTCCTACTCAGCATCATGAATGTCTAATTTCATATTTCTGGGTCCATTATTATAGAAAATACAAAAGAAAGGTACCACTAAAATCACCTTTTGAAATTCTACTTAATTCGGAATCATATATATTATTGAACATTCAAAAAGTACAATTACAATTACAATGAAGAAATAGTACTGTAGAAATACTTTCTAGTCCATCGTTATAAAATATTCAAAAAGTACTATTAAGTAGTACTTTTTCAGTCAGGATCATACTAATACTTTTTGTTACCTTAATATTATTAAGCCATCTATCCTTGATTCTTTTTTTACTCAGAACCATATCAGCCAACTATTATATAAAAAGTACCATTAGAAGAAGTTTTCAAAGTAATTTTCTGATTCTAGGTTCAATATTATAGAACATTCAAAAAATACAATGGGACAAAAATAGAAGGAGTTTGATATTTGGTATCTATATAAATATATAAATGTCTTTGTAAGTTTGTTTGTTTATTTGTTTGTTTGTTTGAGCATCACGCCTAAACGGCTGAATCGATTTTATTGAAATTTGGAACGTAGATAGATCCTTACTTGGAAGCGTCAATAGGCTATAACTTTTTTCAATACTTGGACCAGAAAGGGGTAAACAGGGGGAAAACCGGTAAAATTGGTACCTTTAGTTCTTAAACAATAAATACTAAACGGCCGAAACGATTTAATTGAAATTTCCAACATAGACTACGACAGGGGTAGCGAAGCGCACCGGGTCAAGCTAGTGCTTATATAAAATTAGTTAAGAAAAACACAATTTTTGGAAAAAATCTGACCAAGGACACATCTACCTCCCATATATTCAAAAATATAATTTTTAATATTGGCAACATTATTGATTGTGATTGCAGCAAGGACTTTTAGCCCTGCCATATATCCTTAATGGTAAAAATTCTATAACTTTTGCAAAATCATCAGATTGTAATGGTACGTTTATGTATTTACTGAATAACTTTTTGGCTTCAATAAGATTTGTCCGTCCGCCAGTCTGTCCGTCTCCATCTATCTGTCTGTACGTCTTTCCATGTAAATTTGTTAATCAAGGTACAGGTCGCAATTTTAAACATGTTTTAATGATATTTGGACCACATCATTTTTTTTGGACCATTTACTTTTTACTAATATTGGTTATAATAGGTTCATGTTTTCACCTAACAGGTGGCGCAAAAGTAATCCTACTATCAGAAAATGCTATAAATTTTGCGATTGGCCCCTAATGTCAGTTCTGTTTTGACATTTGTGTAGTAAACACATGCGAAATACACGTTAATAAACAATGTTACGCTACACTGCTCCAGAACGCGGAATATTGCTGACTATTTATTTGACCAATAATCGGCAAAATTTATAGCATTTTCTGATAGGAGGATTACTTTTTCGCCATCTTGTAGCTTCCGTACAAATATCCTCAAGAGCACAGTGGGGGAAATTAAAAAAAGTGGAAATAAATCTGTAACTTCTAAACCAACAGTCCGATGTTAATAAAATTTCGCAGGATATAGAGAAGGTGTAGCTGAGTTTAAGTTTTGAATTTCGACTGTAAACACAAAGGTGGGGCGGAGCCTCAAGGCCTTAAATCTCGGGTATATGAAAAATTCAAAACGATGCCAAGTTTTTGTTTTCCATTTGATTTATATATAGAATCTAAGAAGAGAACTAACAAAAATATAGCTTGAGCTATGAATTATCTGTTATAGTTCATGAGATATTCCCATTTGAAAATTACCAACAAATCTATTAGTATTAGGAAAAAAGAATTATTTCAAAATCTATACTAAGTCAAAAGTTATTTTTTTCGCGATTTTTTTTTTAGTAAAAAAAAATACCATTTTTGAGTATTTTTAGCGTATTGATCAAAAATGTCTATACTAGTGTTAAATTTCAATAAAAACGATTCATAAACAAAACTTTTATTGCATTTTAAAAATTAAAATTTTCCAAAAAATCAGATGCAATTTTTGATTCCTATATTTTTGAAGAATGTGCTCTATCTATTTATAAATTCTTAAAAGTTGTTTACATTTTTGAAAAGAAGACACAATTTCCTACATGTTGATATCTAATATGTATATCTTATATTTTCCAGAAGTCTCATTAATGGCTTCAAAATACATAACTCACAGTAATTATTTATATTTTTGGTAATGCAGTAGTAGGCAATGCAGTGCACAGAAATATATTACAAAATGGCAAGATTCTGTAAATTTTCTGTTGGTTCTTGATTTTGAATCCATAAATAATCCATAAAAAAGTATTGAGGGACATGTGTCACAAAAACATAATTTTAGAGCACTCTGGTTATGGTTTTGTCAACAATATGACTTCCATATAATACCTTTTCACTATCTCTTTAATCGAATTTAAGATATTATTATTATTTCATATAGCTTATTATTTTTCAAGTTGTGGCAAAAAGTTGGCACTAGTCTTTTCACAGCCCTTTTAACATCAAAAAAATTTCCGATTTTATACGATTGCGATAAAAAATAATTTTTGTCAAATTGTTTGATAAAAATGTTACTCCTGCCAAATTTTGAAAATATTAAAGAACCCAAAAACTAAAAAAAAAATAATTTTTGAGAATTATTTTCTTCAATCAATTTAATTGATTTTTTTATTCATTAATTTATTCTTAAATTTAACTGACTTTAGCGACCGCTGGTGAAGTCTAGGAGGGTCAAATAAAACCAATATCTAAAAATGAATGAGTTGTGTTGTTAGCTACCGATCAATATACATATATTTTTTAACAAAAATTTGTTTTTGATTTTTGTCTATGAGACAAAGCACCGTGCGACGTAGAGCATCTAAAATCCAAAAATTGCTAAATAAGTGCCATCCTAATGTATATGTATGTATGTGTTGTCGTTGTCATTTTGTTGAGTGATGTCAAAAAAATAAAAGTAGAAAACTCGTTGAACTTTTATTCATGTATAATTTACTCTCGAATTTTACTGTTTGTTATTTTTGTTGTTGAATTATTTTTATCAAACTAATGGATTTGTTTTGCCACACACACTCATACACCTGTAGAATTTAACTCTTCCTGATACTTTTTTTATTGTGTTTAATTTAAAATTTGTGTGAAAATGAGCAAAAAAGTAATATAAAATTGCAATAAAATTGACACAATAAAACCAGAAGAAAACTGTTGAATTTTATTTACTAAATAACAATTTTTAAATAATTAAAGAGCTGCTGGCAAAAACATAATAAGCCACACGGATTCAAAAACTAATGCAATCCATGGTATCTTTTAAAATATTTTATCACTTCTATATACTTGCTCTCAGCTGTTTGAACATTAAAAATATCATATTACACTTATAGTAATAAATATTAGCACTATAACAAACAATAAGCTTAAGTTATGAGAGAGTGGTGTTGCCATTTTGACATATTTCCAGCTATATTTATATCATTTTATTATAATTGAAGCAAAAGCATGTATTTTTTAACATCATCATTTTCAGTTTTTGTAGTACTTTGTTTTAATTTTGTCATATTTTTGTAGGAATTTAGGATACATCTGGCAACATAGTTTAAAAGTTATAAAATGTTTGGTCCAGCTGAACGATACATAAATGCAACCAACACTCACTCATACCTACATTCTCTAACACACACACACACACTCTCACTCCCATACATACTTATTTTTTAATTTTAATGAAAAATATACATAAATTTTTATCTTTTTGTTTTAACATTAAAAAAATATGAAACACCTGCTGCCATTTTGCTTTTGTTACCGTTCGTTCGTACGTTGATTCAGTGTGTCGTACATACCGTTATATACGTTACATTTACCGGTATTAGTTGTTGTAGTTAGTTTTTACTGTTTTAAATGTGTAAAAGTGTATTTGGTACAATAAACTTACTATAGTACTACTTAATATTACCTCAGCTCAACTCTTACTGTCGAATAGCGATGGACGTGGTGGGTAATAAAAAACCTATAACTCTCCAAATGTTGTCTGCTCAAAAAAAGAGGATACCTAACATAACTGGTTTAAATACACAGTTAAATATACAATGGATTTTTGTACTTGATCGAAAGAATATTAAACATGGTGAAGTGGTGAAGTGGTTCATTAGGTTTTTGTCTAGGGTAACATGGACCGCTCATCTAAAAACCAAATGCTGAAAATTTAAGCAAAATCGGATAACCTTTGGAGGTTGCATATTATATTTGAAGTTTCGAGATTTGGGTAATAATAATAAAGGAAAGCAACAATTTTCTACCAGGCATTGGATCTTATGTCAACCACGACTGAAAAAACAAAAACCCTTGAGACTTTTTTCAAGATGATTTGAATAAGGAAAAACACTAAAATTTTATTAAGTATTTGAAAGTATTTAGAGCTTATTACAAATATTTTAGAGCAAAAATAATAAGGACTGAGATTGTAAAATTCTTAACACACGTTTTTCATTAAAACTTTTAAGCCAAGTATTATTTTATTTTATTTTTTTTTTTTTTGATCAAGTTACCTTTGTAAAGCATGTCAGTTATTATGTTTAATGTCAATTATGTTCATTTGTTGTTAAACTGATTAAAATGAGTGACCAGAAAAAACTGCGTAATAAAATGATTAAATATTTTCAATATAACCCAACTTGGTCCTACAAAAGGTTGGCCAAACAATCAAACTGTTTCCAATGTTATTAAACAGTACCGGGAGAACTTGTCCGTTGATATAAAACCTGGTTCAGGTAGAAGGAATTGTCCACATGATGTTTCTAAAGCCAAAAAATAGAAAGCATTTTCAAAAGAGCTCCCAACACCTCCGGTAGGAAAGCTGCCCCTTTAGGTCAGTACTCGGACTATTTGGTACGAAAAGTTAAAGCCAATGCAGGTTTTTAAAAGCCTACAAGGCTAAAAAGTTCCTGAAGGGAACTCTGCTAAAAATTTAGAGGCCAAAGACAGAGCTCGGAAATTGAAGTCAAATTTTATACAAAAAAATACACCTGCTGCATAATGGATGACGAAATGTACGTATGGAAAATTTTTCGCAGCTTCTGGTACAATTTTTTTATGTTGCAGATGCTCGAGGGAATGTTGAAGAAAAGTTTAGGACCCAATAGCAGACAAAATTTCCCAAAAAGTTTTTGGTATGGCAAGCAATATGCAGCTGCGGCAAAAAAGCCAAACATTTGTTACAAAGGGCTCTATAAATACCGAAATTACATCAAGGAATGTTTACAAAAAAGAATGTTTCCATTCATGAGACTTCTTAATGTGTCCACTTATTTTTGGCCTGATTTGACATCTGCCACTATGGTAAGAAAGGTCTTGAGTGGTACAAGAACAATAATGTGGTATTTGTACTAAGAGAGGCAATTTCTCCAAACTGCCTGGAGCTGAGACCAGTGGAGAGATATTGGGCTCTTGTTAAAAAAGGATTGAAGAGCACAAAAAAGGTGTCCAAAAGTGTGGTAAATTTTAAACGGAGATGGACAACCTGTTCGAACAAAGTGACATAAAGTGATTAGTGATTAGAACTATAAAAATAATTTTTTTTTGTAAATCTATATAAATGGGGCATTTCACGTCAAGTGAACCAACTTTTGAAATCGATGTCTTCCGATCGGGATGAAATTTGCACCAATGTTAGTTCTATTGGATAGTAATTCGGACACAATTTTTCAACAAGACATTTTGGCCAAACAGGTGTTTTTTCTTATCCATATAACTTATTACCTATTGTTCTTAGCAAAATGTGTCCCAAATAGTTTAGATAGTTATTTATGCAATCTTTGGAAAAAAAAAAATTAAAAAAATTAAATAAAATATTTTTGACTTTTTTTTTTAAAAATCAAAAACATTTTTTACTTTTTTTTCAAAATGGGCCCTTTTTATCCCTTTTTTATTTTTTTTAAGAAAGCTTAGGTCTTTTCCTAAGCGACCTATATGGTCGCTTAGTGGGATGCGAGTGGGATATCTATAAAAAAAATATTTTGTAACTCAAGATATGAAATTTTTTGACTTTTTTTGCAAAATCAAAAACTTTGTTGACTTTTTTTTAAAAAAATGGACCCATTTTTAAAATTTTTTTTTTTTTTGCTCAGAAGAAAGCTTATGTGTTTTTCTTTAACACCCTTTTTGTCGCTTAGTGGGATGCGAGTGGGATATCTATCAAAAAAATGTTTTGTAACTCAAGACATAAAATTTTTTACTTTTTTTTTTTTTGCAAAATCAAAAACTTTTTTGACTTTTTTTCCAAAATGGACACTTTTTTATTTCTTTATTTTTTTCTCAAAAGAAAGCTTAGGTCTTTTCCTTTAAAACCTTTATGGTCGCTTAGTGGGATGCGAGTGGGATAACTATAAAAATAAATGTTTTGTAACTCAAGACAAAGGTTTTTAAATTGATTTTTTTCATATTTTCATATTTCAAACCTTAAAAAAACCACTACAACTGACCGATAATAGCCACTGGAGGGGTGCAATGTGAGGCCGACCGCTATTAATTTTCCGCCCCCAAAATTTGTCTGAGTTTTGCATCTTGCGGCTTTTTTATTCAATCCTATAGGTAGTTTTCAGCGCAATAATTTATATTCGTGAGCGATTTTTGGAAGTGGACCTTATATGGGAGCTATGTCAAATTATGGACCGATCACCATGAAATTAGGTGGTGTGATTAATGTCTATATGATAGTTGTTTATGTTGCATTTTATGTGTATACCAACATTTTTAGGAGATTTATGCTCGTTAAAGTGATTATCGGAAGCAGGCCTTATATGGGAGCTATGACTAATTATGGACCGATCATAATAAAATTTGGTGACATGAATTCCGTATATATAAAACTTATTTGGAGAAAAACTTGTGTAGATACCTATATAAATTAAACATTTAAACACTTTCAGGAGGACATTTGTATGGGGGCTAGGTGAAATAATGGACCGATTTCTGCCAGTTTCAATAGGCTTGGTCCTTGGGCCGAACAAATTATATGTACCAAATTTTATCGAAATATCTTCAAAATTGCGACCTGTACTCTGCGCACAAGGTTTACATGGACAACCAGCCAGCCAGACGGACGGACGGACATCGTTTAGTCGACTCAGAAAGCGATTCTGAGTCGATCGGTATACTTTAAGGTGGGCTAGACTAATATTTTTGGGTATTACAAACATCTGCAAAAATTTAATATACCCTCGCCACTATGGTGGTGTAGGGTATAAAAAGTGATTTTTATTCCTGAGGTTAACATATTATGGGTATTACAGTATCGAGGCTATGAAATTTTAGTTAGGTTGTTACATACCATCGGAAAGGCTAATGTGTCTAGTTTCTCTGCGTAAGTTTAATTTTTAAGGTTTACACACAAATATGAAAAAAAATTAAAATAGTGCATATGCTAAAAATGTAAAAACCTTTGTCTTGAGTTACAAAACATTTATTTTGATAGATATCCCAATCGCATCCCACTAAGCGACCAAAAAGCTTTTAAAGGAAAAGACCTAAGCTTTCTTTCGAGAAAAAAAAAAATAGATAAAAAAGGGTCCATTTTGGAAAAAAAAAGTCAAAAAAGTTTTTGATTTTGCAAAAAAAAAGTAAAAAATTTTATGTCTTGAGTTACAAAACATTTTTTTGATAGATATCCCACTCGCATCCCACTAAGCGACAAAAAAGGTGTTAAAGAAAAACACATAAGCTTTCTTCTGAGCAAAAAAAAAATTAAAAAATGGGTCCATTTTTTTAAAAAAAGTCAACAAAGTTTTTGATTTTGCAAAAAAAGTCAAAAAATTTCATATCTTGAGTTACAAAATATTTTTTTTGATAGATATCCCACTCGCATCCCACTAAGCGACCATATAGGTCGCTTAGGAAAAGACCTAAGCTTTCTTAAAAAAAAATAAAAAAAAATAATAAAAAGGGCCCATTTTGAAAAAAAAGTCAAAAATGTTTTTGATGTTTTAAAAAAAAGTCAAAAATATTTTATTTAATTTTTTTTCCAAAGATTGCATAAATAGCAATCTAAACTATTTGGGACACATTTTGCTAAGAACAATAGGTAATAAGTTATATGGATAAGAAAAAACACCTGTTTGGCCAAAATGTCAAATTTTGACCTCCTATAACTCAGAGAGTTCTTGACCGATCTTGTTGAAAAATTGTGTCCGAATTACTATCCAATAGAACTAACATTGGTGCAAATTTCATCCCGATCGGATGACATCGATTTCAAAAGTTGGTTCACTTGACGTGAAATGCCCGAAATATATAAATGTCTTTGTAAGTTTGTTTGTTTATTTGTTTGTTTGAGCATCACGCCTAAACGGCTGAATCGATTTTATTGAAATTTGGAACGTAGATAGATCCTTACTTGGAAGCGTCAATAGGCTATAACTTTTTTCAATACTTGGACCAGAAAGGGGTAAACAGGGGGTAAACAGGGGGAAAACGGGTAAAATTGGTAAAATACTATTAAAATAGTATTTTAAAAAATAGCAATAATATAATTAATCTTTAACAGAGTGATGGTACAAGTAGAGTGCCGCAATAATATATATGGTTAAAACAATCATATATATGATTGTCACAATAACTTGCATGATTGAGTATGTAATAATACACTTAATTATTATTCGATGCTGCACTGAATGATTACTGATCAGTGCTGATGTAAATATCGTCAGTGGTGACTAATCAGTGCTGATGAAAACATCGTCATAGCTGATTAATCAGCACTGATGTAAATATCCTCAGAGCTGACTAACCAGGACTGATGAAAACAACGTCATAGCTGATTAATCAGCACTGATGTAAATATCGTCAGTGCTGATGAAAACATCGTCAGTGCTGACTAATCAGTGCTGATGAAAACATCGTCATAGCTGATTAATCAGTGCTGATGTAAATATCGTCAGTGCTGATGAAAACATCGTCAGTACTGATGAAAACATCGTCAGTACTGATGAAAACATCGTCAGTGCTGATGAAAACATCGTTAGTGCTGATGAAAACATCGTCAGTACTGATGAAAACATCGTCAGTACTGATGAAAACATCGTCAGTGCTGATGAAAATGTCGTCAGTGCTGATGAAAACATTGTCAGTGCTGATGAAAACATCGTCAGTGCTGATGAAAATATCGTCAGTGCTGACTAATCAGTGCTGATGAAAACATTGTCAGTGCTGATGAAAACATCGTCAGTACTGATGAAAACATCGTCAGTGCTGATGAAAATGTCGTCAGTGCTGATGAAAACATTGTCAGTGCTGATGAAAACATCGTCAGTGCTGATGAAAACATCGTCAGTACTGATGAAAACATCGTCAGTGCTGATGAAAACATCGTCAGTACTGATGAAAACATCGTCAGTGCTGATTTAAACATCGTCAGTGCTGATGAAAACATTGTCAGTGCTGATGAAAACATCGTCAGTGCTGATGAAAATATCGTCAGTGCTGACTAATCAGTGCTGATGAAAACATTGTCAGTGCTGATGAAAACAACGTCAGTGCTGATGAAAACATCGTCAGTACTGATGAAAACATCGTCAGTGCTGATTTAAACATCGTCAGTGCTGATGAAAACATCGTCAGTGCTAATTTAAACATCGTCAGTGCTGATGAAAACAACGTCAGTGCTGACTAATCAGTGCTGATGAAAACATCGCCATAGCTGATTAATCAGTGCTGATGTAAATATCGTCAGTGCTGATGAAAACATCGTCAGTACTGATGAAAACATCGTCAGTACTGATGAAAACATCGTCAGTGCTGATGAAAACATCGTTAGTGCTGATGAAAACATCGTCAGTACTGATGAAAACATCGTCAGTACTGATGAAAACATCGTCAGTGCTGATGAAAATGTCGTCAGTGCTGATGAAAACATTGTCAGTGCTGATGAAAACATCGTCAGTGCTGATGAAAATATCGTCAGTGCTGACTAATCAGTGCTGATGAAAACATTGTCAGTGCTGATGAAAACATCGTCAGTACTGATGAAAACATCGTCAGTGCTGATGAAAATGTCGTCAGTGCTGATGAAAATGTCGTCAGTGCTGATGAAAACATTGTCAGTGCTGATGAAAACATCGTCAGTGCTGATGAAAATATCGTCAGTGCTGACTAATCAGTGCTGATGAAAACATCGTCAGTGCTGATGAAAACATCGTCAGTACTGATGAAAACATCGTCAGTGCTGATGAAAACATCGTCAGTACTGATGAAAACATCGTCAGTGCTGATTTAAACATCGTCAGTGCTGATGAAAACATTGTCAGTGCTGATGAAAACATCGTCAGTGCTGATGAAAATATCGTCAGTGCTGACTAATCAGTGCTGATGAAAACATCGTCAGTACTGATGAAAACATCGTCAGTGCTGATTTAAACATCGTCAGTGCTGATGAAAACATCGTCAGTGCTAATTTAAACATCGTCAGTGCTGATGAAAACAACGTCAGTGCTGACTAATCAGTGCTGATGAAAACATCGCCATAGCTGATTAATCAGTGCTGATGTAAATATCGTCAGTGCTGATGAAAACATCGTCAGTACTGATGAAAACATCGTCAGTACTGATGAAAACATCGTCAGTACTGATGAAAACATCGTCAGTGCTGATTTAAACATCGTCAGTGCTGATGAAAACAACGTCAGTGCTGACTAATCAGTGCTGATGAAAACATTGTCAGTGCTGATGAAAACATCGTCAGTGCTGATGAAAACATCGTCAGTGCTGACTAATCAGTGAAAAAATACAAAATTCAACAATAAAAACTATTTTTTTTCGTTAATATATATATATTAAAATATATCAAAGAAAAAACTAATGCATTGAATTAAAATAAATTTGGCACAAACGATATTTCATATTTATACCCGTATTCTGAACTTTATAACAGTGAGAAATCCATAACAAAACTGTATTGAGTACATATGGTAGTTCATAGTAAAAGGATTTTTAGGATTACTATGAGACTAATAGTGTAAAAATTGGTAAGGCAGTTTAAAAGTTATTTGCAATTAAAACCTTTAGTTCTTAATATACTAAACGGCCGAAACGATTTTATTGAAATTTCCAACATAGACTACGACAGGGGTAGCGAAGCGCACCGGGTCAAGCTAGTTGGAACAATAATTTCAATCAAATAAAAAAAGATTAAAAACTGTAAAAATTTTTCAATCTCAGTCCTTAGTTTAACCTGACTATCTTTAATTTTTCAATTCAATTAGTATGAATTAGGCTAAGGTGGCGGGGAAAACTAAGCGCCCAATTAGTATGTAATATGAAATGAATTTGAATCTTATTCTTGTTTTTATTCCTATTATGTTTTCTGAAGCCGAATATATATTTTTTATTTGTTTTTGTATATATTTACATAATATATATTATTACTATATGTATTACTATACTATAAGAGAAAGATCTGTCGCGTACGGTATGTCACGTACGATACATATTAAATATTATTTATTACTAGCACAACGGGTTATGTTGTGCTTCTCCGTTCTTCTTACAATCATAGAAAAAATAATTTATAAAAAGTTAGAAGACTTTAGACATAACAGTTCTTTAGATAGTCGAAAATAATTATTTACTTTGTATGATCTGATACCACTCAATTTCAATACGTACAATGGTACCAAACTAACGTGCAAAGTATTGAGTATTCCATTATTGTAGATCTCCAGATATCTATTAATAACAATTAACAAAATGTGGAAGAATTAACCCAACCTGTTTCGATCAGCCTCACTTTAACACAAACAACGGATACTGGCAGAAATCAATTTAAACGATGTATGTAAACTCTGTCTGTAGTATATCGTTGTTCCGAAACACGTCCAGTTGTTGTTATTCGCAACTACGTACAATGGCAACAAAATAACTTACTCTAAGTATTGAGAATGTCACTATCATAGTTCTTCAGATATTCGATAATAAATATTTACTTTGTATGGGAGGTGCACGTCGCTCCGATCGCCTTATTTTTTGGCATAACAGGACGCTGGCATCAACGTAATTTACACAACGTTAAACGACTCCTACAATTACAGTTCACTTGATCTTCGAATATAACTATATATCACCCATTTCTATTTACTTTAAGCATTACTTAACTATTAAAATTCTACAGATATTCAATTATAACTATTTTCTTTATATGAAAGGGGTTATTCCCACTAAGCGGATCCCTCCCAATTTCAGGTAAACATCGTAAAAATATAAGAAAGTGATTCAAACAAAGCTTAAAGATACTTGATAATATTTATTTTGTACGTAAGGTTCCATGTTCACTAATAATAACCGGCTCAATTTCAGACAAATTACGTTAAATGATATTAAAATGTCTCAGAAAACGCTTGAAGAATCTCTCAATTTTAGTTAACCATATATTCAAAATTGACTATGTACTTTGTATGGAAGGCACACCCACTGTTTCGATCTAGACCATTTCTATCTAAACTCCGTACAGTGATAATAAATTGATTTATATAAATTTTAAATACTTTACAATTATAGTTATCCACGCCCACTAATCCAATTCCGATCATTTTTCGCCAAACTATGTAAAATGATAAGAGAGCTATTCGGACAAAGTTTAAATAATCTTGCCAATATAATTGTTAATAATCTTGCCAATATAATTGTTAAGATATTTAGAAATAACCTTTTCCGATCCCTTAAAGTTTTGGTTAAAACTCATTCATTGAAAAAGAAATTGAATCGTGTAAAGTTTGAAGATTTTCACAATTACAGTCCTCCAGATTTTCAAAAATAACTATTTATTTAATTTTTGAAGTGCCACGCCCACTAATCCCATTCCGAACATTTTCAGCCAAACTATGCAAAATGATATGATATTTAAACATATATGGGTAAATGAAATACAAATAGTATTTTTTATTGGAATTTTTACAATATAAAGGGTTTTCCAACAAGAAGTGTTATTTTGAATCACCAGGTATTTCGGTAACTGTCACTTGAAGTTTTTATTCATTGACATTTGACAAGTAGAAACTACGCCATTACTAAAAATGGAACGATACATGCTTCAACAACGCATTGAAATTATTAAAATTCACTACAAAAATGGTGAAAATCTTGCAGTCAGAGTTCGCAAAACTAAAGCATTTTTGGGTCGTCGTGAAGCACCTTGTCGGGCCGCAATAGAGAAATTGGTGGAAAAATTCAAGCTGTTGTGACATGTTAGTGATGTGAAGAATAAAACCCGTGCACGTCGTTCAAGAACAACTGACAATATTGCTGCTGTAACCCAAAGGGTCATTCCACAAACGTCATTACACCGTATTTTGGATGATATTGATCTGGACAACGTTTACTTTCAACAAGACGGCGCTACGTGTCACGCAAGCAACGAAACCATTGCTCTTTTACGGGAAAAGTTTCCGGACCGTGTTATCCCTCGAAGAGGTGATCACAATTGGCCACCGTGATCTTGTGATTTAACACCCTGCGACTTCTTCATTTGGGGCCACGTGAAAGATTAGGTCTACGCCAACATCCCAGTTTCGATTCAAGACCTCAAAGATAGAATTCATGAGGCTATCGAGGACATAGGGCAGCCACTTTGCGATTCAGCTGATGTTGTTTTTTATTATTAACGGCATATGGAATAAACATCCGATCATTTATCTCAAAAAATTCCATTTTTCTTTGAATACCAAAATAACACCTCTTGTTGGAAAACCCTGCATAATTTTTTGATTTTTTTTTTTAATATTGCAGCTTTGACATATAATTCAAATAAAATGTGCAGCCTCTAAACATTATTCAATTTTGCTAAAATGTTCAGCAGTTGATTTTTACATGAAGCAGAACAATTTTAGACCTTGGGAGCATCTAAAATCCTAAAAGTGCAATATGAGGGACACACTTTTATTTAAGCAGAACGAACAACGTTAATGCAACTTCTTAAGAAGGAGTAATTTCAACAATTTTGAAAAGAAGTTTTTTTGGAATTCAACTGTCACTTAATCCAGATTGCATCGTAGGATAAAAATATACCTTCACAGTTTTATGTTACTCTTTTACATCTTTTTTTTTTTTTTTTGTAAGATTATGTCGTTTAAGCAACATATGTAACATTAATTATTCCTCACTTGAGCAAAAATGTATGGTAGACACCATTTATTACTATAATGTTCATCATACCTCCTGCTCTGCAGCTCCTTCTGCATATGGTTCAGAAAAAATATAATCCATCCAACTTAAATGGAAAATGAATGTGATGTTACATACAGAGAAGAAGAAGAAAGACAATGAAGAGATTTGGAGCACATAAATTCCAGAATTAGAAGCCAACTACTAATTTGGAATATTTTAACTATGACAAAAAAATAAAGAGAAAAGCACTCTAAAATTTTGAGATATTTTATATCTAACTTAAAAAAATGTAGAGTGACAAAATTAACCTAAAAAGAAAAAGTAAATAAATTGAAAAGCTTTTCTTTTTTAGGTGCAAAGTGTTTTAAAGGGTAATGAACAATAGTCACATAACAGACGTTTTCATTACTTAATTCATCAAGATTTATTTAAACCTTTATTTACCTTAAGAAAACTATCAGCAATATTTCATTAGATTAAAATATTGGCTCTTTTAAAATAATGAATAATGTACAAATATTTATTAAGAGAATAATTAACTTACAATAAGAATATTTTATCGCCATTACTATTCATCTGTTTTATTCAAAATACTTTTTCTTAAGTTTCCAAACCCAAACTACCCACATTACATTTTCGACAAACAAGTATTTAGCAATAAATAGAAACAAAATAAATTTCTCTGAACTTCCATTAAAGTCATTTACACACATCAATACGCCATTAATTTGTTTATGAAAAGCGGAAAAATATCGAAAAACTATTGATTCGATTTCATTTGTTATTTCATTAAAGAACTTCAAAAGAACATGAACAAAAAAATATATTTTCGGTTAAATTAATTGAATTTACTAACGATGTTTTCATTTCTTTGTTATTGTGCGAAATCTAAACAACATTGAGTGAGCAGCAAACAACAAGTGAATTTGTACATTTTACTATTTAGTTTCAATAATAAAATTGAATTTTCTCCAATTAACATCAATTAAAAGTGGGTTTTTGTAAATACAAACAACTGGAAACAAATGTACTTTGAAAAAAAAAAAGTATTTTGGCTAAAAACAAAGTGTGGCAAAATGAGTAAAACAAGTCAGGAGGATGTATGCAGCAATGATGAATTTTGTATACCCTGCACTCTCTTAGTTCTCTTTTAGTATATATCAATTGTTGTGTTCATTAAATTTGTATAAAAGAGAAAAACGTTACTTCAAATGCTTATTTGCTTACGAGAAAAGACTCGCATAGGTTGCATGATCGCTCGTTATCGAATGTTATCATAGACATTTCGATACGTTTTATTCGATACTTAAAATATAATAGAATGTCAGAATCTTTATTAGGACCCGAAAGAGCAATCTCTGAAATTTCCACATTTTAATGACGATTCCATCAGCCCATAAACCACAGTAAGCAATGCATTTTTGTGGATTTAATGGTAGTTTGAGAATCTTTTCGGGTTGCTCATTAATCCAATTGCCAGAAAACACAAACTCCGAAGCTTTTGCTTGTCTGCAGACACTCTCAGAGACTCTGTTGGGAATCGAACCCGAAACCCTCAGATTGATAGCTCAGTACACTATTTTTTAGTCTATCGGGGCACTCTCTAAGTACACGAAACTCATATCTCACAGAACTCTTATTTTGCTTATAAATCTGAATAATTTGGAGACATAGTTGCAATATGAGTCTTTCCATCATGAATTGTCAAATAATCTATATAAATATATAAATGTCTTTGTAAGTTTGTTTGTTTGTTTGTTTGAGCATCACGCCTAAACGGCTGAATCGATTTTATTGAAATTTGGAACGTAGATAGATCCTTACTTGGAAGCGTCAATAGGCTATAACCTTTTTCAATACTTGGACCAGAAAGGGGTAAACAGAGGGTAAACAGGGGGAAAACGGGTAAAATTGGTAAAATACTATTAAAATAGTATTTTAAAAAATAGCAATAACATAATTAATCTTTAACAGAGTGATGGTACAAGTAGAGTGCCGCAATAATATATATGGTTAAAACAATCATATATATGATTGTCACAATAACTTGCATGATTGAGTATGTAATAATACACTTAATTATTATTCGATGCTGCACTGAATGATTACTGATCAGTGCTGACTAATCAGTGCTGATGTAAATATCGTCAGTGGTGACTAATCAGTGCTGATGAAAACATCGTCATAGCTGATTAATCAGCACTGATGTAAATATCGTCAGTGCTGACTAATCAGTGCTGATGAAAACATCGTCATAGCTGATTAATCTCCTCTGATGTAAATATCCTCAGAGCTGACTAACCAGTACTGATGAAAACAACGTCATAGCTGATTAATCAGCACTGATGTAAATATCGTCAGTGCTGATGAAAACATCGTCAGTGCTGACTAATCAGTGCTGATAAAAACATCGTCATAGCTGATTAATCAGCACTGATGTAAATATCGTCAGTGCTGATTAAAACATCGTCAGTGCTGACTAATCAGTGCTGATAAAAACATCGTCATAGCTGATTAATCAGTGCTGATGTAAATATCGTCAGTGCTGACTAATCAGTGCTGATGAAAACATCGTCAGTGCTGATGAAAACATCGTCAGTACTGATGAAAACATCGTCAGTGCTGATGAAAACATCGTCAGTGCTGATGAAAACAACGTCAGTGCTGACTAATCAGTGCTGATGAAAACATCGTCATAGCTGATTAATCAGTGCTGATGTAAATATCGCCAGTGCTGATGAAAACATCGTCAGTGCTGATGAAAACATCGTCAGTGCTGATGAAAATATCGTCAGTGCTGACTAATCAGTGCTGATGAAAACATCGTCAGTGCTGATGAAAACATCGTCAGTGCTGATGGAAACAACGTCAGTGCTGATGAAAACATCGTCAGTACTGATGAAAACATCGTCAGTACTGATGAAAACATCGTCAGTACTGATGAAAACATCGTCAGTGCTGACTAATCAGTGCTGATGAAAACATCGTCAGTGCTGATGAAAACATCGTCAGTACTGATGAAAACATCGTCAGTGCTGATGAAAACATCGTCAGTGCTGATGAAAACAACGTCAGTGCTGACTAATCAGTGCTGATGTAAATATCGTCAGTGCTGATGAAAACATCGTCAGTGCTGATGAAAACATCGTCAGTACTGATGAAAACATCGTCAGTACTGATGAAAACATCGTCAGTGCTGATGAAAACATCGTCAGTGCTGATGAAAACATCGTCAGTACTGATGAAAACATCGTCAGTGCTGACTAATCAGTGCTGATGAAAACATCGTCAGTGCTGATGAAAACATCGTCAGTACTGATGAAAACATCATCAGTGCTGATGTAAATATCGTCAGTGCTGATGAAAACATCGTCAGTGCTGATGAAAACATCGTCAGTACTGATGAAAACATCGTCAGTGCTGATGAAAACATCGTCAGTGCTGACTAATCAGTGCTGATGAAAACATCGTCAGTGCTGATGAAAGCATTGTCAGTGCTGATGAAAACATCGTCAGTACTGATGAAAACATCGTCAGTACTGATGAAAACATCATCAGTGCTGATGAAAACATTGTCAGTGCTGATGTAAATATCGTCAGTGCTGACTAATCAGTGCTGATGAAAACATCGTCAGTGCTGATGAAAACATGGTCATAGCTGATTAATCAGTGCTGATGTAAATATCGTCAGTGCTGATAAAAACATCGTCAGTACTGATGAAAACATCGTCAGTGCTGATGAAAACAACGTCAGTGCTGACTAATCACTGCTGATGTAAATATCGTCAGTGCTGACTAATCAGTGCTGATGAAAACATCGTCAGTGCTGATGAAAACATCGTCATAGCTGATTAATCAGCACTGATGTAAATATCGTCAGTGCTGACTAATCAGTGCTGATGAAAACATCGTCATAGCTAGGGATGCCAAACGGGACTGGGTTTTACAAATCCCGGGATTCGGGATTTTAGAAATGTAAATCCCGGGATTTTTCGTGATTTCGAGATTTTTCGGGACTTCGGGATTTTAGTTAAACGTAAAAAAATACAAAATTCTACAATAAAAACTATTTTTTTTCGTTAATATATATATATTAAAATATATCAAAGAAAAAACTAATGCATTGAATTAAAATAAATTTGGCACAAACGATATTTCATATTTATACCCGTATTCTGAACTTTATAACAGTGAGAAATCCATAACAAAACTGTATTGAGTACATATGGTAGTTCATAGTAAAAGGATTTTTAGGATTACTATGAGACTAATAGTGTAAAAATTGGTAAGGCAGTTTAAAAGTTATTTGCAATTAAAACCTTTAGTTCTTAATATACTAAACGGCCGAAACGATTTTATTGAAATTTCCAACATAGACTACGACAGGGGTAGCGAAGCGCACCGGGTCAAGCTAGTACAGAATAAAAATTAAATGACAGTATGACACCAGTCGAATGAATCTAGTAGTCGATCGAACGTTCCACTTCATTGGATAAAAAAAAATTACTATTACTTGACTCTAATTTCATGATCTGGAAATGCAGTATTTATTTCCAAACGGTTGCGGCTTCGCAAAATACTAAAGTACAGAAAAATAGTAGTATTTATATCAGCGGAAACGTTGAACCTCTTCGCAGTAAACAAGATGCATTTATGAGTTTCATGATCACGCGTTAAAGTCTGCCAGGAGAATCATACGAATATCGCGATTCTATGCCAATATTCCCACTATTTACATTACTTTTTTAGCTATACAGAAATTATAAATATGTGTAATGCATTTTGGGGAATAACAAACGATTTAACAAACTTATATTTATACACACTTACCCTACACATTGTGAAGGATACAATAAAGGAGCAGGGAAAAGAAAAAGAGTAGAGAGTGAGGTGGAATAAACAATAATAATGAAACAAAAAATCATTAATAATTGATTTAACAACTACTTGTACATTTGGACTTTTCTATGCGAGCAAGGGGTTTTTAATATAAATGTGACGGGGAAATAAATGGTTAACTTAATAAGTAATAAAAATAAACTAAAATTAAAGTTTACTTAATTTAAAGATACAATTTCTCAAAAAGTTTGTTCTAGCAATATCAGTTGGTGATCTGGATTAAAGAACAAAATTATTATAATACTGAACACATACATTTTACACCAAAAACAACTTGGGGCGATTATTACAACTTGCCTTTATGTTCGTAATACTAAAAGGTAACTTTAAAGCTTCCTTCTTCTATTACCTAAAGTTACCTTTTACTATTCTGAGCATAAAGGCAAGTTGTAATAATGGCACTTAGAATGTTACATTAGATCATGCCGAATAGACAAACAAAAATGTGTGAATAAGTACACACAGAAAACAGATTGGTTGTAAAATGGTTCCAATTATAAAAATTTAATAATCTAAACTAACAGTTGATTGTATTTATTAAAAAATGATTACCTTAATATATTTTCTGTGTTAAGGATTATAAAAACATTATTGCAATTGAATTATGGTTCAGACTATTCCTATATAGGTTGATTTAACCGAATTGTCTATTTATAAATTTTTTGCTACTAATTCGATACACACAACCTACTAAATTCTGTTATAATATGTTTAAATTCGGAATATTGATGACTATAACCAAATTGTTCGGCTGTGATATTAAAAGTTGAATACCATAATCACAACCGAATGAAATTTTAAATTGGTAGATTATATTTTGAAGTTTTTAAATAATAAAACAAACAATTTTAAATTACAGAATCAAATAAATTATGAAAAACAAGAAAGAAAAGGGTATTTTAGAAATTCTTGGTAAGAATAATATTTCGATAAATATGTATGTACATATGTACACTAACATGTGGCCAATAACCAATAAGTGCTTGCATTTTTGTGTGCCTACATACGTACATTCATATGTATGTAAATTTAGTAGAAATATATTTTCTCATATTCTATATTCTATATAGGAATTTTGGCACAAATCTTTTGAGAAGAAATTGTAATGACTGGTGCCAACACTACAAATCCATTTCTAACAACTTCTATAGGTTTTTGATTACTACGACTTCGGCCAATATCGTAAGTCCCTGCAAAACTCTGCAGTCTTCAGTTTGTGTACGACTTTAGTTGCTGATTCAACCACACGATTTATCTTAAAATCTGAAAATAGACCTGTACCACTGACCAAATTTAACTGCAGAGGTGTCCAGTCTATCATACAATTATTTATGTTAAGTATATTTTTAAAATATAATTGTATTGCACGTTTTTATTTTTGAGAATTTATTTTGTATTTTTAATAAAAGGAATTGAAAGAAAATGTCAAATAATTCACAATAGTTAAATATATTTTATACCGAAAACAGTTGGGTGCACCAATATCATAGAATAAATTCAGTAATTACAATCGAATTTTGTGATAGTACACAGAACCTCATAAATTCGATTGGCGACAAATTCGGTTGTGATCACGAATCTGTTTTCTCTGTGTATAACAAACGTTCAAATGGAAGAAAATAGGAATATGAACTCTTATTCTTGGCCACACTTATATCATATTCCGTTGTTTTCAAAATCTCGTATTTATCACCTGGCCTGCAGAAGCAAATTTTGTATATGAAAGGCAAATTTTAAAGTAATCCTTTGTGATAACTTCGAAATCGATGGAGAATATTTTGATAAGTGAATATATGGCTAATATGCTTCTCAAGTAATGCAGAAAAAAATATTCTAAAAATTATACACGTCATCGGAATTGATTTTCATTGGTCAACACTTAAAATTTGCCATTATTTTGTAAACATATCAAAACTAAGGTAGCCAAAATATTTGGTCAAAATTTTGGAAATTTTGGAAATTACGGGTGTGGCATGCTGGTAATCATAAGTATTTAATTTAATTTTAGAAAAAAGCTAATTTTTAATATTTGATCAATTATAAATGATCATAGCTAAACTATTATCGATAATGGACTGAAATTTGTTTTCTAAACTGGTTGAATTGTATTCTTTAAAAACTGTATACATGGCCTGTGTAAGGTGTTATAAAATATTTTGTATAGTACTATATTTACGTCAAAATTTAATTTTTAGGAAAGTAACTTTTAAGGATAAAAAAATACATCACCCAGATAAAGTTGAAAGTGTTCTCTTTAATCATATATATAATTTCATAAACGCCTGGACCCGCCCGTACATATTTTTTAATATTAACAATTTTTCTTCAAATAACGCTAATATTCTTTATATTATTAATGGCATTTTAATTTAAATTTTTATTTAAATCTTTGTAGTCATTTTCATTTTACATGCTTATATTTATGAGTCTAATATACGCGAAGCCTTAACTATTGGAGTTCAAGAAGTTATCGGCACATTAAAAAAATACTAAAATATCTCAATCGTTTCAAAGTTACAGAGTTTTGACCGATGAAAAACAATTGTGAGCAACTGTGCGTCCCAGGCAAGAATACAGCATGTATTTTGAATGCGTCCTTGATGCAAAAAAGTAATAAAATACTCGAGCAAAAATTTAATGATATAATTTGAGACCTAGAGCAAGTTTGGAAGGTTCTGACAATTTGTATGTGCTTAAATTGTTTACTGGTTCAACATTTTCAGTTAATTTTTTCATAATATTCCTGCCAATTTTTTTAAACTGATTTTACTAATTTTCAACACCAATAAAATTTAAAATTATTAGAGTAAATATATAAGTTTTAATTTAGCCATAAAAATGGCTAAATGAAAATAAAAAAGGTTAAAAAAATGGCTTAAGGCTAAATCAATTTTTTTGAGGCTAAACAAGATTGAAAAGGGCTAAATTTAGCCAGAAAAGGGCTAAATTGGCAACACTGCTAAGACCCAAAAACATAGAGAAGAGACACTCCGATTTGTCTAACAAAAATAAAACAAATCACATGTCTGATACAACAACAAAATTGTTATTGTGCATGTTTACAGTAATCATTGCTACATTTTTAAAAGTTTTTCACAACATTATAGTCACAGTAACTATTTACCTGATTGTGGTAACTCACACACAGTGGTTTATAAACGTTTTTTTTTTTTTGGAAATAATTCGGTATCTCGGGAACTATTAAAGATATTGTTACGAAATTTCACATGGTTGGAGCTGAGGTGGTTTTGAGTTTATTTGCATTTGTTCAGCTTCTTAGCGGTAACAAATCGCCAAAAGTCCATTTATGATCCAAATTTAAAATATGAATAGTCCTTAAGAAGATCTACAACAAATACACTTACTTATGTAGGTTATCTCTATTAGTTGAAGAGATATTTAGGTTTATTGATTTATTTTTTTTTTTAATACGGATAAAATAGGAATAGCTTGCTAACAGCTATCTTGTCCCTATAAAAAGTTACACGCATCCAAATTTGGAACATATAAAAAAGGGCGTATTTTTTAAGTTTTTTCCCAAAAAATTCCGTATATTTCTTCTTTTGTAGAAAAAATGTTTAATAATAATCTTCATGTTCTAACGATTTCAACAATATCAAATACTTATATAAAAAGTCTTTATTTACTCTTCAGAAGTTTCACAAACCTTGCCCCCTTTGAAAAATTATAACGTTTTTTTCATATAAACCACTGTGTTACTGTAAACGAGTATATGTTTTTGACAATTATTTTTATGATTAGGGTTTTACCATATTATGTTATGGCCATAACTAAAGCACCCATCAGTGAATATTATATTTTTTTATAAAAACAAAATTTTAAATTTTAATTATGTACTAGCTTGACCCGGTGCGCTCAAACAAACAAACTTACAAACACATTTATATATTTATATGTATTATTATCAATTGATAATATATTTACTATTGATAAACAAATACTTTTAAATTTAATATTTCTATAAGAGGTAACTTTAAATCAAAAGATAAAACGGACAAAACTAGAGTTTCCAATTCGGTTTTAACCGAAACCGCGTTTTTTCAAGGCCTAAAACCGAAACCGACAATTATTCTTCGGTTTTCACTTTTAATCTATTTTCACTAGAAAAAATCAAAATTTAGAAATGAGAAACAAACTTTTTCATCCAATATTCATCCAATGTTTAATATCCTGCTTATAGGTTCATTATTATAGAAATTTCTGTTACCTCAATATCATTATGCCCTCTACCCTTGATTCTTTCTTTACTCAGAAGCATATCAACCAACTATTATGTATATACAATAAGTAAAATAATTTGTTATAATTAAAAAGTACCAATTTTCCTTTATCCTCGTAAACACTCGTCAAATTTGAACTTTAAATTTGTTTAGCAGTTCCTATATTATCAACTGATTTAATAGTTGATAAATTATCACAAAACCGAACCGAAACCGATCGGTTTTAAATTTTTTAAAACCGAAACCGCGGTTTCGAAATTCTTCGTTTTTTTGGAAACTCTAGACAAAACTAATTTATATTTTGTTGCAAATCCTTTGCTTTGGATGACACAAGAATATTTCTTAGGCATAGAAGATATTATGTTTTTTATGAAATTAATCGTGAAAATTACCGATCCTTATTTCTGCAATTTTCACGATTTATTTTCATATTATCAATCTCCCACAAGTTCTCAATCGCGAGATTGACCAGGCTAATGAAGAACTTGAATCTTATTGATCTGTAGCCTAGTCTTAAAAATTTTGGAGGTGTGCTTAGGATCATTATCCTGTCGGAACCTCCCTATAAGTGGCATCTCTTCACTGGCATAAGGCAACATTACATCTTTCAATATATCACGGTACATGGACCGATCCATAATCCCATTAACTTTATGAATTGGCACAATTCCTTGACCAGAAAAGCAACCCCACACCATTACACTGCCCCCTCCATGTTTAATTGTTCCTTTGCAATACTTAGGATTTAGTCTTTCTACTTTTCGTCTGCGAACACGCCTTATTCCATTGGAACTTTTTATTTGTATTTGGATTCGTCAGAGAACAGTACAGTCTTTCATTTTTTGACACTCCAGTCAATGTGGGCTTTGGCAAACTCCAGTCTAGCTTTCTTGTTCTTAGCTGATATAAATGGTTTTTTGCTGGTCGTCGGCTGAATAATCGTACTTCTACTGCTCTTCTACGGATTGTTATTTCGCTAGCGCATAATCTTAAACTTGTTCTTACTTAACTAGCAGATGCTGTAGGATCTTTTTGCATTGCTCCAGAATGCCCAGATGATATACGACCAGTCTGCAAAAACTTTGGAATCAGCCGGGTAATAACTGATCTGTTAATTGAATATTGTTTACTCAATTCATGCCGTAATAAGCCCGGCTTCCAGTCTTCAATAAATTTAATTTTAAATTCACGGGAGTACTTGTTACTTGCCATCCATTGTTTTTTTACAATAAACTGTAAAGAATTTAAATTATACAGACTACGCCTTCCTTTATTAGCATCTTCTGGAATTTTTAAGTTGCAAATATGCAGTAGCATAGTAAAATTTTTAAACATCTTATAAGGGGGTGCTTTTGTTTTGTCCGTCGCGTTTTGTGTTTTTGTATGTTTTATCATTTTAAATTAATTGTTCATAAAATACATCCCAAAAATTATGGTATGAAAAAATCCTTTGAGGAGGTGCTTTAGTTATGGCCAATACTGTATATGATTGATACAATCATATTAATCGTAAGTTAACCATATTATGGTTACCACAGTCATGTAAATAGTTACTGTGACTTTAATATTGTTAAAAAACTTTTAAAAATGTTGAAATGGTTACTGTAAACATGCACAAAGCTCTGTATTACATATTTTTCGAGTTACAGTAGGGTCTAGACAATGGTGAGCAACAATAAAATAAAATATTTATTAAATAAAAGCGAATTTCAACGTCAACTTTGAACTAGGAGTTTCTATGAGCTATAACACATGAACTATAGCTTATTTAGTTGAGAATAAATATGAGAAACTTTGGTAAAAATAATGAAAAATATGAGCCAATAAAAAACCCATTTTCCATTGTATGGGAGCATATTGTTGGCTATTGGGTGTATGACTTAAAAATTAGGGATTTTTAAAATTTTTAGCTTGTGTTTTAAAGCATTTGTACAACAAAAATTTATTCAAAGTATTGGCCATTTTTAACTATGACCTTTTCATCAGGATTCCGCGCCAAAAGAAATGCTCATCTTTTGAGGCCAAGAACGAATCAAGCCAATTTCGGATAATCTTTTCTAAAGTGAAGTATTCCAGAGAAAGCTTTCTGCATCAATGTTTGAAACAAATAGTAGTCGGAAGGGGCACGGTCTGAGGCAAATCTTCCAACTACTTCATTCTAAATACTTTTTAACAGGTACTACAACATTCGGCCGAGAGTTGTCATAATAGAATAATTCGGTTACATGTCTGGTAGCATATTCTGGCCAATGCTCGCTTCAAACAAATATGTTGTGGTTACCTGTGATGGTCTGATCAGTTTTCAGGAGCTGCCACCATATACAGAGAATTACCTTAGCGCCATGAATATCTAGCTTTGGTGTCGATTCGACTGGTTGGCCGGGGTTACGCTTCGGATTATTGTAATTGATTTTTCATCGCAAGTAATGATTCGGTGCAAAAACGATTTTCTTTTAAAGCATTCAAGGCATCCTTTCGGACATGCCAAATAGTCTTACAAGGTCTCTCGGCTTCAATTAGTATGGTACCCAATTTCCCTGCTTTTTCATGAATCCTACTGCTCGCAAACGTTTCGCGAAAATGTAGCTGCTAATGAGTAGCTCCCAATGATTTTTCAAGCTCTTGTTGAGTTTTACAACAAACTTTTTGGCTGGCCTGGGCGATCTTTGTCTTCCGTGTCAAAATCACCACTTCTGAACAGCACAAATCATCTATCGAACGTTGCAATCGGTGTACTTCAGCGGCAGTTTTTTCAAATTAAAGAAGTAAAGCAAAACTTCCCTCATATGACGCTTTGTTGGCACAAAATTCGACATTTTCGAAGCATGAAAAACATTGTTGCTTACACTATAGTGTTCAATAACTAAGTAAGAATAGATGATAGATATGACACTTCAAAATGTCACATAAGTGATTAAAAACAAAAACCGTGTTCAAAAGATACGTCATTTATTGTAAATCCCGCATTTTTAAGTCATAAACCCAATATTTTAAAAAATATATTTCGATTTATTCTGAAGACAAACATTTGTGTAATTTTGTTCAGCTAGATTAGGGATTTGAACTACAGTGCTTTGTCAACTTATTTTTAATTTTTGTAAATTTGAAACCCTTCATAATTCAGGAAAAAATTAACGTTTCCGCTAAAATATCATTATCGAACTAATCCAATTTCCCGTTACCTATAAACCGTTTCGAATCGGCCCAAAAACTTGATTTCTCATCTCCGATGTTATCATTCATACATATCTGAAAACACAACCAGCAAACCCCGCAATATCATCCTAGACAACAACCAATTAAATTATTTGTATTCTATCGCAAATGATATACTTCCTATCACATAAGTTATCAAAATCATAGAAACCCTTCATAAAATGGCCCAAGCAGTCCATAGAGAATTCACCTAAAAACTAATTGCAATCTTTGTTCCGGTTCTTAAAAAAAAAAAAATAACAGAAAATAAAACGAAAAAAGATGAAATTAAAAAAAGCAACTTAAAAGCAGTAACAAAATAATGATGTTTGTTGATTCACATCACACACAACACAATGCGGTGGCGGTAACGACGGCGGTGTTGGTCGAATGAGAAATAAATGAATTTTTGATTGCTTAATATTTACGTTTTTTTAAACATTCTACTTCAACACCGGTACAAAAATGAAACAAATATTAAAACCAAACTGCACGATTGGTGAGACAGAGTAGTGTACATGTGGTTAAAAGGAAACTTTTGTACAAGGACTTTTTGGCAAATAAAAACTTTGCTTTTTATATTTGAAGTTTTTTCTTTAATAAACGAAAAAAAAAAATTATTACCTTCTACTTGGCACCATAATTTATAGCATTTAATTTTTCATTTTAGCCAGTGATGCTGCTTTTTTAAGACTTCCTTTTTTGGTTTCTATTGTTGACGTCTTGTTAGAACCCCTAGAGATTCATTACTTTCTAATATACATAAATACATACTCAAATTTGACTTTAAGTTGTTTTATTTAATTTTTTTCTGTTGTTATTTAATGCGAGGAAGGTATTCAATCAGTTAGACTTGAGTAAAATGTTTAAGATGCTAAGTTAAATATTTCAAAATAAAATTGACTTACCAGAAGTAACCGCAATTGTTATGAAAATTTCGCAGCACCTAAAAGTAGACAAAGAATTTCGTTATACAATAGATATATAAGGAAAATCAAAAATTTTGGAGAATAGATGAAACTGAATTCAAATAGCTAGTATACAAAAAATCTGTGTCATACAGTGGTTGACAATACAATAAAATCAGCTAGTTATTGTTCCGTTGAAACTACCTTCTATATTTTTATCATGATGCTACATATCGTTACCTTAATATGGATAGGCTATAACTCGTGTGTTTTTTGTAAGCTCAGATTTTCGTTTATTTCAATAAATGGTCCGCTCATATATCATATTTACCCAAAAAATCTCGACATAAAAAACACGAGTTAGGGCCTTTCTATATTAAGGTAACGATATGAAAACTAATTTTGAAAAAAAATGTTTTGAATTAAAAATAAAATTACTTCCAAAATGTCAAAGACTTTAGAGTAACCCTCCCAATTTGTAGAAAAGTTTATAACGCTTTTAGAATAATTATAATCTTTGCACAGAAAATAGAATGTAATTTACAATATACTTGTGTACTACTTATATCTACTTTATCCCTCCAGCTAAAAGACGCGTCAAATTTAAATTGCTTTCATTATTATTATTTAGAATGTTTGTAATAAAACTGCCACTTTTATACATTATTTATTTTATTTCAATGTCTTTCTCTAGTTTACTTTTGCAACCACTTTTTCATCCTCAGTTATGAGCATAATTTCATAAAGTCTGAAACGAAGCTTGTTGCTGTGTTGTTTGTGAAAAATGTGTCCAATTAACAGCACTTGTACAATATACAAGATTCATTCATACTTTCATGCATCCATCCATTCATTCATTTATTGTGGTTATTGCCAAATATTCTCAGAAAAATTTATTTTAATAAAGTTTCGCACAAAGATGTTGATGGCTTTTTTTGGCTGGTTGGATCGTTGATGGTTATTTAACTTTATTATATCATTCTTTGATATATATATTTTTTTTCTATCGTTGTGGTGCTTTTGTCAGGTTAATGCAGAATATTTGTGTGGGACTAGGGTTTTTAATTTCCCGGCCTGTTTTTGATTCCTGGGAATCGGCGAATTTTTTCGTAAGTTCCCGTTTACCTGAGAATTCCCGAAATAAATATATAATTATAATGTAAATTGAAAATATTAAAGCCAAAATTCATATAACTTAATGTTACAATCATTATGTGTGTATGTTATATGTACACTAGAGTGACAATCAGTTGTATGGAAAAAAATTTGAGTTCGATTTTTGAAGAGTGCCGGGTGGAATATTGTGACACAAGGTCTAAAAGATAAGTACTGAAAATTTGAGCCCAATCGGACAACGATTTCGGGACGCGCATCGAGGTCAAAGGTCAGATATATACAAAATTTTACTATTTATATGAAATAAATTTGTGAAACTCCTTAACTTTCTGCATTATGTTACAGAAATATGTAGATTTATTTATATTAATGAAAATTACAGTCAAAAAAATATTTTTCAGATTAAACCTATATCTCTTTTGGGTCAAATTGACCCACAAACTGTATTATCGTTAAAATTCAGAAAAAATTAAAATTTTGCAAAAACTGAAAAAAATTTGTTGCCAATCGAATGATACTTTAGTTAACGAATTTTACAAAATTTGGTTGCTTCAACTGAAATTGTTCTTTATCAACTGACTTTCTGTTGATAGAACCGAACAATCCTGTATGTGCAACCAAATCATTCGATTAGCAACAAATTCATCTACATAAAGTAAACTTTATAATTTAATGTCTTATTATTTACAAAATATAAAGGTTTAAATAGCACATAGATACGTACTGATTCTGACCATTAACACATTAATATGTGTCTGATTGAAAATTTGCCATATAATTTTTCATAAGGAGTGAGATCGTAAAATTCTTAACACACGTTTTTCATTAAAACTTTTAACCCAAGTATTATTTGATTTTTTTTTTTGATAGTTACCTTTGTAAAACATGTCAGTTATTATGTTTAATGTCAACTATATTCAGTTGTTGTTAATCTTATTAAAATGAGTGACCAGAAAAAAGTGCGTACTAAAATTATTAAATATTTTCAACAAAACCCAACTTGGTCCTACAAAAAGTTGGCCAAGCATTCAAAGGTCTGCCGTCAAACTATTTCAAATATTATTAACCCGGTAATGTTTAATAACATTGGAAATAGGAGAACTTGTGCGTTGATAGAAAACCTGGTTCAGGTAGAAGGAATGGTCCACATGATGTTTCTAACGCCAAAAAAATAGAAAGCATTTTCAAAAGTGTTCCCAACACATCCGGTAGGAAAGCAGCCCGGTTAGCACAGTGCTCGGACTATTTGTACGAAAAGTTAAAGCTAATGCAGGTTTAAAAACATACAAGGCTCAAAAAGTTCCTGACAGAATCTCGGCTAAAATTTTATACAAAAAATACACCTCTGAATAATGGATGACGAAACGTGCGTATGGAACATTTTTCGCAGTTCCGAGTGAATAATGTTTTTGTTGCTGATGCTCGAGGGAATGTGGTAGAAAAGTTTAGGATCCAAAAGCAGAAAATTTCCCAAAAAGTTCTTGGCATGGCAAGCAATATGCAGTTGCGGTATAAGAAGCCAAACATATGTTACAAGGGCTCTTTAAATATCGAAATTTACATCAAGGAATGTTGGAGGATGATTCCATTCATAAGACTTCTTAATGTGTACACTTACTTTTGGCCTGATTTCGCATCCTGTCACTATGGAAGCAAGGTATTGAGTGGTACAAGAACAATAATGTGGTATTTGGATCAAGAGAGGTAAATCCTCCAAACTGCCCGAAGCTAAGACCAGTGGAGAGATATTGGGCTCTTGTTAAAAGAGAATTGAAGAGCACAAAAAAGGTGTCCAAAAGTATGGTAGATTCTAAACGGAGATAGACAACCTGTTCGAGCAAAGTGACAGAAAGCACTATAAAAACGTTAATGGAAGGGTTTCCGAAAAAGGTTCGAAATTTCATCACTAGTGATTAAAACTATAAAAATATTTTTTTTTGTAAATTGTAATAATAATTTCAATCAAATAAAAAAAACTGAAAACTGTAAGTTTAGTGGTTTCGTTTTTATTAACATATATGTATGTTAAGAATTTTTCGATCTCACTCCTTATAAAAACTCAAAGATGAAATTTACCAATTTGGTTTGATTTGTTGGTTGGGTTTCTTACACAAAATCAAGAGGATTTTGAATTTTCATAATACTCGTACAATGTCTGCAAAACACACTCACTTCTGTCATTATTACCAATCATCGGTCAATTTAGGAAAATAAATAATCAAAATGATGAATTTGTTTTTTCAGTCAGTTTTTTTACTTACAAGCGCTAAAAAATTATTTGTTTGGATTTTTATGTCAAATTCGTGTTACACATTTTTAATCCATATCTATATAAATATATAAATGTCTTTGTAAGTTTGTTTGTTTGTTTGTTTGTTTGTTTGTTTGTTTGTTTGTTTGTTTGTTTGTTTGTTTGTTTGTTTGTTTGTTTGTTTGTTTGTTTGTTTGTTTGTTTGTTTGTTTGTTTGTTTGTTTGTTTGTTTGTTTGTTTGTTTGTTTGTTTGTTTGTTTGTTTGTTTGTTTGTTTGTTTGTTTGTTTGTTTGTTTGTTTGTTTGTTTGTTTGTTTGTTTGTTTGTTTGTTTGTTTGTTTGTTTGTTTGTTTGTTTGTTTGTTTGTTTGTTTGAGCATCACGCCTAAACGGCTGAATCGATTTTATTGAAATTTGGAACGTAAATAGATCCTTACTTGGAAGCTATAGGCTATAACTTTTTTCAATACTTGGACCAGAAAGGGGTAAACAGGGGAAAACGGGTAAAATTGGTAAAATACTATTAAAATAGTATTTTAAAAAATAGCAATAATATAATTAATCTTCAACAGAGTGATGGTACAAGTAGAGTGCCGCAATAATATATATGGTTAAAACAATCATATATATGATTGTCACAATAACTTGCATGATTGAGTATGTAATAATACACTTAATTATTACTCGATGCTGCACTGAATGATTACTGATCAGTGCTGATGTAAATATCGTCAGTGGTGACTAATCAGTGCTGATGAAAACATCGTCATAGCTGATTAATCAGTGCTGATGTAAATATCGTCAGTGCTGACTAATCAGTGCTGATGAAAACATCGTCAGTACTGATGAAAACATTGTCAGTGCTGATGAAAACATCGTCAGTGCTGATGAAAACATCGTCAGTGCTGATGAAAACATCGTCAGTGCTGATTTAAACATCGTCAGTGCTGACTAATCAGTGCTGATGAAAACATCGTCATAGCTGATTAATCAGTGCTGATGTAAATATCGTCAGTGCTGATGAAAACATCGTCAGTGCTGACTAATCAGTGCTGATGTAAATATCGTCAGTGCTGATGAAAACATCGTCAGTACTGATGAAAACATCGTCAGTGCTGATGAAAACATCGTCAGTGCTGATGAAAACATCGTCAGTGCTGATTTAAACATCGTCAGTGCTGATGAAAACAACGTCAGTGCTGACTAATCAGTGCTGATGAAAACATTGTCAGTGCTGATGAAAACATTGTCAGTGCTGATGAAAACATCGTCAGTGCTGATGAAAACATCGTCAGTGCTGATGAAAACATCGTCAGTACTGATGAAAACATCGTCAGTGCTGATGAAAACATCGTCAGTGCTGATTTAAACATCGTCAGTGCTGATGAAAACATCGTCAGTGCTGATGAAAACATCGTCAGTTCTGATGAAAACATCGTCATAGCTGATTAATCAGTGCTGATGTAAATATCGTCAGTGCTGATGAAAACATCGTCAGTGCTGATGAAAACATCGTCAGTGCTGATTTAAACATCGTCAGTGCTGATGAAAACAACGTCAGTGCTGACTAATCAGTGCTGATGAAAACATTGTCAGTGCTGATGAAAACATTGTCAGTGCTGATGAAAACATCGTCAGTGCTGATGAAAACATCGTCAGTACTGATGAAAACATCGTCAGTGCTGATGAAAACATCGTCAGTGCTGATTTAAACATCGTCAGTGCTGATGAAAACATCATCCGTACTGATTAAAACATCGTCAGTGCTGATGAAAACATCGTCAGTGCTGATGAAAACATCGTCATAGCCGATTAATCAGTGCTGATGTAAATATCGTCAGTGCTGACTAATCAGTGCTGATGAAAACATTGTCAGTGCTGATGAAAACATCGTCAGTACTGATGAAAAAATCGTCAGTGCTGATGAAAACATCGTCAGTGCTGATGAAAACATCGTCAGTGCTGATTTAAACATCGTCAGTACTGATGAAAACATCGTCAGTGCTGATGAAAACATCGTCATAGCTGATTTAAACATCGTCAGTGCTGATGAAAACAACGTCAGTGCTGACTAATCAGTGCTGATGAAAACATTGTCAGTGCTGATGAAAATATTGTCAGTGCTGATGAAAACATCGTCAGTGCTGATGAAAACATCGTCAGTGCTGATGAAAACATCGTCATAGCTGATTAATCAGTGCTGATGCAAATATCGTCAGTGCTGATGAAAAAAACATCGTCAGTGCTGATGAAAACATCGTCAGTGCTGACTAATCAGTGCTGATGAAAACATCGTCATAGCTGATTTAAACATCGTCAGTGCTGATGAAAACAACGTCAGTGCTGATGAAAACATTGTCAGTGAAAACATCGTCAGTGCTGATGAAAACATCGTCAGTGCTGATGAAAACATCGTCAGTGCTGACTAATCAGTGCTGATGAAAACATCGTCATAGCTGATTAATCAGTGCTGATGTAAATATCGTCAGTGCTGACTAATCAGTGCTGATGAAAACATCGTCATAGCTGATTTAAACATCGTCAGTGCTGATGAAAACAACGTCAGTGCTGATGAAAACATCGTCAGTGCTGATGAAAACATCGTCAGTGCTGATGAAAACATCGTCAGTGCTGACTAATCAGTGCTGATGAAAACATCGTCATAGCTGATTAATCAGTGCTGATGTAAATATCGTCAGTGCTGACTAATCAGTGCTGATGAAAACATCATCAGTGCTGATGAAAACATTGTCATAGCTGATTAATCAGCACTGATGTAAATATCGTCAGTGCTGATGAAAACATCGTCAACGCTGATGAAAACATCGTCATAGCTGATTAATCAGCACTGATGTAAATATCGTCAGTGCTGATGAAAACATCGTCATAGCTGATTAATCAGCACTGATGTAAACATCGTCAGTGCTGACTAATCAGTACTGATGAAAACATCGTCATAGCTAGGGATGCCAAACGGGACTGGGTTTTACAAATCCCGGGATTCGGGATTTTAGAAATGTAAATCCCGGGATCCCGGGATTTTTCGGGACCCCGGGATTTTTCGGCATCCCGGGATTTTTCGTGATTTCGAGATTTTTCGGGACTTCGGGATTTTAGTTAAACGTAAAAAAATACAAAATTCAACAATAAAAACTATTTTTTTCGTTAATATATATATATTAAAATATATCAAAGAAAAAAGTAATGCATTGAATTAAAATAAATTTGGCACAAACGATATTTCATATTTATACCCGTATTCTGAACTTTATAACAGTGAGAAATCCATAACAAAACTGTATTGAGTACATATGGTAGTTCATAGTAAAAGGATTTTTAGGATTACTATGAGACTAATAGTGTAAAAATTGGTAAGGCAGTTTAAAAGTTATTTGCAATTAAAACCTTTAGTTCTTAATATACTAAACGGCCGAAACGATTTTATTGAAATTTCCAACATAGACTACGACAGGGGTAGCGAAGCGCACCGGGTCAAGCTAGTATGTTAATAAAAATGAAACCACTAAACTTACAGTTTTGAATCTTCTTTTATTTGATTGAAATTATTGTTACAAT
Source organism: Calliphora vomitoria (assembly GCA_942486065.2). Classification (NCBI taxonomy): domain Eukaryota; kingdom Metazoa; phylum Arthropoda; class Insecta; order Diptera; family Calliphoridae; genus Calliphora; species Calliphora vomitoria. The sequence continues at coordinate 34,691,710 of OW818031.2, read as the reverse complement.
TTACAAAAAAATATATATATTTTTATAGTTCAAATCACTAAAGCAAACCATAGACTAACATAGACCCGAATCAGCTGTTTTTAGGAATATGGCGGATGCAAACAAAAAAAGATTTACGAAAAATTAACAAAAGAAAATGTATAATAAACCACGGAAGATTTAAAAGAGGGACAAACATATAAATTTATCTTTCTTTCTCGTCTCACACACTCATCGATTTTTTTACTACATTTTATTTTTTCTCTCGCTCTAAGATCTCCCTTAATGGCGGAATTGAAAAAATGGTAAAAAAAAATGTAAACAAAACCATACGGTTCGAAATTACTTTTTTGACAGCTGTCAATGGTCTCTTATCTGTAATAATCTGTGCAGCAAACAATAACAATTAAACATTTTTGGAATTTTTTTGGTGAAAATGCATCAAATTTTTTAGAGATTCACTCCTATTTTAGTCCTTGAGATTTGTTTTCCTGCTGATTTTCAATACCAAACTCCTTAGAAGAATTTGGTTGTTTATTTTGCACGTGCGAGTATTTTATACAGACAGACGGACATAGCTAAATGGATAGCATGATAGTTTCACTGGAATCACCAAGAGTTTTATTCCCGTTCGACGTTTTTAATATTGAATCTTCCAAACAAAAACCGTGTTAGAGCAAACTACCAATAATTGATTTTTTATATTTTTCATAAAAAAACCTACCAGAATTTCATATTTTATTTTATTTGTTCGTTTTTTATATTTTTTATATGTCATATCCGTTTTGACATTCTCACTCTCTTGACAACTAAGAAATATTGTCTTTGTTGCCGAGACGCTCTTGGTAGCACATTATTCTGATCGTTCATTTCCCTTAAAATGTATTTTAATTCTCTTATTTATTTCAAAAACTCCTTTTACTTAGAACAAAACAAATATTTAGTTTTATTTTATTTGATGCTGTTTAATATTACAAAACACTTGTAAGAGTAAACAACATCAAACAAATGTGTGCTAACGTCTTTTTTGTCAAATTGTATCGCAAATTTACCCGTGAAATCCACATATGCCACGATCGATAGCATTAGACCAGCTGTGCAGACAAAGACATTTAGGATGCCAATGACCACACCAAGTGTGCTACGACTACAGCACTTCATTATTTTTCGATATTTGTTTATTTTTTTAAACGCTCTTTTTTTAATATTAAGTCAACTTAATGAATCACAACACATTACTGAAAGTTACTAAAGTATAGAATTGAATTTTTCAGATGCTTAACGCCAACTAATGGATCACGAAATTCATTGAATTTATATCCCATCTGTCTACAAATTGTGGTATTTTTAAAATTTTTAATAAAAATATATGTATGTATGTATCTAAATTTATCTAAATGAGATTGAGAATTTTATTTAATTGGGTAGAATTTAGTACACTTGTACAGGGTTTTCCAACAAGAGGTGTTACTTTGGTATTCAAAGAAAATGGAATTTTTTGAGATAAATGATCGGATGTTTATTTCATAATAAAGAGGAAGGTATGCCGATAAAAATGAAAAACAACATCAGCCAAATGGCCACCACGACCAAGCTTACAGGACCAAATCCTTTTCATGTAATTTTCCATAACCAAATCGCAAACTGGCTGCCCAATGTTCTCGACCAAGCTTACAGGACCAAATCCTTTTCATGTAATTTTCCATAACCAAATCGCAAACTGGCTGCCCAATGTTCTCGATAGCCTCACGAATTCTATCTCTGAGATCTTGAATCGACGCTGGTCTGTTGGCGTAGACCTTATCTTTCACGTGGCCCCAAAGGAAGAAGTCGCAAGGTGTTAAATCATAAGATCTCGGTGGCCAATTGTGATCACCTCTTCGAGAGATAACACGGTCCGAAAACTTTTCCCGTAAAAGAGCAATGGTTTCGTTGCTGGTGTGGCACGTAGCGTCTTGTTGAAAGTAAACGTTGTCCAGATCAATATCATCTAACTCCGACCATAAGATACAGTGTAATGACGTTTGTGGATTGCGCAATGAGGAATGGACAAACCTGTGTTTTCTTCAACACCTTGGGCTACAGCAGCAATATTCTCAGTTGTTCTTGAGCGACGTGCACGGGTTTTATTCTTCACATGACTAACTTGTCCCAACAGCTCGAATTTTTGCACCAATATTTGTATTGCGGTCCGACAAGGTGCTTCAGGAAGACCCAAAAATGCTTTAGTCTTGCGAACTGTGACGGCAAGATTTTCACCATTTTTGTAGTGAATTTTAATAATTTCAATGCGTGTTGAAGCGTGTATCGTTTGTGTATTTTTAGTAATGGCGAAGTTTCTACTTGTCAAATGTCAAAGAATAAAAGCTTCAAAAGTGACAGCTACCGAAATACCGGGTGATTCTAAATAACACCTATTGTTGGAAAACCCTTTATATAAAACATAAAATGTTTGGTATAAGTTCTATAGAACAATCATACGTACAAAATTGAGTAAAATTTTGTACGCTGTTGCAAAATATTTCGAGTGTACTGTTTTTAAAATCGCTGTTCTCTATTTTTCAAACTATGAGACATCTGTTGAAAATTAACATACAACACATGTTATTTTACTCTTAATGTTGTTTTGCATACTGCCCTCATCGCTTAAAAAATAGAGTATAAATTTAAAAAAAAATAAATTTTTAATTTTTCTTAAAAACTATACACTAGGTCAGGCGCGGAACCAGGGAGACAATGTTTAGAGGTTGCACATTTGAGTTGAAGTTTCGTGTTTTGGGTCAATGTTGAAAAAAATTAAATTAAAAATAGTTTTGGTATTTCATTTACCCATAGATGTTTAAATGTAAGAAATAAAAATTTTCTGATCTCGATAACCTATTATGAACAACTCGATATCTCAATTTCAAAGAAAAATATTTTCGATCTTATGTGCAATAAATGAGGATTCAAAATGTAAATTTTAACAAATTTGTGACCAAAAACTTAATTTGCCCAAAATCCGCCATTTTCAAATCGGTCAACACGCTAACTCATAATATGAACAACATTTAAAATTTACCGTATTAATCCTCCTTTAGTGTTTATTAGAATCGAAATCATTTTTTTAAATTTTTGGAAATTTCGTTTCGAAAAAATTTTGAAAATCTAAAATTTGGGATTCGAAATATGCATGCATTTTCTATTTTTTTTTTGTATCAAGTTTAATCAGATATTTGCTATATTCGGTTGTGCCGAATCTTATATACCCTTCACCAATGTATAAGTAAACATAAATATTTAAAACTATGTTTGGTGAAAAAATCAAGGTAGTCGCGATTTTTACTTACAGTGCCGGTCAAAATAATAGCACCACTGAATGTTAAAGCAATTTACATGGGAAATATTTTTATTATATTTTTATTAATTAAATATAATATAAAATCGTTAATTAATCTCTCTTTCTTCTATGAGTAAAGTTTTCTTTAAGAAATTTTAGTAACAAAAAAGTTGTGTATGTGAGTTCTAGTTTTAAAAATAATGATTTCTGAAAATAAAAATTAGCAGAATTCAGAATAAAAATATTTATAGATATTCTGAATGGTGCAAATTAAAGTAAAATTTTTAGGTTGCGAAACCGATTATCGGTTTTAATCATAACACTCTTGGCCCACCGTTTCGAAAATCAGGTCTTTATATTATCTATGGTGGTCAAAACTGACGACTAGTGTTGCAGTTATTCGCTGGCCATTAAGAGATCAAAATTTAAGTTATTTAAATCCTGGAAAAGTTTCAGCAATAACAATATAACATCCTCTATTAAAGGTAAAATTTCCAAAGCCGCATTACCATTCTTCAACATTCAAGTACCAAAACACTTGTTGGTCAAATAATTAAACAAATTATATTGTTTTACTAGCTTGACCCGGTGCGCTTCGCTACCCCTGTCGTAGTCTATGTTGGAAATTTCAATAAAATCGTTTCGGCCGTTTAGTATATTAAGAACTAAAGGTTTTAATTGCAAATAACTTTTAAACTGCCTTACCAATTTTTACACTATTAGTCTCATAGTAATCCTAAAAATCCTTTTACTATGAACTACCATATGTACTCAATACAGTTTTGTTATGGATTTCTCACTGTTATAAAGTTCAGAATACGGGTATAAATATGAAATATCGTTTGTGCCAAATTTATTTTAATTCAATGCATTAGTTTTTTCTTTGATATATTTTAATATATATATATTAACAAAAAAAAATAGTTTTTATTGTTGAATTTTGTACTATTTTACGTTTAACTAAAATCCCGAAGTCCCGAAAAATCTCGAAATCACGAAAAATCCCGGGGTCCCGAAAAATCCCGGGATCCCGGGATTTACATTTCTAAAATCCCGAATCCCGGGATTTGTAAAACGCAGTCCCGTTTGGCATCCTTAGCTATGACGATGTTTTCATCAGCACTGATTAGTCAGCACTGACGATGTTTACATCAGTGCTGATTAATCAGCTATGACGATGTTTTCATCAGCACTGACGATATTTACATCAGTGCTGATTAATCAGCTATGACGATGTTTTCATCAGCACTGATTAGTCAGCACTGACGATATTTACATCAGTGCTGATTAATCAGCTATGACGATGTTTTCATCAGCACTGACGATGTTTTCATCAGCACTGATTAGTCAGCACTGACGATATTTACATCAGCACTGATTAATCAGCTATGACGATGTTTTCATCAGCACTGATTAGTCAGCACTGACGATGTTTTCATCAGCACTGACGATGTTTTCATCAGCACTGACGATGTTTTCATCAGCACTGACAATGTTTTCATCACCACTGACAATGTTTTCATCAGCACTGATTAGTCAGCACTGACGTTGTTTTCATCAGCACTGACGATGTTTAAATCAGCACTGACGATGTTTTCATCAGCACTGACGATGTTTTCATCAGCACTGACGATGTTTTCATCAGTACTGACGATGTTTTCATCAGCACTGACGATATTTACATCAGCACTGATTAATCAGCTATGACGATGTTTTCATCAGCACTGATTAGTCAGCACTGACGTTGTTTTCATCAGCACTGACGATGTTTAAATCAGCACTAACGATGTTTTCATCAGCACTGATTAGTCAGCACTGACGATATTTACATCAGCACTGATTAATCAGCTATGACGATGTTTTCGTCAGCACTGACGATGTTTTCATCAGTACTGACGTTGTTTTCATCAGCACTGACGATATTTACATCAGCACTGATGATGTTTTCATCAGTACTGACGATGTTTTCATCAGCACTGACGATGTTTTCATCAGCACTGACGATGTTTTCATCAGCACTGATTAGTCAGCACTGACGATATTTACATCAGCACTGACGATGTTTTCATCAGTACTGACGATGTTTTCATCAGCACTGACGATGTTTTCATCAGCACTGATTAGTCAGCACTGACGATGTTTTCATCAGCACTGACGATATTTACATCAGCACTGACGATGTTTTCATCAGTACTGACGATATTTACATCAGCACTGATTAATCAGCTATGACGATCAGCACTGATTAGTCAGCACGGACGATATTTACATCAGTGCTGATTAATCAGCTCTGACGATGTTTTCATCAGCACTGATTAGTCAGCAGTGACGATATTTACATCAGTGCTGATTAATCAGCTATGACGATGTTTTCATCAGCACTGATTAGTCACCACTGACGATATTTACATCAGCACTGATTAGTCAGCACTGATCAGTAATCATTCAGTGCAGCATCGAATAATAATTAAGTGTATTATTACATACTCAATCATGCAAGTTATTGTGACAATCATATATATGATTGTTTTTACCATATATATTATTGCGGCACTCTACTTGTACCATCACTCTGTTAAAGATTAATTATATTATTGCTATTTTTTAAAATACTATTTTAATAGTATTTTACCAATTTTACCCGTTTTCCCCCTGTTTACCCCCTGTTTACCCCTTTCTGGTCCAAGTATTGAAAAAAGTTATAGCCTATTGACGCTTCCAAGTAAGGATCTATCTACGTTCCAAATTTCAATAAAATCGATTCAGCCGTTTAGGCGTGATGCTCAAACAAACAAACAAACAAACAAATAAACAAACAAACAAACTTACAAAGACATTTATATATTTATATAGATAAGTATGTTACAAGTTTTTCGATCTCAGTCCTTATATTTATTTTTAAGCAATCTTTTTACAATAATTTTTTTTGTCGAACTTCCACATTTTCACTTGTTTTACAACATAGTTTTATTCATTGAAATCTGCATATATTTGTACAAGTTACAAGCCGTACAAAGTTCAGTAAATATACATTTGATACACTACAGAGTAGAAAACATTTGTGCAAAAAATATTTAGTGAACGAAGCCGCTTTCTGATACATTCTAGAGGAGATAACCTTTATAGTTTTTTGTAAACATTAATAAATACATTGCATCCGAATTGGAATTTTATATCCCCAGGAATTCTTTATCAATTCTGGCGCTAATAAAGGCAGTGATATTTCCATTCAAGATTTGATTTTTTGTCGTTATGACAAACAATTTAAAAAGATATGACTTAGTTCATTTTTGGTTTGTGTGGCTTCGTTGGGGGCTTATTTCATGTAGAACATTTATGGTCTTAACTCATAATGAATCTAGTTTCCAATTTTGGAGCTTTAATACATTTTCGGTTTATGGACTTAGTTCATAGCGCCAGATAGCGGAGTCGTTATAATCATGTCCGTCTGTCTGTTGAAATCAAATTTCCGAAGTCCCAAATAGCTTACAAACAGGATTTATACATAAATAGATCCGGTATAGTCATGGTTCGGTTGCTATTTAAAATCGGGAAAATTGACCAACAAATGGCATATTTTTCACCAAAATTTTTTCCCATAACATTTTTTTTCTACAAAAATTGCACACAGCCGAATCACTCTTACTTGTTTTAATTTTAATTAGAAAAGTATCGGAAATTCAAATAAATTTTTAAGCAAAATGAATTTTTTTGAAGTCATATACTTCTAAATTAGGCTCGATTTTTCTTGATCTTGAAAATGATGTAGCGAATAGTAATCAATAAAAAAATACATTTAAAATATTTTGATGATACGTTCTTTTGCATTTTAGATTACGTATTTTATTCAATACTGCTAGTAGTATGTTTAATAACGGTCGTTATTTCTGCACTGCACATAATGGGTATTGTTAAGGTAAGTAATTCAAATAAGTAATTAATTTATAAAGATCCGCAATACATACATACTTATTTTCAATATTTTAATGGAAAAGTCACAAACTGATGCTTCCCTGGCTGATATTATGCGGCATTGTTTTTGTAATGGAAAGTGCAACATTCGTTTATTATTTTTTTATCGAGATATATTTTCTGGCTGAGTTTGTAATAGAACTTATTGTGAGTTTAATGGAAATTGGTAAGTTGTTGTTAGATACTTATATTCTTTGAGTTATATGGTTTCATCGTTTGATTTTTTTCTTTCAGGTATTTCGGCTTTAATGATATGGTTTATTTATACTTTGTATAGGGATATACGCAAAGATAATATTTCAAAGCCTGGTCAAGTAATGAACGGCAGCCAAATCGAATAGCAGACCTCAGACCTTATTATAAAACTTAATTCTGATTTTCCCCTCAAAGAAAGAGGATATCTAAACAAAAGATTTTAATTGTCTCCTAAAGAATGCAGAAAATAAAAAACAAGTAAGAAAGTATGGTCGGTCAAGCCCGACCATATAATACCCTACACTAAGTAAATGAACAAAAACATTTTTCTTTCAAAATTTCAATAATTTATATTCCTGAGTGATTATCGGAAGTAGGCCTTATATGGGAACTATGACAAATTACTGACCGATCACCATGAAATTTGGTCATGTGATTAATGTCTATATGAAAGTTATTTATGTTGCATTTTATGTGTATACCAACATTTTTAGGAGATTTATGCTCGTTAAAGTGATTATCGGAAGTAGGCCTTATATGGGAGCTTTGACTAATTATGGACCGATCATAGTAAAATTTGGTGACATGAATTCAGTATATATAAAACTTATTTGGAGCAAATATTGAAGTGGAAAAAAATTTACAATTTACGAAAGCAAAAGACACAATTTAAAAAAAAAAAGAACAATTTTTGGAATTTTGCCCATAAAGTCTACATTATGTGCGGGGCTGGAAAATAATGATTTGGAATATGCCTCTTGAGAGTCTTTCAAAATAAAAAATAAATAGTTCCTTAAGAAACTTTTTTTCTAGGAAGCAAAGAGCAAAAGCCACAAAAATAAGAAAATTTTCTAAACTTTGATATATAAAAACGATTATTTTTGGACTCGTAAATTATATTGCTTTGAAACATGTTTCATATGATTTTCCTTTTTATTGTTTAACTGACGACACTTATGTTGATGAAATCATATAATTGTGTTAAAGTCTTTGATCTCAGGTAAGATTCACAAGTGTATCTGAGATGCCCTATAGATTTGGGTAGTTCTGAAGTGAAGATCTAGGTTTGAGTTTATTTGCAGTATTGATAGTTAACTAATTTTGCCCTGCTGTAGGTAGTTTGAGCTATCGTTAAAAATACTGAAAGCTTCTTGTATGAACTTCAAAAACAATAACAAGAGCAGCTGGTTTTGCGGCAGGCAGGAGTTTAGGTTAACCGACTTCGAAAAAACCGGTTAACCGACATTGAAAAGAATTATTTTAAAACATTTAACAATACAGTATAACATAGCTTTAACATTTATATTTTTTAGTAGTCAGGAATGGTTAATATATAATAACTATAAACATGCAAAATAAAGTCCATTTTATTTTGTAAAAAGTTCAAAGTTATTATTTCAATCAAATGGAATTGAGTATAAACATATTATTCATTAAATTTCAACCAAAAAATTTAAATCATAAATTTCTTAATTAAATCTATCTATCTATATAAATATATAAATGTCTTTGTAAGTTTGTTTGTTTGTTTATTCGTTTGTTTGTTTGTTTGTTTGAGCATCACGCCTAAACGGCTGAACCGATTTTATTGAAATTTGGAACGTAGATAGATCCTTACTTGGAAGCGTCAATAGGCTATAAATTTTTTCAATACTTGGACCAGAAAGGAATAAAAAGGGGGAAAACGGGTAAAATTGGTACCTTTAGTTTTTAAACAATAATTACTAAACGGCTGAACCGATTTTTACATCGACAGGGGTAGCGAAGCGCACCGGGTCAAGCTAGTATAAATATATAAATGTCTTTGTAAGTTTGTTTGTTTATTTGTTTGTTTGTTTGTTTGAGCATCACGCCTGAACGGCTGAATCGATTTTATTGAAATTTGGAACGTAGATAGATCCTTACTTGGAAGCGTCAATAGGCTATAACTTTTTTCAATACTTGGACCAGAAAGGGGTAAACAGGGGGAAAACGGGTAAAATTGGTAAAATACTATTAAAATAGTATTTTAAAAAATAGCAATAATATAATTAATCTTTAACAGAGTGATGGTAATAATAATAATAAGTAGAGTGCCGCAATAATATATATGGTTAAAACAATCATATATATGATTGTCACAATAAATTGCATGATTGAGTATGTAATAATACACTTAATTATTATTCGATGATGCACTGAATGATTACTGATCAGTGATGACTAATCAGTGCTGATGTAAATATCGTCAGTGGTGACTAATCAGTGCTGATGAAAACATCGTCATAGCTGCTTAATCAGCACTGATGTAAATATCGTCAGTGCTGACTAATCAGTGCTGATGAAAACATCGTCAGAGCTGATTAATCAGCACTGATGTAAATATCGTCAGTGCTGACTAATCAGTGCTGATGAAAACATCGTCATAGCTGATTAATCACCACTGATGTAAATATCCTCAGAGCTGACTAACCAGGACTGATGAAAACAACGTCAGTGCTGATGAAAACATCGTCATAGCTGATTAATCAGTGCTGATGTAAATATCGTCAGTGCTGACTAATCAGTGCTGATGAAAACATCGTCAGTGCTGATGAAAACATCGTCAGTACTGATGAAAACATCATCAGTGCTGATGAAAACATTGTCAGTGCTGATGAAAACATCGTCAGTGCTGATTTAAACATCGTCAGTGCTGATGAAAACAACGTCAGTACTGATGAAAACATCGTCAGTGCTGATGAAAACATCGTCAGTGCTGATGAAAACATCGTCAGTGCTGATGAAAACATCGTCAGTGCTGATGAAAACATCGTCAGTGCTGATGAAAACAACGTCAGTGCTGACTAATCAGTGCTGATGAAAACATCGTCATAGCTGATTAATCAGTGCTGATGTAAATATCGTCAGTGCTGATGAAAACATCGTCAGTGCTGATGAAAACATCGTCAGTGCTGATGAAAACATCGTCAGTACTGATGAAAACATCATCAGTACTGATGAAAACATCATCAGTACTGATGAAAACATCGTCAGCACCTGATGAAAACATCGTCAGTGCTGATGAAAACATCGTCAGTACTGATGAAAACATCGTCAGTGCTGATGAAAACATCGTCAGTACTGATGAAAACATCGTCAGTGCTGATGAAAACATCGTTAGTGCTGATGAAAACAACGTCAGTGCTGACTAATCAGTGCTGATGAAAACATCGTCATAGCTGATTAATCAGTGCTGATGTAAATATCGTCAGTGCTGATGAAAACATCGTCAGTGCTGATGAAAACATCGTCAGTGCTGATGAAAACATCGTCAGTGCTGATGAAAACATCGTCAGTACTGATGAAAACATCATCAGTACTGATGAAAACATCGTCAGTGCTGATGAAAACATCGTCAGTGCTGATGAAAACATCGTCAGTGCTGATGAAAACATCGTCAGTGCTGATGAAAACATCGTCAGTACTGATGTAAATATCGTCAGTGCTGATGAAAACATCGTCAGTGCTGATGAAAACATCGTCAGTGCTGATGAAAACATCGTCAGTGCTGATGAAAACATCGTCAGTACTGATGAAAACATCGTCAGTACTGATGAAAACATCGTCAGTGCTGATTTAAACATCGTCAGTGCTAATGAAAACAACGTCAGTGCTGACTAATCAGTGCTGATGAAAACATCGTCATAGCTGATTAATCAGTGCTGATGTAAATATCGTCAGTGCTGATGAAAACATCGTCAGTGCTGATGAAAACATCGTCAGTACTGATGAAAACATCATCAGTGCTGATGAAAACATCGTCAGTGCTGATGAAAACATCGTCAGCACCTGATGAAAACATCGTCAGTGCTGATGAAAACATCGTCAGTACTGATGAAAACATCGTCAGTGCTGATGAAAACATCGTCAGTACTGATGAAAACATCGTCAGTGCTGATGAAAACATCGTCAGTGCTGATGAAAACATCGTCAGTGCTGATGAAAATATCGTCAGTGCTGATGAAAACAACGTCAGTGCTGACTAATCAGTGCTGATGAAAACATCGTCATAGCTGATTAATCAGTGCTGATGTAAATATCGTCAGTGCTGATGAAAACATCGTCAGTGCTGATGAAAACATCGTCATAGCTAAGGATGCCAAACGGGACTGGGTTTTACAAATCCCGGGATTCGGGATTTTAGAAATGTAAATCCCGGGATCCCGGGATTTTTCGGGACCCCGGAATTTTTCGGCATCCCGGGATTTTTCGTGATTTCGAGATTTTTCGGGGCTTCGGGATTTTAGTTAAACGTAAAAAAATACAAAATTCAACAATAAAAACTATTTTTTTTTTCGTTAATATATATATATTAAAATATATCAAAGAAAAAACTAATGCATTGAATTAAAATAAATTTGGCACAAACGATATTTCATATTTATACCCGTATTCTGAACTTTATAACAGTGAGAAATCCATAACAAAACTGTATTGAGTACATATGGTAGTTCATAGTAAAAGGATTTTTAGGATTACTATGAGACTAATAGTGTAAAAATTGGTAAGGCAGTTTAAAAGTTATTTGCAATTAAAACCTTTAGTTCTTAATATACTAAACGGCCGAAACGATTTTATTGAAATTTCCAACATAGACTACGACAGGGGTAGCGAAGCGCACCGGGTCAAGCTAGTATTTGATAATTCTTATCACCTCGACTTTCCGAAACGACCTTTAAGATGCAAACGCACTTCTTAGCTGCGATTATTTGTCATTAAAGACCATACCAATTAAGTAATAGAACTGCATTAACAGATTCAAAAATGTTTTATATGAAAGTTTTTAGAACGTTTTTTGTCTCTGCTGTAACATTTCTGAAAGGGAACTTAGCACTTTTGTAAACTAAGCTATCGAAATGATAAATTGAAATGATTATTGAAGGACGGTATGTACATCAAAGATGTGTACTTTAAATTCCATTTAACGTTTGCTAAAATCATCACTAAGTTTTTAATGCATCATTAATAAGATTTAGCCTAAACTTCTAGAATTATGCGACCCTCTGCTTAGAAGGTTATGTAACTAGTTGTTACCCTAAATTATAGGTAAAATCACTAGTTAGGACAGCCTCCTAGTACTGCTGGGAAATGACTGTCAGGAGCGGTAACTGTGTATGTGAAGTTACAAAATCTTTCGACAACGAAATCAATTAAATCGAAATTGCAATGAAAACAAATATGAAATTTCTAAACTTTTTTGATGCAAAATGTTTTGAAATAATTATTTTCAATGGCTGATAGAGACATGAAGTATAAATGAATGCCAGTTTTTCGATGTCGAAAGAAGTTATTCGATAACATTTAATATTTAACATGAAGGCCCTAATTTTGTTAATCACGTCACCAAAGTGATATATAAAACAAAAACAAATTTTAAAATTTTTTGAATTTTGTTTCGATCATGAATTTAATTGAATTCATGAAAATTGTAGCATGATTGCTACAATTTGCATGAATTCAGTTTGAACTGTAGTATTTTGCTATGTCGAATCTTATGTATGTATGTATCTAAAATTATCTAAATGAGATTGTTGAATGTTGTATCATGCTTTTTTAATAAATAACATTTATAATATGGAGCAATGAGCGCACAAAAGAGAACGTTAATGTGTTGGTGTTTATGCACTAAGAGAAATATGATTTAAATGAAAAAACATACATATTTAAAGTTAACAAAAATGTTTTTTCTCAACATCAGTGGCAATGTTATATACACATGTTTTATTTGTTTGTAATATTAACATATTTCGTTTGAGACCCCATAAAGTACATATATTCTGGATCCTTAGCGGATAGCGGAGTCGATATAGCCATGTCCGCCTGTCTGTTCAAATCATCTTTCCGAAGCCCCAAGAAACATCCAAAAATATATCCGCTATAGTCCAACTTAAATTGCTATTTAAAATCGAGAAAACCCTCCCACAAATAGCTGAGATAGAAGCAAAAAACCGCGAATACCAAATTTTTTCACCAAAAGTGGTTTTTAAGTTTAGCTTCACTTATAATATGGTGATGGGTATATACAATTCGGCTCAACCGAATATAGCAAACTTCTGATTAAACTTGATACAAAAAAAATTCTGAAAATATCTCAATCCCAAATTTTACATTTTCAAAATTTTTTCCAAAGAAAAGGTTTTCGATTCTAATAAATCATAAACAATTTTTAAATTTAAAAAAAAAAAAAAAAGTTTTAAAAAGCAAATTCTCTATGGTAATTTTGCTTTAAAACATTTGGTCAATTCACAAAGTCTCTTTTCAGTCATATTGTCATAATGTCCTAATATATCACGACTCGGCTTAACCGACTCTTAGGCATTCGGCGTTGGTCTCTGCTGGTTCGTTACGATAACACAATAAACATAGCATAGAAAGTAGTATTATTTTAGGATATTTTTTGATTGAAAAGCAATAAAACCATTGTGAAATATTAAAACATTATGACAATATGACATGATAAGAGAACTTGTGAATTGACCAATTGTTTAAATTTAAAATTTTTTATGAATATGGGGGTAAATGCAGATTAAAAATGTAAATTTAAAAGGTTGTTAATATTATGAAATTCGAAATCGGCGGATTTTGAGGAAATTTAGTTTTAGTCACATTTAGTGCAAAATTTGTTTCAAATTTTCAGCATTTGATTTTTAGATGACGAAGAGCTATCGCAAAAGTGCAAAATAAAGGCCCAGTGCAGGCGCGGATCCTGATCAACCATTAAGGGAGAGGGGTGTGTTAAATAAATTAAAATTTATTTATTATATTAAAACTTTTCGGTTTTGGGAGTGGGGCGAATTTTCTTTTTTTACCCCACTGGATCCGCGCCTGCCCTAGTGTATAGTTTTTAAGAAATGTGTTCTCTATTTTTCAAAGTTTTAAAAAAAAATTATTCTGTATTTTTTAAGCTCTGTTAAAAATTTGGATACAATCCACTGATTATATACTTTTTTTTAAATTTAATAAAAACAAGGCGTATTTAAGGACTAATCGTAAAATTCTTAACACACGTTATTCATTAAATCTTTTAACCCAAGTATTATTGGATTTTTTATCAATTTACCTATGTAAAGCATGTCAGTTATTATATTTAATGTCCATTGTTGTTAATCGAATTAAAATGAGTGACCAGAAAAAAGTGCATACTACAATGATTAAATATTTTCAACAAAACCCAACTTGGTCCTACAAAAAGTTGGCCAAACAATCAAAGGTCTGCTATCAAACTTTTTCCAATGTTATTTTATTAAACAGTACCGGGAGAACTTTTCCGTTGATAGAAAACCTGGTTCAGGTAGAAGGAATGGTCCACATGATGTTTCTAAAGCCAAAAAAAATAGAAAGCATTTTCAAAAGAGCTCCCAATACCTCCGTTAGGAAAACAGCCCGGTTAGGTCAGTACTCGGACTATTTGGTACGAAAAGTTAAAGCCAATGAAGGTTGAAAGCATACAAGTCTCAAAAAGTTCCTGACAGGAACTCTGCTAAAAATTTAGAGGCCAAAGACAGAGCATGGAAATTGAAGTCAAATTTTATACAAAAAATATATCTGCTGCATAATGGATGACGAAATGTACGTATGGAAAATTTTTCGCAGCTTCTGAGTCAATTTTTTTATGTTGCAGATGTTTGAGGGAATGTTGAAGAAAAGTTTAGCACGCAGAAGCAGACAAAATTTGCCAAAAAGTTCTTGGTATGGCAAGCAATATGCAGATGCGGCAAAAAAGCCAAACATTTGTTACAAAGGGCTCTATAAATACCGAAATTTGCATCAAGGAATGTTTACAAAGGAGGATGTTTGCATTCATAAGACTTCTTAATGTGTCCACTTATTTTTGGCCTGATTTGGCATCTGTCACTATGGTAAGAAAGGAAAGTGGTACAAGAACAATAATGTGGTATTTGTACCAAGAGAGGCAATTCCTCCAAACTGCCTGGAGCTGAGTCCTTTGGAGAGATATTGGGCTCTTGTTAAAATAGAATTGAAGAGCACAAAAAATGTGTCCAAAAGTGTGGTAGATTTTAAATGGAGATGGATAACCTGTTCGAACAAAGTGACAGAAAGCACAATAAAAACCTTAATGGAAGGGTTTTCGAAAAAGTTTAAACCTTTTTCGGAAACCATCACTAGTGATTAGAACTATAAAAATATTTATTTTTTTGTAAATTGTGATAATAATTTTAATCAAATAAAAAAGAAATCAAAACTGTAAGTTTAGTGGTTTCATTTTTATTAACATATATGTATGTTAAAATTTTTTCAATCTCAATCCTTATACCAGGTGGTTTCGATTTTACAACATTTACAAAAACCACTTGCAATTTGTTTTTGTTTAAGTTGTTTCAGCTGTCAAAGTCTGCCTATTGTTTTTGTTTCTTTTACGTTTCTTGTAGTTTTTCTAGTGAATTTGACAGCATAAGCACCTAAACAACTTAAGTAAACATTAATCAGGTGTGCTATCGACACCATCTGGTATATAAATTCGCATTGCTGATGACAATACGACAAGAGAAAAATGAAGGGTATAATAACGTGAGTTATATGTTGATTTTCAACAGATGTCTCATCGTTTGAAAAATAGAGAACACACATTTTAAAAACTGTACACTCTAAATATTTTGCAAGAGTATGCAAAGTATGCAAAAACATATTCGTATATATTTTTATTTAGAAATATTACATTTTTCGTAGGTTTTTAAATAAAAATATGGATGAAATGTTGAGTAGGAAAGAGCTAGCATTTTTGATTTCTTTAAATATTTGTTCCGAAATAATCCAAATTAGCGTTACCATTACCTTTTAACCGTTTCGAATCGGTAGCCTACCTTGGTTTTTTACATTCATATGTTTTAATTTCATATTTCTCTTAGTGCATAAACACCAATACATTGACTTTCTCTTTTGTAGGGATCATTGTTCTATATAATAAATGTTACTTAAACCAAACATTTTATGTTTTATATACATATGTACTAAATTCTACCCAATTAAATAAAATTTTCAATCTCATTTAGATAAATTTAGATTCATACATATGTATATTTATATGAAAATGCCAACAACTTAGCAGAACACAACAGTTGGATTCAATGAAATTCATGATCCGTTAGTTGGCGTTAAGCATCTGAAGATTTCAATTCTATACTATAGTGACTCTAGGTGTTGTGATGGAACTCATTTAGTTGACTCGGCCCTAAATTGAAAAAAAATACGTTTAAAAAAATAAACAAATATTGAAAAAATGAAGTGCTATAGTCGTAGCACACTTGGTGTGGTTATTGGCATCCTAAATGTCCTGGTATACACAGCTGGTGTAATCCTATCGATAGTGGTATTTATACAATTGTCATTGGAAGAGTATAATGGTAAATTACGATACAATATGGTTACATGACAAACAAATTCTAAGGGAAAGGAACGATCTTTATTATGACAGTTTTAAATAAATTATTTTTTATATTTATTTTCTATGAAATAAAATTAGTTTTTTAAAAAATATGTTAAAATATTTTTTTGTCGAATTTCCTCATTTTTGTCTTTATAGCTTTTAAACCAAAGTATAACAAGTAGTCCGACTCTTTGACAGCAGTACCTAACTCTATACATGTGTTAGTGAAAAAGTACCTAACTCTAAACATGTGTTAGTGAGAAAAATGTATATGTATTGGTGCCTTTTTAAATTTCACCAGACACACAGAGTTCTATAAAAATGTTTAAATTTTTATTTATTTAAATTTTATTCTATACTAGCTTGACCCGGTGCGCTTCGCTACCCCTGTCGTAGTCTATGTTGGAAATTTCAATAGAATCGTTTCGGCCGTTTAGTATTTATTGTTTAAGAACTAAAGGTACCAATTTTACCGGTTTTCCCCCTGTTTACCCCCTGGTCCAAGTATTGGAAAAAGTTATAGCCTATTGACGCTTCCAAGTAAGGATCTATCTACGTTCCAAATTTCAATAAAATCGATTCAGCCGTTTAGGCGTGATGCTCAAACAAACAAACAAACAAATAAACAAACAAACAAACAAACAAACAAACAAACAAACAAACAAACAAACAAACAAACAAACAAACAAACAAACAAACAAACAAACAAACAAACAAACAAACAAACAAACAAACAAACAAACAAACAAACAAACAAACAAACAAACAAACAAACAAACAAACAAACAAACAAACAAACAAACAAATAAACAAACTTACAAAGACATTTATATATTTATATAGATTCAATACCATAAATTGAAACTCTGTTCTATATTTTAATATCTACCACAAACAAAATAAGATGTCAAAATTAATAAAAAAAAAAATATTTTTTTAGTTTGTGCGAAATGGGCGTCCTTCGGTAAAGAAAAAGTGCTAAATGTGTTTAAAAAAATTATAAAATAATGTGTGTTAGTGAATTCACGTGTATAAAACTTTATTTATTCGACAATTTATAGTCAAAATTTCGAGACTTTTGATGTGTTTAATTCTCTCACAAGGGTGTTGAATTCACACGGAACCCGTATATGTGAGAGAGTAATATTGAAAAATAGAGAGTCGGACTAGTTGGTATACTTTGTTTTAAACTATAAGAGACAACTTAGTGAAATTAACTGGAATTTCTTTACCTTCCCACCCGAGATGATCAACTTTGACTACAGGGTATTCCAACAGGGTGGTCATATATTTAATTTTCTTAAAGCCTATGTCCTCTTCTACGATTCGTTAATACATAATTTTGCAATCGGACCACTAATTTAGAATAATTAAATTTATTAACACTTTTTTGCGGTTAACCACACTGTGGGCCGGGTGCATAGGCTTTCTCCTCTGGATTGTATTAAAAACCAGCTTCGTTTAACAAAGATTTCTTGCATTGCCAGGAGAAAAGGTTTCCTTATATACCCTTCACCAAATTATACTTTAAAATAAAAATTAAAAAATAATTTTTTTTTGTCATAAATTTTTTATTTTAATTTTTCTTGAATTTAAAAAAAAAAAAAAATATTTTATTATTGAAAAAAATTTATGGTAAAAAAATTAGTTTGTAAAAAAAAATTCGTGTTAAATAATATTTTTCCCGATTTTGACCCATTGTATCGGGAAGAATTTCCGGTATATTAGTGAATGAATCATGTATGTAAGTTATTTGGGGGCTACGCAAAGTTGATTTCAACATACAGACGGACATGGCTACACGCAGAAAAAAAATATAGTTGTGCATGGTTACTGTAACCATTTCAACGTTTGTGCATGTTTACTGTAACCATTTCAAAATGTTTAATAATATTATAGTTACAGTAACTATATATATGATTGTGGTAACAATAATATGGTTAATTTACGATTCACATGATTGTATCAACCATGTATATGGTTATAGTAAACATGTGTATGTTTGTGACAACCATTTGAATTTTCTTGATCTTGAATATGATGTAGCGAATCGTAATTAATAAAAAAATCAATTTCTAATTTTTTGATTATACGTTGTTTTGCATTTTAGGAGAATTACCAATGTTTTGTCTAATAACGCTAGTAGTATGTTTAATACTGCTCGTTATTTCTGGTCTGCTCATAATGGGTATTGTTAAGGTAAGTAATTCAAATAAGTAATTAATTTATATAGATACGGAATACATACATTCTTATTTTAAATATTTAATTAGAGACGTCACAAACTGATGCTTCCCTGGCTGATACTTAGCGGCATTGCTTTCGTAATCGGAAGTTTTGAATCCGCTTATAATTGTTTTGTTATGTTTTCCCTGGCTAGGCTTATTGTAGTTTTAATAGCAATGGGTAAGTTTTTGTTAGATAATTATATTCTTCCAGTTATGTTGTGTTATTGTTTATATTTTTTTTCAGGTTTATCAGGTTTAATAACATGGTATATTTATACTTTGTATAGAGATATACGCAACAAAAATATGTTACAGCCTGGTCAAGTACTGAACGACAGCCAAATCGAATAGCAGATCTCAGACGTTATTATGAAACTTAATTTCTGTTCTTTCCCTCAAAGAAAGATGATATCTAAGCAAATGAATTTAATTGTATCCTATATTTAAAGAATGCAAAAAACAAAAAAAAAAAAAAAATTGAAGAATTCATAAATATTGTTACGTTTTAACCTTTTTAAAACGTTGGTTTATTTCCTTTAAATAAACCTGATACTTTTGATTGCAAATAAAAGCAGTTTTAGTAGTTAAAAGTTGTAGCAGCTCTTTATTTATTTAAAATGTACAACAACAGCAGTCTATATAGTCACTCAGTGTCTTTATACACGTTTATCAATTCGTAGAAATGCACACCCACTTTATAATTTACAAACTTAGATGTACAAGGCAGTTGATGTTAACTCTAACAGCGCCTATGATCAACTAACTGACGACTGCAACCACTACACACGCCATCTTTCGTGAATCTTCTACAATGATCTAAACGGACAAACTAGTATGTTCGAATTCTAGAGCTTTCGATGTCAATGTTAGCAGCTTAAACATTTAGTGTTGCCGTACTTATAAACAATGCTAATAACCGCATGCTATCAACATTGTTGATAAGTAGAAGTTTCTTCTGATGGACGTGTTAATAAACATGATGAATGCTGCAGGCAGTCGTTACAGACTGTTAAATTCAAATCGCTCTTGTAAATTCGTAACAATATATAACATTCGATAAAAGCGGTACCGTGAAATAACTCCCAATGAATTAAATCCCATCAAAAATGAAATGATTCCCAAACTTGAAAAATGAAAGAACTACCAAAGGGTAAAATGAAATAACTCCCAATAATCGGCGGTTTGATAATTTTAAAAATATTAGTACCAAAAAAAGCGAAATAACTTCCAATGAAATAAATCATAATAGAAATGAAATATCTGAGATGCCTAAAGATTTGGTTAGTTTGGTTAGTGGTTTTAGTTTTTGTATTTTTTTTTTATTAAAAGTGTTAAAATGGAAGCTAAAAGTATAGTTTTAGAATATTTAGAAGCTACATAAAAGAAAATTGCATAAATGGTAATGATTTTTGTTATATTATGATCGTTAAAAATGTAACACATTATGAGCGTATGGGTAAGTAACCCTTAATAAATGGTACAAAATATGTTGGTAAAATTTTGTGTCAGAAAAGAAAACGCCTTGAGTAAATACCGATTTATCGTCGATGTCGTCATGAAATGACAACGACTACGAAGTGATGTCGACGTCGACAACGACAACGATATACATAATAGGGGTGAATATTCCCGGAAAATTTGTAACGAGAATTCCCAGGATAAATTTCCTAGAAATTTCAAATTAATATTAAGAACCATGAAATTGAAATAGAGAAATACAATTTAATATTGAGAAAAGTTATTGTTACTATGATCGCCCGGTGCAGAGTGGGGCAGAATCAAAATTTGTTGGAAATAAATCTGGCATTTCTGGTCCGTTGAACGACGCAGTTTTAAAGTGGCATATTTTTGAATCTAATTAATATATTGACTTGAAATTTTTTTGTAGGACCAAAAATTAATTTCTTTGAACAAAAAAAAATTAATTCTGAGTAAATATTTGCAATCCTATTAAAATTTTGATACAAATTTTAGTTTTAGAGACTCAATAAATAAGTAATAAAATCTTTATTAACAAAACGCAATGAAATTTTCAACGTTTTTTATATGTCATTCTAACTAACAGGATGTAAAAAAACTTGCAAAAACCACAAAGAGAATCCCACAATTCCTAAAAATTGGAGCGAAAATCCCAAAAAATTTATTTTTTACAATTATGTCCATAGGGTCCACATTTCCTTCGGGGCTGGAAAAATACTTTGGGAATAAAAAGGGAACACATCAAGGTTTCCCAAGCTACTTTCCGTTTTCTGATCCCAGCTTTGGGATTTTAGAACAGTGGCCCAAAGTTGAAATTTTGATAAAAAAAAAAAAAAAATACGTCAAATTCCGAAATGTTTTTTATTACCAAACTGGTCTACGTAAAGATACCTTACAGAAAAACACAAAATTATATTGTGTTCATAAAGAAAGTTTTTTTTTATAAAGAAAGAGTTAAGTCACCTTTTCGTCCAAAAGACAGCAAAAATCCACTATTTTTCGAATTTTTATATTCAAAATCGTTTATTTTTTGGATCCATAATCGATATTGCTCTGAAATCTTTTGAATATTATTGGTAATTTAGTTGCCTAACTAACAAAAGAAATTCCATTCGGTCCAAAGCTACGACCTATATTATTAAAAAAGCGAACCAAGATATGGCAAAATTTTAAAATTTCAATTTTGAAATGCCTATAACTGGAAATTATAAGAGATAAATAGCTGATCGCCTTCCAAAAATATAAAAATCTTTGAAATCGGATTGGAAATAACAGAAAATGTTTAAAAATTGTATATGTAGAAGGTACTCTACTTTGAGACCCCATAACGCCGCCCCTGAAACATTTGCAGGGCCCATTTTAATAACATAAACTCGAATACTCCTTGGCTACGGCCACGTAAAATTGTATCCCGATCAAAATATGTTGATTCTACCCCATTGTGCGGTGATCGAAATTCGACCAATTTTAAAATGCTTTTTACCATTTTAATGGTAAGAATTTTTAAACAATTTGATGTATTGTGCATATTTAGAGAAAAGAACGTTTTAAACCATATATGTTTCATCAATATTGGTGGACAATAAAATACATAAAAGTGTACCACAAAAAAACGTGTTGGCTATTTATATATGACTAGCTTGACCCGGTGCGCTTCGCTACCCCTGTCGTAGTCTATGTTGGAAATTTCAATAAAATCGTTTCGGCCGTTTAGTATATTAAGAACTAAAGGTTTTAATTGCAAATAACTTTTAAACTGCCTTACCAATTTTTACACTATTAGTCTCATAGTAATCCTAAAAATCCTTTTACTATGAACTACCATATGTACTCAATACAGTTTTGTTATGGATTTCTCACTGTTATAAAGTTCAGAATACGGGTATAAATATGAAATATCGTTTGTGCCAAATTTATTTTAATTCAATGCATTAGTTTTTTCTTTGATATATTTTAATATATATATATAAACGAAAAAAAATAGTTTTTATTGTTGAATTTTGTATTTTTTTACGTTTAGCTAAAATCCCGAAGTCCCGAAAAATTTCGAAATCCCGAATCCCGGGATTTGTAAAACCCAGTCCCATTTGGCATCCCTAGCTATGACGATGTTTTCATCAGCACTGATTAGTCAGCACTGACGATGTTTACATCAGTACTGATTAATCAGCTATGACGATGTTTTCATCAGCACTGACGATATTTACATCAGTGCTGATTAATCAGCTATGACGATGTTTTCATCAGCGTTGAAAATGTTTTCATCAGCACTGACGATATTTACTTCAGTGCTGATTAATCAGCTATGACGATGTTTTCATAAGCACTGATTAGTCAGCACTGACGATATTTACATCAGCACTGATTAATCAGCTATGACGATGTTTTCATCAGCACTGATTAGTCAGCACTGACGATGTTTTCATCAGCACTGACGATGTTTTCATCAGCACTGACAATGTTTTCATCAGCACTGACAATGTTTTCATCAGCACTGACGATGTTTTCATCAGAACTGACGATGTTTTCATCAGTACTGACGATGTTTTCATCAGCACTGACGATGTTTTCATCAGCACTGACGATGTTTTCATCAGCACTGACGATGTTTTCATCAGTACTGACAATGTTTTCATCAGCACTGACGATATTTACATCAGCACTGATTAATCAGCTATGACGATGTTTTCATCAGCACTGACGATGTTTTCATCAGTACTGACGATGTTTTCATCAGCACTGACGATATTTACATCAGCACTGATTAATCAGCTATGACGATGTTTTCATCAGCACTGACGATATTTACATCAGTGCTGATTAATCAGCTTTGACGATGTTTTCATCAGCACTGACGATATTTACATCAGCACTGACGATATTTACATCAGTGCTGATTAATCAGCTATGACGATGTTTTCATCAGCACTGACGATGTTTTCATCAGCACTGATTAGTCAGCACTGACGATATTTACATCAGCACTGATTAATCAGCTATGACGATGTTTTCATCAGCACTGATTAGTCAGCACTGACGATGTTTTCATCAGCACTGACGATGTTTTCATCAGCACTGACGATGTTTTCATCAGCACTGACAATGTTTTCATCAGCACTGACGATATTTACATCAGCACTGACGATATTTACATCAGCACTGATTAGTCAGCACTGACGATGTTTTCATCAGTACTGACGATGTTTTCATCAGCACTGACGATGTTTTCATCAGTACTGACGATGTTTACATCAGCACTGACGATATTTACATCAGCACTGATTAGTCAGCACTGACGATGTTTTCATCAGTACTGGCGATGTTTTCATCAGCACTGATTAGTCAGCACTGACGATGTTTTCATCAGTACTGACGATGTTTTCATCAGCACTGACGATATTTACATCAGTGCTGATTAATCAGCTATGACGATGTTTTCATCAGCACTGACGATATTTACATCAGTGCTGATTAATCAGCTATGACGATGTTTTCATCAGCACTGATTAGTCAGCACTGACGATATTTACATCAGCACTGATTAATCAGCTATGACGATGTTTTCATCAGCACTGATTAGTCAGCACTGACGATGTTTTCATCAGCTATGACGATGTTTTCATCAGCACTGACGATGTTTTCATCAGCACTGACGATGTTTTCATCAGCACTGACGATGTTTTCATCAGCACTGACGATGTTTTCATCAGCACTGACGATGTTTTCATCAGTACTGACGATGTTTTCATCAGCACTGACGATATTTACATCAGCACTGATTAGTCAGCACTGACGATGTTTTCATCAGTACTGACGATGTTTTCATCAGCACTGACGATATTTACATCAGCACTGATTAATCAGCTATGACGATGTTTTCATCAGCACTGACGATGTTTTCATCAGCACTGACAATGTTTTCATCAGCACTGACAATGTTTTCATCAGCACTGATTAGTCAGCACTGACGTTGTTTTCATCACCACTGACGATGTTTAAATCAGCACTGACGATGTTTTCATCAGCACTGACGATGTTTTCATCAGCACTGACGATGTTTTCATCAGTACTGACGATGTTTTCATCAGCACTGACGATATTTACATCAGCACTGATTAATCAGCTATGACGATGTTTTCATCAGTACTGATTAATCAGCTATGACGATGTTTTCATCAGCACTGACGATGTTTTCATCAGCACTGACAATGTTTTCATCAGCACTGACGATATTTACATCAGCACTGACGATATTTACATCAGCACTGATTAGTCAGCACTGACGATGTTTTCATCAGTACTGACGATGTTTTCATCAGCACTGACGATGTTTTCATCAGTACTGACGATGTTTTCATCAGCACTGACGATATTTACATCAGCACTGACGATATTTACATCAGCACTGATTAGTCAGCACTGACGATGTTTTCATCAGTACTGACGATGTTTTCATCAGCACTGACGATATTTACATCAGCACTGATTAGTCAGCACTGACGATGTTTTCATCAGTACTGACGATGTTTTCATCAGCACTGACGATATTTACATCAGTGCTGATTAATCAGCTATGACGATGTTTTCATCAGCACTGACTATATTTACATCAGTGCTGATTAATCAGCTATGACGATGTTTTCATCAGCACTGACGATGTTTTCATCAGCACTGACGATATTTACATCAGCACTGATTAATCAGCTATGACGATGTTTTCATCAGCACTGATTAGTCAGCACTGACGATGTTTTCATCAGCTATGACGATGTTTTCATCAGCACTGACGATGTTTTCATCAGCACTGACGATGTTTTCATCAGCACTGACGATGTTTTCATCAGCACTGACGATGTTTTCATCAGTACTGACGATGTTTTCATCAGCACTGACGATATTTACATCAGCACTGACGATATTTACATCAGCACTGATTAGTCAGCACTGACGATGTTTTCATCAGTACTGACGATGTTTTCATCAGCACTGACGATATTTACATCAGCACTGATTAATCAGCTATGACGATGTTTTCATCAGCACTGACGATGTTTTCATCAGTACTGACGATGTTTTCATCAGCACTGACGATATTTACATCAGCACTGATTAATCAGCTATGACGATGTTTTCATCAGCACTGACGATATTTACATCAGTGCTGATTAATCAGCTTTGACGATGTTTTCATCAGCACTGACGATATTTACATCAGCACTGACGATATTTACATCAGTGCTGATTAATCAGCTATGACGATGTTTTCATCAGCACTGACGATGTTTTCATCAGCACTGATTAGTCAGCACTGACGATATTTACATCAGCACTGATTAATCAGCTATGACGATGTTTTCATCAGCACTGATTAGTCAGCACTGACGATGTTTTCATCAGCACTGACGATGTTTTCATCAGCACTGACGATGTTTTCATCAGCACTGACAATGTTTTCATCAGCACTGACGATATTTACATCAGCACTGACGATATTTACATCAGCACTGATTAGTCAGCACTGACGATGTTTTCATCAGTACTGACGATGTTTTCATCAGCACTGACGATGTTTTCATCAGTACTGACGATGTTTACATCAGCACTGACGATATTTACATCAGCACTGATTAGTCAGCACTGACGATGTTTTCATCAGTACTGGCGATGTTTTCATCAGCACTGATTAGTCAGCACTGACGATGTTTTCATCAGTACTGACGATGTTTTCATCAGCACTGACGATATTTACATCAGTGCTGATTAATCAGCTATGACGATGTTTTCATCAGCACTGACGATATTTACATCAGTGCTGATTAATCAGCTATGACGATGTTTTCATCAGCACTGACGATGTTTTCATCAGCACTGATTAGTCAGCACTGACGATATTTACATCAGCACTGATTAATCAGCTATGACGATGTTTTCATCAGCACTGATTAGTCAGCACTGACGATGTTTTCATCAGCTATGACGATGTTTTCATCAGCACTGACGATGTTTTCATCAGCACTGACGATGTTTTCATCAGCACTGACGATGTTTTCATCAGCACTGACGATGTTTTCATCAGCACTGACGATGTTTTCATCAGTACTGACGATGTTTTCATCAGCACTGACGATATTTACATCAGCACTGATTAGTCAGCACTGACGATGTTTTCATCAGTACTGACGATGTTTTCATCAGCACTGACGATATTTACATCAGCACTGATTAATCAGCTATGACGATGTTTTCATCAGCACTGACGATGTTTTCATCAGCACTGACAATGTTTTCATCAGCACTGACAATGTTTTCATCAGCACTGATTAGTCAGCACTGACGTTGTTTTCATCACCACTGACGATGTTTAAATCAGCACTGACGATGTTTTCATCAGCACTGACGATGTTTTCATCAGCACTGACGATGTTTTCATCAGTACTGACGATGTTTTCATCAGCACTGACGATATTTACATCAGCACTGATTAATCAGCTATGACGATGTTTTCATCAGTACTGATTAATCAGCTATGACGATGTTTTCATCAGCACTGACGATGTTTTCATCAGCACTGACAATGTTTTCATCAGCACTGACGATATTTACATCAGCACTGACGATATTTACATCAGCACTGATTAGTCAGCACTGACGATGTTTTCATCAGTACTGACGATGTTTTCATCAGCACTGACGATGTTTTCATCAGTACTGACGATGTTTTCATCAGCACTGACGATATTTACATCAGCACTGACGATATTTACATCAGCACTGATTAGTCAGCACTGACGATGTTTTCATCAGTACTGACGATGTTTTCATCAGCACTGACGATATTTACATCAGCACTGATTAGTCAGCACTGACGATGTTTTCATCAGTACTGACGATGTTTTCATCAGCACTGACGATATTTACATCAGTGCTGATTAATCAGCTATGACGATGTTTTCATCAGCACTGACTATATTTACATCAGTGCTGATTAATCAGCTATGACGATGTTTTCATCAGCACTGACGATGTTTTCATCAGCACTGACGATATTTACATCAGCACTGATTAATCAGCTATGACGATGTTTTCATCAGCACTGATTAGTCAGCACTGACGATGTTTTCATCAGCTATGACGATGTTTTCATCAGCACTGACGATGTTTTCATCAGCACTGACGATGTTTTCATCAGCACTGACGATGTTTTCATCAGCACTGACGATGTTTTCATCAGTACTGACGATGTTTTCATCAGCACTGACGATATTTACATCAGCACTGACGATATTTACATCAGCACTGATTAGTCAGCACTGACGATGTTTTCATCAGTACTGACGATGTTTTCATCAGCACTGACGATATTTACATCAGCACTGATTAATCAGCTATGACGATGTTTTCATCAGCACTGACGATGTTTTCATCAGTACTGACGATGTTTTCATCAGCACTGACGATATTTACATCAGCACTGATTAATCAGCTATGACGATGTTTTCATCAGCACTGATTAGTCAGCACTGACGTTGTTTTCATCAGCACTGACGATGTTTAAATCAGCACTGACGATGTTTTCATCAGCAGTGACGATATTTACATCAGTGCTGATTAATCAGCTATGACGATGTTTTCATCAGTGCTGATTAATCAGCTCTGACGATGTTTTCATCAGCACTGATTAGTCAGCACTGACGATATTTACATCAGTGCTGATTAATCAGCTATGACGATGTTTTCAGCAGCACTGATTACTCACCACTGACGATATTTACATCAGCACTGAACAGTAATCATTCAGTGCAGCATCGAATAATAATTAAGTGTATTATTACATACTCAATCATGCAAGTTATTGTGACAATCATATATATGATTGTTTTAACCATATATATTATTGCGGCACTCTACTTGTACCATCACTCTGTTAATGATTAATTATATTATTGCTATTTTTTAAAATACTATTTTAATAGTATTTTACCAATTTTACCCGTTTTCCCCCTGTTTACCCCTTTCTGGTCCAAGTATTGAAAAAAGTTATACCCTATTGACGCTTCCAAGTAAGGATCTATCTACGTTCCAAATTTCAATAAAATCGATTCAGCCGTTTAGGCGTGATGCTCAAACAAACAAACAAATAAACAAACAAACAAACAAACAAACAAACAAACAAACAAACAAACAAACAAACAAACAAACAAACAAACAAACAAACAAACAAACAAACAAACAAACAAACAAACAAACAAACAAACAAACAAACAAACAAACAAACAAACAAACAAACAAACAAACAAACAAACAAACAAACAAACAAACAAACAAACAAACAAACAAACAAACAAACAAACAAACAAACAAACAAACAAACAAACAAACAAACAAACAAACAAACAAACAAACAAACAAAAAAAAAAACAAACAAACAAACAAACAAACAAACAAACTTACAAAGACATTTATATATTTATATAGAAGATTATTTAAAGTTTTTTCATAAACATTTTTTAACACATTATGATATTTAAAAATTGTGTAAAATAATAAAAAAAATGCAATTGAAATGGTAATGGTATAGCAAAAATACATGTGTACTGTCAATATAATATACTAGCTTGACCCGGTGCGCTTCGCTACCCCTGTCGATGTAAAAATCGGTTCAGCCGTTTAGTAATTATTGTTTAAAAACTAAAGGTACCAATTTTACCCGTTTTTCCCCCTTTTTATCCCTTTCTGGTCCAAGTATTGAAAAAATTTATAGCCTATTGACGCTTCCAAGTAAGGATCTATCTACGTTCCAAATTTCAATAAAAATAAAATACTTTCATAAAGATATTAATCACATGACCAAATTTCATGGTGATCGTTCCATAATTTTTCATAGCTCCCATATAAGGCCCACTTTCGAAAATCACGCACGAATATAAATTATTGAAATTTTGAAAGAATAATGATTTTTACTTAGTGTATGGTATTATAAGGTCGGGCTTGACCGACCATACTTTCTTACTTGTTTTTAAAATGAAGCTAGTGTTCCCGAGTAGTTCACTTATCCAATACTAGCTTGACCCGGTGCGCTTCGCTACCCCTGTCGTAGTCTATGTTGGAAATTTCAATAAAATCGTTTCGTCCGTTTAGTATTTATTGTTTAAGAACTAAAGGTACCAATTTCCCCCTGTTTACCCCTTCCTGGTCCAAGTATTGAAAAAAGTTATAGCCTATTGACGCTTCCAAGTAAGGATCTATCTACGTTCTAAATTTCAATAAAATCGTTTAGGCGTGATGCTCAAACAAACAAATAAACAAACAAACTTACAAAGACATTTATATATTTATATAGATAACAAACCTATGCTCATCGATAACTAATCGATCATGAATTTAATTGAATTCATGCAAACTGTAGCATTATTGCTAAAAACTAACAACAGTTTGAACTGTAGTATTCTGCTATGTCGAATCTTATGTATGCATGTATCTAAAATGATCTAAATGGGATTGTTGAATTCTGTACATGCGTTTTTCAGTGATTCAGTGATTGTTGTAAAAAAAAATTTGGCAAAAAAAATTTTTTTCAAAAAAAATTAATTTTGTCGACCAAAAAATTTTTTTTCAATTGGAGAAATACATAAATCCTTTTTTTTTATTCCCAATGTTCAAACAATGACAATTTTCATTTCGTTTTTAACATCATTCTAAAAATTTTAATTCAAAGTGGTGTACTCTGAAGCGAATTATTTGGTGTAAGCGAAGAAAGGAATACATTTCAAAACATATCCGGTACTGTAAAAGTTCTTTTATATTACCACTCGATGATAAACTGTTTTGTTTACTCTTGCATATTAGGTGCATGAATAAGAAATTTCCATATGAAATCTATGAAAAAAATAATATTTTGAATAACTCTCCGCATTCCACTTTTAATAAAAAATAACGGTTTTATTCAAATAAATAATATTACAATAAGTATGATGACTACAGAAATCACAAGGACGTACTGATTGCCGCAATGGACAAACATCCCCCCGAGAATGTGCTGTTCGAACGGTAAAGTTATTCTGCCACCAGTTATTGAACCGCCTAAGCTGCTTCTATGTTACATTTCCGGCGCCAATCCTATTTCCAAGCACCTCCTTCAAAATATCCAAAAGTCCAACTCATGATTTCAAATGTCGTCGGCTTCATGCCCACCTTTAACGTTCAAGGCCAAATGTACCACAGAATTGGATCATTGCTCCCGCTTCCCAATGATGATGGGAAGTTCCTTCAAATTAATTTCACTGGAAATGAAGCTACAGAAGCCGAACGCTATCAACGAACATGCGTGTGCATTTGCTGCAATACCCTTCTGCCGAATCATTCTCAAAACAATTGTTGGACATCAGAAATGGAAAAATTTTAATTGATCTCGCCACAAATGAGATTTCGTTGTTGACAAGGTATTCCCAAGTCTTACAACCAACTACAAAAATTCGGATTGATTGTGGAAACATGCAATTTTGGCACCAACAAATTATGATGTTAACAAGCTCAATAAACTAATACTTTCAATTGAAACTGCCTGGCGAAACAATAAAATGCAAATCGATTGACACAGTAATGAACGAAGAACAAGCTGTCGATTATCCTACTGAATTTTTGAATTCATTGGAACCAGCCGGACTGCCACCACATGTATTAAAATTGAAGTTTGGATCACCGACTTTGTTCGACACTGTATATTAAAATCGAGATCGAGATGCAATATAAAACAGATGTTTTCTAAGGGCCAGCAACGCGGACCGGATTCATCCAGTAAAACATACTTTTTTAATAAATAACATTTATTAAAGGAGCAATGACCGCACAAAAGAAAACGTTAATGTGTTGGTGTGTATGCATGGAGAGAAATATGATTTGAACACATGTGAATGAAACACATATTTAAAGTTAACAAAAATGCTTATTCTCAACATTTCATCCTCATTTTATCCATCACCATGAGTGGCAAGGGTTTTTCATTCCTATTGTAATTTCTAAATCTTTCATTAGCGACCTCATAAAGTATACTATATATTCTGGATCGTTATAGATAGCGAAGTCAATATAGGAATGTCCATACATGATTGATACATCAATATATCCGCTATAATCCGTCGCAGATTGTAATTTTAAATCGAGAAAATCGTCTCACAAAAGGCTGATATTTTCACCAAAAATAGTTTTTAATATTTATTTTCACTTATACTTTGGTGAAGGGTATATAAGATTCAGCACAACCGAGTATAGCAAACTTCTGATTAAACTTGATACAAAAAAAAAATCTGTAAATAGCATGTATGTATATTCAAATCCCAAATTTAAGATTTTCAAAATTTTTTCGAAACGAAATTTCCAGAAAATTAAAAAAATATTTTCAATTCTAATAAACACTAAATGAAGATTAAAAATGTAAATTTTAAAGGTTGTTCATATTATGAGTGTTGACTGATTTGAAATTTGGTCACAAATTTTTTAAAATAATTTTTATTTCTTTGCCTATTTACATTTTGAATCCTAATTTAGTGCATATAAGAATGGACAATATTTTTTTTAAATTTGTTTGAAACTGGGTTATCGATGTCAGAGAACTTTTATATTTTACATTTATACATCTATGGGTAAATTTAATACCAAAACAATTTTTAATCAGATTTTTTCCAACATTAAATTTTTTTAATTTAGGTAAAAATATTACTACTTTGAGCCATAACACGAAACTTCAACTAAAATGTGCAAGCTCTAATCTAAACGTTGTCCGATTTTGCTAAAAATGTCAGCATGACGGAGAACAATTTTAGACCTTGAGAGCATCGAAATCGCAAAAGTGCAGGCGCGGATCCTGGTCAAACATTTTGGGAGGGGGAAAATAATTAAAATTTATTTCATATTTTTCTTTTTTTATATTTAAAATTTTCGGTTTTGTTCACTCAGCCCCCCCCCCCCCCCCCTAGTTCCCCGCCTGCCCTAGTGTATAGTTTTTAAGAAATGTGTTCTCTGTTCCAAAGTTTTTAAAAAATCTATTCTCTATTTTTCAAATGATGATACATAACCTGATCTGTTGAAAATAAGAATACAACTCACTGATTATAGGTATACTTTTTTAAAAAATTTAATAAAAACAACTGATAACCAAGGCGAATTTAAATACCAAGTGTCAAGTCAACAACATTTACAAAAACCACTTGCAAATTGTTTTTGTTTAAGTTGTTTCAGCTGTCAAAGTCTGCCCATTGATTTGGTTTCTTTTACGTTTTTTGTAGTTTTCGTTGCAACAAATACTAGTGAATTTGACAGCTTAAGCACCTAAACAACTTCAGTAAACATTAATCAGCTGTGCTATCGACACCACCTGCTATATAAATTCACCTTGCTGATGACAATACGACATGAAGAGTAAAATAACGTGAGTTGTATGTTGATTTTCAACAGATGTCCATCGTTTGCAAAATAGAGAACACACATTTTAAAAACGGCACACTCTAAATAATTTGCAAGAGCGCAAAGTATGCAAAAACATATTCGTATATATTTTTATTTAGAAATATTACATTTTTAAACAAAAATGTGGAAGGAACTAACATTTTTGTTAACCGTTAACTTAACCTCATAAATTAAAACAAGTAAGAGAGCTAAATTATACTTTAAAAATTTAATTTCTTTTGTTTTCGAAATTTTTTATTTTTTTTAAATTTTTAAAAAAAAAATTTATTAATAAAAAATTTTTTTTTATTTAATTGATTAGTGAAAAAAAAATTATGTCAAAAAAATTTGTTTAGTAAAAAAGAAAATAAAATCCTTTTTCAAAACCCATTGTAGGTCAATCTTACCTAAGCCTTATATACATCGTTACAATGAACTTTGAAATATCTATCATTAGATATCCATATTTTCTATATTAATGACTTAGTAATCCAGATATAGATCAAAAGTAGGCCAAAAATCGAGGTTGTCCCGGTTTTGTTCCTTATATCTCAGCCATTTTCTCGATCTTAAATAGCAACCGAGCCGGAAGAATTCCCGATATATTGATGTATGAATCAATTACGTAAGTTATTTGGGGGCCAGGGAAAGTTGATTTCAACATACAGACGGACAGACGAACATGGCTATATCGACTTCGCTATCTATAATGATCCAGAATATATACACTTTGTGGAAATTACAAATGGAATGACAAACTTATATATACAGTTGCCACTCATGGCGAAGGGTATAAAAATACTAATTTTTTATTTAAAAAATTAAGTTTATTGAAATCTACAAAATTTAAAATGTGTATAATAATATAGCACCTTTGTTAAACTTATTTTTAATTATTGCAGCCGTTGCTGAAATAATTTCAATTACTGTTACCGCTAAAATACCGTTAGCGAAATAATCCAAGTTTGATTTACCGTTACTTTTTAACCGTTTCCGATCGGTAGCCAACCTGGGTTTTT
Organism: Calliphora vomitoria; assembly: GCA_942486065.2. Lineage (NCBI taxonomy): Eukaryota > Metazoa > Arthropoda > Insecta > Diptera > Calliphoridae > Calliphora > Calliphora vomitoria. The sequence continues at coordinate 34,657,672 of OW818031.2, read as the reverse complement.
TTCATTAATATGTTTTCATTTCCTATTTCTGTCAGTGCATAAACACCAATACATTGACTTTCTCTTTTGTAGGGATCATTTTTCTATATGATAAATGTTACTTAAGCCAAACATTTTATGTTTTATATACATATTTTAGTACATAGCTATATAAAACATAAAATTAAATAAAATTTTCAATCTCATTTAGATAAATTTAGATTCATACATACATATGTATATTTTTTATTAAAATACCTCAACTTAGCAGAATACAACAGTTGAAATTATTAGATGGGATATGAATTCAATGAAATTCATGATCCATTAGTTAACGTTAAGCATCTGAAGAATTCAATTCTATATTTTAGTGACTTTCAGTGATGTGTTGTATTTCATTTAATTGACTTGATCCTAAATTGAAGAATAAAATACGTTTAAAAAAATAAACAAAAATCGAATAATAATGAAGTGCTGTAGTCGTAGCACACTTGGTGTGGTCATTGGCATCCTAAATGTCCCGGTATGCTTAGATTTTTTAAATGTAATTTTCTTGACCATTTTTCGTGTGGCATCGTATATCTATGAATCCATCCGTAAGTTGTGATACAATTTGGGTACATGACAAACAAAATCAAAGGGAAAGGAACGATCAGAACAATGTGCTACCAAGTTTAAAAACATCGTTATTATATCAGTTTTCTGCACCTACATATATATTGTTTCTTTTTAATTCTAGATGAAGGAATAATTTTTTCAGTACTACTAGTAGTATGTTTAGTAATGCTCGTTGTATCTGGTCTGCTCATAACGGGTATTATTAAGGTAAGCAATTTATGCTAATAATTTCAACAAATAGATATCTATTAGTGCTTAATTACTTATGGAGTAAAAATATTTGGTAATTTTTAAACGTAGGTATTGATTTGAAATCAATGTCAAGTTACCGTTTAGGTAAATTTATCTACTGGGTATTTTACACCGTAGATATCTATTTGTTGAAATTACGGGAATTAATCAATTAATATATAAAGATCGGCAATACATACATACATACTTATTTTAAATATTTAAATAGAAACGTCACAAACTGATGCATCCCTGGCTGATACTTAGCAGCATTATTTTCGTTATCGGAAGTGCTAAATTAGCTTATGATTTGTATTATTTTGATATATATCTTTCGCTTCCCCTGCTTGAGATTTTAAAAGATCTTATTTTGAGTTTAATAGAAATTGGTAAGTTTTTGTTAGATAATTATAGTCTTTGAGTTATGTTGTTTTATCCTTTATTTTTTTTTTTTCAGGTATTTCAGCTTTAATGATATGGTTTATTTATACGTTGTATAAAGATATACGCAAGGATAATATTTCAAAGTCTGGTCAAGTAATGAACGGCAGCCAAATCGAATAGCAGACCTCAGACCTTATTATAAAATATAATTCTGATACTTCCCTCAAAGAAAGAGTATATCAGATAATACAAACATTTTGGAATTGGAGAATTCATTAATATGTTAATATGTAATATGCGATAAAAGCATTGTTCGTTAATTTATCGCCATGAAATTTGTTTCGTCGGTAGACTTTTTGATAGCAAATATAAAAGTGGAAACAAATATACGATTTAGAAAAGCAAAAGCCACAATTCCCAAAAAACAAACGAAAAATTTAATTTCCATTTTTGACATTTTACCCATAAAGTCTACATTAGGTGTGGGCTGGAACAGTTTCCTGTTTTGGAATCTAGGCTTTGGGATATTAGAACACTTAACATAAATTTATAATTTCGAATTATAAAAAATTTGTTAAGGGCTTAGGTAATGCAGTAGAGAATTTGACCTATCGTTTAAAACACTTAAAACTGTCATCTGGACTAACTAAGGACGGGTTTTAGACTTGAAGATTAAATTAAGTATAATCTACGTATGTTTTATTTTTTGGATCGTCGTATCGATTAATTAATTTAGTTTACTAGTTTAAGCGTCCAATATTGGCGGCTGATGAAGAAATATTTGCGCAAAAACATCAAAATATTTATTGTCCCAGTGCCAATAGGGTGGTCACACGGTATGTGTTGTATGTGTATTGTGACATTTTTACATATGTACGTTAGGGCCATAACTTTTTTTTTAATTTTTTGAAAATAACAAAATGGCCATTGAAAGTTATTTAAAAAAATTGTATTACTTTGTCGTTGTTGCCAAAAACAGTTCATCCTCAAAACGCGGTAATGTTTGAAAATAATTTATTTTTATCCAAAAAACACAAATAGTTTTTTAGTATCAATATATCAACTAGGTTCGAATCTATATTGAAAATTCCATTATGCAAATATACGCACACGTTAAATTTTAAGTTTATGTCTTTTAATAATTAAATTATTTCATAAAATATTTAAATTTTTTTATTTAAAATGAATTGATTGTACATATTTATTTTTTCGAGATTTTAAAAAATCGTTTTTGTGGGTGAGGTCCTAAATGACCTGAATTTTTTTTTCTAAATAACACAACTTTAGCCTTCGCGTGGTGCTAGGGCCAACATTTGGTTATAGCCCTAATTTATAATTAATTAAAATTATTTTATAGACCTTATTCATAAAAAAAATTTTAAATTTAAACAACGTTTTAAAATCAAATTGAAAATATCAATATCAGTTTTGCTTTAAAACAATAGCGGAGTTCACATTCTTGTGCAAATGCTCTTGCATCATTGTATATGCATTGCATTTTAACTTTACGCTAACAAAATATTCAAAAATACACCATTGCATAAATTTACAATACAAATGCACTAGATTGTGAATATCGCTATTATTTAAATTTTTTATGAATATGAGAGTATATGTTTAATTTAGTTAATTTGCTAAAATTTATAAGAAGTTGAACAATGTTTCCTTATTTACTTCACTATAAGTAAACATGTATGTAATTTATAAACCACTATAAAAACCAAATGTAAAAGAAATATAAAATTGTTCTGGAAATTTGAGAAAACTTTTGGTTTTTCTTTCGTATACTGGTAACTTATGGATCTGAGGTAAACAGTAGTCTTTTGAAAAAATCTTCATTAGTTGACACGAGTTCATCAAACGGTATAATGGGTTCTAAGTTTTTAAAACAATTTTTTCGTATCTTCTGATAATGAACTTAAAATATCCATAATTTTAGCTTTATCTGCTTGAGCGTAGTCAGTATACAAATGATTCAGTATATTTTATCACAGAAGTGCTTTTAGGTTTTATTGTGGGTTTAAAATGAGATTCTTTCATGTTTTCTTAATTTTTTGAAAGGTAAGTCCAGCATTGGTGAATATATTTCTAAATATAACCAATCCTAGTAAATTTCTAGAAAAATAGTCGAAAAATCGAGCTTGTCCCGGGTTTTTCCTTTAAATTTTAAATTTTAAATAGCAACCGAGCCGGAAGAATTCCCGATATATTAATGTATGAATCATGTATCTAAGTTATTTGGGGGCTGCGGAAAGTTGATTTCAACATACAGACGGACATGGCTATGTCGACTTCGCTACCTAAAACGATCCAGAATATATATACTTTGTGGGGTCGCAAATGAAAAATGTAGAAATTACAAACGGAATGAAAAACTTATATATACCCTTTGCCACTCAAGGTGAACGGTATAAAAAGTGAATAAAACAATTTTTCTGGTTCAAGTACGAATATTTAAATTTTATCTTTAATCGCAGATAATTGCAGCTTAATTGTATATATTATGCATCTAATAGATGGTCCAATATTACAGCAAAAGGATTTCCGGGGGCATTTAGTTAAAATCCTTTTCAAAGTTCAATGTTAAAAAATTCTAAATTTTGTAGATACTTAAAATTTAAAATGGCTGAGATATAATTGATATTTGCAAAATACAAATTTATTTAATATACCTACTTGTACTTGAACTAGAAGTATCAAAAAATTGCTTTGAGGTATTTCGGCGATACCAAATTTACATCGAAATTCCAAAGTTTTTTAAAATCTTTTTTGTTACGACTCTTAAGAATACTTCCCACTGTGTGACGGGCCACGGCCGGACACACAATATTTGTATAATGTGGTTTGCTTGACTGCGGACCTACGGCCGGGCGGAAGTGTTTTAAACACTATGGCCGGACACACAGGATTTCTATAAAGTAGTTTGCTTGACTGGGGACCTACGGCCGGGCGCAAGTATTTTAAACACTATGGTATGTTGAAAACCTACTTCGCAAAAAATACCTAGTTTTATTAACTGCTGGCCTATTGCCGTGTTACATCTGTGTTTTAAACACAATGGTATGTTGAACACCGTCTTCTCATAAAATAGTTTTGTTGATTGCCAGCCTACGGACGAGCGGTAGGGTTTTAAATTCTATGGTATGTGGAACACCCCTTCGCATAAAATAGTTTTCTTGACTGCTGGGCAGAAACATTAAACTTAACGAATGACATTTATGTTGATATTAACTATCCGATATTTAAAATGGTATAACTAGGGAACTGTGGATTGAAAGATGTACCTGTGATATATATTTTGTTGAGATCGGGAGTGCTGTCCATCAAATAGAGTCTAGCTGAAACTCACAACTGTTTTCTTAATTGTTTTCTGGAATCACTAGTTTAATTATTTCAAAGATCACAATATTACACACTTAGAGTCAATATTTTTTACACAATTAACACAATTTCACAACAAAAATCAAAGAATTAAAATATTTCCACAGAATTATGTCTATAAACCAAAACATTTTACGACTAACGGTAATTTGTATTTTAATGACAAGTACACAATTCACAATAGCAGTAAGACATGATATAAACACAATCACAATAGCAAAAGTAATCACAGTTGCATTTGTTTATAAAACATTTACCAAAATTATGTTTTTTTTATTATATCTATTAAGAAACTTATTACAAGAAGAATCTTTTTAAAAAATATATTAAATTTTAAACACTATTAGTATAATTTGCCTAATGTTTTGCTGTTTGTTGCGTTTATTATTTACTTTACCATTAACTGTCAAAGTAATCGTTTCTTTGGCATAAATTCTACAACACTAACCGCATGAGCCAAATGTCATTTGCTGTGTGTTTACGTAAATTGTAATGCAGAATATTTTTTAAGATTTTTTAAAACTTTAAATAAAAACATTAATAATGAATCAAGCCGAAGTGACCAAATTAATGTCTCAGCTGCGTTTTGCTGTTAGACCCAAAAGACGTAACTTAAGAAATCCTGATGGTCCGGAAGGTCGCCTAATGAAATTGAGGAAAACAGTCACAGCTCTAGTCAAAAATGAACGCATTGAATTATACCACAATCGAGCCGATGAAGCCAGAGGCTATGTGGAACTGGTAAATATAATGATTAATTTGAAAATAACTCACTGACGTCTTAATATGTTATTTACTTGATAGTTAATCTCTGATGCTATACGTCATGGCGATCGTCATAAGGCCACAATGGAATTGGCCGATTTTTGGTTGCTGGAAAAACAATTGGTTCACAAATTATTTAAAGTTTTAGCACCACGCTATGAAAATAGCAATGTTTCCTATACACGCATGTATAAGGCACCCCGTGACTATCCCGGCATGTATTATCAAAAAGCCGTGCTGGAATTAAGAGGCAATCCTTATCCTTCTCTTTTGCCCGACTTCTCACAAAATCGTAATTTTATTCACAATGTGCTATTGGATGAGGCTCGTAAGGATTATAGACGTGAAAAATTGGCTGATATGGCGAAAAAACTGGCCAATGAGTCAACGGAAGCAGTGAAAGAGCAGCCGAAAGATTCAAAGCCGGCTGTGGAAGAAAAGAAGGAATAGTTTAAAGTGTTGTGTTTGATAATTGCTATTAGTTATTTTCTTTAAGAAAAGTTTTAAATTTAATTTGTTAAGAGAGTAATAAAAATGTGAAGTGAACTACTTTAAGAAAAATGGTTTTGTGAAATGGAATAATTTAGGCATAACAGAGTTTAATTGAATGTTTGATTTTTTGTCATGTACAGATTTTTTCGAAATTTTTGTTGTGTTTCTCCAATCCATATCGTAAAAGTAAAGACGTCTGTTCTTAATTGAACATTTCATATCTAACATGATTATTAATCCTTATTCAATCGTAAACAGAAGTTTGATTTGGAAATTGTTTATTCAATTTGATGTTGATTTGAAGAAAAACGTTTGACAAATGACGTTTTCTCAACTTTATGTGATTTATAATTTTTCTATTATTTTGTAAATTTCACTTTTTAAATACCTATGTATTCAGATATTTTAAAGCGTTTTCGAGATATGGCCCCTTTTATCTTTACATATAATTATTTGAGCCGAAGTAAAGTGTGCATAAACCTCATGTTAGGAACGATCCAAATCGTCTTAAATCATACAAATAGTAGCGTAATGTATAAAATAGATTTTGAACTTTCTATTCTACTTAAATAATTTAAAGTGGTGTTCTTTGAATTATTACAGAGTAATTATAATAATAAATACTCTTCACCCAAATTAAAAAATGTTTTAAATTATCATATTATAACAGAGACCGAAAATAACGGGTTCACTTTCATTTCTATGATAAATTCACATTCGCTAAATGGCTGCGAATAATTTTCGTTGTTATATCACTGAGAGAGTGATTTGTTAGAGAACATTTTAGGTTAGGGGTTGAGAGAAACAGAAAAGAAACAACCAAAAATAATCTAGATGAGTGATTTATAATTATTTTTTTTCGTAAAGGTCAGCTTGTGATTTTTATTTGCGAACATGAAAAATAAATCGGAAAAATTCATTTGATGCAAATCAACCATTGAATATATTAAATTTATAAATCATTGAATGAAAATTTTTTTCCCAAAAATCAACAATTTCTTTTTGAAATTGCATTACTACATATTCATCATATTTTTTCTATAATTTGTTAAAAATTACTAAACATATGTTATTGTATGTAAATAAAAGAGAAGTAACTGTTATTACGATCAAGAACAATTGAATTGTTTGTCTCACATCGAACCATTAAAAAACAACAAAAACTAATAAAGGCCATACGAAACCATGTAAATAAAAACCATTTTATAACTGTTATTTTGAGTGATTTATTTTTATCACCAAAATATAAATCACAACTTGGGTTTTTTGGTAAATGAACGAGTTATTTTCGATCTCTGTATTATAATAAAATAAGGATAAAAATATACATAAGTTTGGTAGCAAAATTCAACTAGGTAATATAAAATAAGGACAAAAATATACATAAGTTTAGTAGCAAAATTCAACTAGGTAATTTATGAACTAATTAATATAAATAAGTGCTGTGAAGTTTTCAAAAATATAGTTTATTTATATCCCCACTAATCTCCATATATATATTTCCCTTTACATGCAGATTTACCGAACACCCTGAATAAACATATGGTAGATTTTATAACAACTCTGTGTTAAAAACAGCTGATAACATTATTGTGAATGTTGGTTTATTTGTCACTAGTGATAGTAACCCTATTTCTCTAAAAGTCGCTAAATATCTAAAATATAACAATACAATATGTTTTTATATTTGTTAATGCACAATTTCAATAATCTACAAGAAGTTATATTTATATACAAATCAAACACTTATTTGTAATACAATTATTATTTACAATTATTATCAATAGCACTACAATATTAATAAATCTAATTCATGTCATAAAAGATACTATGACAGGTATTGGATTCAGATCCATCTTAAACGATACCGCCAGTTTGGAGATTCCAGCACGACAATGACCTTAGGGTTCTAAATCAGTAGTTACAATTCAATAAGGTACGTGTTTTTACTTGGCTTGCCTAATCACCAGATCTCAATCCCATATAAAAGCAGAATTAATTCTTAATGAAATTTTGAAAATCAAGGTTACAATTATCTTCTTGTTACTTTATAAATTAATTACTCTTTAAATTAATTTATAGTAACAATTTCTGAATATTTTAAACTTTAGAATTCATTGCTTTAGAATTATTACCATAGATTTTCTTTACATCGAAACTACAAATTAGCCTTAGAAAATTGTTATTTCTTTTATTTTTCAAAATAATTAATAAAAATTAACAACTTTCAAAATATTATTCAAAATCGAGCACAAAAAGAAAGAAAAAAACTTTCATTCACAATAAAAATTTTACCAAACCGCTAGACAAGCCAGAAAAATGGCGCAATTAACATTAGTGTTATCAAAAAATGCAGTTTCATTCGTAAAATTTTGTTTTTAATACAATTTTAATTCTGATAATTATTAAATAAAAATCCTAAAAAAATGGAAAGTGATGGCGAAAGTGAAGCAGACGGAAATTTATTTTATTTCGAAAGCGATCATTTGGCTTTAAGAGGCAATCAGGACTATACGAATATGTTGCGCACCATTGCAGTTTTGGAGGCGCAAAAAATCCGGGCACAGCAGCACATCGAGGAATTGGCTTTAGCCAAAAAGCGTTACCTGGAAGATCCGGAGCTGTTTTTGGCTAAAATTAAGAACAATGAAGAAATAATAAGTCCAAATTATATGACCATAGCAACAGTAAGTAAAATTATTTTAAAATTCCAACAAACAATATAGAAAGACGTACTTTCAGATACCTGAAATAGGTCATTATGATGATATGCCGGCGGAAGAAGTAAAGGTAAAAGAAGAAGACAATGTAGGTGGCTCAACAGATAATAAAAGTGATGTGCAAATTAATAGAGGCCGCGTTATGGATGACACCAAACCAGAGACATTTAATCAACTCTGGACGGTGGAAGAACAAAAACGTCTCGAAGAGCTGCTTATCAAGTTTCCCGAAGAACGTATTGAAATGCATAGATTCAATAAAATAGCCAAAGCTTTGGGTAATCGTACCGCACGACAAGTTTCCAGCAGAGTACAAAAGTACTTTCAAAAACTACATAGCGCTGGTATGCCCATACCAGGACGTATACCTAAAAATAGACGTGTGGGTCATGCAAAATCGAAACACTATTATCGCCCTTCCACATTTTTTCCATCACACAATGTTCCTGTTCACATGCCAGAAGATGATTTCTTTTTGCATGACTTACACATGCCAGCCGCTGACACTAGCGGAAACGAAAAAGTTCGCTCTAATTCTTTAGACACTTTAAGTGACCTTAAAACAGAACCTATTACCTCTGAGGTACAACAACAAATTGTTAATTTATTAAAAATTATCAAACAGGAAAAACTTAACACGCCCGAGGGTTATAATCCTGATCCCATGGCAGCCAAATGTGAAGCCTGCCAATTTGCTGCTGTCTCTCGTTTACGCTGGCGTTGTAATACCTGCTATTGTTCACTGAATATATGTGCAGACTGTTTGGTTTATCAGCTGGTGCAGCAAAAGTTTGATCACTTTTCGCATGATGTGGTGGCTGAAAGTGAAATGTGATTGTCTTTTTAGTTAGTTTTATATTAAATATTAATTTTTAATTTTTTTTTAGATTAAATCAAGAAAGAAAAATTTAATACTGAGAATTTTATTCTGCAATCAAGATTCAAGAAAGAAAAATTTAATACTGAGTATTTTATTCTGCAATCAAGATTCAAGATATTTTTCAATTCATTTCATATAATCATCAATTTCAAGATTTACAATTTAACTCATTTCAAAAGCGGTAAGTTCATAATTTTCATACATGTAGTTTGTAATAACTTGAAAATATGTATACTTATGTACAATAAGTTTATTATTGATTGCGATATGGTCAAAAATCAAGTTAAGAGGATTAATGGCTTACAAACAAGCCTAAGTTGATGGCATTATTAATACCGTTACCGAAGTAACATTAAATGCCGTTACCGCTAAAATAAAGGATCGAAACAATCCAAATTAGCTTTACCATTACCTTTTCAACATTTTAAATCGGTAGACAATCTTCCTTTTTTGTTATATGGGCAATTCCACGAGAATGACAACCACGGCTGAAATAACAAAAACTCTTGAAACTTCTTTTTTTAAAAATGATTTGAATAGGAGAAAACACTAAAATGTTACTATGTGAAAGTATTTAGTGCTTATTACAACATTTTAATTGCAAAAATAATAGTTTAAAGTGACTATATTTAATTTTTTAATTGGTATGTTTTAGGCTAAGATTGCGGCAAAAACTAAGCTTGCAATTAGCATGAAATGAATTTGACTCTGTTTTTTTGCTATTATCAAATTGTTTATTGAAACCGAAAATATATTTTCTATATTTTTTTTAGTTTTTGTATACATATATTTATAGAATATATATTGTTTTACTACGAGTGAAAAATCTGTCAAGTACGGTATGTGACGTACGGTATTAAATTTTATATGTTATAAAATCATCCGAAGATTATTTTTATTTAAATATGACGGATTGTAAAGGAAAAATATTTGGTTTAGTGTAAGAAATTAAAAGAAAGCATAACGCCTCTTACGATTCGCAAATTATCACATATTTCTACATGTACCTCAAAATGACTTTCGTTTTATGTCACGTACGATATACCACTATTTCGCTCGATATTTTTGGACAACAATGTTTCGGAAGGACTTATTATTTTTGTAAAATGTAGTACACTCTGAATGGAACATAAAGACCAGATACTCTTATCAGATACTCTTATTTGTGCAAAATCTATTTCACTCTATAGGCGTACAAATGTTACGTACGATGGTTATCAGTTTTATACGCATTGAGAATAACATCAGGAATAAGATTGTGCTCACCCTTAATTGCATTTAATGCCTTTTTGTATTTCTATGGCTCTAGATATTAAAGAAATTCTATTAACTGGAATATGTTTTTACCTCTGCTCGAGTAATCAACAATTAGACTTTTTTTCCACAAGGAGATCGATAATTATTAGAGCCATTCTTGTTAGATTGATATAATTGTCAATGTTAAAAATTTGATTGTTCGTTTGATTTTGTTTTATATTTCTCAACATTCTTTAAATCGAGTACATAATTGTCGACAAGTTCGTTATATAAGGTAGTTAATGTTTAAAATGTGGCTGTACGTTATCTCGGATTTTCGTTAAAGTGGGATTCGTTCTACCGGATTAAATTTGGCTAATATGCTTTTCAATAAAGAAATATTCAAGAATTGGGGGCTCAGTGGTATTATGACACCAAAAAAGGAGAACGAAACCAACCTAAGGAGTACTTTTTCGTTCTTCAAAATGGTACTTTTTAAATTTCAAACTCGGCGGGGGTTCAAGTATTTATTATATTAAATTATTTTTCTTATATCAATACATAATAGTTTGCTGGTATGCTTTTGAGTAAAGAAAGTCGTTAAGCCATGTATATAACATTGAGGTAACAAAAACTATTGGTATATGCTGAAAATTAAACACAAAGCGACTATTTTATAATAATAAACTTAAAAATGAAAGATTAATAATGGACCCAGAATCATGATGTTGAGTGGGAATACAAAATGTGGATCTTTATGGTAATTTTTTGTATTCTAATAATACGTTTCGAATGAGCTAGAATCCACATTACAATGAATCAATAAACATGAAACTAGGGACATGTTATCCTGAATTAGTATTAATTCACAAAGGGATACTTAACAGTATTTAGTATTAATTGGGGTGGCGAAGCGCACCGGGTTAGCTAGAACTCCATACTTTTAAATGACTGTAAATAAACACAAATTTGAAATTTAATTGTCAGGAAATACTTGTAGATCAATATTTTTAAATCAGTTTGTGTCATTCTTTATTAACAGGTTTCCTTGCCTAGCCTGCGAAAGGTATACTGCTACATCATCTGATGCAATTATTGTAATACAATTAAACAAATTTAAAGAAATCTTAAGATATTTTTACCGATCTGTTTTTATAGATATTGGACAAATCATTGGATGAAAAAGTTTGTTTCTCATTTCTAAATTTTTAGTTTTTCTACTGAAAATAGAATAAAAGTAAAAACCGAAGAATAATTGTCGGTTTCGGTTTTAGGCCTTGGAAAACCGCTGGTTCGGTTGAAACCGAACAGAAAACTCTAATATTTGAAACCTACCATGGAACTACCAAGACTCATTTGATACTTTCCAATAATTTTCGGTATTTTATGTATATAGACTAATTTACAAATTCCTATAGACTTTGAATGATTTTCTAAAAAAAAGCTTGTGTTTAACAGTACTTTATTTTTTCAATACTTGGACCAGAAAGGGGTAAACAGGGGGAAAACGGGTAAAATTGGTAAAATACTATTAAAACAGTATTTTAAAAAATAGCAATAATATAATTAATCTTTAACAGAGTGATGGTACAAGTAGAGTGCCGCAATAATATATATGGTTAAAACAATCATATATATGATTGTCACAATAACTTGCATGATTGAGTATGTAATAATACACTTAATTATTATTCGATGCTGCACTGAATGATTACTGATCAGTGCTGACTAATCAGTGCTGATGTAAATATCCTCAGAGCTGACTAACCAGGACTGATGAAAACAACGTCATAGCTGATTAATCAGCACTGATGTAAATATCGTCAGTGCTGATGAAAACATCGTCAGTGCTGATGAAAACATCGTCATAGCTGATTAATCAATGCTGATGTAAATATCGTCAGTGCTGACTAATCAGTGCTGATGAAAACATCGTCAGTACTGATGAAAACATCGTCAGTGCTGATGAAAACATCGTCAGTGCTGATGAAAACATCGTCAGTGCTGATTTAAACATCGTCAGTGCTGACTAATCAGTGCTGATGTAAATATCGTCAGTGCTGATGAAAACATCGTCAGTGCTGATGAAAACATCGTCAGTGCTGATTTAAACATCGTCAGTGCTGATGAAAACATCGTCAGTGCTGATGAAAACATCGTCAGTGCTGATGAAAACATCGTCAGTGCTGATTTAAACATCGTCAGTGCTGATGAAAACAACGTCAGTGCTGATGAAAACATTGTCAGTGCTGATGAAAACATCGTCAGTGCTGATGAAAACATCGTCATAGCTGATTAATCAGTGCTGATGTAAATATCGTCAATGCTGATGAAAACATCGTCAGTGCTGATGAAAACATCGTCAGTGCTGACTAATCAGTGCTGATGAAAGCATCGTCATAGCTGATTAATCAGTGCTGATGTAAATATCGTCAGTGTTGATGAAAACATCGTCAGTACTGATGAAAACATCGTCAGTGCTGATTTAAACATCGTCAGTGCTGATGAAAACAACGTCAGTGCTGACTAATCAGTGCTGATGAAAACATTGTCAGTGCTGATGTAAACATCGTCAGTGCTGATGAAAACATCGTCATAGCTAGGGATGCCAAACAGGACTGAGTTTTACAAATCCCGGGATTCGGGATTTTAGAAATGTAAATCCCGGAATCCCGGGATTTTTCGGGACCCCGGGATTTTTCGGGACCCCGGGATTTTTCGGCATCCCAGGATTTTTCGTGATTTCGAGATTTTTCGGGACTTCGGGATTTTAGTTAAACGTAAAAAAATACAAAATTCAACAATAAAAACTATTTTTTTTCGTTAATATATATATATATATATTAAAATATATCAAAGAAAAAACTAATGCATTGAATTAAAATAAATTTGGCACAAACGATATTTCATATTTATACCCTTATTCTGAACTTTATAACAGTGAGAAATCCATAACAAAACTGTATTGAGTACATATGGTAGTTCATAGTAAAAGGATTTTTAGGATTACTATGAGACTAATAGTGTAAAAATTGGTAAGGCAGTTTAAAAGTTATTTGCAATTAAAACCTTTAGTTCTTAATATACTAAACGGCCGAAACGATTTTATTGAAATTTCCAACATAGACTACGACAGGGGTAGCGAAGCGCACCGGGTCAAGCTAGTCAATAATAAATTCACTATGAATGATAAAATTTTCTTCAAATTTAATCTATTACAAATTGAATTATATAATTTTTTAACCATTATATTTGTAACAGATTGAATAAACATTTTGAGTTTTAATTCAAAAATATTTTAGTGTTAAGTTCTTGTTAGTTCAGTTAAAATGCTAACAAATATTTATTTAATTGGTCCAGTTTATAAACAACTATTTTAAGAACATAAAACAAAAAAATAACAGTTTTTTGCAATTTTTTTATTATTGTTGTAAGATCTAATTTATTGTTATTTATTAGAATATAAACTATATATAACTTGCTTTATTTCGTTTTTTGTATTCTGTGTCGGATATCTAAATGTATATCTGTCTTTAATATGTTCGTTGATGGATTTAATCTATGATTGAAATTACTAACATTTTTTATTATTATAAAATATTCTTTAAACAAAACATCTGTAAATGTTTTCGGTTTTCTATTTCTTTCGCGAAATCGATTTTGTTGTTTCTTTAGGGGGGTCATAACTTACGTCTTCAATTGAGTCATCGGAGGAAAAATCACATTCGGTAATTTTTTTAATTTTTTTTTATATTTAAATAGAAATTACTGAACAATATTTTTTAATTAATTTTTTCTTGGCAGTTTTGTTATATAATGACAGAAATAAATTTGCACCGTACCAACTTAAATTAGTAAAAGATCACAAATGATATTATGACAAAAAATATGGTAATATATACAGTTTGTCAAGAAAATGTTTTGACATAGTAAAAATAATTTCTGTTTTGACTTTCATCATTAAAAAAACAAAATCCATTTAATTTTTACTATTTTTGTTTATTAATTCATTTTAAGCTATATATTAACTAACAAAGAACAGCAAGGAGAAAAAACCAAAAACTTAAGATTAAGAAATATGACCAAAAAACAAAAGAAACTCCAGAATTTTGTTGTCAAGAAAATGTTTTTACATACTAATATAATATGAGAAAATGGGGTGTATCTTTAATTGAAGAATGATCAATATAAGGTGTGGCCACCATTCGCATCAATAGTGGCTTGCAGACGCCGTTTTATAGAATTGATTAGTTTTTGCACATATTCGTTGGTATTTTATTCCATTCCTCCAATATTACAGTTCTGGTTTTTGGGACGCCGTTTTGCAGTATTTTTCTTCAGATAAGTCTATAAATTATCAATCGGATTTACATCTGGACTCTTAGAAGGAATATCCAGTACCTTACCGCAGTTGTAGAGAAGAAACGTCATTACCAACAGAGCCTTATATTTGGGATCATTATCATGATAAAATTTTAAATTCGGCTTCTTATCAGTATAAAACCCAAATCTATTCGCTGTGTTAACTAGATGATGCTTTAATATATCCAGGTATTACTTCGCATCCATTGTGTTCTCAATAAAATAAATATCTCCAACTCCCTTACTAGATATGTACCCCAAACCATTACCGAAAGTTTACCAAATTTTACAGTTGGAATTATGTTACGGCTTTCCAATGCTTTTAAAAGATTTCTTCATACCCTATTAGGTCCAGATTATAAAAAAGCATAATTTTGGTTTCGTCGCAAAATATAACGTCAACTCAGTAGTCGTCGGGTTTTGAAATATGCGTTACAGCAAAAGATAATCGACTTTTTGTATATTGTATTGTAAGCAGTGTTTTTTTTCGAGCTACTCTGGATGAATAGTCGTTCTTTTTCAAAACTTTCCTTACCGTTTCGTGAGAGACTGTCACGCTACATTCTTCTTTAAGTTCATATGCAAGCGTTTGTATGGATACCAAAGGGTTTTCGTCTACCTTTCTTCTTAAAACTCGCTCTGTTCTCTCCGAAAACTTACGTGGGCGGCCAGTTAGAAGCTTCAAAAACAAAATATTTACGTATTCAGCGCGATTTTAAATTGTGTACACTGTTTGCCTTGTTACTGAAGACGTTTTACATAATTCATGCACAGTTTTTCCGATCTGGTGGTTATAATAAACTTACTGAATCACATCCATGGATGTTCTTTTGCCAGGCATTATAAATTCTCGAAAATTTATCATTTTTAGTAATAAAAAAACAAAACTTTGGTTAAATCATTATCAATGATTACTTGACTAAAACAAATTATATTTTGAGCTGTAAAAATTAGCGGAAATATAAAAAACACACTAAAAAAGAAATTGTAAAAACATTTTCTTGACAACAAAATTCTGGAGTTTCTTTTGTTTTTAGATCTTATTTCTTAATCTTAAGTTTCTGGTTTTTTCTCATTGCCGTTATTTGTTAGGTAATATATAGCTAAAAATGAATTAATAAACAAAAATAGTAAAAATTGAACAGATTTTGTTTTTTTTAATGATGAAACTCAAAACAAAAACTTTTTTCACTATGTCAAAACATTTTCTTGACAAACTGTATATCCTAACAAATGGATTTAAATTTTTATTATGAATATTTTATGATTTTCTCTCTAAATACAAAAATATAAATATTAAATTTAGAAAAGTGTATATATATTTCGTGTTTGCCGAATGTATATTGATTTTAATATTAAACTATTACAAATTGAATTAAAACTTTTTACAGCCATTCAAAAGCACCCCCTTATAATAGGTTTAAACATTTTACTATTTTTCTGCATATTTGCAATGCCAGTTAACGGGATTCACAACGAATACATTTAAAAATTCCAGAAGATAAAAATAAAGGAAGGCGTAGTGTGTATAATTTAAGTTTTATACAGTTTATTGTGAAAAAACTATGGATGGCAAGAAACAAGTACTCCAGTGAATTTAAAATTAAAGTTATTGAAGACTGGAAGGCGGGCTTATCACGGCATGAATTGAGTAAAAAATATTCAATTAACAGATCAGTTATTTCCAGGCTAATTCCAAAGTTTTTGCAGAATGGTCGTATTTCACCGGGACATTCTGGAGGCCGCCCGCGTAAAACCACACGATATAATGATTCCTTGATCAAATAAGATGTA
Organism: Calliphora vomitoria; assembly: GCA_942486065.2. Taxonomy (NCBI): domain Eukaryota; kingdom Metazoa; phylum Arthropoda; class Insecta; order Diptera; family Calliphoridae; genus Calliphora; species Calliphora vomitoria. The sequence continues at coordinate 34,640,830 of OW818031.2, read as the reverse complement.
CAAAAAGATTCTACAGCATCAGCTAGTCAAGTAAGAACAAGTTTAAGATTATGCGGTAGCGAAAGAACAAGCTGTAGAAGAGCAGTAGAAGTAGGATTATTCAGCCGACGACCAGCAAAATACCCGCTAATATCAGCAAAGAACAAGAAAGCTAGACTGGAGTTTGCCAAAGCCCACCTTAACTGAAGTGTCCAAAAATTGAAGACAGTTCTGTTCTCTGGCGAATCCAAATACAAATTAAAAAGTTCCTATGGAATAAGGCGTGTACGCAGACGAAAAGTAGAAATACTGAATTCTAAGTATTGCAAAGGAACAATTAAACATGGAGGGGGCAATGTAATGGTCTGGGGTTGCTTTTCTGGTCAAGGAATTGGGCCAATTTAAAAAGTTAATGGGATTATGGATCAGTTCATGTACCGTGATGTATGGAAAGATGTAATGTTGCCTTATGACAGTAAAGAAATTCCACTTATAGGGAGGTTCCAACAGGATAACTATCCTAAGCACACCTCTAAAGTTTGTAAGACTTGGCTACAGAGCAATAAGATACAAGTTCTTCATTGGCCTGCTCAATCTCTCTATCTCAATCATATTGAGAACTTGTGGGAGATTGATAATATGAAAATAAATCGAGAAAATTGCCGATTTTTTTCAAGCCGTTGTTATAGCCTGGGAAGGAATATCGCAAGACACCATAAAAAACTTAATATCTTCTAAGTCTAAGAGATGTGCTTGTATCATCCAAAACAAAGGATTTGCAACAAAATAGAATTAAAAAAATTTTTATATTATATGAAGGGGTGCTTTAGTTTTGTCCGTTTTATTTTCCAGCTTTAAATATATTTTGATTTAATGTTACCTCTTATAGAAAGATTAACTTTAAAAGTATTTGTTTATCAATAGTAAATATTAACAATTGAAAATAATACATAATAGACATTTAAAACTTAGTTTTTATAGAAAAAAATATAATATGAAAAAAATTCACTGAGGGGGTGCTTTAGTTATGGCCAATAATGTATCTTTCTCTTTACATGCAGATTTACCGAACACCCTGAGCAAACATATGGATTTTTATAACAACTCTGTGTTAAAAACAGCTGATATCACTATTGTGAATGTTGGTTTATTTGTCACTAGTGATAGTAACACTATTTCTCTAAAAAACGCTAAATATCTAAGAAAAAATAGCAATACAATATATTTTTATATTTGCTAATGCACAATTTCAATAATTTAAGAAATTATATTTATATGCACTATCAACATATAAGATCAAACGTTTAAATCAAACACCTATTTGTAATACAATTATTATTTGCAATTATTATCAACAGATTCCAGCACGACAATGACCTTAGGGTTCTGAATCAGTAGTTACAATTCAATAAGGTACGTGTTTTTACTTGGCTTGCCTAATCACCAGATCTCAATCCCATATAAAAGAAGAATTAATTCTTAATGAAGTTTTGAAAATCAAGGTTACAATTATCTTCTTGTTACTTTATAAATTAATTACTCTTTAAATTAATTTATAGTAACAATTTCTGAATATTTTAAACTTTAGAATTCATTGCTTTAGAATTATTACCATAGATTTTCTTTACATCGAAACTACAAATTAGCCTTAGAAAATTGTTATTTCTTTTATTTTTCAAAATAATTAATAAAAATTAACAACTTTCAAAATATTATTCAAAATCGAGCACAAAATATTTACAAATAGAAAGAAGAAAACTTTCATTCACAATAAAAATTTTACCAAATCGCTAGAATAGCCAGAAAAATGGCGCAATTAACATTAGTGTTCATCAAAATAAAAATTTTACCAAATCGCTAGAATAGCAAGAAAAATGGCGCAATTAACATTAGTGTTCATCAAAAAATGCAGTTTCATTCGTAAAATTTTGTTTTTAATACAATTTTAATTCTGATAATTATTAAATAAAAATCCTAAAAAAATGGAAAGTGATGGTGAAAGTGAAGCAGACGGAAATTTATTTTATTTCGAAAGCGATCATTTGGCTTTAAGAGGCAATCAGGACTATACGAATATGTTGCGCACCATTGCAGTTTTGGAGGCGCAAAAAATCCGGGCACAGCAGCACATCGAGGAATTGGCTTTAGCCAGAAAGCGTTACCTGGAAGATCCGGAGATGTTTTTGGCTAAAATCAAGAACAATGAAGAAATAATAAGTCCAAATTATATGACCATAGCAACAGTAAGTAAAATTATTTTAAAATTCCAACAAACAATATAGAAAGACGTACTTTCAGATACCTGAAATAGGTCATTATGATGATATGCCGGCGGAAGAAGTAAAGGTAAAAGAAGAAGACAATGTAGGTGGCTCAACAGATAAAAAAAGTGATGTGCAAATTAATAGAGGCCGCGTTATGGATGACACCAAACCAGAGACATTTAATCAACTCTGGACGGTGGAAGAACAAAAACGTCTCGAAGAGCTGCTTATCAAGTTTCCCGAAGAACGTATTGAAATGCATAGATTCAATAAAATAGCCAAAGCTTTGGGTAATCGTACCGCACGACAAGTTTCCAGCAGAGTACAAAAGTACTTTCAAAAACTGCATAGCGCTGGTATGCCCATACCAGGACGTATACCAAAAAATAGACGTGTGGGTCATGCAAAATCGAAACACTATTATCGCCCTTCCACATTTTTTCCATCACACAATGTTCCTGTTCACATGCCAGAAGATGATTTCTTTTTGCATGACTTACACATGCCAGCCGCTGACACTAGCGGAAACGAAAAAGTTCGCTCTAATTCTTTAGACACTTTAAGTGACCTTAAAACAGAACCTATTACCTCTGAGGTACAACAACAAATTGTTAATTTATTAAAAATTATCAAACAGGAAAAACTTAACACGCCCGAGGGTTATAATCCTGATCCCATGGCAGCCAAATGTGAAGCCTGCCAATTTGCTGCTGTCTCTCGTTTACGCTGGCGTTGTAATACCTGCTATTGTTCACTGAATATATGTGCAGACTGTTTGGTTTATCAGCTGGTGCAGCAAAAGTTTGATCACTTTTCGCATGATGTGGTGGCTGAAAGTGAAATGTGATTGTCTTTTTAGTTAGTTTTATAGATTAAATATTAATTTTTAATTTTTTTTTAGATTAAATCAAGAAAGAAAAATTTAATACTGAGAATTTTATTCTGCAATCAAGATTCAAGAAAGAAAAATTTAATACTGAGTATTTTATTCTGCAATCAAGATTCAAGATATTTTTCAATTCATTTCATATAATCATCAATTTCAAGATTTACAATTTAATTCATTTCAAAAGCGGTAAGTTCATAATTTTCATACATGTAGTTTGTAATAACTTGAAAATATGTATACTTATGTACAATAAGTTTATTATTGATTGCGATATGGTCAAAAATCAAGTTAAGAGGATTAATGGCTTACAAACAAGCCTAAGTTGATGGCAAACATCATTTAAGATACCGTTAACGGTTTACTTGCTAAAATATGTGTCAAAACATATCATATTCTAACATTGACTAAAATAATATAAATAATTTAAAGTATGAACTCACAACAAATCTTACTTAAACAGTATGTCACCTTATAATTTTGACGAGCACCTAATTATGTCTATTTGTAATTTATATTAATAATACCGTTACCGAAGTAACATTAAATGCCGTTACCGCTAAAATGAAGGATCGAAACAATCGAAATAAGCTTTACCATTACCTTTTCAACATTTTAAATCGGTAGACAATCTTCCTTTTTTGTTATATGGGCAATTCCACGAGAATGACAACCACGGCTGAAAAAACAAAAACTCTTGAAACTTCTTTTTTAAAAATGATTTGAATAGGAGAAAACACAAAAATGTTACAATGTGATAGTATTTAGAGCTTATTACAACATTTTAATTGCAAAAATAATTGTTTAAAGTGACTATATTTAATTTTTTAATTGGTTGTTTTAGGCTAAGATTGCTGCAAAAACTAAGCTTTCAATCAGCACGTAGTATGAAATGAATTTGACTCTGATTGTTTTTTTTTTTGCTATTATCAAATTGTTTATTGAAACCGAATATATATTTTCTATATATTTTTTTAGTTTTTGTATACATATATTTATAGAACATATATTGTTTTACTATGAGAGAATATTTCATAAAGTTTCCAAAAATAGAAGAATTTTAAGACCGCGGTTTCGGTTTTAAAAAATTGAAAACCGATCGGTTTCGGTTTTGTAATAATGTGTTAATATTAAGTGTAATAGAAACAAAATCAGTTGATAATATAGGAAATGCTATACATATGAATAGCTTATATACATTAAAGCAGGCTAATATGCTTTTCAAAAAAGAAATATTCAAGAATAAGTTCCTCAATGATACCAAAAAAGGAGAACTTTTTCGTTCTGCAAAATATGGTACATTTTGAATTTTCCATAATATTGAACCTAGAAGCAGGAAATTACTTTCATTTCAAACTTTACGGGGTTCAAGTGTTTATTATATTAAATTTTTTTACTTATACGTTGGCTGATATGCTTTTGAGTAAAGAAAGAAAGTCATTAAGCCATCTATATGACATTGAGGTAACAAAAACTATTAGTATAAGCAGAAAATTAAACACATGATCCTGACCGAGTTAGAATCTAAAAAGGGACTATTTTATAATAATAAACTTAAAAAATAAAATTTAATAATGGACCCAGAATCATGATGTTGAGTGGGAATACAAAATGTGGATCTTTATGGTAATTTTTTGTATTCTAATAATACGTTTCGAATGAGCTAGAATCCACATTACAATGAATCAATAAACATGAAACTAGGGACATGTTATCCTGAATTAGTATTAATTCACAAAGGGAGACTTAACAGTATTTAGTATTAATTGGGGTGGCGAAGGGCACCGGGTGAGCTAGAACTCCATACTATTAAATGACTGTAAATATACAGTAATTTGAAATTTAATTGTCAGGAAATACTCGTAGGTCAATATTTTTAAATCAGTTTGTGTCTTTATTAAGAGGTTTCCTTGCCTAGCCAGCGATCTGTTTCTCATTTCTAAATTTTTAGTTTTTCTACTGAAAATAGAATAAAAGTAAAAACCGAAGAATAATTGTCGGTTTCGGTTTAGGCCTTGGAAAACCGGGATTTCGGTTTCGGTTAAAACCGAACTGGAAACTCTAATATTTTATAATGAAACCTACCATGGAACTACGAAGACTCATTTGATACTTTCCAATAATTTTCAGTATTTTATGTATATAGACTAATTTACAAATTCCTATAGACTTTGAATGATTTTCTATAAAAAACAGCACTTTATTGAGAAAATCTTCAGTATAACAGTATCCACTTTTAACTTAAAACTCTTAAAAATGTTGAAATCCAGAAAAAACTTTAACGCAAATAATTTCAATATAGGAAGAAATCACGCTACTAAATTTCCGAAAATCTCTTAAACAACATAAATCTCCTAAAAAATCAACATAAAATTCAACAGATAAATTTCATATAGAAATAAATCATGCGACCTAATTTCATGGCGATCTGTCCATAATAGCTCCCAAATAAGGCTAACTAAGGAAAATCACTCACAACAAAAAATTTATGAAATTTTAATGGTTGTATTTTCATTTTTTTTTTTTATTTCATTTTCATTTATTGTAATATTTGAAAGCCACATTTTACTTGTTTTTAATACAGAATACTACACCACATCAAGTTAAAATTGAGAAATCTATATTAATACTAAGAAAATACAAATTGAAGATGAGAAATAAACTACTTTTTATTATTTTTATATCAAAAATGTTGATAAAAATATGTTGTAAAAAGGAAGAAATTACCGAACAGAGGTTTGTGAAATAAAAATTTTTCCGTTTCAAGACCGATTTTAAAAATTTTCTCTTATCGAGCAATCTAATTAAGAATATTTAACTTAAAAATCTGCGTTTTAATATTTTATATTTGAAAATACTTTCAACACATTTTCCTGGGCCCGAATTACCACATACACGATCGTATAGCGAGATAATAATATGTAATATTCATTGCATTTCAAATGCTTCGTTCATGAATTTGATCACTGATCTGAAGAAGATCTTAAGTTAGGCGAACGTTTAATTTTAATTAAACAATTATTTTGATTAAATAATTTTTAGTTTTTTTGCTATTAAATTCTTTATTGTTTGTAAAAATAAATATATCACGAACGCATAATAAAACGAAAAATAATGAAATCGAATGAATTATGAAATCTTTTTTCACCAAACATTCACTTGACATTTCATGTTTCCAGCAGAGTACAAAAGTACTTTCAAAAACTGCATAGCGCTGGTATGCCCATACCAGGACGTATACCTAAAAATAGACGTGTGGGTCATGCAAAATCGAAACACTATTATCGCCCTTCCACATTTTTTCCATCACACAATGTTCCTGTTCACATGCCAGAAGATGATTTCTTTTTACATGACTTACACATGCCAGCCGCTGACACTAGCGGAAACGAAAAAGTTCGCTCTAATTCTTTAGACACTTTAAGTGACCTTAAAACAGAACCTATTACCTCTGAGGTACAACAACAAATTGTTAATTTATTAAAAATTATCAAACAGGAAAAACTTAAAACGCCCGAGGGTTTCATGTCAAGTGAACCAACTTTTGAAATCGATGTCTTCCGATTGTGATGAAATTTGCACAATGGTTAGTTCTTTTATATATTATAGTAATTCAGACACAAATTTTCAACAAGAGGCGTTTTTTCTCATCCATGTAACTTATTACCTATTTTTCTTAGCAAAATGTGTCCCAAACTCAAGTCTTACAATTTTTTTCTCAAAAGAAAGTCTGGTCTATTCCTTTAAGAGCTTTTTGGTATCTTAGTGGGATTCGCGTGGGATATATATCAAAATAAATATTTTGTAACTCAAGACATACCAAAATCCTCTTAAAAGAATGGACCTAAGCTTTCTTTTAAGCAAAAAAAATAAAAAAATTAAAAAAAGCCCATTTTGAAAACTTATTTTTTCATTAATATAGACAATATGTATATCTAATGATAGATATTTCAAAGTCCATTGCAACGAAGTATATAAGGCTATAGTAATTTTAAAAAAATTTTGTTAAAAAATTAAAAAAAATTTCGAAATTTTTTATTTTTAATTTTGAAAAAAAAGTTTAATTTTGTTTGCCCAAAAATATTTAAAGTATAATTTGGTGAACGATATATAAGATTCTGCACAGCCGAATATAGCTCTCTTACTTTTTCATTACCTACTTACAAACTGCAGTTCGAGTCGGCAAAAATAAAATCACTGTTTATTGTTGGTGTTTTGTCTAAGCTTTGATATTTTTACAAGTAAAGCTTGAGTGTCTGTAATTCTTATTCGCTCTATAGTTTTATTTGTATAATATCTTTAGCTTTTCCAAAGCTTTGCGGGAAAGGGTTTCCTGAATAACAGGCATAAACCACCAGTGAAGAGCACAAATCAGTACAATGAATTTTAATTTAAAAACACCGAATTGCAAGCGTGGCAATAGGTCCCAAAATCGTACAAAAAATCTAATATATTTCTGAGTTCTCCGAAAGTTAAAAGTGTTTTTCAAGAAAGAAGGTTCTGTAAAGGAAAAATTTTGTTTTGTTAAAACTCAGTTTATTTATGAATCTAGTTTTGACAGAAAATCTGTTTATTTTGTAACTAATTACAATAAAATGGTAAACAATTTAATTTAAAAATCATTTAATTTTTTTTGGGTGTATTTCAAGAAGTTCTGTGTTTTTAACGAAAACTAAAACAATAAATTCCTTAAATATGTATGTATATTCAGCCTTTTTCTATGTGAAAACAATATAATTCATTACCTGTGCATAATATAAAACAATATTTGTATAGCATTTTCTTTATCCCTTTTAAGCTCAATTAAATTTCAATTTTACAGTTGTTTACTTAACATTTTTTTTATTTGTTGTTATTTCAGTTCAGCCATAATAAACTAAACTTTTGTATTTGGTAAAGGAAAAAAATGTCACTCTCAATTATGCTTAAAATTTATTTGTTTCATTCTTTGTTGCCTTTAAACTTCCACTTGCTTGTGACGAGCCTCTGCAAACAATGGTTGGCTGGCTGGCTACCTTATTATATTATTAATACATATTTTGGGGATAAAAAAGTATACTTCAGTTTATTTATTTTTTCTGACTTGAAACAAAAAAAGTTTATAAATGGCATAGAAGCCAAAATAAAGAAGGTGGTAGCAGGTAATATTGACTTAAATGGAGTCCATTTTATACTTCATTGTTTAAAGTACCCGGTAGGTAGACCTAAATGAGAAAGAACAGTAACAAAATATTGGCTAACATTAAGGGGAAACAGTTATAAAAACAATTATTGTATTAAGTCAAGGTGTCACAGTTAAAATTATTAAAAATTACTACACCACTTTTAATCGGCATTGATAACATGTTACATGATATTGAGAAAATTCCAAATGAAACAAGTAAGAGTGTTATATAATCACCAACAGGCGCGGGTCCAGGATGGTGAAAAAAGGAATTCCCCCTTCCCTAAAAAACGAAAAGTTTTAATATAAAAAATGAAAAAAGGAAAAATGTAAAATAAATTTTACTTTATTTTCCGCCAAAGCTGGATACGTGCCTGTCCACTACCAATATAATACGGACACTGATAGTACATTTTGTATAAAATATTTATCTGGTTCATGCATTTAGCTGTTATTGGGATCAAAATAACAAAGTTTTTCATATATTTCGATGCAAAAGATTTTGTTGGTTGGACCGATTTTGCCCATGCCCAACACCAAACAGTTCTGAACAACAAATAATATTTTCCCCTCATTAATCCGTCCCCGAAAGCTTGCTGTAATCGTTATAAAGTTTTTCTCGGTTGTGGTTCTTATGTGGGTGATATGGGAGAAATCATGAACCGATTCTAACCTTTTTCAAAAGAGCTTAGCCTTTTATCGTAGAAACAATATACCATACCCCATCTGCTTGGTGATGGGAGTAATTACTAATATCCACTTTAAATTTGGAATTTTCCATGGGGTGAGAAACATTAAAATCTCAAAGAAAGAGATCACACTGGAGCAGCGTAGTTTACCACTAAGTTCTGACATTTTGAAATTTCAAAATAAAACTTTTTTAACCACTGTGCTTTGTAATAACATTTCTGACACTGTAACCGCTATAAAAAAAGTATAACTGAACCAACATTAAGCGTCTGATAAGATATTTTATGTTTTATCGTTAAAATTCATTAAGTTCTTATCAAAAATTCCCCATATTATTTGCGTACTTAAACCAGCAATTATATATTTTGCATAATTAGTTTTCAATAAAATATCCAACCATCCAAACAACAAATAAAATGAGTCCTGCATTTTATTTATATTTAACTTTAATATTTTTATTGATATTTAAAGTAAATCTAATTTCCACCTATGGACGTATATATACATCAGATAGCCTAAATAAATATTATATCGAAACTGATCAAAAGGTAAATATTATGTAATTTGACAGCTGTTTACAACAACATTAAAGTAAATACTCCTTTTCAACACTTCCTAATACTGTTGTAGTACACCTGGATTGACGCTCTTGCCAATTGCCGGAAAATGAACATGAGTCTCTTAACAATTGACACAGTCACTAAATCCAATGAAATAAATCAACTGGTACAGCACGTATTTAGCAAAAAAGTTACCCTTTGGGTGGGCGGCTTTAGGATGCGCCATCCCACCCATCATTTCGTTTGGATAGAAACGGGTAAACCGTTCACTTACACCTACTGGGAAGGCAAAAATCCCGACTTTAAAGGCGAAAAGGAATATTGTGTGGATATTGGTTGGGGCAGCAATATGGAATGGAATGACGAATCTTGTAATTGGGAGACTGGTTTTGTATGTGAGCCCAATCAGCAACTTATGGAAAATGGGAGATTGCAACAGCAATTTCAACAGGAAGTGGAAAAGCAACAAAAACTACAAACGCAAGTACAAGAAAGAGAAAAACGTGAGCAAATGTTGCTGCAAGAATTGGAGAGTGTAAAGAAAGATGTGAAACAAAAGGAAGAACAACAACTTGAAGAGATAAAAAATAAAAAATATGGTGATATTAATTTCCATTTTCATCAAGATCGATGTAATTAAATTGTATCTCATTAAAATCGTGGACAAAAATGAGAACCAATATGCATAGTTAATAAAAGCTAATTGAAATATCTATATAAGTATGGGTTTCTATGTGCTAAAACAAATAAAGATTCGAAAGAAAATCAAAATAAATTGTATTTCTTTCGTTAATGATTGCATTATGAATTAATTCATGGGCTTAAATCCTTTTTACTTCAAATGTATTGAATTCACTCCTTTGAGAATTCATTCTTTATAGAATTAATTCCTTTTTGCATTTCATTAAGATATCTCCGAATTATTTAAAAAATAAAAAGTTTCTAAACCACTGTGTGTCCGCTTTGCTATCAGTAAATATGTGGATATCCTTATGGTGCCGTAATCTAGTAGCCTAAGAGACAATCTCAAATTCAACTGGTCCGTGATCGTAATTAGTCAGTGAATATTTCGATTACATTCTATCTATCATCTATCTGACGATCTATTCTGTATATTTGTCATAAACAGATCGAATACATGTTGTTATATCCTACACCATGAGGAGGCGCAAGGGTATATATAAGTTTGTCATTCCGTTTTTAATTTCTACACCGTCATAGATAGCGGTGTCGATATAGCTATTTCCGTCAGTATGTTGAAATCAACTTTCTGCAGCCCCCAAAATGATTCATACATCAATATATCAGGAATTCTACCGGCTCGGTTGCTATTTAAAATCGAAACAATCGGCCCACAAATGGCTGAGATATAAGGAAAAAACCAATCACGATTTTTTACCTATTTTTTATCTATGTACAGTGTTGGAAAAAATAATGGAAACGAAAGCTTTTTTTTCAAATTTTGTAAGTACATTAATTAAGTTTAGTTTTGTTAAAAAAAATGTCTATGCAGTTTTGTTTATCATACAACATAAGAAAAAACACAATCATTCCTTTTTTCTTTTATATTTTAATACATTATATGACTAACAATGTAAAGAGTCAATATTTTTCCTGGAAAAGGGCATCTCGTCCTCAGCAAATTGAAGCATTCTGCTTTGCAATATATCTACGTAGTCTGGGGAGCATATTTTGTTGTTTATCCAAAATATTGGACCGACACCAGAAGAAGAGAAACACCCCCATATCATGATGGATCCACCGTCGTGATTTACGGTATCTATCCGTATAAAATTACTATGTGCGTGGTAAATTTACTATGAATAGTAAATCTACCACGGAGGTAGTAAAATTACTATATCCGTAGTAAATTTATTTTGTTCGTAGCAAATTTACTATGTTCGTAGCAAATTTACTATGTTCGTTTTTACTATACTACGTAAATTTGCTATGCATAGTAAATCTACCACGGGAGTTCTAAAATTACTATATCCGTAGTAAATTTCTATGTTCGTGGTAAATTTACTTTGCGTACGGGTGTAGTAAAATAACTAAATCCGTAGTAAATTTACTTTGTTCGTGGTAAATTTACTATGTTCGTGGTAAATTTACTATGCATAGTAAATTTACCACGGTAAATTTATCTACCACGGAGGTAGTAAAATTACTATATTCGTAATAAATTTACTATGTTCGTGTTATATTTACTATATCCGTAGTAAATTTACTATGGTCGTAGTAAATGTACTGTGTTCGTGGTAATTTTACTATGCTCGTGGTAAATTTACTATGCTCGTGGTAAATTTACTATGTTTGTGGTAAATTTACTATTCATAGTAAATCTACCACAGGTGTAGTAAAATTACTAAATCCGTAGTAAATTTACTTTGTTCGTGGTCAATTTACTATGTTCGTGGTAAATTTACAATGTTCGTGGTAAATTTACTATGCATAGTAAATCTACCACGGGAGTTGTAAAATTACTATATCCGTAGTAAATTTACTATGAATAGTAAAACTACCTCGGAAGTAGTAAAATTACTATATCCGTAGTAAATTTACTATGTTCGTGGTAAATTTACTATGCTCGTGGTAAATTTACTATGTTTGTGGTAAATTTACTATACCCGTGGTAAATTTACTATGCATAGTAAATTTACTATGCATAGTAAGTGGTAGATTTACTATGCATATTAAATTTACCACGAACATAGTAAAATTACCACGAGCATAGTACATTTACCACGAACATAGTAAATTAACTACGGATATAGTCATTTTACTACACCCGTGGTAGATTTACTATGCATAGTAAATTTACTATGCATAGTAAGTGGTAGATTTACTATGCATATTAAATTTACCACGAACATAGTAAAATTACCACGAGCATAGTACATTTACCACGAACATAGTAAATTTACTACGTATATAGTAATTTTACAACTCCCGTGGTAGATTTACTATGCATAGTAAATTTACCACGAACATAGTAAAATTACCACGAACATAGTACATTTACCACGAACATAGTAAATTAACTACGGATATAGTCATTTTACTACACCCGTGGTAGATTTACTATGCATATTAAATTTACCACGAACATAGTAAAATTACCACGAGCATAGTACATTTACCACGAACATAGTAAATCTACTACGGATGTAGTAATTTGAATATGTTCGTGGCAAATTTACTATGCATAGTAAATCTACCACGGGTGTAGTAAAATTACTATATCCGTAGTAAATTTACTATTTTCGTGGTAAATGTACTATGTTCGTGGTAAATTTACTATGTTCGTGGTACATTTACTATACTACGTAAATTTGCTATGCATAGTAAATCTACCACGGGTGTAGTCAAATTACTATATCCGTAGTAAATTTACTATGTGCGTGGTAAATTTACTATTCATATTAATGGGTCGATTATAGATGGCAACCGAACTTCAGTTGCGTTGTCAGTTGCCTAAATGGTATTACAGATGGCAACTGGCAGCTATCATTTCTGTTGCCAAATCGGCAACCAGAAATTTGTGGTTGCCCTCTGGCAACGCAACTGAAGTTCGGTTGCCATCCATAATCGACCCATAAATCTACTACGGATGTAGTAATTTTACTATGTTCGTGGTAAATTTACTATGCATAGTAAATCTACCACGGGAGTTGTAAAATTACTATATCCGTAGTAATTTTACTATGTTCGTGGTAAATTTAGTATGCATAGTAAATCTACCACGGGTGTAGTAAAACTACTATATTCGTAGTAAATTTACTATGTTCTTGGTAAATGTACTATGTTCGTGGTAATTTTACTATGTTCGTGGTAAATTTGCTATGCATAGTAAATCTACCACGGGAGTTGTAAAATTACTATATCCGTAGTAAATTTACTATGTGCGTGGTAAATTTACTATTCATATTAAATCTACTACGGATGTAGTAATTTTACTATGTTCGTGGTAAATTTACTATGCATAGTAAATCTACCACGGGTGTAGTAAAACTACTATATTCGTAGTAAATTTACTATGTTCTTGGTAAATGTACTATGTTCGTGGTAATTTTACTATGTTCGTGGTAAATTTGCTATGCATAGTAAATCTACCACGGGAGTTGTAAAATTACTATATCCGTAGTAAATTTACTATGTGCGTGGTAAATTTACTATTCATATTAAATCTACTACGGATGTAGTAATTTTACTATGTTCGTGGTAAATTTACTATGAATAGTAAATCTATCACGGAGGTAGTAAAATTACTATATCCATAGTAAATTTGTGGTAAATTTACTATGTTCGTGGTAAATTTACTATGCGTAGTAAATCTAGCACGGGTGTAGTAAAATTACTAAATCCGTATTAAATTTGCTTTGTTCGTGGTAAATTTACTATGCATAGTTAATCTACCACGGGAGTTGTAAAATTACTATATCCGTAGTAAATTTACTATGTGCGTGGTAAATTTACTATTCATATTAAATCTACTACGGATGTAGTAATTTTACTATGTTCGTGGTAAATTTACTATGCATAGTAAATCTACCACGGGTGTAGTAAAATTACTATATCCGTAGTAAATTTACTATGTTCGTGGTAAATGTACTATGTTTGTGGTAATTTTACTATGTTCGTGGTAAATTTACTATGCATAGTAAATCTACCACGGGAGTTGTAAAATTACTATATCCGTAGTAAATTTACTATGTGCGTGGTAAATTTACTATTCATATTAAATCTACTACGGATGTAGTAATTTTACTATGTTCGTGGTAAATTTACTATGCATAGTAAATCTACCACGGGTGTAGTAAAATTACTATATCCGTAGTAAATTTACTATGTTCGTGGTAAATGTACTATGTTTGTGGTAATTTTACTATGTTCGTGGTAAATTTACTATTCATATTAAATCTACTACGGATGTAGTAATTTTACTATGTTCGTGGTAAATTTACTATGCATAGTAAATCTACCACGGGTGTGGTAAAATTACTATATCCGTAGTAAATTTACTATGTTCGTGGTAAATGTACTATGTTCGTCGTAAATTTACTTTGTTCGTGGTAAATTTACTATGTTCGTGGTAAATTTATTATGTTCATGGTAAATTTACTGTGTTCGTGGTAAATTTACTATGTTCGTGGTAAATTTTATATGCATAGTAAATCTACTTGTCCGTTGTAAATTCACTGTGTTCATGGTAAATTACTATGTTCGTGATAAATTTACTGTTTGTGGTAAATTTACTATGTTCGTGGTAAATTTACTAAGCTCGTGGTAAATTTACTATGTTTGTGGTAAATTTACTATACCCGTGGTAAATTTACTATTCATAGTAAATCTACTTCGGATGTAGTAATTTTACTATGTTCGTGGTAAATTTAGTATGCATAGTAAATCTACCACGGGTGTAGTAAAATTACTATATTCGTAGTAAATTTACTATGTTCTTGGTAAATGTACTATGTTCGTGGTAATTTTACTATGTTCGTGGTAAATTTACTATGCACAGTAAATCTACCACGGGAGTTGTAAAATTACTATATCCGTAGTAAATTTACTATGTTCGTGGTAAATGTACTATGTTCGTGGTAATTTTACTATGTTCGTGGTAAATTTACTATGCATAGTAAATCTACCACTTACTATGCATAGTAAATTTACTATGCATAGTAAATCTACCACGGGTGTAGTAAAATTACTATATCCGTAGTAAATTTACTATGTTCGTGGTAAATGTACTATGTTCGTGGTAAATTTACTATGTTCGTGGTAAATTTGATATGCATAGTAAATCTACCATGTCCGTTGTAAATTCACTGTGTTCATGGTAAATTTACTATGTTCGTGATAAATTTACTATGTTTGTGGTAAATTTACTATGTTTGTGGTAAATTTACTATGTTCGTGGTAAATTTATTATGTTCATGGTAAATTTACTGTGTTCGTGGTAAATTTACTATGTTCGTGGTAAATTTTATATGCATAGTAAATCTACCATGTCCGTTGTAAATTCACTGTGTACATGGTAAATTTACTATGTTCGTGATAAATTTACTACGTTTGTGGTAAATTTACTATGTTCGTGGTAAATTTACTATGCTCGTGGTAAATTTACTATGTTTATGGTAAATTTACTATACCCGTGGTAAATTTACTATTCATAGTAAATCTACTACGGATGTAGTAATTTTACTATGTTCGTGGTAAATTTAGTATGCATAGTAAATCTACCACGGGTGTAGTAAAATTACTATATCCGTAGTAAATTTACTATGTTCTTGGTAAATGTACTATGTTCGTGGTAATTTTACTATGTTCGTGGTAAATTTACTATGCATAGTAAATCTACCACGGGAGTTGTAAAATTACTATATCCGTAGTAAATTTACTATGTGCGTGGTAAATTTACTATTCATATTAAATCTACTACGGATGTAGTCATTTTACTATGTTCGTGGTAAATTAACTATGCATAGTAAATCTACCACGGGTGTAGTATAATTATTATATCCGTAGTAAATTTACTATGTTCGTGGTAAATGTACTATGTTCGTGGTAAATTTACTATGCATAGTAAATCTACCACGGGAGTTGTAAAATTACTATATCCGTAGTAAATTTACTATGTTCGTGGTAAATTTACTATGAATAGTAAATCTACCACGAACATAGTACATTTACCACGAACATAGTAAATTTACTATGAATAGTAAATCTACCACGGAGGTAGTAAAATTACTATATCCATAGTAAATTTGTGGTAAATTTACTATGTTCGTGGTAAATTTACTATGCTCGTGGTAAATTTACTATGTTTGTGGTAAATTTACTATACCCGTGGTAAATTTACTGTTCATAGTTAATCTACTACGTATGTAGTAATTTTACTATGTTTGAGGTAAATTTACTATGCATAGTAAATCTACCACGGGTGTAGTAAAATTATTATATCCGTAGTAAATTTACTATGTTCGTGGTAAATGTACTATGTTCGTGGTAAATTTACTATGCATAGTAAATCTACCACGGGTGTAGTAAAATTATTATATCCGTAGTAAATTTACTATGTTCGTGGTAAATGTACTATGTGCGTGGTAAATTTACTATGAATAGTAAATCTACCACGGAGGTAGTAAAATTACTATATCCATAGTAAATTTACTATGTTTTTGATAAATTTACTATATCCGTAGTAAATTTACTATGTTCTTGGTAAATGTACTGTGTTCGTGGTAATTTTACTATGTTCGTGGTAAATTTACTATGCATAGTAAATCTATCACGGGAGTTGTAAAATTACTATATCCGTAGTAAATTTACTATGTTCGTGGTAAACTTACTATGAATAGTAAATCTACCACGGAGGTAGTAAATTTGTCATTCCGTTTGAATCACCCGGTATTGCGGTAGCTGTCACTTTTGATGCTTTTATTCTTTGACATTTGACAAGTAGAAACTACGCTACTACTAAAAATGAACGATACACGCTTTAACAACGCATTGCAGTTATTAAAATTCACTACAAAATTGTGAAAATCTTGCAGTCACAGTTCGCAAAACTAAAGCAGTTTTGGGTCGTCGTGATGCACCTTGTCGGACCGCAATACAGAAATTGGTGGAAAAGTTCGAGCTGTTGGGACAAGTTAGTGATGTGAAGAATAAAACCCGTGCACGTCGCTCAAGAACAACTGAGAATATTGCTGCTGTAGCCCAAAGTGTTGAAGAAAACCCAGGTTTGTCCATTCCTCGTCGTTCTTTGGAATAGGGCAATCCACAAAACGTCATTGCACCGTATATTGCATAAAGACTTGGGTCTTAAGGCTTACAAAGTTCAGTTAACACAAGAATTCAAGCCGGCCGATCATCAACAACGTCGTGTCTTTGCTGATTGGGTCTTTGAAATGCATCTCTCGAAGAGGTGATCACAATTGGCCATCGAAAAAGATAGGGTCTATTTTTCCTCGTGAGGCTATCGAGGACAGCCACTTTGCGATTTGGTTATGGAAAATTTCATGAAAAGGATATGGTCCTGTAAGCGGGTCGTGGTGGCCATTTGGCTGATGTTGTTATTTATTATTAACGGCATACCTTCCTCTTTATTATGAAAGAAACATCCGATCTTTTATATCAAAAAATGCAATTTTTCTTTGAATACCAAAATAACACCTCTTGTTGGAAAATCCTGTATAGAAATAAAGCGGGACAACCTCGATTTTTTGCCTATTTTTAATCTATATCTGGATTACTAAGTCATTAATATGGACAATATGGATCATATCTAATGATAGATATTTCAAAGTCCATTGCAATGATGTATGTAAGGCTACAATGGGTCAAAATCGGGAAAAATATTTTTTAACTCGAATTTTTTTTAATGTTAATTTTTTGCCATACATTTTTTTCACTAATAAATTAAAAAAAAATGAAAAAACAATTTCGAAAAAATTTTTTTTGTTTTTAAATTTGGAAAAAAAAATTGAAAATACAATTTCAAAAAAAAAATGTTTTTAAAAATTTTGATAAAAATTTTTTTATTTTTTTAAATTTTGAAGAATAATTTTTAATTTAATTTTTTTTTTAAATTTTTTTTACCTAAAAATATGTAAAATTTGTATTTTAAATTATAATTTTGTGAAGGGTATATAAGATTCGGCACAGCCGAAAATGGCTTCTTACATGTTTTCACTAATAAATTAAATTTTTTTTTAAAAAATTAGAAAAAAAAAAATGTTGCCATACATTTTTCTCTGTAGTAATAAAAAAAATTTATATTAAGGTATAATTTGGTGAAGGGTATATAAGATTCGGCACAGTCGAATATACATAGCTAGCTCTCTTAGTTGTTTTTAATTGTTATTGAGGGCGTATGATTGATATCAAAAAAATTAATATAAATTAATCGCTTTGAAATGTCAACATAAAAAATGCGTTTTCAATTAAAGACAATTCTAGAAAATTTCCCATTTTTTTAAATATACAAATACATAAAATGAATCTTGAAACATAACTCGTCATTCTTAGCGTTCATATCTTGAACTTTGAATAGTATAAGCCCAACATTAGCTTTAAGTCGGCGTATACTTATATATGGTTGAGTCCTCGAAAGCCTCGTAACACATTTAACTATGAGTTTGTCTCTTATACATTTTGATTAATCCGTGTTTCATGTTTACAATCATTAGATCCTTATTAAACTTTGTACCTATTTTGGAAACATATTTTCTGGCGATTAAATTCGAATAATTTGAAAGATTGTTGTGCATTTGTCTATTTCTTTGCGTTGAGAACTATTTCTAACTAAACCGAAAATGTATGAAATCTGTGTTAATGAAAGAAATTATTATGAAAGAATGTTCGATTGAAAAAAAAAACATTTTCGAAATTGCATTCCAGTAAGCAGCAGTGTAAATATTACAAAATACTTTATCAAGCTGCAATATCATAATTTATATTGTTTCATTAAACTAAAGTAGATATTAAAAAGTTCTTACATATAGTTGGCATACTGCAAAGAATTTAGTTATTAACAAATCCCCAAAGTATGTTAACACTTTTACTGCCACACAAATCCAAAACACTCAGTTAACAACACTTGTTAAAAGAATCAAAGAATTCTCCTGTAAACCAATAAATTAGAGATTAAATGAAAAAAAAACACAACATCAACAAACACAATTTTATATAAAATGTATACAACATTAAGTAGAAATGAAAATCCCTGCAGTAATGAAATTCTCATGAAATTCGTCAATTCGATTAAACTATTTTTAGAATACATTACGTTCTAAATATGTATTTAACTGTGCAAAAAAGAAATGAGATAAACTACATGTTCGTTTATCAATGAGTTCATTGTAGTTGTTGTCCAAATACAATTCCAATTTATGCATAAATGAGAAGAGACTGACGGCCCGGACAGTAGGTTTAGTAAGTAACATTTTGCCATTATAAATATTTAAATTTCAATCAGCACGTCATCTTTGGCATCAACAACTTTAATCACATTAAAACCAAAAATCCACTAATACATACTCAATAAATACATGAATACAAACTAAACATATTTACATACATATGCAAGAGAGTAAAATGAAAAGTTCTTTTACAAAAATAAAATCTTTGGCTGTTGTCAGAAATCCTGTTACGTCTAGATTAATGCAATATCCATGTTATAGAATGGTGACTGCGTAAAAACACTTCATCTGTGCCCAATTACAACAAAATCTTATGAAAAGCCTTAGATTTTCATCATAGTTATAATAGCCAGAGGTGTTGTGATGCATTTTGAAAACTATTAGATGCTTCTAAATTGTGAATAAAACTTTTGAAACTGCCTTCGTAGGTACATTAATACAAAAAACTAAGTTAAAATGTGGCGCCATTCATACAGTTCTCGCGCGATGAAGAGGACATTAATAATAAACAGCATTATCAACAACAACTACAACAAAATAACAACAATAATACACAACAAAAACAACTAGAACACCAAACAACCAGCAATACAAATACAAAATAAAAACAATACCGTTACAAATAAGAACCAGTGAGTAGTAAATATATAGTGTGTGTAGTAGTAATTCTCACCACCAACAAAAAACAAACTAACAAACTCACAGAGCTTTTTACAAAATGTTACAAATGCAAAAACATAATTCCTTAAAAAGCTAAAACACATCCTTTTTCAAATTTACTCTCTTGTGCTCGCTCTCTTGATTAACACACACAAACAACAACTCTCACACTTACACAGATGCAAATATCAAAGTTAAAAAAATAAAATACACAAAAAAGCAACAAATGTAAATAGAACGAAGAAGAAAAAAATCATCTACAAGAAAATTTAATTAAAAGCCGCTTGTAAAGGAACTTGGAAAATGTGTACCAATACACGGGCGCTCATTGCTCTTTCTTTTCACACTCTTTTAATCGTTTGTATTTGTTCACATCAACAACAATAACATAAATGTTTTGCTAGTGTTGCCATATGAAGAAGGACTTTTGTAGGAAGAGAAGAATCCAAAATTATTTTGGAAAGACAGTCACAATGTCGTTGACTTTAATATAAATAAATTGTAATAAACGGTGCGAACGAAAATATGCTGTAAAAAAAGTGATTTATGCGCTTAAAAACGAAAAATATGCCATTAAAATATAAACAAGTAAGCGTGTCGAATCTTGTATACCCACCATCAATATGTGACAATAAAATATTTGTCTGCTATAGGGTATTATGGACCAATCCTAACAAAATTTGCTAGAAAGATTTAGGTTCATATAAAACTTGTTTATGTTCAATTTCATCACTTTATATAAAGTACTAGCTTGACCCGGTGCGATTCGCTACCCCTGTCGTAGTCTATGTTGGAAATTTCAATAAAATCGTTTCGGCCGTTTAGTATATTAAGAACTAAAGGTTTTAATTGCAAATAACTTTTAAACTGCCTTACCAATTTTTACACTATTAGTCTCATAGTAATCCTAAAAATCCTTTTACTATGAACTACCATATGTACTCAATACAGTTTTGTTATGGATTTCTCACTGTTATAAAGTTCAGAATACGGGTATAAATATGAAATATCGTTTGTGCCAAATTTATTTTAATTCAATGCATTAGTTTTTTCTTTGATATATTTTAATATATATATATTAACGAAAAAAAATAGTTTTTATTGTTGAATTTTTAATTTTTTTAAAATCCCGAAGTCCCGAAAAATCTCGAAATCACGAAAAATCCCGGGATGCCGAAAAATCCCTGGATTTACATTTCTAAAATCCCGAATCCCGGGATTTGTAAAACCCAGTCCCGTTTGGCATCCCTAGCTATGACGATGCACAGTGGGGGATCTGAAAAAAAAAGTGGAAATAAATCTGTAACTTCTAAACGAATAGCTCGATTTTAATAAAATTTCCCATGGCTATAGAGAAGGTGTTGATAAGTTTAAGTTTTGAATTTGGGTTTAAAAAAAAAAGAGGGGGCCGAGCCACAATGCCCCAAAGTGGGGCACCTCGGGTATATCAAAAATTAAAAATGATGTCAAATTTTTGTTTGCGATCCGATTTGAAAGATTTTTATATATATGGAATGTACTAGACGAGATCTACAAAAAACATTGCTTTAGCCATATATTATCTCTTATAGTTTACGAGTTATTCGCATTTGAAAAGTAAAATTTTATTTTTTTTGCCTACCTTGGTCTGCTATTTTGCTAATAACGGATCCAATTCTTTCCCGATTTTCTTGAAGTGTCTTTTTTTGAATTAACAACTAATTTATTAATAATCCTAAGAAAGAAATGTTAAAAAATATCTACTAAGTCAAAAGTTATGTTCATTCAAACTTAAAAAAAATAAAAAAGTCGTTTTTCCGCCATTTTTTTTCGAAAAAAGTAACTACATTAATTTTGAATTATACAGAAAATGTGAAAAAGATAAATAATGTGTTTATATTTTTCTGAAAGGTAACATTTTGGAAAATATTATAAAAGCAAAATAATATCAAAATTTGTATTACTGCGTGGTCCAGAGCCTTCCGAAGTAGACCTATTTTTTATAAAAATTTCAACTTTAGACAACATATTCTAAAATCGCATAGCTGCTTTCAAAAAATTAAGACCTGTTTTGTATGTCCCAATATGTTCTTCAATATTGTGCAAAGGGATTTCATAGCCCCGAGCTTGGTGCCTTCAATAGATTCAAAAATCAAAAAAATCACAATTTTGGGATTTTTTAAAAGTTTTTTGGGAATTGTGGGATTGTCAAAAACAATTCTCTAATTTCTTTTTCACTTTTGTATTTCTATCAAAAGTTTCCATATAATTCTAAAGTTTCATTAAAAACGATTCATAAACAAAATTTTTATTGCATTTTAAATATTGAAATTTTCCAAAAAAATCAGCTACCATTTTTTATTCCCATATTTTTGAAAAAAGTCTTCTATAATTTTTTTAATTTTTAAAAATTTTTTATATATTTGAAATTATGACATAATTTCCTACACGTTGATATATAATATGTATATCTTTTCTTTTCCACTAGTCAAATTTATGGATTCAAAATCAACAACATACAGAAAATTATAAAATCTTGCCGTTTTGTAATATATTTTTTGCACTGCCTTGCCGACTTTTGCATAACCAAACACCGGAGAACACTATAAGATGAAGCAAATTACTGTGAGTTATGGGTTTTGAAGCCATTAATGAGACTAGTGAAAAAGAAAAGATATACATATTATATATCAACGTGTAGGAAATTATGTCCTATTTTCAAATATATAAAAAATTTTAAAAATTAAAAAAATGATAGAAGACTTTTTTCAAAAATATGGGAATAAAAAATGGTAGCTGATTTTTTTGGAAAATTTCAATATTTAAAATGCAATAAAAATTTTGTTTATGAATCGTTTTTAATGAAACTTTAGAATTATATGGAAACTTTTGATAGAAATACAAAAGTGAAAAAGAAATTAGAGAATTGTTTTTGACAATCCCACAATTCCCAAAAAACTTTTAAAAAATCCCAAAATTGTGATTTTTTTGATTTTTAAATCTATTGAAAGCACCAAGCTCGGGGCTATGAAATCCCTTTGCACAATATTGAAGAACATATTGGGACATACAAAACAGGTCTTAATTTTTTGAAAGCAGCTATGCGATTTTAGAATATGTTGTCTAAAGTTGAAATTTTTATAAAAAATAGGTCTACTTCGGAAGGCTCTGGACCACGCAGTAATACAAATTTTGATATTATTTTGCTTTTATAATATTTTCCAAAATGTTACCTTTCAGAAAAATATAAACACATTATTTATCTTTTTCACATTTTCTGTATAATTCAAAATTAATGTAGTTACTTTTTTCGAAAAAAAATGGCGGAAAAACGACTTTTTTATTTTTTTTAAGTTTGAATGAACATAACTTTTGACTAAGTAGATATTTTTTAACATTTCTTTCTTAGGATTATTAATAAATTAGTTGTTAATTCAAAAAAAGACACTTCAAGAAAATCGGGAAAGAATTGGATCCGTTATTAGCAAAATAGCAGACCAAGGTAGGCAAAAAAAATAAAATTTTACTTTTCAAATGCGAATAACTCGTAAACTATAAGAGATAATATGTGGCTAAAGCAATGTTTTTTGTAGATCTCGTCTAGTACATTCCATATATATAAAAATCTTTCAAATCGGATCGCAAACAAAAATTTGGCATCATTTTTAATTTTTGATATACCCGAGGTGCCCCACTTTGGGGCATTGTGGCTCGGCCCTCCCTTGGTTGTTTAAGCCCAAATTCAAAACTTAAACTTATCAACACCTCCTCTATAGCCATGGTAAATTTTATTAAAATCGAGCTATTCGTTTAGAAGTTACAGATTTATTTCCACTTTTTTTTTCAGATCCCCCACTGTGCGATGTTTTCATCAGCACTGATTAGTTAGCACTGACGATGTTTACATCAGTGCTGATTAATCAGCTATGACGATGTTTTCATCAGCACTGACGATATTTACATCAGTGCTGATTAATCAGCTATGACGATGTTTTCATCAGCGTTGACGATGTTTTCATCAGCACTGATTAGTCAGCACTGACGATATTTACATCAGCACTGATTAATCAGCTATGACGATGTTTTCATCAGCACTGATTAGTCAGCACTGACGATGTTTTCATCAGCACTGACGATGTTTTCATCAGCACTGACAATGTTTTCATCAGCACTGACAATGTTTTCATCAGCACTGATTATTCAGCACTGACGTTGTTTTCATCAGCACTGACGATGTTTAAATCAGCACTGACGATGTTTTCATCAGCACTGACGATGTTTTCATCAGCACTGACGATTTTTTCATCAGTACTGACGATGTTTTCATCAGCACTGACGATATTTACATCAGTGCTGATTAATCAGCTATGACGATGTTTTCATCAGCACTGACGATGTTTTCATCAGCACTGATTAGTCAGCACTGACGATATTTACATCAGCACTGATTAATCAGCTATGACGATGTTTTCATCAGCACTGATTAGTCAGCACTGACGATGTTTTCATCAGCACTGACGATGTTTTCATCAGCACTGACAATGTTTTCATCAGCACTGACAATGTTTTCATCAGCACTGATTAGTCAGCACTGACGTTGTTTTCATCAGCACTGACGATGTTTAAATCAGCACTGACGATGTTTTCATCAGCACTGACGATGTTTTCATCAGCACTGACGATTTTTTCATCAGTACTGACGATGTTTTCATCAGCACTGACGATATTTACATCAGCACTGATTAATCAGCTATGACGATGTTTTCATCAGCACTGACGATGTTTTCATCAGCACTGACGATGTTTTCATCAGCACTGACGATATTTACATCAGCACTGATTAATCAGCTATGACGATGTTTTCATCAGCACTGATTAGTCAGCACTGACGTTGTTTTCATCAGCACTGACGATGTTTTCATCAGCACTGACGATGTTTTCATCAGCACTGACGATGTTTTCATCAGCACTGACGATGTTTTCATCAGTACTGACGATGTTTTCATCAGCACTGACGATGTTTTCATCAGCACTGACGATGTTTTCATCAGCACTGACGATGTTTTCATCAGCACTGACGATGTTTTCATCAGCACTGACGATGTTTTCATCAGCACTGATTAGTCAGCACTGACGATGTTTTCATCAGCACTGACGATGTTTTCATCAGCACTGACGATGTTTTCATCAGCACTGACGATGTTTTCATCAGTACTGACGATGTTTTCATCAGCACTGACGATGTTTTCATCAGCACTGACAATGTTTTCATCAGCACTGACAATGTTTTCATCAGCACTGATTAGTCAGCACTGACGTTGTTTTCATTAGCACTGACGATGTTTAAATCAGCACTGACGATGTTTTCATCAGCACTGACGATGTTTTCATCAGCACTGATTAATCAGCTATGACGATGTTTTCATCAGCACTGATTAGTCAGCACTGACGTTGTTTTCATCAGCACTGACGATGTTTAAATCAGCACTGACGATGTTTTCATCAGCACTGACGATATTTACATCAGCACTGATTAATCAGCTATGACGATGTTTTCATCAGCACTGACGATGTTTTCATCAGTACTGACGATGTTTTCATCAGCACTGACGATGTTTTCATCAGCACTGACGATGTTTTCATCAGCACTGACGATGTTTTCATCAGCACTGACGTTGTTTTCATCAGTACTGACGATGTTTTCATCAGCACTGACGATGTTTTCATCAGCACTGACGATGTTTTCATCAGCACTGACGATGTTTTCATCAGCACTGACGATGTTTTCATCAGTACTGACGATGTTTTCATCAGCACTGACGATGTTTTCATCAGCACTGACGTTGTTTTCATCAGTACTGACGATGTTTTCATCAGCACTGACGATGTTTTCATCAGCACTGACAATGTTTTCATCAGCACTGACGATGTTTTCATCAGCACTGACGATATTTACATCAGCACTGATTAATCAGCTATGACGATGTTTTCATCAGCACTGACGATGTTTTCATCAGTACTGACGATGTTTTCATCAGCACTGACGATGTTTTCATCAGCACTGACGTTGTTTCCATCAGTACTGACGATGTTTTCATCAGCACTGACGATGTTTTCATCAGCACTGACAATGTTTTCATCAGCACTGACGATGTTTTCATCAGCACTGACGATATTTACATCAGCACTGATTAATCAGCTATGACGATGTTTTCATCAGCACTGATTAGTCAGCACTGACGTTGTTTTCATCAGCACTGACGATGTTTAAATCAGCACTGACGATGTTTTCATCAGCACTGACGATGTTTTCATCAGCACTGACGATGTTTTCATCAGTACTGACGATGTTTTCATCAGCACTGATTAGTCAGCACTGACGATATTTACATCAGCACTGATTAATCAGCTATGACGATGTTTTCATCAGCACTGACGATGTTTTCATCAGCACTGACGATGTTTTCATCAGCACTGACGATGTTTTCATCAGCACTGACAATGTTTTCATCAGTACTGATGATGTTTTCATCAGCACTGATTAGTCAGCACTGACGATATTTACATCAGCACTGATTAATCAGCTATGACGATGTTTTCATCAGCACTGATTAGTCAGCACTGACGATGTTTTCATCAGCACTGACGATATTTACATCAGTGCTGATTAATCAGCTATGACGTTGTTTTCATCAGTCCTGGTTAGTCAGCTCTGAGGATATTTACATCAGTGGTGATTAATCAGCTACGACGATGTTTTCATCAGCACTGACGATATTTACATCAGCACTGATCAGTAATCATTCAGTGCAGCATCGAATAATAATTAAGTGTATTATTACATACTCAATCATGCAAGTTATTGTGACAATCATATATATGATTGTTTTAACCATATATATTATTGCGGCACTCTACTTGTACCATCACTCTGTTAAAGATTAATTATATTATTGCTATTTTTAGTAGTAAAGTAGTATTTCTACTACTATTTTTAAAAAAGTTGTATTACTACTACTATTTTAAAAAAGTAGTAATTCTACTACTATTTTTAAAAAAAGTAGTATTTCTACCACTATTTTAAAAAAGTAGTATTTCTACTACTATTTTTAAAAAAAGTAGTATTTCTACTACTATTGTTAAAAAAAGTAGTATTTCTAATACTATTTTAAAAAAGTAGTATTTCTACTACTATATTTTTTAGAGCATATTTAACCTTTTTATTCATTTTTGTTTTTTAGTTTTTCTAACTTAATACTAATAGAAAATTATATTCAATACCCTCTATCTTAGATTTTCATAAAAATGAGTTCTTGATGACCAAATATTCAAGGCCAAATCTGTGGTATAAATTAGTTTGTATAATTTCCTGTAACAAAATATGTTTTCTTACTAATTTGGACATGCTCATGACGAAATATTGTAACAACTGCTTGCAACATTCATCAAGTTTATAAACATTTACATAGCGGTATTAAGTGTCTTCTGCGTTTTAGGTTGCAATTGTTTGCTATTGCAATAGTTTTGCCATTGACAGCGAGCGGTATTTTAAGCAACAGTGCAATGCTAGATGCAAATTAGGTAACAGCTGATATACAGAATTATTGGTCGAGATTAGTTTGATTATTTTGAGAAATTGTTTTAAAATGCCGCCAAATAATCCAGAACAACTTTTATTTCATCTAGCGTCCACTTTTTGTTGAGTTTTTTTGCTACGCAATACACGCAGCATAAAAAGCTATACAGTTTTAGTATTGCGAAAAAGCAATGATGTGATAATTGCAATTCAGTGTATTTTGTTGTTGGATTGCAAATAAAAGCTACAGTATTTTGCATTTGCACTTTCGCATCAGACACTGAACTCCGCTATTATAAAAACTTTTACTTATCAACAATTTTGATAACACGTTTTTATTACAATAATACTATTTATGAGTATTTTTTTTTTGCTTTTCATTTATTTATTGAATCTTCCTATTTCCTTATACCTAACAATCTTATAACTAAAATTAAATCCAATTACTTCCCAAATATTTTAAGAAAATTAAGGATACATTTTTTAAGGTATCCTTTGTTCAAGGACAAGTTTTGGTTTCAATTTCCTGTGTTCAAAAGAAAAGGATTTTTATGAAAATATATTGAAGCTAGGGTATATAATCATTGATATGCCACGTATATTGTAAAAATTGGATAAGCGGTTAAAAAGTTATATACGCTTAAAATTGAGCGATTTTACACCATTCTTATATACAATTTGATCTTTCAACCTCAATAAAAGTCTTTAAATTTTAAACTTTAAATTTTTAATGACCATAAATAATCTGTGTTTTAATAAATTTGGAACGGGTAAGGCCAGATGCCCTGCGGAACATTTCTGTTCCTTATATCCTTATATCCAAAAAATACTTTTAAAAAATCGTCGTGGGGTTTTGCTCATATCTCAGCTATTCATAGAACGATTTTGCTGATTTTCAATAACGTCATGTTCGAATGTATATTTGATATATACATATGATCAGGATGCGGGGTCCGCAATATATTTGTCGCGTTCGGAAAGCTTATATTAAATCTTCACTATCTAAGGACTGAGATCGAAAAAATCTTAACATACATATATGTTAATAAAAATGAAACCAATAAACTTACAGTTTTGATTTTTTTATTTGATTGAAATTATTATTACAATTTACAAAAAATATTATTTATATTGTTCCAATCAATAGCGATGAATTTATGAACCTTTTCCGGAAACCCTTCCATTAAGGTTTTTATTGAGCTTTCTGTCACTTTGTTCGAACAGGTAGTCGTTCTCAAATTAAAATCTACCACACTTTTGGACACCTTTTTTTGTGCTCTTCAATTCTCTTTTAACAAGATCCCAATATATCTCCACTGGCCTTAGATCCAGGCACTTTGGAGGATTTGCCTCTCTTGGTAAAAACAACACATTATTGTTCTTGTACCACTCAATACCTTGCTTACCATAGTGACAGCATGCCAAATCAGAACAAAAATAAGTGGACACATTAAGATGTCTTATGAATGGAAGCATCTGATTAAAATCTTTTGTAAACATTCTTTGATGTAATTTTCGGTATTATAGAGCCCTTTGTAACAAATGTTTGACTTTTTTACCGCAACTGCGTATTGCTTGCCATGCCAAGAACTTTTTGGGAAAGTTTTCTGCTTTTGGGTCTTAAACTTTTCTACAACATTCCGTGGAAAATTTTTTGTAGCTTCCGGGTCAATATGTGTATGTTGCTTATATACAAATGTTGGCCCGGAAGCTACAAAAAATTTTCCATACGTACGTTTCATGCTGCTTTAATTTCCGTGCTCTGTCTTTGGCCACTAAATTTTAGCAGAGTTCCTGTCAGCAATTTTTTGAGCCTTGTATGTTGTTAAACCTGCATTGTCTTTAACTTTTCGTACCAAATAGTGCGAATACTGAGCTAACCGGACTGCTTTCCTACCAAATGTGTTGGGAGCTCTTTTGAAAATGCTTTCTATATTTTTGGCTTTAGAAACATCATGTGAACCATTCCTTCTACCTGAACCAGGTTTCCTATCAACGGACAAGTTCTCTCGATACTGCTTAATATCATTGAAATCAGTTTGACGGCAGACCTTTGGTTGTTTGGCCAACTTTCTGAAGGACCAAGTTGGGTTTTATTCAAAATATTTAATAATTTTAGTATGCACTTTTTTCTCGTCACTCATTTTAATCAGATTAACTGCAAATAAACATAATTGACATTAAACATTATAACAATAATAAAAATCGTGTGTTAAGGTTTTTTCGATCGCAGTCCTTATAAGGATCACGAGTAAAATACCAATTAAATTAATTGGTCGGTCGATGTTATAATTGTCGGTTCATCCAACAAAACAATCTTAATCGTCGAAAACAAAATTGTAATAGTTCGACAGCTTCAATAAACGCCTACGACTCTTGATGACTTTTCATGTTTACCATATAATGTTATCTAGTTATCGATATATTATGACAATTGAAAGTAAAAACCGAATTTGTGTTCAAAGTACTAAACTTATAAATTACTGAATATCAATTTGCAATTTCCCCATAAATACCACACGAAAAACAACCCGGTAACTCAGTTGGCAATGGGGGAATTTCAATTTTCTAACTGAGAGAACACCGAACGAAAGGACCACGAGAGAGAGTTGAAAACTTTTTTTTTTTCTTCTAATGAACAAATGTAGAGCAAACACCATGTCCATGGTGTGTATACGAGTATTGTCAGTGTGTTTTTTTGTGTACATGTGTTGGCAAGTGTGTGTTGGTCCATGAAGGTAGTAAAAACCTAGAACAAGAGTTAATCAGTGTCAGTGTAAATGAAAGAGAGTGTTTATGTGTATACGAATATTCACAGTAAAAGGACACACAATACTAACAAAAGACAACAAGTCTGTGTGTATGTATAAAATAAAGAGAACATTTTTGGATGCTGCTGACTGACGTTTTTCACTACGAACACAAAATCTGTTCTGTTCTGTGCTCAAGCGAGTGCCTCCTGCCTGCATACGAACGTACGTAAGTGTGTGTGTGTATGTATTGAAATGGGATTCTTCTTCATTTCGTTTGTAGTGCTGAAAAAAGCTTCAAAGGACAATTCAGTTCAGTTCAATCGTCAACCTTCATACAGTTGTGTGGTACTTGTAAATTCGTGGAACAAATTTTGAAAATGTGTCTAAAATAAAATAAAAAAATAGAAGTTTTAAACAAAATAAAATATACAAAAAGAAATTGAAAAAAATACATACATAAATATATATCTCTATAGGTATATAAAAATGATGTATATTGAAAGTGTTTAAGCTATTTAAATAAAGCGAATTTATTAAGAAAAAATAAATACAAAAAAAAAAATATGTAAAAAGAAATGTAATCTTTTACACTTAAATCGCAGTGAAAATGTTGCAAACCCACAAAGATACAATCAAAATTTGTAATTCAAATAAGTTGCTTTTAAACGCTGCTTTCGTTGAAATTGTTAAAACGTGTTGTGAAATAACTCGTATGTATTATTCATTTGGGTGTGTGCGTTAACAATGTATGACAACACATACATACACATGTATATGTAGCATGTAGCATACATCCTGCCACACACATGTGTATGTACATACATGTACAGAGTCATGTATGCATTATACATCCTTTTTAAACAAGAGGACATTTATGTGAGAGTGAGTGTAAAAGTGCGACTGTTATAAAATAAAAAAACATTTTTAAATTGATGCCAATTTTTTTGTTTTTCCATTTCATTTTACTTTCATATGAAATTCCGTCAGTAGAAAATGACAACAATTTTGTGTCTGTGTAATATTCATTATAAATGTTATTGAAATTATTGACAAAAAGATCTGCTTTTATTTTGGGCTAAGCAAAAAAAGAAATAACTTAAAAAATTCTACATCTCTCTCTTGAATTGTTTTACTTGTGAAATGGAATCAATACTAAACACGTGCATTGTACACTCATTGTCTACAATTTGCTGGTAAATTAAAACATTCTACTATTTTGTATTCTTGGTTTTAAACGTTTTATACATATCAAATATTCAAAACCCTCTATCTTAGAAATCTCAAGTTTTCTGGAGAGCAAAAAAACAGTTTATTTCACTAATTTTTACGGCATATTAAATTCTTTCTTCTACAATATACATATTTTTAAGGCCGCTACTAAATTCTACATACAACTTATTTGATGGTATTGCAAATGGACCGGAACATAATGGTTCAATATGACTTGTATATGGTTTTATTCGAACAGGTAGATCAACGTAATCTATGAAAATGTACAGTGTAGTCTCTGTGGACACCTCTCTAAAGCGGACACGTCCCATAAACGGCCCCTTTTTTCAGTGCCAACAAAATTCTTTGGGATTATTTACTACTCTCATAAGCGGACAAGTTTGTCAATCCCTTAGGTGTTCGCTTATGAGAGAGTACACTGTACTTTTATCGTATGCTATCACTACAAAAAAGTCGATACCTCGAAAACGCTTTAATCTTGATCAGATTTTTGATCAGCATGTCCAAATGAGTAAAATCAAGATATTTTGCAAGTGCTACACCAAAATTGTGCAGGGGTTCTCATATAGCAATGCTGTTTTATTGGAGTCCAGAGAGATGACGTATCTTTTGAACACGGTTTTTGTTTGTAATTTTGAAGAGTACACATCTGTCATTTATTCTCACTTAGTTATTGAATATTGTAGTGTAAACAACTAAGTTTTTTTTTTTGATTCGAAAATGTCGAATTTGTGCCAAAAAGGCGTCATATGGGGGAAGTTTTGCTTTACTTCTTTAATTTGAAAAAATATGTGACTGATTGCTCACCGAAGGTTATGCTGAATGTGTTTCATCGGTTTCAACATGTGAGAGCTGGTTTGTGCGGTTCAAAAGTGTTCATTTTGACACGGAAGTCAAAGATCGCCCAATTCTTGGAGGCATTACTGCATGACTATTGTTGTAAAACACAACAAGAGCTTGCAAAATCATTGGGAGCTACTCAAGCAGAGATTACAAAACGTGTGCGAGTAGCAGTATTCATACAAAAGCAGGGAAATTGGGTACCTACGATTTTGCATATCCGAAATGATGCTTATACGCTATTAAAGGAAATCATTTTTGCACCGAATCATTACTTGCGATGAAAAATGTATCTATTATAATAACCCGAGATCGTACGTGAAGCCCGGCCAACCAGCCGAATCGACACCGAAGCCAAATATCCATGGCGCTAAGGTAATTATCTGTATTTGGTGGGAGCAAAAGGGTCCTATCTATTATGAACTGCTGAAATCTGACCAGACCATCACAGGAAACCTGTACAAAACGCTACTGATTTCTTTGAAGTGAGCATTGACCGTAACATTCAATCATGACAATACTCGGCCACATGTTGCAATACCTTTAAAAAAGTATTTATAATAAAGTGGTTGGGAAGTTTTGCCTGCTGAATCTGGCCAGACCATCACAGGGAACCTGTACCGAACATGACAACGCAAAACCTATTAAAAACTAATTAGAAATAAGTGGTTTCCTCGTCCGACTACTATTTGTTTCGATCGATGCAGAACGCTCTTTCTGGGATTCACTTCACTTCAGAACATAGTATCCGAAATTGGCTTGCTTCGTTCGTGCCCTCAGCAGATGAGCAGTTCTTCTGGCTCGGCATATGATGCCAGAAAGATGGGAAAAGGTCATAGTTAACAATGGCAAATACTTTGAATACATTTATATAATACATTTTTTTTACATAAACGATCACTTCGTTAAGTACTTTCGAAAAGTTACAACTTCAAAAAAACAAAAGTATGTTGTTTTGCAATTGATTTTAAAATCGATTCTTTTATTTAAAAGAGACTTTAAGAAAGAGAAATTACAAAAATGTCAGTAAACTTGCTAAAAATTATTTGTTTACTTTAAAATTTATTTCAAAGTTGTGGAATATTTTGGCATCAAAAACTAATTTTCATGCAAATCTAAGATAGCGGGTATTGAATATAGTCCCTCGATATACATAAATACCTAGAAATACATACTATGTACATAAGTAAATAGACATATATAGCCTATTTACATTGGCAACTTTTCGTGCGATAAATCCCAGCAACTTTTTTGTTTGTTGTAGCGGATTTTTCATGATTTTCTATTGAATTGTTGTTAGTGTTTAGTAAGAAACGTAACAGTTATGGCCGAAAACATCTAAAACAAATAAAAACAAGTAAGAGAGCTATATTCGGCTGTGCCTTATCTTATATACCCTTCACCAAATTATACTTTGAAATAAAAATATTTATTTCAGGAAATCAACATTAATAAAAACATTTTTTTAATTTTCAATACAATATTTTTTTAAATTTTTTATTTGAATTTGTTTGAAAAAAATTGTATCCCAAACATTTTTTTAAAAAATTTATTTTTTAATATTTTTTTTTTTTTTAAATTAGTGAAAAAAGTTTATGATAACAATATTTTTTGTAAAAATAAAATTCGCGTATAAAATATTTTTCCCGATTTTGACCCATTGTATGTCCGACTTTCTTTGACCTTATATACACCATTGTAGAGGTCTTTCAAATAGCAATCATTACATATCCATATTGTATAGAGGTGGCCAAATTTTACATTTTAGCCAAGCAGGTGTTTTTCTCATCAATGTAACTTATTACCTATTGTTTTCAGCAAAATAAATGTGTTCCAAATAGTTTAGATAGCTATTTCCTCAATCTTTTGGAAAAAAAAATTAAAAATAAAAAATATTTTTAATTTTTTTTCCAAAATCAAAAACTTTTTTGACTTTTTTTAAAAAATGGGCCCTTTTTTTTCAAAAGAAAGCTTAGATATTTTTCTTGAATAACTATTTGGTCGCTTATTGGGATGTGAGTGGGATATCTATCAAAATAAATGTTTTGTAACTCAAAACATATAATTTTGACTTTTTTTGCAAATTCAAAAATTTTGTTGACTTTTTTTCAAAATGGGCCTTATTTTTACAATTTTTTTTTTGCTCAAAAGAAAGCTTAGGTCCATTCCTTTAAGAGGTTCTTGGTCGCTTAGTGGGATGCGAGTGGGATATCTATCAAAATAAATATTTTGTAACACAAGACATACAATTTTTTACTTTTTTTTTGCAAAATCTAATTTTTTTTCCAAAATGGGTCCTGTTTTAATTTCTTTGCTCAAAAGAAAGTTTAGGTCCATTGCTTTAAGAGCTTTTTCATCCCAATCGGAAGGCATCGATTTCAAAAGTTGGTTCACACGAAATGCCCCATATATGACTTAGTAATCCAGATATTGATCAAAAATATATTGATCAAAAGAGCATCTTGTTTTTATGGTTCTTCTGGGATATGGAGTATGTATTTTGATGGCTGGTATTTCTTATCAATTTCTAAGTTTGCGTCTTTGCATTAGACATATGGTTTTACACATTTTGATTAATTTATTCCCAAAGATAGGCAGATAAAATTTCATTGGGGGAAGAGATTTAATATTTCGGGGATTTTATATAAATTAAATATTAATACTAACGTTTTCTATAAAAGAGTGTCAAAATTTAAATTAGCCGCCATTTGTGCAGTAAACTGTTGCCAGCCAAAGTAACAACTAAGATAGCTATCTATTTGGCTACAGAATCTTATATACCCTTCACCAGAATATACTCTAAGATAAAGATTGAAAATATTTTTCGAAAATTTTTTTTGTGAAAATTTTTTTGACTGACCCATTGTCGGTCCGAATTACTACGACTTTAGAATTGTTTATCATTAGATATCCATATTGTCTATATTAATGACTTAGTAAAAAATCGTGGTAGTCCTGGTTTTGTGGGCCGATTTTCTCGATATTTTCTCCATATTTTGAAACATTCCAAAGTTTTTACAGCATTTTTGGAGATATTTTTAAATCCGGTTTGGAAACCGGACATTTTCCTTTTTTTTTTGAGAATAACTTAAACTATTTTCTTTTTCAAAATTTGACATCGTTGACGGAGTTTGGATTTTCTACCGTTGGATTGAGAACATTTCAAAATAATTAATCAAAATATAGCTGACAGTACTTTGTAAGACTTTTAGGGCCATTCAGGATAAAATGTATTAAGCGTTTGATATTTACCTTCCAGGGTAGATCGAAAATAATTTAGTTGGCTAACCATTGTATGAAGTTGGCAAATATTTCTTTATTCGTTTTATAAATGTTCACTTGTAGCCTACATAATTGGTCAATTCACAAGGTGTTATCATGTCATATTGTCATAACGTCCTAATATTTCACAATGTTTTTTTGCTTTTCAAACAAAAAAAGTCCTAAAATAATACTACTTTCTATGCTATGTTTATTGTGTTATCGTAACCAACCAGCAGAGACCAACGCCGAATGCCTAAGAGTCGGTTAAGCCGAGCCGCCGAGTCGTCATATATTAGGACATTATGACAATATGACTGATAAGAGACCTTGTGGATTGACCAAATATTTTAAAGATTTTTTTTTCTATCATAAAATTATGAAGCACACTAATGTAAATATATGAGCGTGTCTGCCTTTATGTATGAATGTCTGTCTATTAATTCCAACCAAGTATACGTGTTTATAGTTTGCGTACTCATTTAGAAAATCTTGAATTTGTTAGTTAAAGTTTAAGGTCAAGATGTATGTATTCTAAGTACAATTTATATGCAAGACTGACTGACTGGTTGGCTGCTTGACTGACTCTGCCTGTATGCTGAACTTTTCTTAAAATAAAACTATGTTTTTTTTTTCTCTTTTCATTTGCCTTGAAATGTCAATTGTTCGTTAAAGCAGCTAAATGCTGAGGTTATATGAATCTAAATAACATTTGGCATTTATTTATTCCTTTTTTTTTAAAGAGAAAAAGGAAATTTACATTTTAACTCATTTCCTCTGGCGGACACTATGGGACAGTTTAATTTTCAATTTAATTAAAAATAAATGTTGGAATTTTGTAGATTAGAACAAAGTGTAATAAGAAATATGTGAATGTTCAACTAGGCAAATAGATTAACTCCCAAAAAAATATTGAAAAAAGTGATAAAATTGTATTCTATTCTTTTAATTTATTAAAAAAATACTTAAATAAATTTTGCAATTTAGTAGTGTCAACACATAAGTAATTTGTCATTCAAATCAAATGATTACTTATAATCTCTTATTTTCATTAGTATAATGACATGTTTTTAATTCAATATTTGACTTGGTAAACTCTTTTATTTAATTATAAGTTATGTTTTTCTTATGATTTCTTATACGCTTAATAAAATCAATGTCTTAAGTTTGTTTATCTAATCAGAATTTTTTAACAAACTGTGTTTTCGGCAAACAATAGAAGCTCAAAAACAAAAAAAAAAAAAAAAAAAAAACAATAACGACAATTACATTAAACGTCATTGCAGGAAAATAACCTACCGCACCATAACAAGAAACCACTAAAGTAAAATCTCACATGTAAAACAATTTGACACCAATAACACGACAACAGCAGCACAGTAGCAGTAACAGCAACTTAACAAAACCTTGTAGTTCTTTTTGTAACACTGTACCCCTTTGTGACTGTAGCTATCTTTTGTGGGATCAATTGGCACTTTTCTTTTGTCAACGACTAGTCATATCATTAGTATTGGGTGTATGACTTAAAAATTCGGGATTTTTTTTTTTAAATTTTTAGCTTTTATTTTAAAACATTTGTACATAAGTATTGTCCACTGTTTAGCTATAACCTTTTTCCCATCTTTCTGGGAACATATGGATTCCGCACTAAAAGAACTACTCGTCGTTTGAGGCGTTCTGCACAAAAAATAATATAACCATTTCAAAATGTTTACAAGTTTTTTTAACAATATTATAGTCATAGTAAATATTTATATGATTGTGGTAACCATAATATGGTTAACTTACGATTCACATAATTGTGTTAATCATATACATAGTTGCAGTAAACAAGTATATGTTTGCGATAACCATTTTTATGATGAAGCAGCAGCAGGATTCATCCAAAAGCAGGGAAATTGGGTACCATACTAATTGAAGCCGAGAGAATTTGATGTTTGATTGCAATAAAAGAAAATCATTTTTGCAGCGAATCAATACTTTCGATGAAAAATAGATCCATTACGATAACCAGAAGAGTAAGAGAAACCTTTCCAACCAGACGAATCGACACCAAAGCCAAATATCCATGGCACCAAGGTAATGCTCTGGTGGGACAAGGTGGAATCAGTTTGACGGCAGACCTTTGATTGTTTGCCGAACTTTTTGTAGAACCAAGTTGGATTTTGTTGAAAATATTTAATAATTTTAGTACGCACTTTTTTCTGGTCACTCATTTTAATAAGATTAACAACAAATGAACATAATTGACATTAAACATAATAACTAACATGCTTTACAAAGGATACTTGATAAAACAAAAATCAAAGACTTGGATTTAAAGTTTTAAGGAAAAAAGTGTGATAAGGTTTTTTCGATCTCAGTTCTTACTATTTGTTTCGATCGATGGAGAACGCTTTCTCTGGGATACGCTTTGTAACAGAGTATCTGATATTGGCTTGATTCGTTTTTGGCCTCTAAAAATAAACAGTTCTTTTGGCTCGGAATACATATTGAATAAAATAGAGTGTGTGAGCTTTGTTGTAGGCTAAGTAACAGCTGCCTAGCATATATATACAAAGCTTTTGTATATAATTTATAATTGCTCAAGCAACGATCAATTATAAATATATGTTTGTAAGAGAACAAATATAAAATTAGGTTTAGTTTTGAGAAACAAATGAGGGATTTTATTAAGTTGATGAAGCTCACCTTATGAGAATTCAATAATAAGCGATTTATTTTTTCATTATTAACTTGCCACGAAGGCTTAAACAATAGTCGAAGTGAAAGGAAAAAAAAGACAATTCTATATGTTAACATTATCCGTACTTAACATATATATATATATAGGGTTTCTTAAGCTAGATAACAATTCATATGTGCATTAGTTAAATTCAAATCATATACATTATGATAATTTAAACACATATATTGCTAGAAAGATGGGAAAAGGTCATAGCTAACAATGGCCAATACTTTGAATAAATTTATATACAAAACAAAAGATTTGCTATAGAAAAAACTTTTATACTGAAAAATGTCTATGGAAAATACTTAATCTGTATGAGAAAGTCATTCTGAGTCTATAAGAATGAGTAGATTTATCCGGTTACATGAAACTACTACTACGGTACTTTTTACAATACTATGAAATAGTATCAAAAAAAGTACTAATATACTATAGTAAGTTGGACCTACAATGGGTTAAAATCGGGAAAAATATTTTTTAACCCAAATTTTTTTTTCACAAAAAACATTTTTTTGTCCTACGTTAAAAGAAAAATTTTTTTAAATTAAAAATTTTTTTTTTTTTTAAATAAAAAATTTTTTTTTTTTAAATATTGGAAAAAATTTAAAAACCAATTTCAAAAAAAAAAAAAAAAAATTTTTTTTTAATTTTTATTTTTATTTAGTTGAGCTTGAGGTCACTTTTTAATAAACAAATATTTATATTTTTTATTTATTTTCAATATTTCGCTACTCTTTGTGTAGCATCATCAGGAAAAATATTTAACAATTTAAATATAACTTATAACAACACAATGTTTTTTTTTTTTTTTTTTCAATAACATTGTGTTGTTATAAGTTATATTTAAATTGTTAAATATTTTTCCTGATGATGCTACACAAAGAGTAGCGAAATATTGAAAATAAATAAAAAATATAAATATTTGTTTATTAAAAAGTGACCTCAAGCTCAACTAAATAAAAATAAAAATTAATAATAAAAGGTCGAAAAATTAGATAATTTATTAATTTTTTTTTTTAATTTTATTTTAAAGTATTATTTGGTGAAGGGTATATAAGATTCGGCACAGTCGAATATAGCTCTCTTACTTGTTTTTCATCCAATATTTTTTTCAATAATTTTTTTTCCTCAAACATTTTTTTAACAAAAATAGTTTTCCTTAATATTTTTTTTAAGTGACATTTTTTTTCAGCAACAATTGCTTTCAATATTGGCTCAAATAGTTAGTCATCAAATTTGTTTTCAAACAAAAAAGATTTTTTCACCAAAAAAATAGTTTCATCCAAAAAATGTTTCACTCATAGTTTTTTTTTTAAGATCCTTAATTCATTCTATTTGTTTTTTGTTAAACAATTAAACATTCTAAAGATCCTTAAAACGAAACTTAGCAAATTTAAATGTTCCTTTTGTTATTTTGTTTGAAATAGTAATTGTGAACATTGAAAAATATTATGTATATAAACCGCGCCTGTCTACTACAACAACCTCAAATAAAAGATAAATACAACAACAATAACAACAACAACAACAAACTACAAACCAGTATAAATTCCACAATAA
This sequence comes from Calliphora vomitoria, assembly GCA_942486065.2. NCBI lineage: Eukaryota > Metazoa > Arthropoda > Insecta > Diptera > Calliphoridae > Calliphora > Calliphora vomitoria. The sequence goes on along the minus strand of OW818031.2, from coordinate 34,600,771 downwards.
AATACTATTCATAACAAACAAAAAAAGAAAAACACAGAATCCTAGAATTTACTAGGTGTAAGACAGAATGTATAAGTGTATGTGTGTGAAAATCAGAGAATATGCAAGAGTACATGTGTATGACAGTCTATAAAGGATGTTGAAAAAAATCAAAAACAAAAAAAAACAATGATGAGACAGGCGTAATCTAAATGCGAAAAAAAATATAATAAAAAAAAGAAATGAAAACAACAAAATGAAAATAATAAAAAAATGAATACAAGGAAAAAGATAAAAATTCATAGAAAATAACCATAGACACAATTTTTCAATGCTGCAATAACAACAATAAATACAACAATAACACCATACATTAATAATAAATGCTCTTAAACAAAACCTTCACAACAACAGCCACAACAATAAAGCTCTCCTAACAATGAGGCTGTTTAAAGACTAATAAAAAGCAAATATTTCTTCTTCACTCTAATAAAATATAATTTTATCTTACTAATGATTACAAAATACATATTGTAAACCTATTAAAAAAAAGTGTAAAAGTTCAACAAAATTCCTAAAATAAGTGCAAACAAAATATTATTAAATATCTCTTAGCCACACCCTAAAAATATGCAGTGATTTGTTATAAAAAAAAAATATATTATTAAATTAAGTCTTACACGGAGTAAAAATTTTAATAAATGTTATCAAATCTACGGAAAAAAATTTAAATTAAAATCCTACAACACCAAAATATTAAATATTATACCTAATAATAAAAGATAAGAAATAATTCATAGAGATATAAATAAAATTAATCCTTAAAAGCAAAAAAAAAAAAAAGGCAAAAGAAAATTAAGCAAAAATTAATATCAAACATAAAGAATCAACAAAAAAAAAATAAAAAAGCACAACAACATGCTTGAAATCAACACAACACAGTTTTATATGAATGAGATTTTCTCTGGCTCTCAAATGTAAAATTAAATGAGTAAAATGAGTGTTAATGTATAAGTTTATATATGTATGTATTTAAGTGTGTATGTGTGCTGTATGGAAAAAAGGCTAACAAAGTTTAGCTCTCTCTCTCTATCTCTTAAACTCTCCTTTCTTCGTTTGTTTACATTTGTGATTTCAGCTTAAAAGAGTGTTTCCTTAAAAAAGAGTAGAAAAGAGAGAGTAAAAGTTATCACTACTATACAAGATAAATAAAGCTTTATCATTTACAAACAACGTGTGTGTAAATTTACATCTAAACCAACCTATTGTTTTTATTATTATTGTAAAACCAAAAAAATACCAAACATTTACTAGATATTCATTCCCCAAAAGCCAACTAAAAGTTCCTGTTAAGGACAACGACCAGTAGCCGCAATTCTCTTAGTTTTTCCATGCATTTAATTCAACATCATTAATATTGAAGTGAATACAACTACAATCTAACCAACAACAACAGTCGGCATCAACAGAAAAAAGGTAATAAATTATCAAAAAATAAAAAAAGCATAAATATTTTTTTATGCATTAAAAATGTTTTCATTTCAAAGCATCTAAAAAAATGTTAATTTAATTTTATCTTAAAACTTGTTGGAATCGTAACATAAAAAGAATTCAGTAATAATTATCTACTTAAATTTGTCAATGATTTTAATGGCCACAGTGCGAAATAAATTAAGTCTTAAAAATTTAAAAACATGGGGTTTTTATAAAACTTTTAGCTCATTCAATTTGTCACAGTAAACAAAGAAATTTTGTTTTTGTGTGTATTATAAGAATTTTATATCTTGCAAACGAAATTCTATACAAAATTTTGTGATTAATAAAAACCATATTTGTGAGACACATTCGTTTGTTGACGAATCGTTAATTAAAAAATTATACAATTTTATAAAATAATGTGCTGTTTTTCTATAGCGAACGAATACTTTGAGGGGAAATTTAACATGTGTTTTGTTATTGTAACAAAAACGAAATACGTTGAAAATTTTCATACAAAGCACTCGTTCGCTATAGAAAAACAGCACATAAGTCTTAAAGAAAAAAAAATTATGTTATGTTCATAGTAGGGTATTCAATTAATCGGGTTTCTGGATTAATCGGTTAATCGAGCAAATAATTAATCGGGGTTTAGATTTAATCGGTTAATAATCGGTTAATCTTAAATTATTCGATTAACCGAATAATTTTTATTTTAATTTTAAATTGAAAATCGAACCACAAATTTTTAATACTTATTTAAGCATTTTATTTATAAAAACAACATAATCATAAAAAACAAAGAAATCATAATGATTTAATAAAACTTGAAAAATCAGAAGTAAAGAATATCCAATTTCTCATATAATATTCGCAATTAAACCACTGCATGTGGAAAATTTTGGTAATTTTCGGATCAAAAATCTGTTACTTTTGAATGGATGAGGATTTTTGTAAGATTTTTTTTTGTTGAATAGGTGGGACTTTAAGCTTAAATTTGCTTTTTTAATCTTAAAAATCGAATCATAATAAAAAAAGTAATGAACAATTAAAAATACATTTTTAATTTTTTTTTATAAAAGTGATATGTTAAGACAAGTATAAGAGGTGTTTTTATGTACTTACTAGCTTGACCCGGTGCGCTTCGCTACCCCTGTCGTAGTCTATGTTGGAAATTTCAATAAAATCGTTTCGGCCGTTTAGTATATTAAGAACTAAAGTTTTTAATTGCAAATAACTTTTAAACTGCCTTATCAATTTTTACACTATTAGTCTCATAGTAATCCTAAAAATCCTTTTACTATGAACTACCATATGTACTCAATACAGTTTTGTTATGGATTTCTCACTGTTATAAAGTTCAGAATACGGGTATAAATATGAAATATCGTTTGTGCCAAATTTATTTTAATTCAATGCATTAGTTTTTCCTTTGATATATTTTAATATATATATATTAACGAAAAAAAATAGTTTTTATTGTTGAATTTTGTATTTTTTTACGTTTAACTAAAATCCCGAAGTCCCGAAAAATCCCGGGATGCCGAAAAATCCCGGGGTCCCGAAAAATCCCGGGATCCCGGGATTTACATTTCTAAAATCCCGAATCCCGGGATTTGTAAAACCCAGTTCCGTTTGGCATCCCTAGCTATGACGATGTTTTCATCAGCACTGATTAGTCAGCACTGACGATGTTTACATCAGTGCTATGACGATGTTTTCATCAGCACTGACGATGTTTTCATCAGCACTGATTAGTCAGCACTGACGATGTTAACATCAGCACCGATTAATCAGCTATGACGATGTTTTCATCAGCACTGATTAGTCAGCACTGACGTTGTTTTCATCAGCACTGACGATGTTTAAATCAGCACTGACAATGTTTTCATCAGCACATCAGCACTGACGATGTTTTCATCAGCACTGACGATGTTTTCATCAGCACTGACGATGTTTTCATCAGCACTGACGATATTTACATCAGTGCTGATTAATCAGCTATGACGATGTTTTCATCAGCGTTGACGATGTTTTCATCAGCGTTGACGATGTTTTCATCAGCACTGACGATATTTACATCAGTGCTGATTAATCAGCTATGACGATGTTTTCATCAGCACTGACGATGTTTTCATCAGCACTGATTAGTCAGCACTGACGATATTTACATCAGCACTGATTAGTCAGCACTGACGATGTTTTCATCAGCACTGACGATATTTTCATCAGCACTGACGATATTTACATCAGCACTGATTAATCAGCACTGACGATGTTTTCATCAGCACTGACGATGTTTTCATCAGTACTGACGATGTTTTCATCAGCACTGACGATGTTTTCATCAGCACTGACAATGTTTTCATCAGCACTGATTAATCAGCTATGACGATGTTTTCATCAGCACTGACGATGTTTTCATCAGCACTGACAATGTTTTCATCAGCACTGACGTTGTTTTCATCAGCACTGACGATGTTTAAATCAGCACTGACGATGTTTTCATCAGCACTGACGTTGTTTTCATCAGCACTGACGATGTTTACATCAGCACTGATTAGTCAGCACTGACGTTGTTTTCATCAGCACTGACGATGTTTTCATCAGCACTGACGATGTTTTCATCAGCACTGACGATATTTACATCAGCACTGATTAATCAGCTATGACGATGTTTTCATCAGCACTGATTAGTCAGCACTGACGTTGTTTTCGTCAGCACTGACGATGTTTAAATCAGCACTGATGATGTTTTCATCAGCACTGACGATGTTTTCATCAGCACTGACGATGTTTTCATCAGTACTGACGATGTTTTCATCAGCACTGACGATGTTTTCATCAGCACTGATTAGTCAGCTATGACGATGTTTTCATCAGCACTGATTAGACAGCACTGACGATGTTTTCATCAGCACTGACGATATTTACATCAGTGCTGATTAATCAGCTATGACGTTGTTTTCATCAGTCCTGGTTAGTCAGCTCTGAGGATATTTACATCAGTGCTGATTAATCAGCTCTGACGATGTTTTCATCAGCACTGATTAGTCACCACTGACGATATTTACATCAGCACTGATCAGTAATCATTCAGTGCAGCATCGAATAATAATTAAGTGTATTATTACATACTCAATCATGCAAGTTATTGTGACAATCATTGTATGATTGTTTTAACCATATATATTATTGCGGCACTCTACTTGTACCATCACTCTGTTAAAGATTAATTATATTATTGCTATTTTTTAAAATACTATTTTAATAGTATTTTACCAATTTTACCCGTTTTCCCCCTGTTTACCCCTTTCTGGTCCAAGTATTGAACAAATTTATAGCCTATTGACGCTTCCAAGTAAGGATCTATCTACGTTCCAAATTTCAATAAAATCGATTCAGCCGTTTAGGCGTGATGCTAAAACAAACAAACAAACAAACAAACAAACAAACAAACAAACAAACAAACAAACAAACAAACAAACAAACAAACAAACAAACAAACAAACAAACAAACAAACAAACAAACAAACAAACAAACAAACAAACAAACAAACAAACAAACAAACAAACAAACAAACAAACAAACAAACAAACAAACAAACAAACAAACAAACAAACAAACAAACAAACAAACAAACAAACAAACAAACTTACAAAGACATTTATATATTTAAATAGATAACACTTAAAATAAAATAACTGTTAAAAAGTTTTTAGAATGAAGTGATTAGGAAGTTTTGCCTCACTCGCTTTATATTCTAGACTGTGCCCCGCCCAACTATTATATGTTACGAACGATGCAGAATGCTCTCTCTGGGATACTCTTCACTTTAGAATAGACTATTCGATATTGGCTTGATTCGTTAGCAGTTCTTTTGGCCTCAAAAGGTTTGCAGTTCTTTTGGCTCGGAATTCATATGTTGCCAGAAAAATGGAAAAAAGTCATAGCTAACAATGGCCTATACTTTGAATAAATTTATATTGTACAAATTATTCAGAGATTAGCAGGTCCTTCTAAATTTAAAAAATTTTATGACAAAATTTCAGATTTAACCAATTTTTCTAAATTTCTAAAGAAGGGAATTCCCAACTGAAAACAGTTCTATATATCCTAGTATATTTTAAATATGCCATATAAGTTTTTTAGCACCCTCGCAAAGTGCGGCCAAATGCCCCTTTGTGGGGTAAAAAGTCGAAAAAACAAGTTTTTAGTTGGGGGTTATTTGTCATTGTTTTGGTTAAAGAAATGCCCTAAGATATAAAAAATGTTCATAGTAAGGTCCCTTGCATCAAATGCCCTTCATAATTTCAGAGAGGCCTTCAGCCGAATGGCACACTACCGTAGGAAAGATCGACTAGTAGAACACGTGTCAAAGTTTTTGTAATAAAGCAAATCAAACGACACAAAATGTATTTTACAGTTGAATGTAAGTACAATAAGCAAAATTAAAATCTGAATGTAAATTTCTAAATAGTAAATTGCCAGAAAAAGATATGTAAGGATTATTTTACTTTTGTATTTTTTCAAAAATAAGGGATATGATTGAGAGAATTCGTTTTTATCTTGCTAGATCCTGTTCTTGTAATTTCCACGATATAATTTCCGACGCTATAAAGTATACCTTATAGATAGCGGAGTCGATTAAGCCATGACCGCCTGTCTGTCTGTTGAAATCAATTTTCTGAAAACTCCTGATATCTTCGGGATCCAAATCTTCAATAATTCTGTCAGACATGCTTTCCAGAAGTTTCCTATTTAAAATCAGCAAAATCCATCCGTCCATAAATAACGGAGACATTAGCAAAATTCCGAGACAACCTCTATTTTTGACCAATTTTTGATCTATATCTCGATTACTAAGTCATAAATATCGACAATATGGATATCTAATGATAGATATTTCAAAGTCCATTTCATCTACGTATATAAGGCTATAGTAAGTTGGACCTACAACGGGTCAAAATCGGGAAAATTTTTTAAACCGAATTTTTTTTCACAAAAAATATTTCGAAAAAATTTAAAAAAAGAATTAAAAAAATAGCACTCCTACTTGTTAGTAAGTAAAATCGCCATTAGCAAATTTATTTATAAGTTTTTTCGTATGATAGGACGCCATATTAGGTCGGCCATTTTGAATTTGCTAATTCTGATAACGGATTCGTAATCAGCGACACTAAAAACCCCATAGTCCAATTTGTGGATAATTTTTTACATTTTTCGATTTTCGGCCGCACTATGCCTCGGTTCAAATTTGGACCCAATGGGCAATATGCACATTTCTGTTGTTCTCATAATGTTTTAATTAGCTATTTAGAATTACAATTTTAGGTTTTTGACAGAAGAGATATATACTCAGAATATTTCACTATCCAATCTGTATTAATGGCTAAACTCTTCGGTATGCATTTTGCTCTCAATCAAGAGAAAAGTTTTCTTGATATTTTTTTATCTATTCAAAGTCTTTTTGATTTCATTTGGTGATGAAATTTCGAAAATTTAACTTTTTTCATTGTGATTGTCTGAGTGAACCATATAAACGACACATAATTGAAAGAAATCGTTTGGAAAGTCAAAAGACCAGGCATACATAAATTTTACATGACTTGCTATAGAAATTAGTTCACGTAAAGCTCGACGATTGTTTTTAAGCCAACGTCACGAAACTTATTCTAAAGCTAAGTGATGCACGACGGTGCGGAAGTGGCACCATCTTTTGATATGAATGGCTGCCCCGATAGACTAGACGATAATGTGAGGGTTGCGGATTCGATTCCCGCCAAAGACCCTGGGTGTATCTGCAGACAAGAAAAAAGCTTCGCAGTTTGTGTTTATTAAAAAGAAAAGAGTTATTGACTTAATACAAGTCGAAATTTCACACATGATAAGGTTCACGATTTAATGTTTCCCCTATGACAAAACATTTTGAGCACGTGTATCAGTACAAACGTCAAATTTGACGATGCTTATGTCAAATTTAAGCTGTCTACCCTCTTCTTCCTTGTTTACCTTGCCTTATTTTTCAATAAGTTTTCCCTCAACAAGTAGTCCAAAAGAAAAGCATGTACAAGGGTTAGAAAAAATACTGCAAAAATACCAAACCACCCTACTAACATGGCTATATGTATATATTATGTATATAGGTATTTTAACAAATAATCTTTATTTAGTTTTTCCCACCGTTTTAAACAGCTTTACTTTGCTTTAGCACCCACCAGACTGAGTGATAAATGATTTGTGCCAATAATTTATTCACCGCATGAGGAGGGGTATCGAACACATCATGTGTACATAGGAAAACAACTCTTTTTTTTCATCTCTCTCTGTCAAATACCAAAAAAAATTTTCAAATGATTTCACATTTACATAAACACAATTTGTTTATTAGGTCGATATAAAACGTATGAATACTCAAATACTTTCAACTTATAAGTTTAACTAGACACAAAGGGAAAGCAATTTCTGCTTTTTTTTGGTAAATGTTCAGTATCATTTACCAAAAAAAGTAAATATGAAAATGGTGAAGGAATAGACGACTTAAAAATACGGTATTTCCAATCACTTTACAGTGATCACTTGATCTGAATACTATTGTTTTGATTATAAGTACTGGGTTTTTTTATTATTCGATTTAAGATTTTTTACGATTATTGGAATGAATAAAGAGTAAAGTTTATAATTTTTCACTATTACTTTTGAATGCGCTTGAATACATGTAAAAACATAATAACAATCCTAATACGTCATGATCATTCCAGCAGCTGCATGAGCATTCCAGCAGCTGCAGAACACGAATGTATGGAAAAGTTAGGTTATAGAGAGATACAAGGGCTGGGGAAACAGTAAATTTCATTAATAATTATTTTTATTTTTGTTCCGTAACTTGATGTTTATCTATTCCCAAAAGTTATTGTCAAAAATTCTTTCAATTCAATTGTCTTAAATATAATTATACTTTGTTTTACTTGGAATATCTTTAAATTTCAAAATAACAAGATTTTGTTATTAACTACATGTTCTCTTCTACATTGTTAATTCCCCTTTGTTTTTAACACGCTTTAATTTTTCAAAAAAAAAGAGAGAAGTGTTTCAATTACTTTCATAAACTAATAATACCGTGAAATGATTTACTTTGAGACGACACACTTTCATACTCACACATGTAAAAAAAAATAAAATAATATTCCCCGAAGAAAAATGTTAAACACCCTCATTTTTGTAAAATTTTCCATGCTCCTTCTTACATCTAATATATACAATTATTTGTACTAGAATTTCTGTTAATAAGGAGTGAGCCAAGAAAAATTTACACACACTTTTCTTTAACAAAAAAACACATTACAATAGAAATTACTATCTCTTTAGATGATCTTCCCTTAAGTTCTGCCAGAAAAGCATTTTAAACAAGTAAGAGAGCTATATTCGGCTGTACCGAAACTTATTTACCCTTCAACAAATTATATTTTAAAATAAAATTTTGAAACATTTTTATGTAAACATAATTAAAATTATAATTTACTAGCTTGACCCGGTGCGCTTCGCTACCCCTGTCGTAGTCTATGTTGGAAATTTCAATAAAATCGTTTCGGCCGTTTAGTATATTAAGAATTAAAGGTTTTAATTGCAAATAACTTTTAAACTGCCTTACCAATTTTTACACTATTAGTCTCATAGTAATCCTAAAAATCCTTTTACTATGAACTACCATATGTACTCAATACAGTTTTGTTATGGATTTCTCACATATGAAATATCGTTTGTGCCAAATTTATTTTAATTCAATGCATTAGTTTTTTCTGTGATATATTTTAATATATATATTAGGGTGACAGCCGATTTTTTTTTTTTAGATTTCAAAGAGTGCCGGGTGGAATATTGTGACACTAGGTCTAAAAGATAAGTACTGAAAATTTGAGCCAAATCGGACAACGATTTCGGGACGCGCATCGAGGTCAAAGGTCAGATATATGTAAAATTTTACCATTTATATGAAATAAATTTGTAAAACTCCTTAACTTTCTGCATTATGTTACATAAATATGTAGATTTATTTATAATTATGAAAATTACAGTCAAAAAAATATTTTTCAGATTAAACCTATATCTCCTTTGGGTCAAATTGACCCACAAACTGTATTATCGTTAAAATTCGGAAAAAATGCAAATTTTTCAGTTTTTGTTAAAATTTTGCTACTAAATAATTATTTTTGCAATCGAATGCATAATAATCGAAATGTGTACGTAATTGTCGTTCTAATAAGATATAAAAAATGTTAAAGTTATTAAAAATTCCCCAGACCATTAACGTGTCTCAGGCCACTTGAACAAGAAATGTAGGAACAAAATTAACATATTTTAAGAAATATTAAAATAAAAGCTAATTTTTACTTAAAATATATCCGTATTTACATTCGTATGAGTTTTTGTCTTTGTAGAATACCGTTAACCTATTGGCAGGGATGGCCAAAAAAATTAATTTTTTTTAACGGCAGTTTCAAATCTCCATTTTCAAATTTTTAAAAATTTTCTTAAACAAATTTCAGAATTTTTGGATCATCACATTGGGATTTATTGAAATCCTAATAGAGAATAAAAATATGAAAAAATTATGTCAATACCTATTACAGTTTTTCCGTACCTACGATTTAAATTTTGTGATTTTCGGCAAAAAATATTTTTTAGGCCATATTTTGGCGAATGAGAGCAATTTCCTTACTGATACGAATTTTAAGTAAAACCTATACAGAATCTTATAGTTCAGATCATTTTAAATATACCCTGAAAGTTGTACTGAAATCGGACAACTTTAACCCTTAAATGGTGAAGGTCAAAAGTAAAATTTAGCAATATTTGGAATTTCTAAATGAAAGATAGCGAAATATTATAAATTTTTGATCAAATTTTAAAGAAACTTGCAAAAAAGATACCTTAAGGTCTTAAATATACAATAACAGTGCAAAAATGGAAATTAACCCTTAAAAGCACTTGGGGTCAAAATGACTCTATATTTGACTGTGCTTTTCGCGATTTTAAAAGTTTGGACCCCAAATTATATTAATGGTTAATTTCCATTTTTGCACTGTTATTGTATATTATAGACCTTATGTTATATTTTTCTCAAGTTTCATTCAAATCGGCCCAAAAATATATAACATTTCGGCATATTTACATTAGAAATTCCAAATATTGAAAAATTTTACCTTTGACCTTCACGGTTTAAGGGTTAACGTTTTCCGATTTTAGTAAAACTTTCATAGTATATCTGAAATTATCTGAATTATAAGATTCCGTATAGCTTTTACTTAAAATTCGTAACAGTAAGGAAATTGTTCTCATTCGCCAAAATATGGCCTAAAAAATATTTTTTGCCGAAAATCACAAAATTTAAATCGTAGGTACGGAAAAACTGTAATAGGTATTGACATAATTTTTTCATATTTTTATTCTCTATTAGGATTTCAATAAATCCCAATGTGATGATCCAAAAATTCTGAAATTTGTTTAAGAAAATTTTTAAAAATTTGAAAATGGAGATTTGAAACTGCCGTTAAAAAAAATTAATTTTTTTGGCCATCCCTGCCAATAGGTTAACGGTATTCTACAAAGACAAAAACTCATACGAATGTAAATACGGATATATTTTAAGTAAAAATTAGCTTTTATTTTAATATTTCTTAAAATATGTTAATTTTGTTCCTACATTTCTTGTTCAAGTGGCCTGAGACACGTTAATGGTCTGGGGAATTTTTAATAACTTTAACATTTTTTAACCAATTTTTGTCTTTTATATCTTATTAGAACGACAATTACGTACACATTTCGATTATTATGCATTCGATTGCAAAAATAATTATTTAGTAGCAAAATTTTAACAAAAACTGAAAAATTTGCATTTTTTCCGAATTTTAACGATAATACAGTTTGTGGGTCAATTTGACCCAAAGGAGATATAGGTTTAATCTGAAAAATATTTTTTTGACTGTAATTTTCATAATTATAAATAAATCTACATATTTATGTAACATAATGCAGAAAGTTAAGGAGTTTTACAAATTTATTTCATATAAATAGTAAAATTTTACTTATATCTGACCTTTGACCTCGATGCGCGTCCCGAAATCGTTGTCCGATTTGGCTCAAATTTTCAGTACTTATCTCTTAGGCCTAGTGTCACAATATTCCACCCGGCACTCTTCATAAATCGAACTCAAATTTTTTTCCATACAACTGATTGTCACTCTAATATATATATTAACGAAAAAAAAAAAATAGTTTTTATTGTTGAATTTTGTATTTTTTACGTTTAACTAAAATCCCGAAGTCCCGAAAAATCTCGAAATCACGAAAAATCCCGGGATGCCGAAAAATCCCGGGGTCCCGAAAAATCCCGGGATCCCGGGATTTACATTTCTAAAATCCCGAATCCCGGGATTTGTAAAACCCAGTCCCGTTTGGCATCCCTAGCTATGACGATGTTTTCATCAGCACTGATAAGTCAGCACTGACGATATTTACATCAGTGCTGATTAATCAGCTATGACGATATTTACATCAGCACTGACGATGTTTAAATCAGCACTGACGATGTTTTCATCAGCACTGACGATGTTTTCATCAGCACTGATTAGTCAGCACTGACGATATTTACATCATCACTGACGATGTTTAAATCAGCACTGACGATGTTTTCATCAGTACTGACGATGTTTTCATCAGTACTGACGATGTTTTCATCAGCACTGACGATGTTTTCATCAGCACTGACAATGTTTTCATCAGAACTGATTAGTCAGCACTGACGATGTTTTCATCAGTACTGACGATGTTTTCATCAGCACTGACGATGTTTTCATCAGTACTGACGATGTTTTCATCAGCACTGATGATGTTTTCATCAGCACTGATGATGTTTTCATCAGTACTGACGATGTTTTCATCAGCACTGACGATGTTTTCATCAGCACTGATTAGTCAGCACTGACGATATTTACATCATCACTGACGATGTTTAAATCAGCACTGACGATGTTTTCATCAGTACTGACGATGTTTTCATCAGTACTGACGATGTTTTCATCAGCACTCACGATGTTTTCATCAGCACTGACGATGTTTTCATCAGCACTGATTAGTCAGCACTGACGATGTTTTCATCAGTACTGACGATGTTTTCATCAGTACTGACGATGTTTACATCAGCACTGATGATGTTTTCATCAGTACTGACGATGTTTTCATCAGCACTGACGATGTTTTCATCAGCACTGACGATGTTTTTATCAGCACTGATGATGTTTTCATCAGTACTGACGATGTTTTCATCAGCACTGACGATGTTTACATCAGCACTGATGATGTTTTCATCAGTACTGACGATGTTTTCATCAGCACTGATGATGTTTTCATCAGTACTGACGATGTTTTCATCAGCACTGACGATGTTTTCATCAGCACTGACGATGTTTACATCAGCACTGACGATGTTTTCATCAGCACTGACGATGTTTTCATCAGCACTGACGATGTTTTCATCAGCACTGATTAGTCAGCACTGACGATGTTTTCATCAGCACTGACGATGTTTACATCAGCACTGACGATGTTTACATCAGCACTGATGATGTTTTCATCAGTACTGACGATGTTTTCATCAGCACTGACGATATTTACATCAGCACTGATGATGTTTTCATCAGTACTGACGATGTTTTCATCAGCACTGACGATGTTTTCATCAGCACTGACGATATTTACATCAGCACTGATTAATCAGCTATGACGATGTTTTCATCAGCACTGACGATGTTTTCATCAGCACTGATTAGTCAGCACTGACGATGTTTAAATCAGCACTGACGATGTTTTCATCAGCACTGACGATGTTTTCATCAGCACTGATTAGTCAGCACTGACGATATTTACATCAGCACTGATTAATCAGCTATGACGATGTTTTTATCAGCACTGACGATATTTACATCAGTGCTGATTAATCAGCTATGACGTTGTTTTCATCAGTCCTGGTTAGTCAGCTCTGAGGATATTTACATCAGTGGTGATTAATCAGCTATGACGATGTTTTCATCAGCACTGACGATATTTACGTCAGTGCTGATTAATCAGATATGACGATGTTTTCATCAGCACTGATTAGTCACCACTGACGATATTTACATCAGCACTGATTAGTCAGCACAGTTTTTTAAAATTTTTTTAAAAAAATTTTTTTAATTTAAAATTTTTTATTTTTCCCGATTTTGACCCTTTGTAAGTCCAACTTATATTTATGATTTAGTAATCGAGATATAGATTAAAAATAACCCAAAAATAGAGGTTGTCTCGGATTTTGCTCCGTTATTAATGGAATGATTTTGCTGATTTTAAATAGGAAACTTCTCGAAAGCATCTCTGACAGAATTATTGAAGATTTGGATCCCGAAGATATCAGGGGTCTTCAGAAAATTGATTTCAACAGACAGACGGACATGGCTTTATATGGGTTTTCATGCGAGCTTATAATTGCGGTGTCGTCAGCAAATGTAGAAATAGTTAATCTATCGTTCGTAGGCAAATCTGAGGTGTAAATCAAATAGAGGGTAGGTCCAAGAACACTTGGTTGTGGTACTCCTGCTCCAATCCTATATTCTCTTGTCACGTAATCGATGTATTTAACTGTAAATAAACGGTCCGATAGATATGATTCCACTAGTTTATGGGTACATGGTGTCAGCAAACATTTTATTTTATATACCAGGCCTTTGTGCCATACTTATCGGCTTGAGCGACATCCAAAAATATAGCTGAACAATATTTCTTTAATTCAAAGGATTTTCTTATCTCTCCGGTTATACGATTAACTTGTTCGATTGTTCCGTGGTGTTCCCGGAAACCAAATTGATGAACTGGGATTATATTTTTCTCATTTAAAAATGGTATGATTTTCTTTTGGAACACTTTCTCGAAAAACTTCGATAGCACGGAAGTAAGCTTATTGGTCTATAGGAGGATGGTACGGTCAAGTCTTTACCTGGCTTTGGTATCATTATTATCTGAGAAGTTTTCCAATTTGTCGGAAAAACTCCGTTTTTAAAGATCGCATTAAATATTATAGACAACACAATTATTGCCACACTCGGTAGGTTTTTAATCATAGTATGTGTAACTGAATCATTTCCAGGCGATTTTTTTAATATTATATTATCTTTGATTGCTTCGTTAATGTCTTCTGGGCTTATAGCTAATATATCACCATTTGATAATGTTGACACAGGTGGCTCTTCAAGTTCAAAAACAGTTGTTGGCGAGTTTGGTTGAAAAATTGTACTTAAGTAATCGGCAAATATTTTAGCCTTTTCTTCTGTGCTGCGAGCCCAGGTACCGTCAGCTTTCCTTAAAGGGCTTTGCCGCTCTACCGGTGGCTTGACATTTTTCGTTGGCTTCCAAAGGGAAAAATTTGTGTATTTGGTATTTGTCAGACTTTAAATGTAATTTCTATTTCTGCGATCCTGTTCTAATTGAAGGGCTTTTTTCAGATTTTTACTAGCAGCAGACAGCCTCTGTTTTGCAGCAGGTGATCTATTTTGTTGTCATTCTCTTCTGAGCCTTCTCTTTTCGAAAAGAAGTCATTCAATATCTGAATTGGAAATGTGCATATTAGTCTTAGGAAATATTTTGCTCTTAGAATGATTAAGAGCCGAAACAACTAACGACGTGAAGTCATTGACACATTTATCTACATCTCCCTCACACTGAATACAAAGATCTGAGTGGATATGACTGCTGATATATTTTTTATATTTTAGCCAATTTGTTCTAAAATAATATGTTTCAGTATGAAATTTTGAAATATTAGTCCTCCCGTAATAAGACACAATAATTGGGGAATGATCAGAAGATAAATCATATGATATTTCTGTAGATATTGAATCTCGATTAATATTTCTTGTTATGGCAATGTCATAGACTTTCAGGAATTTTTTTAGGATCTGAAGGCCAGTATGTTGGTTGTCCAGGGGACACAAAATCCAAGCCATTTTTACGATCAATTAGTGCATTCTACTTGTTAACATGTTACGAAACATAAATACAAGATATAAAACAAACGAAAAACATACAATTATGCAACAAACATACTTATTACAAATAATTAGACTTGAAAAGATTAACATACATGTTGTCATTTAATATTGCATTTGTTTTTATCTTCTTTAATAGGTGTCTATAATTCTGAGCGAAATTTTCAGTGTCTCTAGCACTACCCAGTATGCTCACTCTCTCAAAATTGGTATGATGATCATAATTTGCACAGTGGGTCGCTAGAGCAGTTTTTTGAGACCAATTATTCTTTATCAATTTTAAGTACGATTTATGCGCGGCTAATATTGTTTTTAATTTAGTTTTCGTTGTTCCGACATACATTTGGTCACATTTCCTTCCTACATTACCATTACAGGAAATTCCGTAAACCACATTTGATTTTTCCAGATTTCCTATTTTAACTTTCGTCCTACTAAAAAGATTTCCAACTCTTTAGCATGTCTTATGAGCAATCTTGTAGACTGATCCTTCCATCAATTTTGATTTCTCGAATCTTTCCGAAATTCAGGGACGTAGGTAAGTGATTTAAATATCGTAGGTTCATTATCGTTGTCCTTCCCTCTTGGTCCTTGTTTTCCATAGTCATATATTAACCATCCAATCAGTTTCATTGGAATGTTATTATCTAATAGGATATCCCTGATCTTCAAAATATTCCGGGAATGGAATTCTCCATCACTAATTCCCAAAACTCTCTTAATCAAATTATTCGCCGTGTTGATGATTATTCTCCTCGGGTGTTTTGAGTGATAGTTAACAATTTTACCTGTAGCCATTGGTTTCTGATACCAATCTATTTTTATCCTATTATCTTCCCTAATAACCAATGTATCCAGATATGGAAGTCTGTTATCCCTCTCCTTCTCCATAGTAAATTTCAAGCTGTGATGAAAGTAATTCAAATTGTCCATAATTTTACCTATTACACTTTCTCTCGCTACACAAAACAAATCATCAACATATTTAGTCAATATTTTCGGTTTTTCGTCAAACCCATGAATACATTTGTCTAGGAGTCTTTCCATCACAATATCCGCAACAACTGAACATTCTGAAGAATAACCCTTTGTTCATGTCCGTGTATCTCGATATCTCATCCCATCTCTCCTCGATTATCCCTAATGCCAAATCGACTGGAACACTTGGAAACAACGATACGACATCAAACGAAATCAATCTCTCATCGTCATTTATTCTCAAGTGCTTAACCTTATCCCTAAATTGCACCGAATCCCTGATATTATATCCCGATTTTTCCGTAAATTTTCTAAGAATATTCGTCATGAATTTGCATAAACCTATAGACGGAGAATTAATGCTGGAGCAAATTGTGTTCCTCATGGATTTTACGAAGTCCGTATATTCTTGAAATTTTTTTATTTTTTAACATTTTTTTTTTTTTTAATTTATTAGTGAAAAAAAATGTATGAAAAAAAATGGTGAAAATAAAAAAATTCGGTTTAAAAAATATTTTTCCGTTACATAGCCTTGTATACATCGTTGCAATGGATTTTGAAATATCCATCAGTAGTTATCCATATTGTCTATATTAATGACTTAGTTATCCAGATATAGATACAAAATCAAAAATTTCAGCCATTTTTGGGCCGATTTTCTCGATTTTAAATAACAACCGAGCCGGAAGAATTCCCGATATATTGATGTATGAATCATGTATGTATGTTATTTGGGTGCTACGGAATGTTGATTTCAACATATATACTTTTTAGGGTCGCAATTGTGAAATGTAGAAATTACAAATGGAATGACAAACTTATAGAAAGTACGGTCGGTGAAGCCTGCCATATGATACCCTACATAATACTTACTAGGAATGTTGTTGGACTAATAATGGAATTATAATTGATTAATTTCCAAATATTCAGTAATATTGTTCGAATATAATTAAATTGAGCAATTTTAAAAAGTTTATCGTTTTATTTTTTATTTAACTTTATATGTGTTCATATTGATATTTACTTACTCCTTATTAGCATAAAATGTTTTCATTTTATTTTTCCATTGGATTGTATTAACCCTCTTAAATAACTTTACTATTACCATGAGAACGTCATCACCATGCCTATACATATGAGTAGTAAATAATAAAAATATATGAATTTTAAACGTTTTTAACAATTTATTTAAAATGTTGTTTAAATAAATACTTCTTACTACATATAAATAAATATAAAATTATTGTGTGAAAAAAATCCATATTGGAAATAAATATGTACTGCAATAAGAGTAATAAGTTGAATCGTTTATTTAAAAAACCAGTCAAGTAACAAAAAATTCCAAAATGGAATTATTAGGCGATTACTGTTTTGTAAAGGTAAATGCATCGTTTAATGCAAAAAATACTGCCCCAGAAATCCGTGTTTTGTGCAGAATGGAGTCAAACGACAGCGCCTGAGTGGTTTATACTATGTAATACTAGGTCCTAATCTATTTTTTTCATAAATGTTGTAGGTCTCAAAAAATGTGCAAAAAATAAAAGATTTACCAGCTCTAAAACCCTATTTGGTTGGATCTGAAGAATTTTTTAGGAATATTTTTCAATGACCACATGAATATGATGTTAAACTCTTTAAAAAGTTCATTTGTCACTTTACTTTTGAAGTTCCTAAAGCTAGTTACCTAAGTGACTGGTAATATTAATACGTGAATGTCCTAAGAAGGTAGTCAATTGCCCATTTTTGATTACAATGAGAGTGTCTGATAGCTAGTCCAAAGTAGGCAACGCATTGGATTCATATAACGTTTACTTAGAGTCATTTACCTTATTAGGTACCTAACTGGTTACTTGATTAGCTACATAACTAGTTATGTTAACATTTTCGGGTGCAAGCGGAAGCTTATATACCTCAAATAGTCAGTTGAAGAGACATCCCATAGAAAGTCAAATGACCTTCCTCCGAAAACTCTCCAATAGATTACAAGTGACTACACTTTAGGTTAGTTAGAGATACTAAAGTAACAATTGTCTCCACGCTTGGTAATATGGGATGTCAGTACATTTAAGCAAATAGAAAATAAACTGTATGAGAATTATATCAACATAATTTGTATAAAACCAGTTTGAACGAATTACTTAAAGAGACTACTCTCTAGTTTACTTAGAGACACTTAAGTGACAATTGTCTTCACGTTACATTACATGGGATGTATAAAGTAACCAATTGACTTCTCTTTGCACTACAAAGAGCACATACGTGTCAAATGACCCATAATATATAAATTGGATTCAGGCAAGTGATCAGACATTAATGACAATTGCTGTCTATAAGGGATACATTGACAACTTGCTTAACTGCTGGTTGGGGTGAGACATGTATCGTCTGTTATATGTGTATATAAGTCATATTTACTTTGATGTATAACTCGAATTCATTTAGGCGCTTCCGGATGTTGGTATCTAGCGAATCATTTTAAAATCAAGAAATAAAAGAAAAGTTTCCTTTCTCACATTTCTCCCCTAACAGAATACCTCCACCTTAATATTTGTCATTACCATAAATAGGCATTAGCGGTGGAAAAACAGAACAATTTCCATAAATAATCATTGTTTTATAAACTTTTTTTGCTCGTACTTTATCTCTGTAAATATTTGAACTTTTTTTTTTTTGCCTCTAAATCTTTTCCGTATCATCAAATATTTGTTATGCTTTGTGCCTTATTATCAGTTGATTAAATTGTATATACTTGCAAAAAGAAAATAAAAATGATACAAAATTTATGCTAAACTTATCCATACATTCAGAAATACGTTAATACACACAAACGCACAATACAATAATATAGCGGGAAGGTATCAAAGACAGGCCTGTAAAAAATTGGCCTATTTTAGGTTTAAGATTATGAAAACATTTGCTGTCGTATGATGAAATGCCAAGAATTGAGTAAAAATTTGAGAAATGTTAACCATGGTCCATTATCAATGATACGGTTATGTAAACAAACTAATCCGGATTGTCATAGAATCCAATTATTGTCGGAATCGGTTTTGTAAACCATAGAAAAAGGACGTTGGTCTCGTGAAATCGAAAGTTATCGGTTTTACATTCGATTTCTGCAAGAGGCCACAATCGGTAAAACAATTTCGTTGTTGCTTGAGGAATTTCGAGGTTGCGTTGTTTCTCGATTTGAAGATGTGAATTGCCCGTGTCGTTCTTGTTATTTAACGACGCTGGACCATTATCTCTGGGACCATTTGAAAGACTGGGTTTACGTGAGCAAACCACAAACAACTGATGCTCTGGAAGATGAAATTCGGTGCTGCATCGACGATATAAATAAACGAATCGTTTTTACAAAATTTGGTTTGAAATTTGGTTAAAAGGCGGACATTTGTCCGACATCATATTCCATTATTAATTCCCTTATTTCTACATTACCTTAGTATCAATAAAACTGAATTTGCCACTACTTAGCAGGAATAGCTTTGTATTCCAACCTGATTGTTCATTTTTCTTAACTTTTTATTCCATAAACGCATGATTTTAAAATTAAATTAAAAATGCTTGTTTTTGGAAAATAAGGCTTTCAAGAAGGCCACTTCCCTCATTAATCTTCCCGCTGGAAAGTTTTTCTACATGCTTCCATCCATGATATTTTGTTTTTTTTAGCCTCAAACCAAAAAATCTCATAACAAATATGACAACATTTTAATGAAATGCAAAATTTTCTCAAGATTTAAGCGTAATAATAATAATTGCTATTTGTTACAATGTAAATATTAACCTAGAACTTTTGAAGCGTAATATTGGCAAGATCTGTGATTAGTATCAAAAATAATGAGTTTGAAACTGAGTGTTAAAAATACGAAACGAAATTAATGATGTTTCAAATTGAAATAGAAGACTCAGTAATTTAAAGACTCTACCAGAATTAAATGGCTTTTCTAGTCCACTATGAATTTTATTAGCGTACCATGTCTATGCCTTTTCCCGATTTTAAATTGCAAAGTTCTCCCGACCATAGCCGATATATTATCCATGTGTATATTTTCTGTTTTTCTTTATATTAAAAATGTAAATGGTTTCTCTGCAAATATTTTAATTGCTTTGCTGTGCTTTCTGTTTGTTAATTATTTGCTGTTAGTTATGTACATGAGAAAAGAGAATTAACTTCTTTAATGTTTTTGATTTAAACTTTTAATTTAAGCTATGTATTTCTATGGCAAAACCTCAAACTTCGTAAATAATCCAGGTTGAGGGCACTTGTTTGAGTTGTTTGAGCTGAATCTAACATCTAACACTTATGTTGGTTTCCTTAACATAACGAATGGTGAAACGTAAATTTACACACTTTCACTTACCAACACACAAGTGTAAAACCGTAAATTAATTGTAAAAGTTTTAGCATTATTCAAGTATTACACGTTTGTTGAAATGCCAAACGAACGCCTGAATAAATGAATGATAAATAACTTGTTATTTAAAAAGTCTCTGCTCTCACACTCTCTCTCTCTCTCTCTCTGTATGTTTTAAACTTGCCTGTGTTATTAAACCACAACATTTTCTGTGCATGCGAGTGTTTGTAAGTTTAAAAAAAATAAAAGAAACAATAACAACAACAACAACACCATTCAAAACAACACAAAATATTTTATGGTTTTCTTAACAACGTGACGTATGAGTGATATTTGCTGTGTGTTAAATAAATAAACAAAATAATATTACGTATACGTCACATGTTTGTGGTGTAAAATAAGTGAGTGAGTGTGTGACTGTGTGAATGATATTTTAAAAGCCAATAAACCAACTTAAATTGTCATAAAACCACATAAAAGTTTAAAGATATTTTTTATAACTTTAAAAAGTTTGCTAATTTAAATAAATGCTTTAAGAAAAATATTTCAATTCCTAAAAAGATATATGGACATTTATACAGAAAAGTTCCAAAAAAAAAAAAAACGAAAAATTTAAAAAAATTTAAAATTTTCGGTTTTGTGTTAATTTATTAAATATTAACGGTCTAATTCATAATAAAAACTTATTGTAGATTTAAAGCACGAATTTGTTAACAAACACTTTAACTTTATAAACCTTTATCAAAAGTATTTTATTAATAAAAGTTTGTTAAGGCACAATAAGTAATGTACTGTTTTTCTAAGCTGGTAATGCTTCACAGTTATTTTTCCTTGCAATTAGAATAAAATATACGTTAATTCTCTTATGTTCCTTGTTTGTTTTTAGTAATAATATATTTTTGAAGATAAAAACAAATTTTTAGAACAAAAATGTATATCTGATTCTAGTAAATTATACTAAGCTAAAATGTATTAATATACAAACGTTTTTATATATTTTATTTCAATTATTATTAAAAGTATTCGAATGACAAATATTCTGTGATAAAATAAACATCACTGTTTTATGATTTGTTTTATTGATTTTTCTTTATTGTCAATTAATGTTAATTTTTAACAAAATTTAACGAATTTCTATAAGGAAACACATAATTTTAATTTAGGAATTGGTATATTCACAATGTTTTCACATTTTATTACTACATGGCGTTACAGGTTAAAAGAAAATGGCAATCAAACTCACTCATGTAGCTCACTGCCGGAGGAATATGAAACAAAATCATATATTATTATATTGGAATATATTCCCCACCGGAGTTAAAATTACGTTTATTAATTGCAATAGTATCGTCTATTATAGCAAATTTATAAACAACTAGCTTGACCCGGTGCGCTTCGCTACCCCTGTCGTAGTCTATGTTGGAAATTTCAATAAAATCGTTTCGGCCGTTTAGTATATTAAGAACTAAAGGTTTTAATTGCAAATAACTTTTAAACTGCCTTACCAATTTTTACACTATTAGTCTCATAGTAATCCTAAAAATCCTTTTACTATGAACTACCATATGTACTCAATACAGTTTTGTTATGGATTTCTCACTGTTAAAAAGTTCAAAAAAAAATAGTTTTTATTGTTGAATTTTGTATTTTTTTACGTTTAACTAAAATCCCGAAGTCCCGAAAAATCTCGAAATCACGAAAAATCCCGGGATGCCGAAAAATCCCGGGGTCCCGAAAAATCCCGGGATCCCGGGATTTACATTTCTAAAATCCCGAATCCCGGGATTTGTAAAACCCAGTCCCGTTTGGCATCCCTAGCTATGAAGATGTTTTCATCAGCACTGATTAGTCAGCACTGACGATGTTTACATCAGTGCTGATTAATCAGCTATGACGATGTTTTCATCAGCACTGACGATATTTACATCATTGCTGATTAATCAGCTATGACGATGTTTTCATCAGTGTTGACGATGTTTTCATCAGCACTGACGAAATTTACATCAGTGCTGATTAATCAGCTATGACGATGTTTTCATCAGCACTGACGATGTTTTCATCAGCACTGATTAGTCAGCACTGACGATATTTACATCAGAACTGATTAATCAGCTATGACGATGTTTTCATCAGCACTGATTAGTCAGCACTGACGATGTTTTCATCAGCACTGACGATGTTTTCATCAGCACTGACAATGTTTTCATCAGCACTGACAATGTTTTCATCAGCACTGATTAGTCAGCACTGACGTTGTTTTCATCAGCTATGACGATGTTTTCATCAGCACTGACGATGTTTTCATCAGCACTGATTAATCAGCTTTGACGATGTTTTCATCAGCACTGACGATGTTTAAATCAGCACTGACAATGTTTTCATCAGCACTGATTAGTCAGCACAGACGATATTTACATCAGCACTGACGATGTTTTCATCAGCACTGACGATGTTTTCATCAGCACTGACAATGTTTTCATCAGCACTGATTAGTCAGCACTGATGTTGTTTTCATCAGCACTGACGATGTTTTCATCAGCACTGACGATGTTTTCATCAGCACTGATTAATCAGCTTTGACGATGTTTTCATCAGCACTGATTAGTCAGCACTGACGTTGTTTTCATCAGCACTGACGATGTTTTCATCAGCACTGACGATGTTTTCATCAGTACTGACGATGTTTTCATCAGCACTGACGATGTTTTCATCAGCACTGATTAGTCAACACTGACGATATTTACATCAGCACTGATGATGTTTTCATCAGTACTGACGATGTTTTCATCAGCACTGACGATGTTTTCATCAGCACTGACGATGTTTTCATCAGCACTGATTAGTCAGCACTGACGATGTTTTCATCAGCACTGACGATGTTTTCATCAGTACTGACTGATTAGTCAGCACTGACGATATTTACATCAGCACTGATTAATCAGCTATGACGATGTTTTCATCAGCACTGACGATGTTTTCATCAGGACTGACGATATTTACATCAGTGCTGATTAATCAGCTATGACGTTGTTTTCATCAGTCCTGGTTAGTCAGCTCTGAGGATATTTACATCAGTGGTGATTAATCAGCTATGACGATGTTTTCATCAGCACTGATTAGTCACCACTGACGATATTTACATCAGCACTGATCAGTAATCATTCAGTGCAGCATCGAATAATAATTAAGTGTATTATTACATACTCAATCATGCAAGTTATTGTGACAATCATATATATGATTGTTTTAACGGCACTCTACTTGTACCATCACTCTGTTAAAGATTAATTATATTATTGCTATTTTTTAAAATACTATTTTAATAGTATTTTACCAATTTTACCCGTTTTCCCCCTTTCTGGTCCAAGTATTGAAAAAAGTTATAGCCTATTGACGTTTCCAAGTAAGGATCTATCTACGTTCCAAATTTCAATAAAATCGATTCAGACGTTTAGGCGTGATGCTCAAACAAACAAACAAACTTACAAAGACATTTATATATTTATATAGATATGTATGTATAGATCTGGAACTTTCTAAACTTTATACGACTACAACCCAATGTCTGCGCTCAAAACAATCAGAGCGTTTAACTTTACGAGCTGCTTTTCTGACCGAAGTATTGCTCTCCAATATCTGTTAAGCCTTTTTTCTTTCTGATCCAGGTTTTCTTTTAATGTTCAAGTCTTCCTTATACTGTTTAATGGCTTTGGAAACAGTATGACGATGAACCTTTAGATCATATGCTATTTTTTTTAAAGTCCTTATTGGATTTTTTTGTAAGTTTTAAATGATTTTTCGGTGACCATTTTGACAGTAACAGTTGAAAATGGATGATTTACAATAGATAATGTCTGACATAGTTTTAAAGCTACGTGATTAAAAATATAATAATTTGTTGGACCAATGACAGTTCTTTGGCTTGAATAGTGTGAATAAGTTGTTTTTGACTTACTCTTTATTATGTGAAAACAAATACATTGAATACTTCTGTTGTTTTGAACACATTTTTACTAAGCTTGTTTATATATAATTTCGTAAAAAGAGCAACTAAAACAACATAAATATGATGATGCAAAAAAGTGTCCCGTGCAGTGATTAAAATTAAACTAAAAAAAAATACATTTTTGGGTAAAATAAAAACCATTTTTAAGAGACATGAAAGCACAACTACTTAAATTAGTCATATTGCCTTAGGTTTCCTTGAATTCGTCATTTGAATTGTTGGTCCCGAATACCACTTGAGTTTTTGTCCCGTACGAATGCCTTCGTTTTTTGCCATTATCTAGAAAACGAAAAAATTACCAAAAATTAACCTAAGCACCAATTACTTTGCTAATTAAGAGCTATAAATCAAGCCTACTGTCAAGATAAAAATCCATTTTATTTTGACTTTTTTTCAATTTATGTCACGTTTGACATAATAGAATTTCCCATGTAGAAATTTTTAAATTTCCTTAATTTTTTTTAAATAAATTTATTTGTTTTTAAAAATATGCCAATCTACTTAAAAACGTCGTATTTATATCATGAATAGAAATAAAAAAATATCCTTATTCACTTGTCTGGTTTTGACTTACAATTAGTGCCAGCTCTTGCCAAATGAAACAAATAAATCTTCTTTTATTTTACAGCCATATTACTAATGCCATTACATAGACACACACACCCGCACTTGTACTTGAGCCACTTCCCTTTATATCCTCGTACATTTATTATCATACATACATAAATACAGAATAAATGCTTTTATTTGCGCTCTTTTGTTTGTCTAATCCAACTCTTGTGTTTTATTATGAAAATACTGGATAGAGGTGAATAGAATATTTACTACCTTATAAGAAGACACAGTGTGGGGGGTAATAATTAAGCATTAAGAAGTAAAAAGTTTTCAAAAAATTTTAGTTTTTTTTTGTTTTGAAAATTACCACACAAAACTTTTTATTTGAACAAACAAGTATGAAATTTCTTAAAAATCTTAAAATTATCAACTTTAGCTATAATCATTGCCGCCACTGTATAACATCCATTATCATTTTGGTATAAATAACAACGCATATTTGCATTTAATTTAAGATTCATGTGCACATACACTCTAACACTAACTCAAATACACAAACACATACTTAAAATCTCACTCACTGCTAAATATACATATGCATATGTGTGTCTAAATATGTAGATTTGGAATACTTTTATATTAAAAGACACAGCAGCAGAGTCGCCCCAATTGAAACCCACATAAAACTGAATTGAAATAAAAAATGCGCAAAATGAAAACCAGATTTTAATGACGTATGTAGATACGTTTTTTACATTAAAACTAAATGTTTTAAAGTCATAAAAATAATATAACAAAAATATTTTATTTTAGAAAATTTTGTTGAGATAATAAAACATTTGAATTTAAAATGCTATTTGGAAACACATAATTAATTTTAAAATGGAAATTTAAATACAGTTCATGTCAAGTCAAGTCACATAAACAAAATTCATTTTATAGCATTTACATATTTCAAATGATTTCTTTTTTATAACTAAAACAAGTAAGAGAGCTATATTCGGGTGTGCCGAATCTTATATACCCTTCACCAAATTATACTTTAAAATACAAATTTTAAATATTTTTAGGTAAACAAAATTAATTTTTTTTCAAAATAGTTTTTCAAAATTTTAAAAAATTTTTCTTTTAAAAATTTAAACTTTTTTTTTTAAATTGTTTTCCAAAATTAAAAAAATAATAATTTATTTTTCAAAATTGTTTTCAAATTTTTTTTTTCGATATAGTTTTTCAAATTTTTTTCAAAAAAATTATTTTTTTTAATTTACTAGTGAAAAAAAATTTATGCAAAAATTTGTTTGGTAAAAAAAAAAATTCGGGTAAAAAAATATTTTTCCCGATTTTGACCTATTGTAGGTCCAAATTACTATAGCCTTATATAGATCGTTGCAATGGACTTTGAAATATCTATCATTAGATATCCATATTTGTTCAATGTGCGAGAGATGGTTTGTTCGGTTCAGAAGTGCTGATTTTGAAACGGAAGACAAAGATAGCCCAGACCAGCCAAAAAGGTTTGAAGACTATGAATTAGAGGCATTACTCCATGAAGATTGTCAAACTCAATAACAGCTTGCAAAATCATTGGGAGCTACAATTTCAAAACATTTGAAAGCAGCAGGATCCATCTATAAGCTGGGAAATTGGGTACCAAACGAATTGAAGCCGAGAGACCTTGAAAAATTATTTTGCATTTCCGAAATGATGGTCGAACGTTTAAAAGACTTTGAATACAAATGTTTCAAAATAGATGCTAAAAATTTGAAAAAATCTGCATTTTTAAGTCATACATAGGGTTTGGGGTTTCCCCGATAATTATATTTCTCGGGAAACGGGAATGAAAAATTTAATTGTATTAACATAAATCAATTGAGGTCATTTGTTACTAAATATTATTTCATAGAAATTATGTTCTATGTTTGTCACAGAGTTATTTAAAAAAAATTAATTTTCAAAATAACTAATGCATTCAATAAGTCATCTGACATCCGTTTTCTTATCTAAGTGGAAAAGTTTCCAGCCACCGATAAAACTATTTCGCTTTTCACATATGTTGGCTTCATCGTCAGTAAAGCATTATAACGACAATTGCTACATTGTGCTAATAAAGCTAATTCCCGCTTAAAAGGGAATCAGCATTTCATCTTCATAGCTTTGAACAGATGAGGGAACATTGTGGTTAAATAAGCATTCATTAATTTGCTGTCCATAAATTTGTTACATTGTCTTTGTTATATTAAAATTTAGCTGATTATGTTGTCAAGTTTTTAGCTAATTTATCAATGACAAAAGTTTACTGTTATATCGTTTATTAAAACATCAACTAACATTTCCAAATTTAGAACAAGCCCTTTGTAACATATCGAGATATTTGTCATAGAACCAAAAAGTATAGGTTAGGTTACGTGGGTTATTCGCAAGTTAGCGAGTTCACTCTGAGGCCTAGTGGCCCATTGTGATACCCTTAGAATTACCATTCCCTTATTTTGAAATTTCATACATAAAGGGAGAATGGTTGGCCACCCTAATTTCGTTGACTAAGTGCTTCTTGTTATCCCCGTGAGAACCAGCCGGTACTTCTAATAAATCTGATCATATTTACTAGTGACACATCTCTAAGACAGTCCAGATCATGGAAAAGAGCTCTACCTAGATGTAGTAGTCTATGTTCTTGTAAGGCTGGGCATTCACATAGAAGGTGTTGTACCGATTCGTCGGATACATCATTTCCCCGGATGCCCTCATGTCCTGGGACCCATGTCAACACGACATGATGTTGTGTCAATTGTGCCAGTGATTGGATGAAGTTGAGAAGACATTTCGACTTAATAAAGTTGGAGTTAAGAGCCTTGATTGATGCAAGGCTGTCCAAGTAAATATGTATAGTCAAATTTTCGAGATTCAGTTCCCGGATTCTTCTCGCGGCTGTATCGATGGCATATATCTCAGCCTGGAAGCCGTTCAAGTATCCGGTAATCGAAGAGACAGCAAAAGGTCCAGTTCATCGGAGAAAATTCCCGAGCCCGTGCCTCCTTCTGTCTTTGAACCATCAGTGTAGACTGCGATCACGTCGTCCCTTAGGACAGTGATCGCGGCCCAGTCATCCCTTGTCGGTATCTTGATCCTAAACGTCTTATCAAAGTAATCCGTTTCTTGCCCCATGAATGGCCTGCCTATCTTTTGTAGGATGGTGCCGTGACCAATACGATCATGCTTCAGTCCGCTCGACTCTTTGAGTCGTAGAGCAAACTTAACAGAAATGCATTTGATATATATATCAATGGGAGTTATATTAAGCATCGTCTCTAGACTGGCCTGAGGCCTGGCCCTAGCAAGACATGCTAGTCTTTGTACCTTGTTTAGAATAGAAAGGTGAGTCCTGGTGTCCACCGCTCTCCACCAAACAAGAGCCCCGTTTCCACGAGAGCTTAGAGTCCAAAATTACGCCAAGATATTTGGTTTCGCTGGAAATCTTTAGAAAAGTACCATCCAATCGACCAAAAAGTATAAATATTGTGGGTTCTCATAATATTCTAAGACGATCTCCGTTATATATAATGATATTAACATAAATGTCGACATAAATCATTTAAAGTTTTAAGAAATTAATCACTCAATCAAATTCTGTACAGTTTGTACCATAACTGATACAAGTCTCCATAGAAGCCCAAAACTAAATATTGATGGTGGGTATAAAAGATTAGGTATCTGATCTGATGTGCCGAATCTTGTATACCCACCATCAATATGAAGTTTTTGGACTCTATGGAGACTTGAATCAGTTATGATCCAAACTGTACAGAATTGTATACTCTTACTTCTTTAATTTTCAAATGTTTGGTTAAGTTTGTCAAGATGAACCTTTTCATACTCTGATCCTACAATTAATATTAATACTAGCTTGACCCGGTGCGCTTCGCTACCCCTGTCGTAGTCTATGTCGGAAATTTCAATAAAATCGTTTCGGCCGTTTAGTATATTAAGAACTAAAGGTTTTAATTGCAAATAACTTTTAAACTGCCTTACCAATTTTTACACTATTAGTCTCATAGTAATCCTAAAAATCCTTTTACTATGAACTACCATATGTACTCAATACAGTTTTGTTATGGATTTCTCACTGTTATAAAGTTCAGAATACGGGTATAAATATGAAATATCGTTTGTGCCAAATTCATTTTAATTCAATGCATTAGTTTTTTCTTTGATATATTTTAATATATATATATTAACGAAAAAAATAGTTTTTATTGTTGAATTTTGTATTTTTTTACATTTAACTAAAATCCCGAAGTCTCGAAAAATCTCGAAATCACGAAAAATCCCGGGATGCCGGGATTTACATTTCTAAAATCCCGAATCCCGGGATTTGTAAAACCCAGTCCCGTTTGGCATCCCTAGCTATGACGATGTTTTCATCAGCACTGACGATGTTTACATCAGTGCTGATTAATCAGCTATGACGATGTTTTCATCAGCGTTGACGATGTTTTCATCAGCACTGACGAAATTTACATCAGTGCTGATTAATCAGCTATGACGATGTTTTCATCAACACTGACGATGTTTTCATCAGCACTGATTAGTCAGCACTGGCGATATTTACATTAGCACTGATTAATCAGCACTGACGATGTTTTCATCAGCACTGACGATGTTTTCATCAGCACTGACGATGTTTTCATCAGCACTGATTAGTCAGTACTGACGTTGTTTTCATCAGCACTGACGATGTTTAAATCAGCACTGACGATGTTTTCAGCAGCACTGACGATGTTTTCATCAGCACTGACGATGTTTTCATCAGCACTGACGATGTTTTCATCAGCACTGACGATGTTTTCATCAGCACTGACAATGTTTTCATCAGCACTGACAATGTTTTCATCAGCATTGATTAGTCAGTACTGACGTTGTTTTCATCAGCACTGACGATGTTTAAATCAGCTATGACGATGTTTTCATCAGCAATGACGATGTTTTCATCAGCACTGACGATGTTTTCATCACCACTGACGATGTTTTCATCAGCACTGACGATGTTTTCATCAGCACTGACGATGTTTTCATCAGCACTGACGATGTTTTCATCAGCACTGACGATGTTTTCATCAGCACTGATTAGTCAGCACTGACGATATTTACATCAGCACTGATTAATCAGCTATGACGTTGTTTTCATCAGCACTTACGATGTTAAAATCAGCACTGACGATGTTTTCATCAGCACTGACGATGTTTTCATCAGCACTGACGATGTTTTCATCAGCACTGACCATGTTTTCATCAGTACTGACGATGTTTTCATCAGCACTGACGATATTTACATTAGGACTGATTAATCAGCTATGACGATGTTTTCATCAGCACTGACGATATTTACATCAGCACTGATTAATCAGCTATGACGATGTTTTCATCAGCACTGACGATGTTTTCATCAGCACTGACAATGTTTTCATCAGCACTGATTAGTCAGCACTGACGTTGTTTTCATCAGCACTGACAATGTTTTCACCAGCACTGATTAGTCAGCACTGACGTTGTTTTCATCAGCACTGACGATGTTTAAATCAGCACTGACGATGTTTTCATCAGTACTGACGATGTTTTCATCAGCACTGACGATGTTTACATCAGCACTGATGATGTTTTCGTCAGTACTGACGATGTTTTCATCAGCACTGACGATGTTTTCATCAGCACTGACGATGTTTTCATCAGCACTGATTAGTCAGCACTGACGATGTTTTCATCAGCACTGACGATGTTTTCATCAGCACTGACGATATTTACATCAGGACTGATTAATCAGCTATGACGATGTTTTCATCAGCACTGATTAGTCAGCACTGACGATGTTTACATCAGTGCTGATTAATCAGCTATGACGATGTTTTCATCAGCACTGACGATATTTACATCAGTGCTGATTAATCAGCTATGACTATGTTTTCATCAGCACTGACGATGTTTTCATCAGCACTGATTAGTCAGCACTGACGATATTTACATCAGCACTGATTAATCAGCTATGACGATGTTTTCATCAGCACTGACGATGTTTTCA
This sequence comes from Calliphora vomitoria, assembly GCA_942486065.2. Taxonomy (NCBI): domain Eukaryota; kingdom Metazoa; phylum Arthropoda; class Insecta; order Diptera; family Calliphoridae; genus Calliphora; species Calliphora vomitoria. The sequence goes on along the minus strand of OW818031.2, from coordinate 34,569,270 downwards.
TCAGCACTGACGATATTTACATCAGTGCTGATTAATCAGCTATGACGATGTTTTCATCAGCACTGATTAGTCAGCACTGACGATATTAACATCAGCACTGATTAATCAGCTATGACGATGTTTTCATCAGCACTGACGATGTTTTCATCAGCACTGACGATGTTTTCATCAGCACTGACGATGTTTTCATCAGCACTGACAATGTTTTCATCAGCACTGACAATGTTTTCATCAGCACTGATTAGTCAGTACTGACGTTGTTTTCATCAGCACTGACGATGTTTAAATCAGCACTGACGATGTTTTCATCAGCACTGACGATGTTTTCATCAGCACTGACGATATTTTCATCAGCACTGACGATGTTTTCATCAGCACTGACGATGTTTTCATCAGCACTGATTAGTCAGCACTGACGATATTTTCATCAGCACTGACGATATTTACATCAGCACTGATTAATCAGCTATGACGATGTTTTCATCAGCACTGATTAGTCAGCACTGACGTTGTTTTCATCAGCACTGATGAGGTTTAAATCAGCACTGACGATGTTTTCATCAGCACTGACGATGTTTTCATCAGCACTGACGATTTTTTCATCAGCACTGATTAGTCAGCTATGACGATGTTTTTATCAGCACTGACGATGTTTTCATCAGCACTGACGATATTTACATCAGTGGTGATTAATCAGCTATGACGATGTTTTCATCAGCACTGATTAGTCAGCACTGACGATATTTACATCAGTGCTGATTAATCAGCTCTGACGATGTTTTCATCAGCACTGATTAGTCAGCACTGACGATATTTACATCAGTGCTGATTAATCAGCTATGACAATGTTTTCATCAGCACTGATTAGTCACCACTGACGATATTTACATCAGCACTGATCAGTAATCATTCAGTGCAACATCGAATAATAATTAAGTGTATTATTACATACTTAATCATGCAAGTTATTGTGACAATCATATATATGATTGTTTTAACCATATATATTATTGCCAAACTGTACAGAATTGTATACTCTTACTTCTTTAATTTTCAAATGTTTGGTCAAGTTTGTCAAGATGAACCTTTTCATACTCTGATCCTACAGATATTAATATTAATTACTTAACATTAAACATACGTATACGCGTATAAAAGCTCTTAAGAAATCATTGTATTATTACGACGACATTATTCGGACAATCATTACATTTTTCTTTGTGCTGCGAAAATGAAACGCAAATGTAGAAATGATTTTATGACACAGCATTAAAATCACAGTTGAAGCCATTAAATGATTCGAAATAAATTATTTCTACAGCTCATCAAAGGAAAACATTAAAAAAAAGTTTTTTAAGAAAGTTCATGGAAAGATGGAGCATGATGATACATGATGTCAGAAAGTATAAGTAGTAGGATGGCGCTGTTTGTGTAGGGGTTTTTTTTGATTTGTTTCATATTAGTTTCAAAGGAACTGTATACAATTGTTTGTTCTATAAAAATATCTTTAAATGTCCAATCATATTCGTATTGTGCTGATATTTCACATATATTTAAATTGTTGATGTTTCCATACCGATTTATGTTGTTAAATTGGAATAAGATTAAATGCAATCTGAGTTAATTTTTCTGCAACTTCCATCACTATATATCAAACACCAAGATGCAGCTGAAAATGTAGCTTTATCCAAGCTAATGGGTGCCAAAAGCTTTCAAAGTTGCCTCACAAGAATATGGAGATTTCGATTATGGCACAGTCTAGAAATTACTGTAATTACACTGGAAGGAGAAATACAATCAACGAAAAATATTTAAAATCGTTGGCTTAAACCATTGCAACGTTGTTGAATGTAACTAAAACTTTAAGATTTGGAGAACGAGTGTAACAACTGGTATGGTCTTGAAAAGTTAACCAAGAATCTAGGACGGTTAACCAAAAACTAATGTATTTTTGCTATTGTCCTAAAAGCCATGTCTATTATCTTTACAATCTTCTAAAAAAAACTGTCTTAACAATGCTATATTTACACAAATATCTTGTGCATGGTGAGAAACCATAAAAAGGTCATAAAATGCACACAATAAATAAAAACTCATAAAATTTAACTTTCAACAAAAAGCACTAACTCAAACTCAAATAAAGAAGCACATTGAATAAAGTGGAAATGGCAAATGGCTGCTCGTAATAATAATAACAATAAAAAGGGAAAACAAAAAGGTTCTTTTTCTGTTTTTCTCTCTGTTGTTTATTAAATTTTTGCCAGCAAGAAAAATGAATATAAAAATGGAAAAACACCAGACACAACTGACATTGAATTTAATACTTTGGACATGGTGTCGATGTTGAGCTGTCATCAAGGATATTATTCTAAAAACTCACATACACAAATAAACAAAAATTTGTTTTTTGTATTGTAATAAAACACACACAAATTTGTTTTATCTTAAGAATGTAAGTGCGTAAGGAAGCCAAAACAGGAAGGAATGACTAAAGAGAGCCAAATCGTGTATTCATAAACCTCAAGAAAGAAAGAAACTTATACAAATAAGACATCGTAGATATTGCTACTACTGCTGTTGATGTTAACTAAGAGAAATAGTCATAAAATATAACAACAACGAAAACTAACTAAAATGAAAACAGAGAACATGTTACATCTTGTCGCAACAATATATAGTCACAATCATAATACAAATACTGACACTATTACTACTACTACTATATAATAATATAAACCAAATACATACTACAACAATATTATATGTTGTTAAGTTGATATATATTTTCTAAAACAGTGGTCGACACTCATATTCTCGGGAGAAAGAACTCGATCTGTAAACACAAAAAACTACAGACATGATGAGCAAACATTCTTATATTGTCTGTGCGGTAGCTTGAGTTGAAAAATGACAAAGACCCAAACTCAGACATTTGTCTCCTAATATATGAATTATACACACATAATGCTTAACTATACTTCGGCATTGGATTGAAAACAAAGTACATATACACTAATAGTAAAGAAAAAGACCTACTGCTGATGAAGAAACTAACAGCCGTATGATTAAAATTCATCCAAGAACACGTCAACTGGCCTATAAGCATCAACTGATTTAAGCATTACTATACCCTTCACCTTCGTGAGAAGGGTATATATAAGTTTGTCATTCCGTTTGTAATTTCCACAATATAATTTTCCGACTCTATAAAGTCTGTCTGTCTGTTGAAATCAATTTTCTGAAGACCCCAAATAACTTACAAACTTGATTCATACATCAATATATCCGGAATTCTTCCGGTTCGGTTGCTATTTAAAATCGAGAAAATCGACCCACAAACGGCATATTTTTTATCTATATCTGCATTACTAAGTCATTAATATAGACAATATGGATATCTAATGATAGATATTTCAAAGCTCATGCCAACGATCTATATAAGGCTATAGTAATTTGGACCTACAATTGGTCAAAATCGGGAAAAAAATTTGTTTATGTACGAAAATTTTTTTTGGCCATACATTTTTTTCACAGTAAATTAAAAGAAAACAAAAATTAAAAAAAAAAATTGAAAACAATTTTGAAAAAAAAAATAATTTTTTAAATTTTGAAAAAAAAAAAAATTATTTTGTTTACCTAAAAATATTTAAAATTTTTATTTTAAAGTATAATTTGGTGAAGAATTTAGCTCTCTTGTTTTTTATAATTTATGAAAAATTCAAAACTACTTAGAGCATTCTTATTTTCATGAACACAATTGTATATCATCCAGATAGAAAATACTCGATATAAGGGCATAAATAAATACTCGAAATAAGGGCATAATGGAACCATGACATTCTGATGTAAGATCCCCTACCTCAACACATCCAATTAGACTTTCGACATTATTCCAGAGACATCCTCCTGGACATCATCCCATCAGACGTCGACCGATTGAAAGCCATAAACTACCGTTACCGAAAAAGCTGCAATTACCGCTACCTTTAAATATTTGATACATAAGGACTGAGATCGAAAAAATCATAAACTTACAGTTTTGATATTTTTTTATTTGATTGAAATTATTATTACAATTACAATAGTGATTAATTTATGAACCTTTTCCTGAAACCTTTCAATTGAGGTTTTTATTGAGCTTTCTGTCATTTTGTTCGAACAGTTAGTCCATCTCCGTTTAAAATCTACCACACTTTTGGACACCCTTTTTTGAGCTCTTCAATTCTCTTTTAACAAAATCCCAATATCTCTTCATTGGCCTTAGCTACAGGCAGTTTGCGGGATTTGCCTCTCTTGGTACAAATACCACATTATTTTTCTTTTACCACTCAATACCTTGCTAACCATAGTGACAGAATGCCAAAACAGGCCAAAAATAAGTGGACACATTAAGAAGTCTTATGAATGGAAGCATCCTCTTGTGTAAACATTCCCTGATGTAATTGTCGGTATTTATAGAGCCCTTTGTAACAAATGTTCAACTTCTTTTGCCGCAACTGCATATTGCTTGATATGCCAACAACTATTTGGGAAAATTTTCTAAGGACTATTTGGATCCTAAACTTTTCTACAACATTCCCTCGAGCATCAACAACATAAAAATATTGACCCGGAAGCTGCAAAAAATTGTCCATACGTACGTTTCGTCATCCATTATGCAGCAGGTATAAAATTATAAGGTATAAAATTTTGTATAAAATTTGACTTAAATTTCCGTGCTCTGTCTTTGACCACTAAATTTTCTAGCAGAGTTCCTGTCAAAAAAACTTGTAAGCCTTGTATGTTTTTAAACCTGTATTGGCTTCAACTTTTCGTACCAAATAGTCCGAGAACTGAGCTAACCCGACTGCTTTATTACCGGATGTATGTATTAGCTTTAGAAACATCATGTGGACCATTCCTTCTACATGAACCAGGTTTTCTATCAACGGACAAGTTCTCCCGGTACTGTTTAATAACATTGAGATCAGTTTGACGGCAGACCTTTGATTGTTTGGCCAACTTTTTGTAGGACCAAGATGAGTTTTGTTGAAAATATTTAATAATTTTAGTTCGCACTTTTTTCTGTTCACTAATTTTAATCAGATTAACAACAAATGAACATAATAACTGACATGGTTTACAAAGGAACTTGATAAAAAAAAAAACCAAATAAAAAGTTTTAATGAAAAACGTGTGTTAAAGTTTTTTCGATCTCAGTCCTTATGTACAATATAAATTTATTCAAAGGATTGAACATTGTTAGCTATGACCTTTTCCCATCTTTCTGGCAACTTATGGATTCCGAGCCAAAAGAACTGCTCATCTTTTGAGGCCAAAAATGAATCAAGCCAATTTCTGATACTCTGTTCTGAAGTGAAGCGTATCCCAAGGGAGAGTGTTCTGCATCGATCGCAATAAATAATAGTCAAGGTCTGGGTGAGGCAAAACTTCCCAACCACTTCTTCTAAATAGTTTTTAACATGTATTGCAACATGTGGCCGAGCGTTGTCATGATGGAATATTATGGTTTCATGTCTGGTCGCATTTTCTAGCCGTTTTCAGCCAATGCTCGCTTCAAACGAATCAGTTCCGTTCGTTATAGGTTCCCAGTGATGGTCTAACCAGATTTCAGCAGCTCATAATAGATAGGACCCTTTTGTCCCAATAATACAGAGCATTACCTTAACGCTATGGATATTTGGCTTTGTTGTCGATTCGGCTGGTTGTCCGTGCTCTTACGCTTCGTGTTATCGTATTGTATCCATTTTTAATCACAAGTAATGATTGGGTGGAAAAATGATTTCCGTTTATAGCGTTTAAACATAATTTCGGACATGCAAAATCTTGTTTCAAGGCCTCCCGGCTTCAATTTGATACCCAATTTTCCTGCTTGTGTAAGAATCTTGTTGCTTGCAAACCTTTTGAAATTACTCATTGAGTAGCTCCCAATGATTTTGCAGACTCTTTTTTAGTTTGACAATAATTTTCTTGGAGTAATGCCTCCAGGTCTTGATAGCAACACATGTAACACATTCACCATAAGCATCGGTGACCAATCGGTGTGCTTCAGCGGTACTTTTTTTCAAATTTAAGAAGTGAAGCGAAACTTCCCGCATATGACGCTTTGTAGCCACAAGATTCGAAATTTTTTATTTCCCGGGACCTTGAAATTTCAAACTTTAGTAATACACTTTGAAGTAAATTTCTTTCTATATCTATTGATGTAACATGTTAAAAATTTTTGACTTTTAGTGAGTTTAAATTGTTTTATATCCCATATTTACATTTAATCTAAAAATCTTGAACCATTAATGGTTCAATTAAAATTGATGACATTTTGTTACCTAAGCTAATTAAATCAACCAAAATAATAACCAACATCTAAATAATCTCTGTAATAGAAAATATTGATTTATCTATAATAAAAATAAACTAACAAGATGAAAAAATCATCAAATGACATAAACATTAATCATTTGATTACACACGGTTCGTTATAATCTAAATACCCCTCCCCTCCCCTTGAATCATTTAAATTGCACAAGAGTGTAATGCTGCAATGAATTGAAATGAAAAGAAACGAAACGAAAAGACAAGTCACAGAAATGGAAAGAAAATGTTTGCAATGAAACGTGAGCTGAGTAGATGAATTATGAAAATGTAAAATAATCTTACATTATTGATGACAAGGACATAAATTATACAATTTTTTAAGTTTTCTTTACTTCTGCTACTACTGTTGTTGTTGATGTAAATTACTGTATACGGTTGTGTAAATCTAGATTCTAGAATAAGAACAGTAAGAGAGAAGATGAAAATATGTTTGACATGCATATATACACTATCCATCATTTTATATGATTTTAAAAGTATAAATTAAGTACTTGAAGTTGTTTTTAGCTAATTTAATAACTTATTTTCTAAATAAAATAAATAAAATTATGTACTTTTGTTTCTGAGCCAAATTTGAAATTAAATTTTGAAAATAAAAGTACAACTAAGATTATTAATGGAAAATAACACTATACTATACACCAAAAATATGCCGCGGTTCGCATATTTCCAAAGACTTCGGAAATGCCGTCAGTTTTTCGTGATCACTTTGTTTAATATTTTTATACCCTATACCAGCATAGTGGGGCGTTTGTAACGCCCATAAATATTAGTCTAACACCTACCTTAAAGTAACCAATCGATTTTGAATCTAACTGTCTGGCTGGCTGTCCATATAAACCTTGTGCGCAGAGTAGAGGTCGCAATTTTGATGATATTTTTATAAAATTTGGTATACGCGTTTTTGCAAATGACGAACCTTATTGAAATTGATTGAAATCTTAGTCCCCATACAAATGTCCTCATTAAATTTAAAAATGGTGTCTACATAAACTTCGCTATAAATTCTTTTTATATATACAAAGTCGCAGTTCTCATATAAGGCTCACTTCCGAAAATCACTTTAACCCTCTAACCCGCAAACTTTAAAAAGCTAAATAAAAGCTGTCGACTAATTTTTTTTAGGGTAAATTTGACCCAATAAACTCAGAACATCCATCTGAAACTAATTTGCAAATTAAGTTTAGGAACCAGGTGCAAAAAGGTGAAGAGTGCCTCAGGGCATTGTTGCCGGTTTAGGTGTAAATAAGATATAAACATTAATTATGATACGATTTTATTGAAAAACTAATGAAAAATATACAAAAAGTAAGCAAATATGTTTTACTTTCTACGATGATACTCATTAAAACAATTTTTGGCATTTGAGAAGCATAAATGAAGATCGCATTTTGAGCAAACACACTGTGTTTTGGCATAGTTTGCACCATATTTTTTGCCTAACCAGATTTGAAAGTAGTCGATATTGTCATTAACTGGATGTTTTGCTTCTTCGCCAACTTTTGAACTTCCTGGCTGTGTATCTTCTTGTAGAGTACCAACTGATCATGAGTCAAGGCGGATAATTTAATGAGTCTGCCGTCTCCATCTGCCATTCCTATAATTTTTTTTATATAACAAAAAATATAACAAATAATATAACAAAAAATAAAAAAAACTATACAATATAACAAAGCCGATAAATGTTGCCGCAAAGTGGCCTTATTAGTTTTTGCGTTCTCAACACATGTTTTGTTAATTGTTTAACATGTACAAATTCATAGACCTTTAAAAAAAATATTTCGTATAGATCGGGCGACTAAAAGTTAGTAAAACTTTGATTAAAAAAATCACACACAAAATTGCATGTGCTAAAATTATGACATTGCTCACAAAACAGCTGACATAACAAAAACGAAAAGTCAGAGTGCATTTCGACCTTCGAGGGAAATGTTAACAAATCTGTAAATTTAGAAAAAAAATTATAATTACTTTTTGAGATAATTGGTGTTTTGTAATGTATGCTTTGAGGCACTCTTAGAGGGTTAACAAGCATAAATCTCATACAAATCTTGGTATCGAAATAAAATTCAGTACAAATAAGTTTCATATCAATGGAAATCGTTTATCTTAATCCATGACTATCGGTTTATGATTAGTTATAGACCTCTATTGGCCTTCTACTTCCGAAAATCACTTATGCAAAAAAAATAATTGAAAATTTAAAACAAAAATGTTTTGCTCCTATACTAAGTTTGGGCTTGGCTAACTATACTTTCTTACTATTGGGATATGTGGCATTTTTTTAAATTTTTAGCTTTTATTTTGAAACATTTGTACAATATAAATTTATTCAAATTATTGGCCATGTTAGCTCTGACCTTTTCCCATCTTTCTGGCAACATATGAATTCCGAGCAAAGAGAACTGCTCATCTTTTGAGACCAAGAACGAATCAAGCCAATATCGGGTGAGACAAAACTTCCCAATCAATTCATTCTAAATAGTTTTAATGGAATATTTTGGTTTCATGTCTGGCCGCATATTCTATGCGTTTTTCATCCAATACATACTCTGTGATGGTCTGGCCAGATTTCAGGAGCTAAAATTAGATAGGACTCTTTTGGTCCCAACAAATACAGAGAATTATCTTAGCACCATGGATATTTGGCTTTGGTGTCGTTTCGGCTCTTTGGCCGGGCTTCACATACGATCTCTTACGCTTCGGGGCAAGTAATGATTCGGTGCAAAAATTATTTTATTTTAAAACGTTCAAACAGCATTTCGGACATGCAATGACATCAATTCGTCCTGCTCGGCTGGTTGTCCGCGCTTCACAAACGATTTCTTACGCTTCCTGTTATCGTAGTGTATCCATTTTTAATCGCAAGTAATGATTGGGTGCAATTTGATAGCGTTCAAACATGCAAAATCGTCTTTCAAGGTCTCTCGTATTCAATTCGTATGGTATCCAATATCACTGCTGTTGGATGAATCCTGCTGCTCGCAAACGTTTTGAAATTACTGCATGTGTAGCTCCCAATGATTTTGCAGGCTCTTGTTGAGCATTGCCTCCTATTCTTGGTCTTCAAACTCTTTTGGCTGGCCTGGGCGATGTTTGTCTTCCTGTTAAAATTACCAGTTCTGAACTGCTCAAACCATCTTTCGCACTTTGAATCCGTTGGTGAGCAATCTGTGTGCTTCAGTGGCATTTTTTTTAAATTAAAGAAGTAAAGCAAAGCTTCCCGCATAGGACGCTTTGTTGGCATAAAATTTGACATTTACAAAGCACAAAAAAAAAACTTTTTTGTTTACACTATAATGTTCAAAATTGGACCTCCAGGCGGCGGCCACATGCCTGCTAGCATATTTAAACATTAATGCCATAAAATTATCTAATTAATAAAGCCAATTGGATGGATATTAAAAAGGTTTTTCTCTGTGTTATTCCAATTTAAAGTTCACCGCATATATAAAAAACACCTTTTAGTATCAAAAAAAGTACGATCGTAGCAACTTTTCCATCCCTGCTCTAAATTGTCAGCTGTCAAACTTTTGTTTTTTTTTGTTGGTAACAATTTACTGCACAAATTCAAATCTTGCATAAATTTTGAGAAACAATATTTTAAAAGCCAGCCAATACTAAACTACTTCTAACTAAATTTATACCATTTCTCAAATATCTTTTACTTGAATATAAAAAATTATTGGTTCCGATCTAAATTAATGCTAAACAAATTTAACAAACATAAACAAATTTTAATATTTTTACAACAAAAAAAAAAAAAAAAATCGCTTTGATAAATAATAAAATTTTCTACAGTTCCCTTGTTCACTTGTGTAGGGATTTTCAACTTCCGTTTCTAAAAGCATCATAAAACTAAAAAACTCTGATTATTGTCAAGTATCTTATAGACATTTTAAATTATTAAATCCCCCTCCTTTTTTTTTGGAAAATCTATAAATGTTCATTTTACCAACCTAAGTATCTCCTAGCCTCCTTCATTTGCAACTTTTGCTCTTTTGCCAGTGTATGAATGAATGGCATCATTAGACAATGACTTGGGGGAAAAAAAAGAGGAAAATAAAAAAAAAAACAAAGTAATGACATGCTAAAGGAAATTATATTTGTTGGAGTGGGTGTGTTGGGTATGTGGGTATTTTGACATTTCTAACACATAAACTATTATTATGATACATTTGTATATATAAATTCATATGTATGTAAAAGTAGCTATTGAATTGACTTGGATTTTTGCTGCTGTAGTTATATTTTGGTAGCTATTTCATGTACAATACACAGATTTCTATTGTACGTTTAATCTATTGTCTATTTAACTTTAGATTTTACTATTGAATCCTTGTTGAACGGAAGGGATAATACTCGTATCATGATAAGCAATACAATGTTATATGACATAGACTTATGTAAATTTATACACATTTACATACTCAGAAGTTTTGAAAGTATCAACCCGGCAGTTCTTGGCAGCTGTCCCGAACCAGTGATTTTACTTATCACAAAGGCTGACAACTAGTACAAAATTAATGTGACTAGTAGTCAACTCATTTGATTCATATTCCGGTTACATAGATCCAGTTAACCTTCCAGCTACCTAACTGGTTACTTGATCAGCTACATAACTAGTTATTTTAACATGTACTGATGCTAATTGAACTCATATTGCAGTACAAAATAAACGTTTAAAGTGACTACACTCTAGGTTACTTAGAGACACTAAAGTGACAATTGACTTCACGCTAGGTTACATGGGATGTTTCTATACTTAAGCAACAAGAAAACAAACTGGAAATAATATGAACACAATTTGTATAAAACCTGTTTGTACGAATTACTCACAAAAATACAAAATAAATGTTTAAAGTGACTACACTCTAGATTAATTGGAGTCTGCCAAGTGAACAGACTTTGACTACTTGCTTAATTGCTGGTAATGACATTTTTGCATTATCTATAGATCCTTTTAGGCAAGTTTGCAATTCTAATGCAGAAAGAGTAATTAAAATCTCGTTGAATTACCTTGCACCAACAACATCGCTTGTATGTCATTGCTAATAAGATCCAAGTTTTGCAGGGTACGCCTATATTATTTCTCATATAACTGTATCTTTGTATTTATATCAAAATATAAATATAAATACACTAAAAGAAATTATTCATTACTAACAGAGTTCACTCAACAGAATGTTTATTAAATTTACATACATTTCTAAACATAATTTATTCACTCAACGTTTCTTTGTCATTTCAATGCAACATTTCATCTATCAGTATTGATTACATACTTTTGTTAAACACACACAATCTGGATGTAGTTATTAGAAATTATGATCACGTTTTAGTAGCCAGTATTATTTGGTTTTGGAGTCGTTGCTCTCATTTCAGGGGCAAATCCACATTGTAATGACAGTTGATGAAATTATTGTGGTAGAAATAAATTATTTCATAAGGACTGAGATCGAAAAATGTTTAACATACATATATGTTAATAAATATATGTATATACATATATGTTAATTACAGTTTTGATCCTTTTTTTTTTAATGAAATTATTTTTACAATTTACAAAAAAAAAAAATATTTTTATAATTCCAATTAAAGTTTCCAAAAAAGAATTTCAAAACCGCGGTTTCGGTTTTAAAAAATTGAAAACCGATCTCATAGTAATCCTAAAAATCCTTTTACTATGAACTACCATATGTACTCAATACAGTTTTGTTATGGATTTCTCACTGTTATAAAGTTCAGAATACGGGTATAAATATGAAATATCGTTTGTGCCAAATTTATTTTAATTCAATGCATTAGTTTTTTCTTTGATATATTTTAATATATATATATTAACGAAAAAAAATAGTTTTTATTGTTGAATTTTGTATTTTTTTACGTTTAACTAAAATCCCGAAGTCCCGAAAAATCTCGAAATCACGAAAAATCCCGGGATGCCGAAAAATCCCGGGGTCCCGAAAAATCCCGGGATCCCGGGATTTACATTTCTAAAATCCTGAATCCCGGGATTTGTAAAACCCAGTCCCGTTTGGCATCCCTAGCTATGACGATGTTTTCATCAGCACTGATTAGTCAGCACTGACGATGCTTACATCAGTGCTGATTAATCAGCTATGACGATGTTTTCATCAGCACTGACGATATTTACATCAGTGCTGATTAATCAGCTATGACGATGTTTTCATCAGCGTTGACGATGTTCTCATCAGCACTGACGATATTTACATCAGTGCTGATTAATCAGCTATGACGATGTTTTCATCAGCACTGACGATGTTTTCATCAGCACTGATTAGTCAGCACTGACGATATTTACATCAGCACTGATTAATCAGCTATGACGATGTTTTCATCAGCACTGATTAGTCAACACTGACGATGTTTTCATCAGCACTGACGATGTTTTCATCAGCACTGATTAGTCAGCACTGACGATATTTACATCAGCAATGATTAGTCAGCACTGACGATGTTTTCATCAGCACTGACAATGTTTTCATCAGCACTGACAATGTTTTCATCAGCACTGATTAGTCAGCACTGACCTTGTTTTCATCACCACTGACGATGTTTTCATCAGCACTGACGATGTTTTCATCAGCACTGACGATGTTTTCATCAGCACTGACGATGTTTTCATCAGCACTGACGATGTTTTCATCAGCACTGACGATGTTTTCATCAGTACTGACGATGTTTTCATCAGCACTGATTAATCAGCTATGACGATGTTTTCATCAGCACTGATTAGTCAGCACTGACGTTGTTTTTATCAGCACTGACGATGTTTAAATCAGCACTGACGATGTTTTCATCAGCACTGACGATGTTTTCATCAACACTGACGATGTTTTCATCAGCACTGACGATGTTTTCATCAGCACTGACAATGTTTTCATCAGCACTGATTAGTCAGCACTGACGATATTTACATCAGCACTGATTAATCAGCTATGACGATGTTTTCATCAGCACTGACGATGTTTTCATCAGCACTGACGATGTTTTCATCAGCACTGACAATGTTTTCATCAGCACTGATTAGTCAGCACTGACGATATTTACATCAGCACTGATTAATCAGCTATGACGATGTTTTCATCAGCACTGACAATGTTTTCATCAGCACTGATTAGTCAGCACTGACGATATTTACATCAGCACTGATTAATCAGCTATGACGATGTTTTCATCAGCACTGATTAGTCAACACTGACGATGTTTTCATCAGCACTGACGATGTTTTCATCAGCACTGATTAGTCAGCACTGACGATATTTACATCAGCAATGATTAGTCAGCACTGACGATGTTTTCATCAGCACTGACAATGTTTTCATCAGCACTGACAATGTTTTCATCAGCACTGATTAGTCAGCACTGACCTTGTTTTCATCACCACTGACGATGTTTTCATCAGCACTGACGATCTTTTCATCAGCACTGACGATGTTTTCATCAGCACTGACGATGTTTTCATCAGCACTGACGATGTTTTCATCAGCACTGACGATGTTTTCATCAGTACTGACGATTTTTTCATCAGCACTGATTAATCAGCTATGACGATGTTTTCATCAGCACTGATTAGTCAGCACTGACGTTGTTTTTATCAGCACTGACGATGTTTAAATCAGCACTGACGATGTTTTCATCAGCACTGACGATGTTTTCATCAACACTGACGATGTTTTCATCAGCACTGACGATGTTTTCATCAGCACTGACAATGTTTTCATCAGCACTGATTAGTCAGCACTGACGATATTTACATCAGCACTGATTAATCAGCTATGACGATGTTTTCATCAGCACTGACGATGTTTTCATCAGCACTGACGATGTTTTCATCAGCACTGACAATGTTTTCATCAGCACTGATTAGTCAGCACTGACGATATTTACATCAGCACTGATTAACCAGCTATGACGATGTTTTCATCAGCACTGACAATGTTTTCATCAGCAAACAATTTACAAAAAAAAAAAATATTTTTATAATTCCAATTAAAGTTTCCAAAAAAGAATTTCAAAACCGCGGTTTCGGTTTTAAAAAATTGAAAACCGATCTCATAGTAATCCTAAAAATCCTTTTACTATGAACTACCATATGTACTCAATACAGTTTTGTTATGGATTTCTCACTGTTATAAAGTTCAGAATACGGGTATAAATATGAAATATCGTTTGTGCCAAATTTATTTTAATTCAATGCATTAGTTTTTTCTTTGATATATTTTAATATATATATATTAACGAAAAAAAATAGTTTTTATTGTTGAATTTTGTATTTTTTTACGTTTAACTAAAATCCCGAAGTCCCGAAAAATCTCGAAATCACGAAAAATCCCGGGATGCCGAAAAATCCCGGGGTCCCGAAAAATCCCGGGATCCCGGGATTTACATTTCTAAAATCCTGAATCCCGGGATTTGTAAAACCCAGTCCCGTTTGGCATCCCTAGCTATGACGATGTTTTCATCAGCACTGATTAGTCAGCACTGACGATGCTTACATCAGTGCTGATTAATCAGCTATGACGATGTTTTCATCAGCACTGACGATATTTACATCAGTGCTGATTAATCAGCTATGACGATGTTTTCATCAGCGTTGACGATGTTCTCATCAGCACTGACGATATTTACATCAGTGCTGATTAATCAGCTATGACGATGTTTTCATCAGCACTGACGATGTTTTCATCAGCACTGATTAGTCAGCACTGACGATATTTACATCAGCACTGATTAATCAGCTATGACGATGTTTTCATCAGCACTGATTAGTCAACACTGACGATGTTTTCATCAGCACTGACGATGTTTTCATCAGCACTGATTAGTCAGCACTGACGATATTTACATCAGCAATGATTAGTCAGCACTGACGATGTTTTCATCAGCACTGACAATGTTTTCATCAGCACTGACAATGTTTTCATCAGCACTGATTAGTCAGCACTGACCTTGTTTTCATCACCACTGACGATGTTTTCATCAGCACTGACGATGTTTTCATCAGCACTGACGATGTTTTCATCAGCACTGACGATGTTTTCATCAGCACTGACGATGTTTTCATCAGCACTGACGATGTTTTCATCAGTACTGACGATGTTTTCATCAGCACTGATTAATCAGCTATGACGATGTTTTCATCAGCACTGATTAGTCAGCACTGACGTTGTTTTTATCAGCACTGACGATGTTTAAATCAGCACTGACGATGTTTTCATCAGCACTGACGATGTTTTCATCAACACTGACGATGTTTTCATCAGCACTGACGATGTTTTCATCAGCACTGACAATGTTTTCATCAGCACTGATTAGTCAGCACTGACGATATTTACATCAGCACTGATTAATCAGCTATGACGATGTTTTCATCAGCACTGACGATGTTTTCATCAGCACTGACGATGTTTTCATCAGCACTGACAATGTTTTCATCAGCACTGATTAGTCAGCACTGACGATATTTACATCAGCACTGATTAATCAGCTATGACGATGTTTTCATCAGCACTGACAATGTTTTCATCAGCACTGATTAGTCAGCACTGACGATATTTACATCAGCACTGATTAATCAGCTATGACGATGTTTTCATCAGCACTGATTAGTCAACACTGACGATGTTTTCATCAGCACTGACGATGTTTTCATCAGCACTGATTAGTCAGCACTGACGATATTTACATCAGCAATGATTAGTCAGCACTGACGATGTTTTCATCAGCACTGACAATGTTTTCATCAGCACTGACAATGTTTTCATCAGCACTGATTAGTCAGCACTGACCTTGTTTTCATCACCACTGACGATGTTTTCATCAGCACTGACGATCTTTTCATCAGCACTGACGATGTTTTCATCAGCACTGACGATGTTTTCATCAGCACTGACGATGTTTTCATCAGCACTGACGATGTTTTCATCAGTACTGACGATTTTTTCATCAGCACTGATTAATCAGCTATGACGATGTTTTCATCAGCACTGATTAGTCAGCACTGACGTTGTTTTTATCAGCACTGACGATGTTTAAATCAGCACTGACGATGTTTTCATCAGCACTGACGATGTTTTCATCAACACTGACGATGTTTTCATCAGCACTGACGATGTTTTCATCAGCACTGACAATGTTTTCATCAGCACTGATTAGTCAGCACTGACGATATTTACATCAGCACTGATTAATCAGCTATGACGATGTTTTCATCAGCACTGACGATGTTTTCATCAGCACTGACGATGTTTTCATCAGCACTGACAATGTTTTCATCAGCACTGATTAGTCAGCACTGACGATATTTACATCAGCACTGATTAACCAGCTATGACGATGTTTTCATCAGCACTGACAATGTTTTCATCAGCACTGACAATGTTTTCATCAGCACTGATTAGTCAGCACTGACGTTGTTTTCATCAGCACTGACGATGTTTAAATCAGCACTGACGATGTTTTCATCAGCACTGACGATGTTTTCATCAGTACTGACGATGTTTTCATCAGCACTGACGATATTTACATCAGCACTGACGATGTTTTCATCAGCACTGACGATATTTACATCAGCACTGATTAATCAGCTATGACGATGTTTTTATCAGCACTGACGATGTTTAAATCAGCACTGACGATGTTTTCATCAGCACTGACGATGTTTTCATCAGCACTGACGTTGTTTTCATCAGCACTGACGATGTTTAAATCAGCACTGACGATGTTTTCATCAGCACTGACGATGTTTTCATCAGTACTGACGATGTTTTCATCAGCACTGACGATATTTACATCAGCACTGATTAATCAGCTATGACGATGTTTTTATCAGCACTGACGATGTTTAAATCAGCACTGACGATGTTTTCATCAGCACTGACGATGTTTTCATCAGCACTGACGTTGTTTTCATCAGCACTGACGATGTTTAAATCAGCACTGACGATGTTTTCATCAGCACTGACGATGTTTTCATCAGTACTGACGATGTTTTCATCAGCACTGACGATATTTACATCAGCACTGACGATATTTACATCAGCACTGATTAATCAGCTATGACGATGTTTTTATCAGCACTGACGATGTTTTCATCAGTACTGACGATGTTTTCATCAGCACTGACGATATTTACATCAGCACTGATTAATCAGCTATGACGATGTTTTTATCAGCACTGACGATGTTTAAATCAGCACTGACGATGTTTTCATCAGCACTGACGATGTTTTCATCAGCACTGACGATGTTTTCATCAGTACTGACGATGTTTTCATCAGCACTGACGATATTTACATCAGCACTGACGATATTTACATCAGCACTGATTAATCAGCTATGACGATGTTTTTATCAGCACTGACGATGTTTTCATCAGCACTGACGTTGTTTTCATCAGTACTGACGATGTTTAAATCAGCACTGACGATGTTTACATCAGCACTGACGATGTTTTCATCAGTACTGACGATGTTTTCATCAGCACTGACGATATTTACATCAGCGCTGACGATGTTTTCATCAGCACTGACGATATTTACATCAGCACTGGTTAATCAGCTATGACGATGTTTTCATCAGCACTGACGTTGTTTTCATCAGCACTGACGATGTTTAAATCAGCACTGACGATGTTTTCATCAGTACTGACGATGTTTAAATCAGCACTGACGATATTTACATCAGCACTGACGATGTTTTCATCAGCACTGACGATATTTACATCAGCACTGGTTAATCAGCTATGACGATGTTTTCATCAGCACTGACGTTGTTTTCATCAGTACTGACGATGTTTAAATCAGCACTGACGATGTTTTCATCAGCACTGACGATGTTTTCATCAGTACTGACGATGTTTTCATCAGCACTGACGATATTTACATCAGCACTGACGATGTTTTCATCAGCACTGACGATATTTACATCAGCACTGGTTAATCAGCTATGACGATGTTTTCATCAGCACTGACGTTGTTTTCATCAGCACTGACGATGTTTAAATCAGCACTGACGATGTTTTCATCAGTACTGACGATATTTACATCAGCACTGATTAATCAGCTATGACGATGTTTTCATCAGCACTGACGATGTTTTCATCAGAACTGACGATGTTTTCATCAGTACTGACGATGTTTTCATCAGCACTGACGATGTTGTCATCAGCACTGATTAGTCAGCACTGACGATATTTACATCAGCACTGATTAATCAGCTATGACGATGTTTTCATCAGCACTGACGATGTTTTCATCAGTACTGACGATGTTTTCATCAGCACTGATTAGTCAGCACTGACGATATTTACATCAGCACTGATTAATCAGCTATGACGATGTTTTTATCAGCACTGACGATGTTTAAATCAGCACTGACGATGTTTTCATCAGCACTGACGATGTTTTCATCAGCACTGACGTTGTTTTCATCAGCACTGACGATGTTTAAATCAGCACTGACGATGTTTTCATCAGCACTGACGATGTTTTCATCAGTACTGACGATGTTTTCATCAGCACTGATTAATCAGCTATGACGATGTTTTCATCAGCACTGACGATGTTTAAATCAGCACTGACGATGTTTTCATCAGCACTGACGATATTTACATCAGCACTGATTAATCAGCTATGACGATGTTTTCATCAGCACTGACGATGTTGTCATCAGCACTGACGATATTTACATCAGTGCTGATTAATCAGCTATGACGTTGTTTTCATCAGTCCTGGTTAGTCAGCTCGGAGGATATTAACATCAGTGGTGATTAATCAGCTATGACGATTTTTTCATCAGCATTGATTAGTCAGCACTGACGATATTTACATCAGCACTGATTAATCAGCTATGACGATGTTTTCATCAGCACTGATTAGTCAGCACTGACTATGTTTTCATCAGCACTGAGGATATTTACATCAGTGGTGATTAATCAGCTATGACGTTGTTTTCATCAGTCCTGGTTAGTCAGCTCTGAGGATATTTACATCAGTGGTGATTAATCAGCTATGACGATGTTTTCATCAGCACTGATTAGTCAGCACTGACGATATTTACATCAGTGCTGATTAATCAGCTCTGACGATGTTTTCATCAGCACTGATTAGTCAGCACTGACGATATTTACATCAGTGCTGATTAATCAGCTATGACGATGTTTTCATCAGCACTGATTAGTCACCACTGACTATATTTACATCAGCACTGATCAGTAATCATTCAGTGCAGCATCGAATAATAATTAAGTGTAGTATTACATACTCAATCATGCAAGTTATTGTGACAATCATATATATGATTGTTTTAACCATATATATTATTGCGGCACTCTACTTGTACCATCACTCTGTTAAAGATTAATTATATTATTGCTATTTTTTAAAATACTATTTTAATAGTATTTTACCAATTTTACCCGTTTTCCCCCTGTTTACCCCTTTCTGGTCCAAGTATTGAAAAAAGTTATAGCCTATTGACGCTTCCAAGTAAGGATCTATCTACGTTCCAAATTTCAATAAAATCGATTCAGCCGTTTAGGCGTGATGCTCAAACAAACAAACAAACGAACTTACAAAGACATTTATATATTTATATAGATTAAATCAGTTGATAATATAGGAAATGCTATACAAATTTAAAGTTCAATAATATAAGATAAATGAAAATTAGTACTTTTTCTTTTAATGGTACCTTTTTAATACATTAAATAGTTAGCTGATATACATTAAAATTTTCTAATAAGCTTCTCAGTAAAGAAATAATCATGATGATACCAATTTTCTATAATATTGAATCTAGAATCAGGAAATCACTTTGAAATTTCAAACTTGACAGTGGAAAGTGTGAAAAATGGTTACTTTTTCTTCTAATGGTACTTTTTATTATATTAAATTATATTGCATCTGAGTAAAGAAAGGATAGAGGGCATAATGATATTGAGGTAACAGAAACTATAAATGAAACTAGAAATGAAATTAAACACACATGACTTTTTCCACACAGGTACTTTTTCCAACTAATAGTACTTTTTGAATATTTTATAACGATGGACCTAGAAACGCGAATTCAAAAGGAATAATTAATGTTATTATATCGTTATTGTAAAGGTACTTTTTGAATATTTTATAATAATTAAACCTTAAAATTGAAAATTAGGCACAAATGATTCTGAATGAGTTAGAATTCACAATAGGTGATTATAGTTGGTACCTTTCTTTTGTATTTTCTATAAAAATGGAAATATGAAATTAGGCATTCATGATGCTGAGTATAAAAACAAAATGTGGGTATTTATGGTACAGAATCCACATTACAATGAATCAATAAACATGAAACTATAGACATATTTTCCTGAATTAGTATTAACTCATAAAGGGAGACTATTTTTTCTTCCAATTGGGGTGGCGAAGCGCACCGGGTCAGCTAGTACTCCATACTTTTATCGGATATTTAAAAATAAAAAATCTTAAGATATTTTTACCGATTTGTGGATGAAAAAGTTTATTTCCAATTTCTAAATTTTGAATTTTTCTACAGAAAATAGATTAAAAGTCAAAACCGAAGAATAATTGTCGGTTTCGGTTTTAGGCTTTGAAAAACCGCGGTTTCGGTTAAAACCGAACTTGAAACTTTAGTTCTAATCACTAATGATGAAATTTTGAACCTTTTTCGAAAACCCTTCCATTATGGTTTTTATAAAGCTTTATGTTGACACATTAAGAAGTCTTATGAATGGAAGCATCCTCTTTTGTAAACATTCCTTGATGTAAATTCTGGTATTTATAGAGCCCAGTGTAACAAATGTTTGTCTTCTTTTGCCGCAACTGCATATTGCTTGCCATACCAAGAACTATTTGAATGTTTTGTCTGCTTTTGGGTCCTAAACTTTTCTTCAACATTCTCTCGAGCATCAGCAACATAAAATGTTTGACCAGGAAGTTGCGAAAAATATGCCAGAACATACGTTTCGTTATCCATTATGCATCAAGAATACTTTTTTAGAAAACTTGACTTCAATTTCCGTGCTCTGTTTTTGTCCTCTAAATTTTTAGCAGCGTTTCTGTCAGGAACTTTTTGAGCCTTATATGTTTTTAAACCTGCATTAGCTTTAACTTTTCGTACCAAATAGTCCGAGCACTGTGCTAACGGGCTGCTTTCCTAACGGATGTGTTGGGTGCTCTTTTGAAAATGCTTTCTATTTCTTTGGCTTTAGAAACCTCATGTGGACCATTCCTTCTACCTGAACCAGGTACAACGGACAAGTTCTCCCGGTACTGTTTAATAACATTGGAAAAAGTTTGATAGCAGACCTTTGATTATTTGGCCATCTTTATGTAGGACCAAGTTGGGTTTTGTTGAAAATATTTAATAATTTTAGTAGGCACTTTTTTCTGGTCACCTTTTTAATCAGATTAACATCAAATTAACATAATTGACCTTAAACATAATAACTGACATGTTTTACAAAGGTAACTTGATAAAAAAAAAAATATCAAATAATACTTGGGTTAAAAGTTTTAATGAAAAACGTGTGTTAAAAATTTTGCGATCTCACTCCTTATCGACCTATCAGCAGTATTCCTATATGCTTGAAGATTTTGGAGATTTTACTAAGGGAACAGATTTTATTGCACTTGAATTCAACTGGTAGTATATCTGATTTTCAGTCGGGTAGTATATCTGATTTTCAGTCGGGTTTTAGTAGGAATCTTAGCACCACCGGTGTTTTATAGGACATTACGGAGACGATAAGAATGTCTGTAGATTGAGGGGAAATTTCCACTTTCGGAAAGCATTTGATTTAATTGATGTTACAGATTTAATTGGAAAACTTCTCAATCAGTTTGGTTTCAATTCATGTAGTTGTAAACTTGTCTGATCATTATTGATTGTCACATCGCAGTCAGTTTGTCCAAATTGGTGAACAACGATCAGGGGGGTTACTCTGTATTGCGATGCGTAAGGTAAATGCGATAAGAATACAATTTGGTACCCTGCATCGTCTACGCAAATGATTTCGCAAAAAGAAGCAAAATAAACAATAGCGAAGAATGACATAATGAAATGTCAAAACTTGTAAATAAAAACATGTACAACTAATTTATTGTGCGATGCGAAAACGCATTAAAGGGTACCAATTGTTTAATTATTCTCAATTTTTCTTTCGCATCGCAGTAGTGAGTTACTCCCCAGGTACTATAGGAGTATTCAGGGGGGTGACTCAATGTTATACATTAGGTCCATTACTATTTCTGTTGTATGTTAAACATATCAACCTCGAAATATCTAGGGTATCTTTTACTCTACATAGAATATATATTTGGTCAATTCACAAGGTTGTCATAATGTCCTAATATATCACGACTCGGCTGCTCGGCTTAACCGACTCTTAGGAATTCGGCGTTGGCAGAGACCAACGCCGATAACACAATAAACATATCATAGAAAGTAGTATTATTTTAGGACATTTTTTGCTTGAAAAGCAATAAAAACCATTGTGAAATATTAGAAACATTAGAGAGTCACTAGATTAAGGAATTCAATGATTTCTTACCAAGACTGAAGATTTTCACACTCTTCATTATCATTTAAAAACATTTTCCTGGAATTTTTGAAAAGAATATATAAACCACGTGATCGCATGATCAATTCTGATCAACGAACCGAGAGAGTACACGACCAAGAAATGTCTCCTGCAGTAATTGAGTTGTTTCACGGGATGTATATCAATTGTCACTGCCTTGTTGAAACCACATGTCGCCCACATTAATATTATACAATTTAGATAGAAGGAATTCTTGTATCAAGTACCAGTAACTGTCAGTGTTTGACCAGCGCACAGTGGTTTAGAATCATTTTATTTTAAAAATAACTTGGTGGCTCTTACACGATTTGAGATACTTCAATGAAATTGAAAACAGTCAGAACCGAGTAGTCACTGATTTGATTTGAATTTATATGGGTTCGGCCCCAATGTTGGTCGGCTCAGCCTTACAAAATTTAAGAAACAAAAAGTTTTAAAAATTCAAAACTTTATTTCTTATCTCTTCTCCTAAACATTTCAAGAGAAGTCAAAATTGGTAAAAAAAATTTAAATTCTTTTCTAAATAAATTTTACTTTTTTTTAGTATCTGTGTATAATAAACTGTGAGCTATATACATAATTTTATTCTAAAGTTTGTGTGAAACTTTTTGCAACCAAAATCTCCCCACAAATACTTTAGCCTTAGATTGATGTGGTTTTACTTGATTAATTTTGATCAAACAAAAACCTAAACTAACAAACTGGTAGATGATAATATGGTTGGTCACTTCATAGTTTTGAGTAGTAGGACGATGTTAAATTCGTTGGGTTTGTTGGGCATTCAATGATTTAATCTGATGTTGGTTTCTATAGAGATTTCACATGTGTGAAAACATAAAATCAATATACTCAAGAGAGTTTCGAAAACGTAGCACACAATGACAATAACAACAACTACAACAGCAACGATAACAAACCTGCAACACCAACAACATGACAAGAAATTCTTAATTTTACACTTGTAATTTATCAACAGAGCTTTATTTATTTTACACATATAACTATACCCTGCAGTTTTCATAGTGACCATGTAGACCTTTTCGCCTGGTTCTTTTCCTGGTTAGTTGGCTGACTTCAATTTATATATTTATGGGTTCTTATTAATGCAAAGAGATGTCAGTTGGTTATTGTATACATTCCAGGTAACCTTAAGAATAGTTAATTGTCGCTTTAGTGTCCCCAAATAATCTAGAGTGTAGTCAATTTAAAATTTTTTATATATCACTATATCAAGTAGTTGTTTTACTGCACCTTGGTAATCTATAGTGTAGTCTGTTTGTATTGTTGGTTAAATTTTAACTTACTGTTCCTTAATTATACCTTGTGTATTTGGTATAAGTATAGAGGTCTGCAATGATTGTGGTGCAGCCAAAAACTAAAGGTGATTTTAGGTATTTCTTCTAATGAGTATTCCAAGTCAATTGGTTTCATTATACCATGAGTAGATGTAACCAACAGTTTTTGGTGACTGTCCCGAACTAGTGATTTTACGTATCACTTAGGGTGACAACTAGTTACATAAGTAGTGTTGTAACTAGTTATTTTAACATGTGCATGTCCTAAGCAGGGCGTAAACTTTCCCTTTTTAATTACAATTAGACTGTATGATAGCTGGTTCATATTAGTCAACGCATTGGATTCACATACCGGTTACATAGAGTCAGTTACCTTACTAGCTGCCTAACTGGTTACTTTATCAGCTATGTAACTAGTTATTTAATCAAATAGTCAGTTAAAAAGACATCTCAGACAGTCCAATAACGATTGCTTGTAAACAAACCATCTCTCGACAACTCTCCAATATATTACGACTTTCTGAAGTGCTGTACAAAATAAACACTTAAAGTGACTACACTCTAGATTACCTGGAGACACTTAAGTGGAAATTGACTACACGCTAGATTACATGGGATCTATAAAGTAACCAATTGACTTCTGTCTGTATTACAAAGAGCACAATGACCCAATATATATAAGAACTGAAGTCAGCCAAGTGAACATACATTAACGGCAATGAGTACCTATAAGGGATACATTGACTACTCGCTTAACTGCTGGGGTATGTTTGGATGTATATTTATAAGTGTGTGTGTATATATGTGAAAATGTAGGGGAGAGTTGCTGTGTAAGTGTGTGTTTTTCATTTTCTATTACATCAAAAAACATGATAAGAAAGTAACATTTCAAATACATATTAAAGGAGAATATAAGTAATACAAAAAGAAACTTTTATTTTCTTAGAATTAAATTTTTATACCAGGAAACAAGTAAAATTTTTTAATCTTTTTACGGAAGATGGCAAAAATCAGCACACAGAGGCAGAGAAGAAAATGAAAGCAAACATAAAATAAAAAAATAGAATATATTAAATATATAATCAGCCTTATTTAAAGAAAAAAAAAATTAAACGATTATTTTATCACATAAAATACATGTCATGTGTAATAGAAAAAAAGGGAATAAGTAGGATTTACTATGAGAATAATAATAACCTATATACGAATACTATAAAATAAGTATTGTTTGTTAGAAAGTGGATTCTACATTTGAATTTGTTCATATGTAACAGCCATTTTAAGTACACTATGTAAAAAAAACTAGGAAATACTATAAAATATTTTTTTATTTTAAAAATAGTTTCCAAACAAAAATAATTAAGGATTTATAAAGTTTCCTTTTATAAACTTTTATTGTTCAATTTTATTAATAGGCTTTCCTTAATAATTTGTCTATGAATAAATTATTTGCATTACTTTTTGGGAAAACTCAAAATGTTGGTCTGTCGTATCATCCCTTAAATGTTCTGCAACAAACCTTAAGAATTTTGTTAAACAAGGACAGTTTGTAAAACAAAACGGATATACTCAATTGTGCAAACTTTGGGTTATTTTTTTCATTTTCTTTTAAATTTACTAAAAACATTTATTAGTTGATATTAGTAAGATACTCACAAGGAATAGATACATATGTAGCCAAATAAAACAAATTTAGTGTAGATACAAGTTTTAAGATGTTAGTTTAATTAAAACAAAAATCCAATCAAGGTAAAAATGGGCACTTTGAAAGGCCCTAATCAAGAATCTTATGAACCATTTGGTTGATATTTTTAGATACATATATCCATGAAAAATCAAGAGAAATCTTATTATATCTTCAAATGTGGTCCATCTTGTTGTACTGCGTTCAATAATGAGTCCTTAAATGAAATTGTTTTCATTCTTAAGGAGAATGATTTAAAAAAAAATTTCTAAAAATGTTATTATAACCTTCACCATGAGTGCCAAGATTCAATCCGTTTGTAATTTACATTTTTCTTTTACGACCCTACAAAGTATATATGTATAACCATGATCGTCTGTCCGTCTGTATGTTGAAATCAACTTTCCGTAGCCCCGAAATAACTTACAAACCTGATTGCTACATCAATCAGGTTTGCTATTTAAAATCGAGAAAATAGTTCCTCAAATGTCTGAGATATAAGGAAAAAACAGGACAACCTCGATTTTTGGCCTATTTATGATTTATATATGGATTACTAAGTTATTAATATAGACAATATGGATATCTAATGATAGATATTTCAAAGTCCATTGCAACGATGTATATAAGGCTATAGTAATTTGGACCAATGGGTCAAAATCGGGAAAAGTATTTTTTTGTCAAACATTTTTTTTCACTAATAAATTTAATTTTTTTTTCTATTAAAAAAAAACTTTGTAAAAAAATATAAAAATTTTTTTTTTTTAAATTTTGAAAAAACAAATTTTTTTTTTGAGAAATTTTGAAAAATAATTTTGAAAAATTGTATTGTAAAATATAGTATATTTTGAAGGTTTATTACTTAAAAACGTCTTCATGTGGTATACATTTTGTACAAGTTTCTAAAATAAAAATTGGATCATTTAAGAGAAATTAAATCTTCTCAGGCCTATGCAAACCTGGCCACTTTTGAATAAAAAATAGAAGTTATCAACCCAATGAAAATTGTGCAAATTCTGAGATGCCCTGTGAGATCTTTGTGGCTCGTCGTCAAAAATGAACTCGAATACGCCTCTGCTACGACAGTGTGAATAGGATCAGCCAGATAAAATTGAAAAAGTTGTTTCCAAATTATTTTTATTCTCCCCCTTTGTGCACTGTTTGGTTCGGATTTTTGGCTGTAGGTATAATTGGACCCTACTTGTTCGAAACTGAGTCTGGTCAGGCAGTGACTGTTACTAATGCTCGATATCGTGAAAGGATAACAAAGTTCATGTTTTTATGTCAATGACATGTAATACAGCCCGTAAAACAATTCAATTACATCTTGAGACATTTCCTGGTCGCGTACTCTCACGTTTTGGACATAAAAATTAGATCACTAGATCCTCAGATTTAACCTTATTATACTTCTTTTTATGGATGAATGGAGAAACTCGACGCTGCATTAACGAAATTCAGCCACATTTATGCAAACTTGTCATGGACAATTTCTTTGTAAATCATTAAAAAATAACGACCTAAAGGAGTTTTCTGTTTAACAGTTGTTAAAATTCATTATACCCATCACCTTGAGTGGCAAATGTATATAAGGACTGAGATCGAAAAATGTTTAACATACATATCTATATCTATATCTATATAAATATATAAATGTCTTTATATATTTGTTTGTTTATTTGTTTGTTTGTTTGTTTGTTTGAGCATCACGCCTAAACGGCTGAATCGATTTTATTGAAATTTGGAACGTAGATAGATCCTTACTTGGAAGCGTCAATAGGCTATAACTTTTTTCAATACTTGGACCAGAAAGGGGTAAACAGGGGGTAAACAGGGGGAAACGGGTAAAATTGGTAAAATACTATTAAAATAGTATTTTAAAAAATAGCAATAATATAATTAATCTTTAACAGAGTGATGGTACAAGTAGAGTGCCGCAATAATATATATGGTTAAAACAGTCATATATATGATTGTCACAATAACTTGCATGATTGAGTATGTAATAATACACTTAATTATTATTCGATGCTGCACTGAATGATTACTGATCAGTGCTGATGTAAATATCGTCAGTGGTGACTAATCAGTGCTGATGAAAACATCGTCATAGCTGATTAATCAGCACTGATGTAAATATTGTCAGTGCTGACTAATCAGTGCTGATGTAAATATCGTCAGTGGTGACTAATCAGTGCTGATGAAAACATCGTCATAGCTGATTAATCAGCACTGATGTAAATATACTCAGAGCTGACTAACCAGGACTGATGAAAACAACGTCATAGCTGATTAATCAGCACTGATGTAAATATCGTCAGTGCTGATGAAAACATCGTCAGTGCTGATGAAAACATCGTCAGTAATGATGAAAACATCGTCAGTGCTGATTTAAACATCGTCAGTGCTGATGAAAACATCGTCAGTAATGATGAAAACATCGTCAGTGCTGACTAATCAGTGCTGATGAAAACATTGTCAGTGCTGATGAAAACATTGTCAGTGCTGATGAAAACATCGTCAGTGCTGATTTAAACATCGTCAGTGCTGATGGAAACAACGTCAGTGCTGACTTATCAGTGCTGATGTAAATATCGTCAGTGGTGACTAATCAGTGCTGATGAAAACATCGTCATAGCTGATTAATCAGCACTGATGTAAATATCGTCAGTGCTGACTAATCAGTGCTGATGTAAATATCGTCAGTGGTGACTAATCAGTGCTGATGAAAACATCGTCATAGCTGATTAATCAGCACTGATGTAAATATCGTCAGTGCTGACTAATCAGTGCTGATGAAAACATCGTCATAGCTGATTAATCACCACTGATGTAAATATACTCAGAGCTGACTAACCAGGACTGATGAAAACAACGTCATAGCTGATTAATCAGCACTGATGTAAATATCGTCAGTGCTGATGTAAACATCGTCAGTGCTGACTAATCAGTGCTGACTAATCAGTGCTGATGAAAACATCGTCAGTGCTGATGAAAACATCGTCAGTACTGATGAAAACATCGTCAGTGCTGATGAAAACATCGTCAGTGCTGATTTAAACATCGTCAGTGCTGACTAATCAGTGCTGATGAAAACATTGTCAGTGCTGATGAAAACATTGTCAGTGCTGATGAAAACATTGTCAGAGCTGATGAAAACATCGTCAGTGCTGATGAAAACGTACATTTCGTCATCCATTATGCAGCAGGAATATTTTTTGTATAAAATTTTACTTCAATTTCCGTGCTCTGTCTTTAGCCTCTAAATTTTTAGCAGCGTTTTTTTCAGGAACTTTTTGAGCCTTATATGTTTTTAAACCTGCATCAGCTTTAACTTTTCTTACTGAATAGTCCGAGCACTGAGATAACCGGGCTACTTTCCTACCAGAGGTGTTGGGAGCTCTTTTGAAAATGCTTTCTATTTTGTTGGCTTTAGAAACATCATGTGGACCATGTCTTCTACCAGAACCAGGTTTTATATCCACGGACAAGTTCTCCCGGTACTGTTTAATAACATTGGAAAAAGTTTGATCGTTTGGCCAACTTTTTGTAACACCAAGTTGAGTTTTGTTGAAAATATTTAATAATTTTAGTAGGCACTTTTTTCTGGTCACTGATTTTAGTCAGATTAACAACAAATGAACATAATTGACATTAAAGATAATAACTGAGATGCTTTGAAAAAAAAGTCAAATAATACATGGGTTAAAAGTTTTAATGAAAAACGTGTGTTAAGAATTTTACGATATCAGTCTTTGTAAGTTTGTCATTCCGTTTGTAATTTCTACATTTTCCAAGTATATACAGTGGTGGCCATGAGGTTAGCACACTAGCTACTTGCTATTTTTAAACGCAAATATTTCCTATATTTCTTAATTTTTTTATGATATCTTTTGCATGCGTGTTACTTGTCCTTCTAAGATCACGTCCCATCATGTCCAGCATTATTCCTTTAAATATATTTTGCGTTTTTCTATCCAGAATAGAATAACCTCAAAAAAACACTGGACAGTATTTTAGCACAAAATAAAAAAGTTTATTCATATTAAAAAAGTAACAAAACAAAAAAAACTTATTTCACTAAAAACTTAGTACTTAGTTGGATACCCTTTATTTTTGATCACAGCTGCTAGTCTCCTTGGCATACTTTCTACAAGGGCCATACAGCGATCCACTGAAATATCATTCCAAGCTTTTTCTACTTCTTTCCATAAATCGGCCAAATTTTTAGGCTTTTCTCTTATTACATGCTGCTCCACATCATTCCAAAGGTTCTCAATAGGATTGAGATCCGGAGATTGGGCTGGCCATTTTAACACGTCGATATTGTTCGATTCCAAGCAACACCTCACTAAACGTGAGGTGTGTTTTGGATCATTATCTTGCATAAATCGCCACCTAAGTGGCATGTTGTCCTCTGCATAAGGTATCATTGTATTTAGAAGTATATTCTGGTATACATACTGGTCCATACGAGTATCAATCTTTTTTATAGGACCAACACCATACCCAGAAAATGCTGCCCACACCATCACATTACCCCCTCCGTGTTTTATTGTTTTACTGGTGTACTTTGGATTATGTTGCATGTTCGGAGGACGCCATACATACCTCTTACCATCCGATCCGAATCTACAAAATTTAGATTCATCACTCCAAAGGACATTTTTCCAAAAAATTAACGGCTTTTCCAAATGCTCACGAGCAAAGGACAACCGAGCTTGTATGTTCTTTTTTGAAACATGTGGCTTATGCTGAGAAATGCATCCACGTAAATTTTTTTCATTAAGTCTTCTTCTTATCGTTCTGCTGGACACGTTGATACCATATTTTCCTGAAATTTCTCTCTGGATTACGGTGGAGCTCTTAAAAGGATCTTCGACAGAGGCTCTGTATATTAAAGAGTCCTCTTTACGTGAAGTTTTTCTGGGCCGAGGAGCCTGTGTAACATTTTTAGATGTTTTATATTTCTGAATATGTCTTAATGCATTATAAACCATCTTCCTGGAGCATTCCAAAGTATAAGCAATCTCACTTATACTTGTTCCTCTCGAGTTCATTTGTTGAATAATCTTTCGTTGTTCCTCTGTACACCACTTTTTTTTAGCCATATCTAAATAATGTTTATTAAGTCAGTTTGTCTTCCTCATTGATTAAATAATACCTAAACTTACCAATTAATATTTATACCCTCAAAAAACTTTTAAAAAATTTAATTATACTTATATGTGCTAAAATTGTGTCCAGCTTATTTTACATATTACTGCACTAAAATGCAAATTTGAAAGAGAATAGCGATAGAATGCAAAAAAAAAGTAACGGGACTTATTGATCACACCATAAACAACACTAATTACCAAAAACTTTAGTTTATAATTGCAATGAAATGAAATAATTTGCTTTAGAAAACAGCAAGTATGAAGTGTGCTAACCTCATGGCCACCACTGTATATACTGGATCTGGATATGTCTGCCTGCCTGTATGTTGAAATCAACTTTCCGTTGCCCCCAAACAACAAACATAATTGATACATCAATATATTGGAAATTCTACCGGCTCGGGAAAAATATTTTTTAACCCGAATTTTTTTTGTCATAAATTTTTATCTTTTTTTTTAAAAAATTTAATTTTTTTTTTTTTAAATTTAGAATAAAATTTTGTTTAAAAATGTTAAAAAACAATTTTGAAATATTTTTTTTTATGTTGCCAGAATGATGGGAAAAGGTCATAGCTAACAATGTCCAATACTTTGAACAAATTTATATTCTACATATGTTTTAAAATAAAAATGCTTGAAAACTTTTAAAGTTTGGCTTTGAATTCGCAACTTAATTTTTTAGATTTTTGGCGTTGGTTTAGTACCTATAACCTACATATGTAAAAACTAAAGGTAGGGTCACACATGGCAAATATTTGACGAAAAAGACGTAACCACTAAATAAAATATATTATAATTCTCTTATTTATTTCAAAAACTTCTTTTACTTAGGACAATTCAAAACAAATAATTAGGTTTATTTTATTTGATGCTGTTTAATCTTACAATTCACTTGTAAAAGTAAACAACATCAAACAAATTTGAGCTAAAAAAAGTGGTTACGCTTTTTTGTGACCATACCTTAAGAGTATTTTAAATGTTTATGATAATATATGAGTAAATAATGCCTTAAGCCATTATTTAACATTTCTTTTTAAAATGGTACAAAAAAAAAAAAAAAAAAAAAAGAGAAATGAAAAAACATTTGCTATATTAAGAAGATTAAACTTAAAGAAATGTTTTCCAGCATAAGTATTTACAAGTATCTATCCATCATGGCTTACAAAGTGTATTCCACACATATGCTCAAGGTTGTTATTTTTATTTTTTGGAAATTTCTTTCAACCATTTTTATTTTTTTTGTGTTTGCTCACTCTCTGCTGCGAATAAATAATTTCCGGAAAATAAGATAATCTAATATCAATAACGTAACGTGTATTACATTTGAAATTTTTATGTTTAAAGTCATGGAATTTACGTCGTTTGTAGTTGTTGTTTTCTAAAAATTTAAAATTTAACCACTTAAATCCAGTTAGATTTTTATGTTAAATATTCTTTTTTTTTAATTACTTATGTTTTTTTTTTCCTGTAAATTTGAGAAGATTTTCCATTTAGTTCTTTTTTTTCCATTTTAATAACTCAACTTGCAATAATACTTGTTGAAATAAATTATAAATTTGCATAAATAATCTGTACTTTTGTTATTTATTCTATTCATTCTCTTAAGGCTTCTTTTGTATTTCTATTATTTACTTGTGTATTTATTATTAAGCTTAAAGGGAAAATAAAGATAGATAGAAACAAATTAAAGGGAATAAAAATACAATAGTATAGAATAATAGCGGTTTATTATGAAAAGCGTTTAAGTTATTCGAAATTTGTGTTTATACAAGTCATAGATTAGGTAAGGTTGTCAGTAAGCCGTCTAGTAGAAGCAGGAAAGAAACAAATCACTTGAGTCTAACAGTAGGTTCCTTTGTGTTACCTGAAAATAGAGAAATAGAGGAGGATAAATGATAATAAAGAGGAAAGTATGCCGTTAATAATGAAAAACAACATCAGCCTAATGTCTACCACGATCGCGCTTACAGGACCATATCCTTTTCATGAAATTTTCTATAACCAAATCTCAAAGTGGCTGCCCTAGGTCCTCGATGGCCTCACGAATTCTATCTTTAAGATCTTAAATCGACGCTGGGCTGTTGGCGTAGACTTTATCTTTCACATGGCCCCAAAGGAAGAAGTCACAAGGTGTTAAATCACAAGATCTCAGTGGCCAATTGTGATCACCTCTTCGAGAGATAACACGTTCCGGAAACTTTTCCGTAAAAGATCATTGGTTTCGTTGCTTGTGTGGCACGTAGCGCTGTCTTGTTGAAAGTAAACGTTGTCCAGATGAATATCATCCAACTCCGACCATAAAATATGGTGTAATGACGTTTGTGGAATGCCCAATTCCAAAGAACGACGAGGAATGGATAAACCTGGGTTTTCTTCAACACTTTGGGCTACAGCAGCAATATTCTCAGTTATTCTTGAGCGATGTGCACTGGTTTTATTCTTCACATCACTTCAAATAAAAGCTTCAAAAGTGACAGCTACCGAAATACCGGGTGATTTAAAATAACACCTCTTGTTGGAAAACCCTTTATATAGAGGAGAAATAAGGAGATTAGTGTACTCCAGTCATTTGACGGATAGCCAATTGCTGTTCTTATATATTCTAACTTCATGTCTGAGAGTCCAGAAAGACTATTGAAGGAACGATGTCTCAGAAACCTGATGCATAGATCTCCTAATGCCGGGCAGTGAAAAAGAAGATGCAAAATAGTCTCATCCGCTTCTTCATTCTGACAGCTTCCTAAGAAGTCTTAATAGGGTAGGCTAAGCCTCCTTGCAGTGTCCAGTTATCACTGCCACTGCATTACTTAATGGTGAGTTTGATAGGCCTAGAAGATATGTGGTGCGCCCTCGTTTTAGTCGAGGCTATATCATTCTGGTAGTCATACAGGTGGGTTCACAACCCCATCTTGTTTTAACGAGCTCATAGTAAAAGTTACTAATTCGCAGCTTGCATTTAGATAACGGAATCCCGCAAAGGAAGTCTATGTCTCCGTCAGGCATCATGTCCTTTTTCCGTCAGTTCATCAGCAACACAGTTTCTTAAAACATCTCCGTGTGCTTGTATCCAAATTAGTACGACATTTGAATGTTTCGCCATCCTATTTAAGGATGCCCAACATTCCTGCACTATTTTCGATGCTTTGTACACACCTGTTAGAGATTTTATTGCGGCTTGACTATCGGTATATTTATGAATATCCCTGCCTGATATCTTGTTATAACTGACCCCGTTAGCCGCCCTTTTAATAGCCGATATTTCAGTTTGAATAATACTACATTCGTTTGGAATTCTAAAAGATAACCTAACTCCATATTCCTGAATGTAGACACCTGCGGCAACTCGATCTCCCTTTCTAGAACCGTTCATATAGACTGAGAGACTCGTTGTGTCAAGTGAAGGTTCATCCATTAATGGAATGTTGTAGGGAATTGAGAAACCAAGAATTCAGAAACCAAAGTTTCTCAATAGGAAGGATTGCAATAATCTATATTATCTGGAAGATTCTGTATTATACTGGCGTGACCCATATTTCCATGCATCAATCACATTAAGCCTGAAGGCTGTTTTGAAGTCCATTTTTTGTCCACTAGATCCATATGGCTCCAGTTTAATATTGTAATGATCGACATTGTCGCAGTCGTTCTTAGGGCTCCTGTTATCAGGATTGCCATTCTCCTTAAAACTTGTTCGTATGGCATTCAATTTGAGCCTTTATTTAGTGTTTTCACCAGACAGAGACTCCATAGCATAATATCGGCTTGGTGACCGCATCAAATAGCCAATTCACAGACCGGGGTCTAATACTCCCTATGGCCAGACATACATAGCCGTCAATGCTTTTGCGCTGTCTGAGAGTGTTAGTTCAACACCATTTAATTGAGGTATCTTGTACTTCCTTGTGAACAATACAAGTTCGGTTTTGCTTGGGTTCACACTCAGTCAGTACTCCACCGACATAGTATACTGAGTGCATTCTCCAAACGATGTGATATCTTGACCAAATGGATAGCAGAGACTGTCACTGTTATGTCATCCACATAGGCTACAGTCTGATAACCCATGACGACATCTGGATGGACGATCCAACTTGTAAGGGTCTCGCTGGGGCAACTGTCGTAATATACGAAGTGTCCAAAGTAGGGAGCTTTGCAGGGAGGTCTAATGCAGTTTTGGAGCTGCTTGGCATGACGGCCAAGGGTACCTTTGATTAAACTGTCACCTGAAGGTTGGATAGTTGGTTTTTTTATAATCAGCCAGCATAGATTTCCCCTGCTGACCTCTTGCCATTGTTATTGCTTGTTGTTTATATGTATTTGGTTCATATAATTCCCACGAGTAGGCGCTTAGAGGGATGGACCATCCAATCATTGACTTCGTACATGGACTAGGTAAGGAAGTCGTGTCCTGGTGTCGGAGGGGAGCTGTTTGCGTCTAGTCTTCTTTAAACACCAACTAGCCATTCAGGTTATCAGTACTGCTACCATCCACATTAACCTTACACGTGAGGGAAAAGGAAATAGTGGGATAGAAGGATAGAAGTGACGAAAGGAGTTTTGGTCAGCCGGTTGTAACATAGGAGAAATGAGAGGGAATATGCTAACACAAGGAGTCCATTTGTTATAAAATTTATCCCTAGTTCTAACAGTATCTTATCACCAATTTCATCCCACTGTGACCAACTGTCATAAAATGTAGCACAGAAGTATAATAATTGGCTAGCTATGTCAAGAGATTGAGACCATACCCATTTTCTGAGAAATCTGCTATAAATAGCAATTTTTTGCGAAATTTCCTATAAATAGCACCATGCCCATGTTATAACATTTAAAAAAACGCTTATTTTCTACACTACTGTATAAGTATTTGTTTGTTTTGTATTATTTATTTATTTTGCTGCTTTCATACAAACATATTTATATTTTCATTTTCTTTTATTTTTCCCCCCTCATTTTTCCTTTAGATGCGTTAAATACTTTTACACATTTTATGGGCTGTTAGACAAGGAGACGTGCTTAACGGCTCTACTTTCTTTTAGTCTTTCAGCCATTTTTTTTTTTCCTTTCAGCAGTTCCTCAACTAATAGACAGTTTTTATCTTTTTTTCCCTCCACTCTTTCGTTATTTCTTTCTTTTGTAATTGTTGTATTAGAATTCCATTCTGTCTTTAATTTTCCTCTGCTTGTAAAATATAAATGTTTGCTCTATTGTATGCCAGGAAGATTTTCAATTTCTTTAGCAGGTTAAGGAAAACAAAAATGAAAAATTACTTGTAGTTTTGTTTTTTTTGTTTGCATTTTACTCATCTCTTTTTAATATGATCCTTTAAGGAATCTTTTTTTATTTGTTCTTGTTATTTGTTTGTTTGAGAAATTCTATATGTTGGGCTAACTGTCGTTTTGTGTGTCTGTCTGTCCATACATAATTCCAGCTAGAATAAAAAATAGAAAAATAACATACGTTAAATAAACTTTTTAGCTGTTTCTCTCTCTCTCTTATTTGTTTGAGTATTTCCCTGCCATTGTCTTGTGTGTCTTTTGCCCCTTTTTAAGTTGTAGTTCTTAGAGCAAGAAATAATGAAAGCAAAAAACTAATATCCTGTTAAACTCGACAAAGAAACTACAACTTTTATGTCAAATACAAACATTTTGTGATTTTTCAAATTCTTTGTCTTCCTTTTGTTTCTTAACAACGTAAGGACAAAAAAAAAAAAAAAGAAAACTTAGAATGCCTAAGGAAATATAAAATTTTACCATTTAAATGTTTAGTATTCTTGATCCATAAACAATGTTTTCTTATGTAATTTAAAAACATAGGAAGGCAGTATATAGTTTCTTAAATAGTCGAAATATTTATAGTTTTTTATTTATAAATTTATATCATTAATAAAGAATTCTTACCACTACTGCTGTAGAATTTTTCCAATGCCTAAGGACTGCCTTACCGTGCTTTATTTCTTAAAATTTTATTTTAATTCGAAAATGGTGCAAATCGTTTGATATTCTTTAAATTCCTAAAATATTTGTAATAAGCTCTATATACTTTCACATAGTAATATTTTAGTGTTTTCTCCTATTCAAATCATCTTGAATAAAAGTTTCAAGGGTTTTTGGGTTTTCATTCGTGGTAGTCATTCTCGTGGAATTGCCCATATACTTATGTATGTTAAGATTTTTTCGATCTCAGTCCTTAGTTACTTAACTGACTACTTGCCGACAGTAGCCGATAACACTTAGATCACTTATGGACACTAAACTCTATGTAGGATTACCTGGAATGTGTAAAGTAACAACTGGAATTGTATTTATGTTACAAATAACACATAACTTTTAAATGATTCCAATGGAAGCCACTCAAGTAACTATCTAAAATGGAAGCATTACCTCCCATTGATTTTTCTTAATTTTAGGATAAACACTTTAGATTAATCTTATTAATTTCGGCAGTATATTTTAAATGTCAGCATGTTTTACACAGACAAACATACAAAAATTGAAAAATGTTTACACCATCAATTTTAATATTTATTACTATTTAATAATTTAAAACAAATTTAATTACTACATAGGGACTTCAAAATTTATTTTCAACATTTCTTTAAGTTCATTGACCTGCAAATTAAAAATCAACAAAAATTTCTACAAGTTTCACAAAAAAAAAATTTTAAACATAAAAACTCATACAGTACCACTTCAATGACCAAATACTGTTATATACGTTTGCTATTTATTTCCTCAACTTCCTGCCAACTGTCTGTAAAGTTTGAAATGCCCACTCTCGTTTGTTGTGACATGAAATTATAATCATTTCTGACTTCACTTAAACATTTTTCAAACACAAAAAGCACCAATACAACAGAAAAAAAAAACGAAAATGTCTTCAAAAAATTAATGGAAAAAGTTACAATTGCTGGCAGTAATTGAGTAAACACAAGTAAACTGAACATATAGGAAGATGAAAAACCATTGCTTTCAATCTTCCCTGTCCTTTTTTAACTTCCATACTACAAATGTTTGTCTTTGACTAAATAAATTTTGTAGTTAAAACAAACAAACAAATAGTAGTTGAAGAAAACATTTTCATTTATTTTTCCGCAAAGTTTTTTTTCTATTTAAGCTGTTTACTTTGTATTTAATTTGTAAGTACTACTATTTTCATTAATTTCATTTGTTTAGCTAAACAAATAAACAATCAATTATTTTAATGGCTAGTCGAGTATATTTTGGTGAAAAGTAAGGTACTTAATAAAACGATGTGGTACTTAAGTACTTTACTTGCTTAAAAGTAAGTACTTAATTTACTTAAACCAGTAAATTAAGGATATCGTTCTATAAATTGCTAATTTTTGAAGAAATTTCCTATAAAATAGTAAACTCTTAAGAAATTTCCTATAAAATAGCAAAAAGGGATTCCGAGCCAAAAGAACTGCTCATCTTTTGAGACCAAGAACGAATCAAGCCAATATCGGATACTCTGTTCCAAAGTGAAGCGTATCCCAGAGAGAGCGTTCTGCATCGATCGAAACAAATAGTCTCGGACGGGGCAATGTCTTGACTTTAAAGCGGGTGAGGAAAAACTTACCAACCACCTAACACTAAATAGTTTTTAACAGTTATTCAAAAATGTGAGCGAGCGTTTTCATGATGGAATATTATGGTTTCATGTCTGTCCGCTTTTTCTGGGCGTTTTTCGGTCAATGCTCGCTTCAAACGAAACAATTCCATTCGGTACAGGTTCAGGTCAGATTTCAGCAGCTCATAATAGATACGACCCTTTTGCTCCCAAAAAATACAGAGAATTAGCTTAGCTCCATGGATTTTTGGCTTTGGTGTCGATTCAGCTGGTTGGCTGGGCTTCAAATAAGATCTCTTATGCTTCGGGTTATAGTAATGGATCCAGTTTTCATCGCAAGTATTGATTCGATGCAAAAATTATTTTTTTTTTTAGCGTTCAAACATCATTTCGGACATACAAAGGTCTCTCAGCTTCAATTTGTATGTTACCTAATTCCCCTGCATTTGGATGAATCGTGCTGCTCGCAAACGTTTTGAAATTACTGCTTGATTAGCTCTGCTTGCAAGCTCTTGTTTAGTTGTACAACATTCTTCCAATTCTTGATCTTCAAACATTTTTGGCTGGCCTGAGATATGTTCATTCCAGCGACCATTATATCTATCTTCCATCACTTTTAAATATTGATGGAAATGTTCTCCTTGTTCTTCGCTATACGATCCAAGATTTTCAGGAAACATCCAATTATTTATTTTAAAGCTAATTAAAAGGTCTACAACTAATTCCTCGTAATTTCTAATCTTCTGATTTCCTAAGAAGTTTTTCACAACGCCATCAAAAGATTTCCGCTGCTTCTAAATCATTCATTGAATGTATGAAATCGTTATGTTTTATTAAAATTCCCATTTGTGGGACATATACCAGCTTTTAGTTTTTCTGTAATAGAATAAAGTGAAGGCATCGTTAACACTTCAAAATCGCTATCATGTTCATCCGAAAAAACTTTCACCATCTCTGTGTCCGACAAATCGAATAGCTGTTGATTCATAGAAGATAGTAAGTCGTCAGAGTATAGTAGAGGACTTTTAGCAGAAGGTAAATCAGAATATGTAATTTTACTTTTATTCGTACCATGTAATTTAACAACACAAACATAGCACTCGCCAATGTGGTTTTTCGGTTCTGTCCAAACATCATCCATCTTAACTATTTCAGTCACAGCTTTTTGTGTACAAGTTTATACACAAAACAATTGCATTTTTACTTTATTTAGGGTTCATATATACAGCTAAAGGTGTTTTGTGGGATAAGGTGGTTAGTTTATTAACCACCATGGCGGTTGGCATTAAAAATAATAATGATAAATATTTTTAGTTTGAAAGCCAATAATTTTGACTCAATTTTCTGTGTAGGTGAGACATTCTCCAATCCTTTTATATCATTTCGTTGCCTCCAACTTCTGTGTAATCAACCGGCTCTTCCAATCGACAATTTTTTTTTTTGACTATTTTGGTTCCACCACAGAAGTTTGGGTAGATAAGTCACTAACAGGAGTATTAGCCAAATTTTATCATATTTTAACTGGAGCCCCGAATGTATACCACCAAGCACCATCATCAGATCGACTTGCTCCTAATAATTCTCTTCTTTGTCGGGTTCAAGACTGCAGACACATTCCCATCCGAAGGTATACCTTCAAACAAAATATCATTAATTGAAATTAACATAATATTAGGTAGAGAAAGACATATAAAACCTATTTCAGTCTCAGTGGTTAGTAATCTAACCACTCTATTACTTACGTTATTTATCAAAGGGTATTGTATGAAATATTACTTTGTTAGCACAAGCCAACCAAACAAACACCAAATGACAAAGTAACCCTGAATTTGATGTATCATAAACACTCTGACCTTTTTTTATTAATATATTAATCTAACCAGAGCAACCTGATGGCAAAGTTTTGCCAAAAAACTTAAACAATCACTTAAAAAAATTTAATTGTTTAGCAAAATGCCAATAGATGTCACTAAACATTGTTTTAAGTCTCTAGAAAATGTGGTTAGAAAAGTGACCACTAA
Organism: Calliphora vomitoria; assembly: GCA_942486065.2. Classification (NCBI taxonomy): domain Eukaryota; kingdom Metazoa; phylum Arthropoda; class Insecta; order Diptera; family Calliphoridae; genus Calliphora; species Calliphora vomitoria. Next base: position 34,528,552 of record OW818031.2, on the reverse strand, counting down.
CTGGAAAGAGTTAAAGTAATTAAAATACGTGTTTCCCACTAAGGCTCGTTTTCTCAATGTATCGACAAAGTGCCTGTTACTAAATGTCGGCATAAATTTATTAGGCCGATAAACTGTCCGTTAACAATTTTGATTTTCTCAATATACCGACAAAAAACACTATTTTCAGTTGGCAATACCTCTCAAAATAGATGTGAAAGTGGCTATCGACAGCCGGAATCTTATGAAAAATGCATTATCCTCCATGTCTGCCAGGTTATTAGGCCTGAAGGTTGATCCAAGCTACATGTAGGAAAAATCTTTTTAAAACATTATTGGCGCTACAAATGCACATCTAATACAAAACAACTAACGGTATCTCGGCACCAAATTGTTTTTTTTTTTTGCCATATTCTCCGAAATGTTTTATACAGGGATTTCCAACAATAGGTATTATTTTAGTATTCAAAGAAAAATGGAATTTTTTGAGATAAATGATCGGATGTTTATTTCATAATAAAGATTAAGGTATGCCGTTAATAATGAAAAACAACATCAGCCAAATGGCCCCCACGACCACGCTTACAGGACTATATCCTTTTCATGAAATTTTCCATAACCAAATCGCAAATTGGCTGCCATACATATGTAGTTGATAGCCTCACGAATTCTATCTTTGAGGTCTTAAATCGACACTGGGCTGTTGAAGTAGACCTTATCTTTCACGTGGCCTCAAAGGAAAAAGTCGCAGGGTGTTAAATCACAAGATCTCGGTGGCCAATTGTGATCACATCTTCGAGAGATAACACGGTCCGGAAACTTTTCCCGTAAAATAGCAATGGTTTCGTTGCTTGTGTGGCACGTAGCGCCGTCTTGTTGAAAGTAAACGTTGTCCAGATCAATATCATCCAACTCCGACCATAAGATACTGTGTAATGACGTTTGTGGAATGCCCAATTCCAAAGAACGACGAGGAATGGACAAACCTGGGTTTTCTTCAACACTTTGGTCTACAGCAGCAATATTCTCAGTTGTTCTTGAGCGATGTGCATGGGTTTTATTCTTCACATCACTAACTTGTCCCAACAGCTCAAATTTGTCTACCAATTTCTGTATTACGGTACGACATGGTGCTTCACGACGACCCAAAAATGCCATCATCATGACATTTTTGTGAACTGTGACTGCAAGATTTTCACCATTTTTGTAGTGAATTTTAATAATTTCAATGCATTGTTGAAGTTACATTTTTAGTAATGGCGTAGTTTCTACTTGTTAAATGTCAAAGAATAAAAGCTTTAAAGGTGACAGCTACCGAAATACCGGGTGATTCAAAATAACACCTCTTGTTGGAAAACCCTTCATAATACTTCGTATTTTCATAGATTAATTGCAATTAATTTAGTTTATATAGTGTTATTTAATGGCTCTGTAGTTTTGACGCATTCAAACTCATTTCATCTTAATCATATAGTGTGTGAATTCGTATAGTGTGTGAATTCATTATTTAAGCTTTGTGAATTTCACCCACAAAATGGGCGTTTTTGAACCAGCATTTTTATATTTACCTTCAATTTCGAGATCTTTTAAATAATTTTGAGCTACACAAAACTAAGGACCTAATTTTCGAAAAAATTTTCGAATCTCCAATTGATGTTCGAAAAATCTTTTTCCCTGTCACATTGTGTCTCAAATTGAAAAACATAAATTTTTACAATAAAAGTTTTACAAAAATAACAATTATGTAGCATTTTTTGCAGATTTACTAGCACTGACCTTATAATTTTGACTCACTTCAAAATGGACATTTTAATATTTTGGTTTATAAATGGAATTAATAGTAATCAATGGAAAGGATTCTTATCTGAACAAGTATTCTACCTAATAGTACTATTCAATACCATTTGTATTTTTGGATAAACAGAACGAAAAGTATGTGACCTTATAATTTTGACAGGCACTTTATAGTCTAACGAATAATTGATTTGTTTCATGTAAAACGCAAACTCGTGTATTTCACTTTCTATTTCACAATGTTAAAAATCTTATAAAATAATAACAATTTAAACCGTTCTAAGAATACAAAACCTTAAAACAGAATTGACTAAACTTATCGTTAACAACAGCAACAATAACAAAAACAACTATTTAACTTGTTATAGATTAAAGAATCCTTTAAAGTACAAGAAAATATAAAATAAATATTTTATTATATTACTGTGTGTTGTTAAGCCTCCACAGAAAAAGTAATTTTCCTCATCATGATGATGACATTGAAAGAAATTGAGTTTTTCAGAAAATCTCCTTTTTTTCATGAGAACGATGACAAGTGGTTTCTGTTCATCTTTCAAAATCGTACATCGTACTTTAGTGTTTTCATCATGTTTTTTATTTGTATCAAGCTTAATTGTTTATTCTTGGTAATAACTCATGATTGATTATTTGATTATTAACTTGTTTCACTAATTTCATTTTAATTATCATAAAACTTAAATTAAAAAAAGGAAAGGAAAGGAGAAGAAGTGGAAAATTATAATTAAGAGAAACCTTGAACAGGTTGATTATATTTTTCTAATTTATGATGAAGATGGATATGTAAGGTGACTGGAATTAAAAATATGCATGTATTTATTAGACTGCCTCTAATTTGTATTTATTAGATTTAAAAACTTTGCAATTCCTCTCACTCATTAGGTTTTTATTAAACTTTATGGGCACCTGTCCTAATTTACCATCTTCTCTACAAATACATGGTTATACATGATCACCGCAAACGTTTTAACATGTTAACATGTTTTTTAACATTATTATTGTCACTGTAATTATTCATATGATTGCGACAACTATAATATGTAAAGCTAAGATTCACATGATTACAGCAATCATATATATGTTTGTAGTTATTAAGTATCTGTTTGTGGCAATCATTTTTATGATGAGGGACTATACTATATCATGATAACCATAATGATGTAATGTTTCATCCTATTAAAAAGCATGTATCTAATCTACACTTCTTCATATTTATTTCCTTAAAAATCTATACTAAATTTTAAGCACCAATTTAAAATACTAACAAATATCTATTATTTAATTAAGAACTACAAAATACTATTTCTTTTATTACATTATTTTTTATACTTGACACATGTCATTTTGTTTGTTAAAATGTTTCAAACAAAAATTCTCAATATTGACAATTTGTATTTAGTTACAATGGCAACAAAAGCCACTGAAGTTTATTAAAGAGTTTGTAAGAAAACAAACAAAAAAATTAACTCACATTTTAAAGATACGAAAGTTACCGTAAAAGAAATAAGATTTCCATTTTCATCTAATTTTTAACACAAAACCGTAACCAATAGATACACATACATTTGGGGGAAGAGAGATATATTCCTTAGGGACAAATATTATCATTGCGAAAAGTGAAGATAAAATAACCAAACAAGTTTTAATGAGCAAGAGCATGATGAAAATGGCAAAGATGAATTTGATGTACTTTGTATTACTTTTTAGAAGAAGGGAAAAAAGCAAGAAATAATAAAATACATTGTCATATGGAAAAATCCCATTAGCTTTTTTTGTGGTTTTTTGGATCTTAAATTTGCTATTTTATAAGAAAATTTCTCAAAAATTTTTATTTTATAAGAAAATTTCTCAGAAATTTGCTATTTTGTAGGAAATTTCTCAGAAAATTGCTATTTTCTGTATGACTTAAAAATGCGGGATTTACAATAGATGGCGTATCTGTTGAAAGCGGTTTTTGTTTTTAATAACGTATATGTCATTTTGAAGGGAACATATCTGTCATTTATTCTCACTAAACATTGCACAGTGGGGCAGAATTAAAATTTTTTGGAAATAAATCTGTCATTTCTAAACGGCTATTTCAAAGATTTGAATATTTTTGGAAAGCGCTTGTCTAGGTCTTGAAAAAACATTTTTGTGTGTGCTATTTATCTCTTATAATTTCCGAGTTATAGGCATTTCAAAATTTAAATTTTAAAATTTTGCCATACCTTGGTCCGCTTTTTTTAAAATGTGGGGCTTATTTTTGAACCGAATAGACTCAAATTTATTTTGTTAATTAGACAACTAAATTACCAATAACATTCAAAAAATTTCAGGACAATATCTATTATGGATTCAATTTAAATATTCAAAAAATAGTAAATTTTTGCAGTATTTTGGACGAAAAGGTGACTTAACTCTTTTTTTATTAAAAAAAACTTTATTTAAGAACATATAACAATTTTATGTGTTTCCGTAAGGTATCTTTACAGAGAACATTTTGTTAAAAAATACATGTGTTGTTTTTGGAATATGTCGGGCCTACGCCCTTCGGAATTTGACATATTTTCTATCAAAATTTCAAATTTGGATCACATGTTCTAAAATCCCAAAACTGGGATCAGAAAACAGAAAGCAGCTTTGGAAACCTAGATGTGATCCCTATTTATTCCCTAAGTATTTTCCCAGCCCTAAAGGAAAATTTTTAGGAATTGCGGGATGCCCTTTGACTTTTTGACAATTCAATGATTCTGACTAATTCACATTTTATACTAAAATATGAAAATGTGAAATATTTTTGAAGAACGGAGTTTTAAAGTGGGATATTTTTGAATCTAATTGAGATATTGACTTAAACAAAAAAGATAAGCTCGGAAAACATGTGAATCAAATTGTTCCCTATATTTGCAATCCTATTAAAATTTTGATACAATTTTTAGTTTTAGAAACTCAGTTAATATGTAAAATTCAATAAAATTTTTATTTATTGACAAAACTCAATGAAATTTTCAACGTTTTTTAAACTTGTCATTCTAAATAACAAAGTGTAAAAAAACTTGTTAAAAGTCAAAAGGCATCCCGCAAATCTTAAAAATTGGAGCGAAAATCCCAAAAATGTTATTTTTTACAATTTTGCCCATAAGGTCCATATTTCCTTTAGGGCATCAAGGTTTCCAAGGCTGCTTTCCGTTTTCTGATCCCAGCTTTGGGATTTTAGAACATGTGGTCCAAATTTGAAATTTTGATAAAAAATAGGTCAAATTCCGAAGGCCGTAGAGCCGACATATTAAAAAAACATGACATGTCTTTTATACCAAAATGTTCTCCGTAAAGATACCTTACGGAAACTCATAAAATTGTTATATGTTTTTAGATAAAGTTTTTTTTAAAAAAAAAAAGAGTTATGTCACCTTTTCGTCCAAAAAACTGCAAAAATTGAAAATTTTTTTAATTTTTAAATTGAAAATCGTTTATTTTTGCATCCATAATAGATATTGCCCTGAAATCTTATGTATGTTATTGGTAATTTAGCTGTCTAACTAACAAAAGAAAGAAGAAAAGAAATTCGGTCCAAAATTAAGCCCTATTTTTTGAAAAAAAGCGGAATGCCTATAACTCGGAAATGATAAGAGATAAATAGCACACATATGCATGCTTTTTCAAGACCTAGTCGAGGGCTTTTCAAAAATATACAAATCTTTGAAATCGCATTGGAAACAAAATAATGGCACTTGGTTACATGTCGAAGGTACCCTAATTTGATCCCCCATAGCGCCGCCCCTAAAGCGTTTGTAGGGTCCATTTTAATAACTTAAGCTCGAATACTCCTTTGCTACGCCCATGCCCGATCGGACCAGCCGTTTAGAAATGCCAGATTTATTTCCAAAAAATGTTGATTCTGCCCCACTGTGCATTGTGGCTTACACTATTATGTTTAGTGTAAACAACAACGTTTTTTTTTATTTCGAAAATATCAAATTTTGTGCAAACAGAGCGTTAAATGCGGGAAGCTTTGCTTTACTTTTTTAATCTATATATAAATATATAAATGTCTTTGTAAGTTTGTTTGTTTGTTTGTTTGAGCATCACGCCTAAACGGCTGAATCGATTTTATTGAAATGTGGAACGTAGATAGATCCTTACTTGGAAGCGTCAATAGGCTATAACTTTTTTCAATACTTGGACCAGAAAGGGGTAAACAGGGGGTAAACAGGGGGAAAACGGGTAAAATTGGTAAAATACTATTAAAATAGTATTTTAAAAAATAGCAATATTATAATTAATCTTTAACAGAGTGATGGTACAAGTAGAGTGCCGCAATAATATATATGGTTAAAACAATCATATATATGATTGTCACAATAACTTGCATGATTGAGTATGTAATAATACACTTAATTATTATTCGATGCTGCACTGAATGATTACTGATCAGTGCTGATGTAAATATTGTCAGTGGTGACTAATCAGTGCTGATGAAAACATCGTCATAGGTGATTAATCAGCACTGATGTAAATATCGTCAGTGCTGACTAATCAGTGCTGATGAAAACATCGTCAGAGCTGATTAATCAGCACTGATGTAAATATCGTCAGTGCTGACTAATCAGTGCTGATGAAAACATCGTCATAGCTGATTAATCACCACTGATGTAAATATCCTCAGAGCTGACTAACCAGGACTGATGAAAACAACGTCATAGCTGATTAATCAGCACTGATGTAAATATCGTCAGTCCTGATGAAAACATCGTCAGTGCTGACTAATCAGTGCTGATGAAAACATCGTCATAGCTGATTAATCAGTGCTGATGTAAATATCGTCAGTGCTGACTAATCAGTGCTGATGAAAACATCGTCAGTACTGATGAAAACATCGTCAGTGCTGATGAAAACATCGTCAGTGCTGATTTAAACATCGTCAGTGCTGATGAAAACAACGTCAGTGCTGACTAATCAGTGCTGATGAAAACATCGTCAAAGCTAAATAATCAGTGCTGATGTAAATATCGTCAGTGCTGATGAAAACATCGTCAGTGCTGATGTAAATATCGTCAGTGCTGATGAAAACATCGTCAGTGCTGATTTAAACATCGTCAGTGCTGATGAAAACATCGTCAGGGCTGTTGAAAACATCGTCAGTGCTGATGAAAACATCGTCAGTGCTGATTTAAACATTGTCAGTGCTGATGAAAACAACGTCAGTGCTGACTAATCAGTGCTGATGAAAACATTGTCAGTGCTAATGAAAACATCGTCAGTGCTGATGAAAACATCGTCATAGCTGATTTATCAGTGCTGATGTAAATATCGTCAGTGCTGACTAATCAGTGCTGATGAAGACATTGTCAGTGCTGATGAAAACATCGTCAGTGCTGACTAATCAGTGCTGATGAAAACATTGTCAGTGCTGATGAAAACATCGTCAGTGCTGATGAAAACATCGTCATAGCTGATTTATCAGTGCTGATGTAAATATCGTCAGTGCTGACTAATCAGTGCTGATGAAAACATCGTCATAGCTGATTAATCAGTGCTGATGTAAATATCGTCAGTGCTGATGAAAACATTGTCAGTGCTGATTTAAACATCGTCAGTGCTGATGAAAACAACGTCAGTGCTGACTAATCAGTGCTGATGAAAACATCGTCATAGCTGATTAATCAGTGCTGATGTAAATATCGTCAGTGCTGATGAAAACATCGTCAGTACTGATGAAAACATCGTAAGTGCTGATGAAAACATCGTCAGTGCTGATTTAAACATCTTCAGTGCTGATGAAAACAACGTCAGTGCTGACTAATCAGTGCTGATGAAAACATCGTCATAGCTGATTAATCAGTGCTGATGAAAATATCGTCAGTGCTGACTAATCAGTGCTGATGAAAACATCGTCAGTGCTGATGAAAACATCGTCATAGCTGATTAATCAGCACTGATGTAAATATCGTCAGCGCTGATGAAAACATCGTCAGTACTGATGAAAACATCGTCAGTGCTGATGAAAACATCGTCAGTGCTGATTAATCAGTGCTGATGTAAATATCGTCAGTGCTGATGAAAACATCGTCAGTACTGATGAAAACATCGTCAGTGCTGATGAAACCAACGTCAGTACTGACTAATCAGTGCTGATGAAAACATTGTCAGTGCTGATGAAAACATCGTCAGTCCTGATGAAAATATCGTCAGTGCTGATGAAAACATCGTCATAGCTGATTAATCAGTGCTGATGTAAATATCGTCAGTGCTGACTAATCAGTGCTGATGAAAACATCGTCATAGCTAGGGATGCCAAACGGGACTGGGTTTTACAAATCCCGGGATTCGGGATTTTAGAAATGTAAATCCCGGGATCCCGGGATTTTTCGTGATTTCGAGATTTTTCGGGACTTCGGGATTTTAGTTAAACGTAAAAAAATACAAAATTCAACAATAAAAACTATTTTTTTTCGTTAATATATATATATTAAAATATATCAAAGAAAAAACTAATGCATTGAATTAAAATAAATTTGGCACAAACGATATTTCATATTTATACCCGTATTCTGAACTTTATAACAGTGTGTGTATTGAGTACATATGGTAGTTCATAGTAAAAGGATTTTTAGGATTACTATGAGACTAATAGTGTAAAAATTGGTAAGGCAATTTAAAAGTTATTTGCAATTAAAACCTTTAGTTCTTAATATACTAAACGGCCGAAACGATTTTATTGAAATTTCCAACATAGACTACGACAGGGGTAGCGAAGCGCACCGGGTCAAGCTAGTTTGAAATAAAGAGCCGCTTAAACACACTGATTGCTCACCAAAGCTTATGATAAATGTGTTCCATCGGTTTCAATACGCGGGAAATGGTTTGTGCGGTGCAATAGTGGTGACTTTTACACTGGTCAACCAAAAAAGTTTAAAGATCAACAATTGGAGGCATTTATCCACGAAGATTTGTTGTCAACTCAACAAGAGCTTGCAAAACTTTTGCCAGCAGCAGGATTTATCAAAAAGCTGGGAAATTTAGAACCGTACGCAGAGAGACCACGAAAGAGGATTTTGCATGTCCGAAATTATGCTTGAACGCTATAAATGAAAATCATTTTTGCACCGAATCATTACTTGTGATTCGTTTGAAAAGAGCATTGACCAAAAAGCGTCTAGAATATGGGGCCAGACAGGAAACCGTAATAAAAGTTAAATAAAACTTAAACCGTTTAATATAAAACTTCTCAAAAGTACTTAAATTTATTCAAATATTGTACGAATTCATCAATCATTAAAATATTAGCATATTACTCGGTATTTATAAACCTATCCACTTTTTCCGGAAATCCTCTTATTAAAGATTTTAGGTTGCTTCCGTAACCTTTTTGGACGTGGTTGTCCAATTACGCTTGATATCTGATACCTTTCCTGTGTTCTTCAATTCATTTTCTACAAGAGACCAATACCTTTCGTGATACAAAATTTACATTACTGTTCGCATATCACTTAAGGGCTCTTTTTCCATAGTGGTATGACACCACATCGGCCCAGAAATATGAAGGCACTGTGTGGTGTAAAAATCGTTTTTGTAGACACACCATAAAAAGGAGTGAGATCGTAAAAATCTTAACACACGTTTTTCATTAAAACTTTTAACCCAAGTATTATTTGATTTTTTTTTGATCAAGTTAACTTTGTAAAACATGTCAGTTATTATGTTTAATGCCAATTATATTAATTTGTTGTTAATCTGATTAAAATGAGTGACCAGAAAAAAGTGCGTACGTAAATTATTAAATATTTTCAACAAAACCCAACTTGGTCCTACAAAAAGTTGGCCAAACAATCAAAGGTCTGCCGTTAAAGTGTTTCCAATGTTATTCAATAGTACCGGGAGAACTTGTCCGTTGATAGAAAACCTGGTTCAGGTAGATGGAATGGTCCACATGATGTTTCTAAAGCCAACAAATTTAAAACATTTTCAAAAGAGCTCACAACACATCTGATAGGAAAGCAGCCCGGTTAGCTCAGTGCTCGAACTATTTGGTACGAAAAGATAAAGCTAATGCAGGTTTAAAAACATACAGTCTCAAAAAGTTCCTGGCAGGAACGCTGCTAAAAATTTATAGGCCAAAAACAGAGCATGGAAATTGAAGTTAAGAATTTTTCTATCTCACTCCTTATATGTATATTTCTGTTTGTTTTTTTTTATCCGATATTGTTCTTGAACATTACCTCGTCCATCAGCTACATCAAAATCTTCTTTCGCTTCTAAGTTCTTTACAGCATTGTGATCTGGATATTTATACGACTTCAATTCAGCATTAGCTTTCGACAAAAAAATCAGAGCATTTAACTTTACGAGTTGCTTTTCGTCTTCTTTTGTCTCTTCAATATCTGTAAGACCTTGTTTTTTTCCTGATCCAGGTTTTCTTTGAAGTCTTGAACAGTGTGACGATAAACCTTCAGATCTTTTGCTATTTTTTGGATGTCCATATTGAATTTGACCGAAATAAAAGTTGAAAATAAACGGTTTAGAATGATTTAAAAAATTAATTAGTTTTTGGACCAATAGAATAGTGTGTATAAGTTTATTTTGACTCACTCTTTATTGCATCATGACAACGCTCGGCCACATGTTTAAAAGTATTTGGAATGAAATGGTTGGGAAGTTTTGCCTCACAAGCTTTATAGTCCAGACCGTGCCCCGTCCGACTAATATTTGTTTGCATCTATGCAGAAGCTCTCTATGGGATACGCTTCACTTTGGAACAGAGTACACGATATTGGCTTGATTCGCAGTTGTTTTGGCTCGGAATCCATATGTTGCCTGAAATATTGAAAAAGGTCACAGCTAACAATGGCCAATACTTTGATTAAGTTTATATTGTGCAAATGTTTTAAAATAAAAGCTAAACATTTTAAAAAATTCCACATTTTTATGTCATACACCCATATATTTCCCATTTTTTATAGAAAATTTCACAAAAATTCGCTACTTAGTAGGAAATTTCTCAGAAATTTGCTATGTATTAGAGACCGACCGCAACGGCTTTTTCTGGGCCGAAACGGGAACAAAAAATCATTATTCCGCCTAATACGAAACAAACTGAAACGTTTCAAATGTATTTGTGTTTTATTAATTATGTTCAAAACAAGTTTCTACCTAAAAATTCAATAATCTATGTTTTTTCTTGAAACAAGTTTCCGTATTCAACAAAATTTTGACCGAATACCGAAAATTGGTATTACATCGATTTTTTGGCTTAAGCAGAAACCGATAACGAATATACGGTCGGAATCTACTATTTATAGGAAATTTCTCAGAAATGTGCAATTTATGAAAAGAAGATATTTTAATCGATGCATGTAGCGTCAATTTGAGCCCATAATTTTAAAACGCAATACAATTTCATAAGCGCTTTTAAATTATAAACAACCAAACCTTTCAACATTTTTATCTAAATAGCATCTCACAAAAATCTGACATATTTTCTCTTTTATTTTTTATTTTTTTTTTGCGAATTTCCAGAGAAGTGAACTGAAATGGTAACAAAAAATTATACAGCATGACATTATGTTTTCTTTTGCCATGATGATACATCATGCTGTTGTTGTTTTGTTAACGTTTTGGTACGAGCATGTTTGGATTTTGTTTTGCTTAACTATTTTATCTTAAAAATGTTTGCGAAATGTTCACACTTACATACAAAAAGACCTACATATCAAAACAAACACGTTTATAATATAAACACACAGACATACTGTTAAAGTGGAAATGGTTGTATTTCTCTTGTTTTTTTTTTTTGCCAAGAACCATAAAAGTTACAGCTTTTGGCATGTGTAAGTCAGTGTTACTCTCACACACTTACATATGTATGCATAAATGCGCACCTAAACACAGACGGATACACATAAATATATATATATATATATATATATTTTTTTTTTGTAGTGACTTCCTGTAATAATATTCTCACTTACTCATGCTCTCTGTCTCTCTAGAGACAACAACATGAAAAAAAAAGCATGAAAAATAACAAATATTGAATACAAAACAAAATGAAGAAAGCAAAACAATACAACAACGTGTTTTTTACATGTTATTATTATTGTTGCTTTAGAAATGAGTATGGGTGTGTTTGTGTTTGTGTATGCCTAAGAGCGTATGTTTGTGTGAGAGCTGAAGGAAATGAAAATATTTAACGTGTTCTACAAGTGCACCCAAGTGACACTTTAAATGGCCTCGTAATGTTATGTGCTGGAATATAGATACAACTACACACACACTCTCTTCTACATTTGTTAAGAATCTAAAATGTTTATTTTTTTTTTTTTTGTTTTTGCCATTTTGTTCTCTCTCTTTTACCAGCCAGAAATCATTAAAACAGCCCAGTGTAAATGCCAAAGTCTTTTAAACGTGCTAAATAAATAAATGAACAAGAGATTGCTTGAATGAATGAAGGAATTACTAAATGAGACAATAATTAAAAACTACTTGTAACACTTAAATACCAGCATTGTTTAGAGTTTTCTTTTTATTATAAGTCTTTTATTGCTTTACTTTTTCACCAACAAAACGTGCTAAAAATAAGTTCAGACTTGAGTTTCAAGAAGGAAATGAAGTACGCATTGATATCTAAGAATTTTTTGTTTAAAAACTTCTAAAGTAAAATGGTAAAACAAAAAATGCTTACTATATATTAACATCATAACGTTTACTTATTTCTTATTTCATAGAAAATATTGGGAAGTATTAAATATAATGTTGGGTATATGACTTAAAAATACGAGATTTTTTTAAATGTTGATCTTTTATTTTAAACAATATAAATTTATTCAAAGTATTGCCCATTGTTAGCTATAACTTTTTCCAATCTTTCCAAGGTTTGGACTAAGGACTGAGATCGAAAAAACCTTAACACACGTTTTTCATTAAAGCTTTTAACCCAAGTATTATTTAAAAATTATGTCTGTTATGTTTAATGTCAATTATGTTAATCTGATAAAAATGAGTGATGAGAAAAAAGTGCGTACTAAAATTATTAAATATTTTCAACAAACCGAACTTGGTCCTACAAAAATTTGGCCAAACAATCAAAGGTCTGCCGTCAAACTGATTTCAATGTTATTAAACAGTACCGGGAGAACTTGTTCGTTGATAGACAATCTGATTCAGGTACAATGAATGATCCACATGATGTTTCTAAAGCCGAAAAAATAGAAAGCATTTCAAAAGAGCTCCCAACACCTCCGGTAGGAAAGCAGCCCGGTTAGGTCAGTACTCAGACTATTTGGTACGAAAAGTTAAAGCCAATGAAGGTTTAAAAGCATACAAGGCTCAAAAAGTTCCTGACAGCAACGCTGCTCAAATTTAGAGGCCAAAAACAGAACACGGAAATTGAAGTAAAATTTTATACAAAAAATATACCTGCTGCATAATGGATGACGAAACGTATGTTCTGGACAATTTTTCGCAGCTTCTGGGTCAACATTTGTATGTTGCTAATGCTTGAGGGAATGTTGTAGAAAAGTTTAGGACCCAATAGCAGACAATTTTCCCAAAAAGTTCTTGGTATAGCAAGCAATATGCAGTTGCTGCAAAAAAAGCCAAACATTTGTTACAAAGGGCTCTATAAATACTAAAATTTACAAGGAACGTTACTAAAGAGGATGCTTCCATTCATAAGACTTCTTAATGTGTAACTTATTTTTGACCTGATTTTGCATCCTGTGACTATGGTAAGAAAGGTCTTGAGTGGTACAAGAACAATAATGTGGAATTTGTATCAAGAAAGGCAAATCCTCCAAACTGCCTGGAGCTAAGGCCAGTGGAGAGATATCGGGCTCTTGTTAAATGAAAATTGATGAGCACAAAAAAGGTGTCCAAAAGTGTGGTAGATTTAAACGGAGATGGACAACCTGTTCGAGCAAAGTGACAGAAAGCTTTGTAAAAACCTTAATGGAAGGGTTTCTGAAAAGGGTTCAAAATTTCATCACTAGTGATTAGAACTACAAAAATATTTTTTTCTTTTGTAAATTGTAATAATAATTTCAATCAAATAAAAACTGTAAGTTTAGTGTTTTCATTTTTATTAACATATATATATGTTAAGATTTTTTCGATCCCAGTCCTTATAAGGCGGGTGAGGTAAAACTTCTGGATCATTTTGCTCCCACTAAATACAGAGAATTTCCTTAGCGCCATTGATATGTGGCTTTGGTGTCGATTCGACTGGCTGGCCGTTATTCGCGTACGATCTCTTACGCTTCGGGTTATCGTAGTGAATCCATTTTTCATCGCATGTAATCATTCGGTGCAAAAATGATTGTCTTTTATAGCGTTCAAGCATCATTTCGGACATCAATTCGTATGGTACCCAATTTCCCTGCGTTTGGATGAATCCTGCTGCTCGCAAACGTTTTAAAATATCTGCTTGAGTAACTCCCAATGATTTTGCAAGCTCTTTTTGAGTTTTACAATAATCTTCCTGGTGTATGGCCTCCAATTCTCGGTCTTTAAACTTTTTTGGCTGGCCTGGGCGATCTTTGTCTTCTGTAGCATAATTACCACTTCTGAACCGCACAAAATATCTCTCGCACGTTGAAACCGATTGAACACATTCACCATAATCTTTGGTGAGCTTCAGCGGCACTTTTTTTCAAATTAGAGAAGTAAAGCAAAACTTCCCACATTTGACGCTTTGTTGGCACAAAATTTGACATTTTCGAACCAAAAAAAAAAACGTCAATAACTAAGTAAGAATAAATGACTTATATGCACCCTTCAAAATTACATATAAGTTATTAAAAACAAAAACCGCGTTCAAAATATACGCCATCTATTGTAAAACCCTCATTATACCCCTCACCTTCGTGAGAAGGGTATATATAAGTTTGTAATTTCCACAATATAATTTTCCGACCCTATAAAGTATATATACTCTGGATCCTTATAGATAGCGGAGTCGATTTAGCCATGTCTGTCTGTCCGTCTGTTGAAATCAATTTTCTGAAGACCCCAGATATCTTCGGGATCCAAATCTTCAATAATTCTGTCAGACATGCTTTCGAGAAGTTTCCTATTTAAAATCAGCAAAATCCGTTCATAAATAACGGATATATGAGCAAAAATCCGAGACAACCTCTATCTTTGACCTATTTTTTATCTATATCTCGATTACTAAGTCATAAATATAGACAATATAGATATCTAATGATAGATATTTCAAAGTCCATTGCAACGCTATAGTAAGTTGGACCTACAATGGGTCAAAATCGGGAAAAATATTTTTTAACCCGAATTTTTTTTTACAAAAAACATTTTTTTGACATGACTTTTTTTCACTATAAATTAAAAAAATAAATTTTTAAATTAAATTTTTTTTTTTTTTTTAAAAAAATTGAAAAAAATTAATTTAAAAAAAATATTTTTTTTTAAATTTTATTTTACAGTATAATTTGGTGAAGAGCATATAAGATTCGGCACAGCCGAATATAGCTCTCTTACTTGTTTTAAAGTCAGTTATAGATTCTAGTAAATGCTAAATAAGGGTTAATTATGCAAATTTTAACCATTTGTAACTATTGCGTGTTAGCGGGGATACCGATTTGAAATTGCAGGATTTCGATGAAATTTAAATCTCTATTAGTATTGTTTATATGTTTAAAATCATAAATTCCTTAAGAAACTATTTTTTCGTGAAACAAAGAATAATATTGGTTTTTCGTGGTTCAAGACTCACAAAAATCCTATTTATTTTATCAATCTGAAAATTGTATCAATCCAACCCATTGTGCATTAACCAAACCATATGAATTCCTAATTATGTCAGGCTCCTCAACGTATGTTATAGAATACATATTTTTGTTCCTACATTTCCTTTTCATTTCCTCTCAATTTCGTCAGGCTGCCAAGAACAGCTTTCCACATCTTTCCACATCTTTCAGCTTTACTTACTTTGTGTGTCATTCTTTATATTTGCCTGTCTGTATGTCTGTCGTTCGTTGTTGCCACTAAACTATTAATGGTTTCTACGTGTTTTTAGTTTTTTTTTTCTTCTTTTTTTTGTATGTACTCATTTTGTTTTCTATATTTATATTTCCACTACATTATAGAACAACCACATTTTGTATTACTTTTTTTCTTCCTGGGCCAATATTAAATAGTTAGGTTGGTTGGTTGGTTGGCTGGCTGGCTGGTTGCTGTTTGTCGCGCTGAAGTTGTGTCTTTTTAGTTAATTGGCTTTCAAAGTAAATGGTATTTTGTTGTTTTAGTCTATACGGGAATTCCACTACTACACATACTAGGGATATGTCTTAATACGTGTAAGTTATTTTATGGATAGCAGTATGTATGAATACTCAGCTGTTCCGTAGGTGTAATTAAAGCACTTTCAACTATTAACATTCAAGTCTTATCATGTAGTTAGCCCTAATCACAGGTCTGTATAATGAAATGTTTATTTTATGTCTTATTTCATATTGGAAATGAAAAATGTTTCAATTTATTTTATTGAATACACTAAAGGATAATTAAGCTAATTTGAAAGCTTTTCTTTGATAAAACATATTAAAGGTTCTTTTATGGAACAATGGATGATCCTGATCCAAAGTTATATGATATTCTTTCTGTTGTTTTGAATATTTAAAAGAATTCTTTGAAACATGAAAAACCTTTATTTTCTCTATTTTACTAAGAGTTTATACCCATTTTTAAGGTAGAAATTTTTTAACTTCAAAGAATTCTAGGGACTGTCTTTTCTGACTTAATTTTATGTATTTACTAGCTTGACCCGGTGCGCTTCGCTACCCCTGTCTTAGTCTATGTTGGAAATTTCAATAAAATCGTTTCGGCCGTTTAGTATATTAAAACTAAAGGTTTTAATTGCAAATAACTTTTAAACTGCCTTACCAATTTTTAAACAATTAGTCTCATAGTAATCCTAAAAATCCTTTTACTATGAACTACCATATGTACTCAATACAGTTTTGTTATGGATTTCTCACTGTTATAAAGTTCAGAATACGGGTATAAATATGAAATATCGTTTGTGCCAAATTTATTTTAATTCAATGCATTAGTTTTTTCTCAGCACTGACGATGTTTTCATCAGTACTGACGATGTTTTCATCAGCACTGACGATGTTTTCATCAGCACTGACAATGTTTTCATCAGCACTGATTAGTCAGCACTGACGTTGTTTTCATCAGCACTGACGATGTTTAAATCAGCACTGACGATGTTTTCATCAGCACTGACGATGTTTTCATCAGTACTGACGATGTTTTCATCAGCACTGATTAATCAGCTATGACGATGTTTTCATGAGCACTGATTAGTCAGCACTGACGATGTTTACATCAGTGCTGATTAATCAGCTATGACGATGTTTTCATCAGCACTGACGATATTTACATCAGTGCTGATTAATCAGCTATGACGATGTTTTCATCAGCGTTGACGATGTTTTCATCAGCACTGACGATATTTACATCAGTGCTGATTAATCAGCACTGACGATGTTTTCATCAGCACTGATTAATCAGCATTGACGATATTTACATCAGCACTGATTAGTCAGCACTGACGATGTTTTCATCAGCACTGACGATGTTTTCATCAGCACTGACGTTGTTTTCATCAGCACTGACGATGTTTAAATCAGCACTGACGATGTTTTCATCAGCACTGACGATGTTTTCATCAGTACTGACGATGTTTTCATCAGCACTGACGATATTTACATCAGCACTGATTAATCAGCTATGACGATGTTTTCATCAGCACTGACGATGTTTTCATCAGCACTGATAATGTTTTCATCAGCACTGATTAGTCAGCACTGACGTTGTTTTCATCAGAACTGACGATGTTTAAATCAGCACTGACGATGTTTTCATTAGCACTGACGATGTTTTCATCAGTACTGACGATGTTTTCATCAGCACTGACGATATTTACATCAGCACTGATTAGTCAGCACTGACGATGTTTTCATCAGCACTGACGATGTTTTCATCAGCACTGATTAATCAGCTATGACGATGTTTTCATCAGCACTGACGATGTTTAAATCAGCACTGACGATGTTTTCATCAGCACTGACGATGTTTTCATCAGCACTGACGATGTTTTCATCAGTACTGACGATGTTTTCATCAGCACTGATTAATCAGCTATGACGATGTTTTCATCAGCACTGATTAGTCAGCACTGACGATGTTTTCATCAGCACTGACGATGTTTTCATCAGCACTGACGATGTTTTCATCAGCACTAACGATATTTACATCAGTGCTGATTAGTCAGTACTGACGATGTTTTCATCAGCACTGATTAGTCAGCACTGACGATATTTACATCAGCACTGATTAATCAGCTATGACGATGTTTTCATCAGCACTGATTAGTCAGCACTGACGATATTTACATCAGTGCTGATTAATCAGCTATGATGTTGTTTTCATCAGTCCTGGATAGTCAGCTCTGAGGATATTTACATCAGTGGTGATTAATCAGGTATGACGATGTTTTCATCAGCACTGATTAGTCAGCACTGACGATATTTACATCAGTGCTGCTTAATCAGCTCTGACGATGTTTTCATCAGCACTGATTAGTCAGCACTGACGATATTTACATCAGTGCTGATTAATCAGCTATGACGATGTTTTCATCAGCACTGATTAGTCACCACTGACGATATTTACATCAGCACTGATCAGTAATCATTCAGTGCAGCATCGAATAATAATTAAGTGTATTATTACAGACTCAATCATGCAAGTTATTGTGACAATCATATATATGATTGTTTTAACCATATGTACTATTGCGGCACTCTACTTGTACCATCACTCTGTTAAAGATTAGTTATATTATTGCTATTTTTTAAAATACTATTTTAATAGTATTTTACCAATTTTACCAATTTTACCCGTTTTCCCCCTGTTTACCCCCTGTTTACCCATTTCTGGTCCAAGTATTGAAAAAAGTTATAGCCTATTGACGCTTCCAAGTAAGGATCTATCTACGTTCCAAATTTCAATAAAATCGATTCAGCCGTTTAAGCGTGATGCTCAAACAAACAAACAAACTTACAGAGACATTTATATATTTATATAGATTCAAGATTTTCTAGAATGGAGAAGCGATTTAATTTAAAGGAGTGGGAATAGTATTCCTAGGTTTGATGTGCAGCAGACACATTATTAACTGAAAAGTAAGACTGAAAAGAAAAATGTTTCTTTGGTCTTTATTTTCTCTATTCTAGCAACATTTTTAGAAACTTTTCATGAAATATCGATTTAAGATCAATGGAGTTGGAAGTATGATTTAAAAATCCGGGATTTTCAATTGATGGCGTATCTTTTGAACGCGGTTTTTACTTTTAATAATTTATATGTCATTTTGAAGGGTACATATCTGTCAATTATTCTCACTTAGTTATTGAACATTATAGTGTAAACAGCAACATTTTTTTTGTTTTCAAAATTTCGAATTTTGTGCCAACATAGCGTCATATGTGGGAATTTTCGCGTTACTCCATTAAGATCATTGTCAAACTCAACAAGTGCTTGCAAATTCATTGGGAGCAGCAATTTCAAAACATTTGCGAGCAGCAGGATTCATCCAAAAGCAGAGAAATTGGGTACCATGCGAATTGAAGCCGTGAGATCGTGATAGACGATTTTGCATGTCCGAAATTATGCTTGAAAGCTTTAATAGAAAATTATTTTTGCATCATTACTAGCATTACTTAATTGAATTATTACATGTGATTAAAAATGTATCCATTACGACAACCCGAAGCGTAAGAGATTGTATGTGAAGCAGAATCGACACCAGACACGTATCCATATCGCTAAAGTGATTGTCTGTATTTGGTGGGAGCAAAAGCTGTTAAAATCTGAGCAGACCATCACAGGAAACCTGTACCGAACGCAACTGATTCTAACTGATTTGAAGCGAGCATGCGTCCAGACATGATATCGTCATATTCCATTATGACAACGAGAGGTCACATGTTCCAATACCTGTTAAAAACTATTTAGAAAGAAGTGGTTAGGAAGTTTTGACTCACCCGCATTATAGGCCAGACCTTGCGCCGTCCCACTACTATTTGTTTGAAACAATGCAGAACGCTATCTGGGATTCGCTTCACTTCAGAACAGAGGAACAGGAAATTGGCTTGATTTATTCTTGGCCTCAAAAGATGAGCAGTTCTCTTGGCTTGACAGCCATATGTTGCCAGGAAGATGGGAAAAGGTCATAGCTAACAAGGGCCAATGCTTTGAATAAATTTATATTGTATAAATGTTTCAAGATAAAAGCTAAACATTTGAAAAAATCTCGCATTTTTCAGTCATACACCCAATATTTCTAAGTAAGATGAAGTAAGAAGTCATTAAAACAATTAGTTTAGTCTTTATTTTTTTACTACATGGGGTAACGATTTAAGAGCAAAGGGGTTGGCATTGTATTTCTCAGATTTGTAATGAACTTCTATGTAGTGGAATGTGACAATAAATTGTCTCTTAAGATTGTAAACTTCCAAATAGCCGCCTATTCTGACTTTATTTTAATACCTATGCAAGATGTCCTAAAAACTGTGCAAGGAGAATTGATTTTTGATTAAAGGAGTGAGGACAATATTCCCAGATTTGTTGTAAAGAACTATTTTGGCAAAATCAAGACTGATAGCTTCAAAAAAACGTTTCTTTTGTCTCTATGTTTTCTATTCTGGAAATATTTCCAATAACACTTTCCAAGGATTAGCTATCTGGTTTCCTATTTTGACTTCATTTCCAGTATTTATTCAACATTTTCTAGAAAATTTCCAAGACACTGTGATGTAAAGGGTTTTCCAACAAGATATGTTATTTTGAATCATCCGGTATTTCGGTAGCTGTCTTTTTGGAAGCTTTTATTCTTTGACATTTGACAAGAAGAAACTACGCCATTTCTAAAAATGGAACGACACACACTTCAAGAACGCATTTAAATTATTAAAATTCACTACAAAAATGGTGAACATCTTGCAGTCACAGTTCGCAAAACTAAAGCATTTTTGGGTCGTCGTGAAGCACCTTGTCGGACCGCAATACAGAAATTGGTGGACAAATTAGAGCTGTTGGGACAAGTTAGTGATGTGAAGAATAAAACCCGTGCACGTTGCTCAAGAATAACTGAGAATATTGCTGCTGTAGCCCAAAGTGTTGAAGAAAACCCAGGTTTGCCCATTCCTCGTCGTTCTTTGGAATTGGGCATTCCACAAACGTCATTAGACCGTATCTTATGGTCGGAGTTTAATGTTATTGATGTGGACAACGTTTACTTTCAACAAGACTGCTATACGTGCCACACAAGCAACGAAACCATTGCTCTTTTACGGGAAAAATTTTCGTGTTATCACAATTGGCCACAGAGATCTTGTTTCACCTTGCGACTTCTTGGTGAACATCTTGCAGTCACAAGTCAAGCCCAGCGTCGATTCAAGACCTCAAAGTTAGAATGCGTGAGGCTATCTAGGGCATAGGGCAGCCACTTTGCGAATTGGTTATGGACAATTTCATGAAAATGATATGGTCCTGTAAGCGTGATCGTGGTGGCCATTTAGCTGATGTTGTTTTTCATTATTATCGGTAAAACTTCCTCTTTATTATGAAATAAACATCCAATCATTTATCTCAAAAAATTCAATTTTTCTTTGAATACCAAAATAACACCTCTTGTTGGAAACCCCTGTATGATCAAAGAATTAGGAAGAATATTCCCAGGTTTATTGTGAAATACTATTTTGGTAGAAGTAGACAATAATGTTTCTGAAGTAAGATCGAAAACGTTGAAAAGTTGTCAGAAATTTTACAAGGAGAAGAGATTTAAGATCAAAGTAGATGGAAGCAATTCCTCTAGTTTAATATTTGATGAAACCATTGAAAAACTGACTACATTTTCTATATTTATGCAAGATTTCTTAAAAATTCTCAAAGAAGAAGGGATTAACGATCAAAGGAGGTGGAATTCTATTTCACCAGTTTATGGTATACGACTATTTGGTGAAAGCAGACAATAATAAGTATCTTAAGATTGAAAACTACGAAATAGCGGTCATGGCTGACTTCATTTTCAATACTTGAGCATAATTTCCTAAAAAATATGCAAGGAGAAAGGATTTAAGATCAAAGGAGTTGATATTCTATCCCTCCGGTTTGTTATAAGGGAATATGTATTCTTTTCAGACTTATTTTCCTGTATTTAATCAAGATTTCCTAAAACTTTTCCATTGAGCAGGTATTTAAGATCAAAGTAGTTGGAAACACACACCTTAGATTTATGACGAGTCTATTTTTCTGTACAACAGGTCACCAAGTGCCCATCCTTTACTAGAAGTTTCACTACTTCCTGGTTATGTATAATGTGCAATTTAAGATCTTCGCAATGA
The DNA here is from genome assembly GCA_942486065.2 of Calliphora vomitoria. Lineage (NCBI taxonomy): Eukaryota > Metazoa > Arthropoda > Insecta > Diptera > Calliphoridae > Calliphora > Calliphora vomitoria. The sequence goes on along the minus strand of OW818031.2, from coordinate 34,506,347 downwards.
CTTCCCCTTGATAAATTTACCAGCAAATATCCTTGCCCAATAGAAACCAGACCCTAATAGAAAATGTATTTATTGATGTGAAACAAGTGTCATGTACTGCAGGGTATATTTAAGTAAAATGTTGAGCTGTCTTTCATTTTGGCAATATTTTAATTTGTTGGCTTTAAACAGTAGTAACAACTTGCAAGTTTCATAGCATAAAATTGACATGTTTATGTCTGAGTAAGTTTTTAGAGGATAGCGAAAAGTTTAATGACATGTCAAGCTGAAATGTATATAAATTAACTGTTCTTTTAAAAGACAATGTTTAAAATCATTTATTATTAAATTCAATTTCAAAAATAGATGAACCAAAAAGAGCAAGAAAAAACCTAAGCATACAAAGAAAATATTGATGCTGTTTAAACTTAGTTACTGGTTGTGTGTCAATTATTTTATGTCACTGCATTAAAATTTCAGCAGACCAATTTATATTAATTTGAAATTTAAAAATTTGTCACGCTAACAAAAATTTATCATTTATCAGGCCACTAAAAGAAGTTTAAAGATTTCAACAGACGTAAACAAAAGTAACATCCTGGGAACCAGAAACTTAAAACTCGTGCACACCAACCAACGGACATTTCGGACATTTTCTGTTGTTTATTCCCCGAGGATCTAATTATCTTGCTTTTGCTTCTTTTGCTTAAATTTTTTTTTTTGATAACTTAAATGTATTTCTTTTTACAATTCCCTTTATTTTATATACACCAAATAGAAAGAAACTTTTTTCAGTCTGCTTGTACTTGATATTCGTTTTGAAGTGGATAAAAAAAAAATTGAAAAAAAAAGTTTTCAAAATAAAATAATTTAACATTTCAAACAGATTTACTTGCTGTTCTTCTTTATTTCGTTTTTGTTGAAGTATTATACAAACTTAAACAAAAGTGAATTATTTGCAAGCCACAGGTAACAAAAAAAAAAGTGAAAAAAAATACACAAAATCATGGGGGGAAATTATAAAAAATTTAACATGAAAACGTAAAAGGAGACTAAGTAACAGCTGGATTTATAATTAAGTTTTGTAAAAGTTTAAATAATGAATAAAAATCATGTATTCCAACTGGTAATTTAGAAAATGGTAATTGAAATTTGTTTTCTTTTTGTAGAATAGTAACAGAAAACAGAGATAATGAATGAATTTAAATTAAAAGCTTTAGCACTGTAGTTATCTAAATATGGTGAAAGATTAGTGTGAAAATGTGTTGAAAATGTTGGTGCCGAGATACCGTTAGTGGTTTTGTATTAGGTGTGCATTGTAATAACAATAATGTTTTATCCTATGTGTAGCTTTGTATCTATCTATCTTCATTTTTTAATATTAACTGTCATAAGTAAATTCGTGTGCCCGTTTCGTAATCTCATATGTATTGGGTGTATGACTTGAAAATTAAGGGTTTTTTAGAATTTTTAGCTTTTACAATATAAATTTATTCAAAGTATTGACCATTAGTAGCTACGACCTTTTCCCATCTTTCTGGCAACATATGGATCGATTTGTATAGATCGTTAACAAGAGGTCCTTTTTTTATAAAAAGTCACTCATAGATCGTTAACAAGAGGTCCTAGAGGAAAAACGACAATAATCTGTGATCACTCATATTCCCCACCAAATATCGATTTTTATATGAAAAATCTAAAATCACTCATAGATCGTTAACAAGAAGTCCTACAGGAAAAATAACAATAATCTGTGATCACTCATATTTCCCACCAAATATAAATTTTTAATGAAAAATCTAAAATCACTCATAAATCGTTAACAAGAGGTCCTAGAGGAAAAAGAACAATAATCCGTGATCAGTCATATTTCCCACCAAATATCGATTTTTATGAAAAATCTAAAATCACTCATTGATCGTTAACAAGAGGTCCTAGAGGAAAACCGACAATAATCTGTAATCACTCACATGTCCCACCAAATATCGATTTTTATGAAAAATCTAAAATCACTCATAGATCGCTAACAAGAGGTTATGGAGGAAAACCGACAATAATCTGTGATCACTCATAGATCGTTAACAAGAGGTCCTAGAGAAAAAAGAACAATAATCTGTGATCACTCATATGTCCCACCAAATATCGATTTTTATATGAAAAATCTGTAATCACTCATAGATCGTTAACAAGAGGTCCCAGAGGAAAACCGACAATAATCTGTGATCACTCATATGTCCCACCAAATATCGATTTTTATGAAAAATCTAAAATCACTCATAGAACGTTAACAAAAGGTCCTAGAGGAAAATCGACAATAATCATATGTCCCACCAAATATCGATTTTTATGAAAAATCTAAAATCACTCATAGATCGTTAATAAGAGGTCCTAGATGAAAACCGGCAATAATCTGTAATCACTTATATGTCCCACCAAATATCGATTTTTATGAAAAATCTAAAATCACTCATAGATCGCTAACAAGAGGTTCTGGAGGAAAACCGACAATAATCTGTGATCACTCATAGATCGTTAACAAGAGGTCCTAGAGGAAAAACGACAATAATCTGTGATCACTTATATTTCCCACCAAATATTTCCCACCAAACCGACAATAATCTGTGATCACTCATATTTCCCACCAAATATCGATTTTTTATGAAAAATCTAAAATCACTCATAGTCGCTAACAAGAGGTCCTAGAGGAAAAATAACAATAATCTGTGATCACTCATATTTCCCACCAAATATTGATTTTTATGAAAAATCTAAAATCAGTCGTAGATCGTTAACAAGTGGTCCTAAAGGAAAACCGACAAGAATCTGTGATCACTCATATATTCCACAAAATATCGATTTTTTATGAAAAATCTAAAATCACTCATAGATCGTTAACAAGAGGTCATAGAGGAAAAACGACAATAATCAGTGATCACTCATATTTCCCACCAAATATCGACTTTTATATGAAAAATCTAAAATCACTCATAGATCGTTAATAAGAGGTCCTAGAAGAAAAAGAACAATAATCTGTGATCACTCATATTTCTCACCAAACATCGATTTTTATATGAAATATCTAAAAAAGCTTATGTTTGTTAAAAAGAGGTTCTAGAGAAAAAAGAACAATAATCTTTGATCACTATTATTTCCCACAAAATTACGATTTTGATATAAAAAATTTAATACAGAACCATTTGACCGGTTTTTTAAGAATTTACTTTTTCGGTTATTATTGAACATTAATTTTACAATGTTATTTTCAAATACTTTTTAAAAGCTTAACAGCAATTAAATTGAACTTAATACTAAATTATAATAAGTATCTTTATTTTTCTCACACTTTTTACAAATAATCCTATTTTTTCTCATCATTTTAATTACACTTTATTCCAATTACAGTCAAATTACTGCAGCTGAAATGTACAAACAACACACAAGGAACAACAACCAATGGACAATGATCCCTGTTTTGAAACATAAACGAGCTTTGATTTAAACGGACAGACAGACAGACAAGAAACTCATTAATTCAATATTAAAATTTAACAAAAAGAAAACATGACATCCGAAACCTATTTGGATTTAACATTTGAGCGCAACAGCAAAAATATGTCGGTAAGTGGAGGAGGTGCTGGTGGTGTTGCTTTAGCAGTTTCTGGTGGCAGTAGCAATGTTAATGCGGCAGGTGCTAGTAGTGGTGGAATAGTGGTTGGCAGTGAAAAACGTCCAATTAGACCAAAATTATTAAAATTAAGTGATGTTACGATACCACATCGTAATCGCAAGAAAACTAAAACCAAGGTAAGTCATTCAATCAACTAAACAAAATTTAGATTTCATTACACGTGCAAAAGATAAAGTGTAAAATAGTTTCATTTTACTCTTTAATGTTTAAAAAAATATTAAAATTCATATTTTTTCGTGCTTGTTAAAATGTAATATGTAACTATTGGTTTTCTGTTTACTACAGTGGGCAAGTCGTATGTACACAGAATTAGAGTTGAATGTATTCACTATCAAAAGCTTTGATGTTTATTTTTTTTTTAGTTGTTTACCACAAGATGTTGTAGCTGGATTAGATTTTTATCATATAAATATTTTATAATATTGTATGAGGTTTTACTTTTATTTTATATCAAATTCCTTTTATGTAACCTATTTTTTAATATAATAAAATGTATTTTAGTATGTTGTTTAAAGGCGGGTATACAATAGGGTGGCCCTTTTTTACACTTTTGCAACTTAAAATTATTATTCGTCATTCAAAGATTACATGCCGAAAAGTTGAACAAAATCGGATAACGTTTAGAAGTTGCACATTTTATTTAAAGTTTTAGTTGAAATTATGTAGTAATATTTATGTTGGAGGTATGCTAGGGTACATTTGTATGGCGGCTAGTTGAAATCATGGACCCATTTTTAATACCAACCTTATCAATATAGAGTATTTGTGGAAAATTTCTGCCACCTAGCTCGTCTGGGCCCTATCGTGTTTTCATAGACCAGACAGACGGACGGACGGGCATAGCTAGATCGTCTTAGAATCTTATGAGGACCAGGATTTATACACTTTTTGGTTCTATAACCAATATTTCCACTTGTTACAAACAGAATAACAAAATCAATATATGTACACCCTCTTTTGATGGTGGGTGTAAAAATTCGCTTAAAATCTTGAAATATAAAAATTATTCGAGTGAATAACAATTTTTAATTTAAAATAAAATATTATTTCAATAAGTAATTGTCGATTGTTCCAATACACAAACCTTTTTACAGTTTATGATCGTATTCCAAGTTGTTTTAATTGAACATTTTTTTAGAGAAGACTCCACTTTCCAATCGACTTTGGATTAACACACCAATATCAGAACCATTACGAAGCTTAACAAAAACACGAAAACCTTGTATCTGCAATAAAGTTAGATTGTTTGTACCATAGATAAATACACATAGATCGGAAACTCTCCTGTCAAACACCTAACTCAGTTGTCAAAAAGCTATTTGTTGAGAATGTATTAGTAAAAACTAAAAGAGGTTGAAGACCAAGAATTGGAAGCATTATTCTATCAAGATTGTTATCAAACTCAACAAGAACTTGCAAAATCATTGGTAGCAGGGAAATTGGAAATTGGGTTCCATACGAATTGAAGCCGAGAGACCTTGTAAGACGATGTGATTTTTGTACCGAATCATTACTTTCGATGAAAATTGGATCCATTACGTTAACCCGAAGCGTAAGAGATCGTTCGTGAAGCTCGGGCAACCAAAGCTCGACACCAAAGCCAAATATCCATGGCTGTGGAAGCAAATATTATGAGCAGCTGAAATCTGGCCATTACACGGAACCTGTACCGAACGCAACTTATTCGTTTGAGGCGAACATTTGTCATGTTGCTGTAGTCGAAGCAATAGCTTTTTTGTTGGAGAAAAATTTCACAAAAGAGCAATATCTGAGCATAAGATGTGAAAGCAAAATTAGAAAATGTGATATATATCCGCTTTATAACGACGTCGCAGCTTGTAAAATGAAATGTAGACCAGATTGTATTCAAATAAGTAAAACCAAGGCAATGGTATTTTTAAATTTTACGACGCAATATTGGATCCGCCATTTTGAATTTGAAGAATTTTACCTCAGATTCGAATTCACCAACCTTGAAAATCCCCATACACTGATTTTCATGTAAATCAGAAGACATTTTTAATTTTACGCTGCCATATTGGATCCGCCATTTTGAATTTGAAAAATTTTACAATAGATTCGAACTCAGCAACCTTGAAAATCCCCATATATTGATTTTCATGTAAATCAGAAGACATTTAAAATTTTTCGCCGCCATCAGCAACCTTGAATACCTCCATACACTGATTTTCATGTAAATCAGCAGACATTTTCAATTTTTCGCCGCCATATTGGATCTGCCATTTGGAATTTGAAAAATTTTACAACGGATTCGAACTCAGCAACCTCGAATATCCCCATATACTGATTTTCATGTAAATCAGCAGACATTTTAAATTTTTCGCCGCCATTTTGAATTTGAAAAATTTTACCTCAAATTCGAAATCAGCAACCTTGAATACCCCCACATATACTGATTTTTATGTAAAGCAGCAGACATTTTAAATTATTCGCCGCCATTTTGAATATGAAAAATTTTACATCAGATTCGAAATCAGCAACCTTGAATACCTCCGGAAGTCGGAAGACATATTAAATTTTACGCCGCCATTTTGAATTTGAAAAATTTTACATCAGATTCGAAATCAGCAACCTTGAAAACCCTCATCCTTGTTTCTCGCCTAGTTTTGCCCTCAAAAATGGGTAAAATTACCTATAGTGCAATGATAAGTTTTGGCTGGAATAGTGTGTTTTGCAAATGTTTCAAAATAAAAGCTAAAAACTTAAAAAAATCTTGCATATTAAAGTCAAACACTCAATTTTGATTAATTTGTATTAATAATATTGTGAAAAAGAAATTATTGAAATGTTTCTGGTTTCAAATATATTTTACAAAATTATTCGATTAATATTTTTTAAAAAAATTTTTAAAATTAATATTCGCTCGAATAATACAAAAATTAAAAACTGTTATTCGATTAAAATAAAACTCGAATAATAGACAACCCCAGTTTCAGACCATTATTAGATAATGAATAAGTTATTATTCCTCTAATTCTAAGTAATGTAGACGGTATACAGTAGGGTATTCAATCGATTAACCGTTAATCGGTTAACCGATTAATTTTGATCGGTTAACTGTTCGCATAATTTAAAATTGCCGATTTTCAATAACAAATAAACCGATTCATTTGTGTCGATTAACCGATTAACCGAAATTTATTTTTTTTTTGTATTTTATATAGAAATGTATAATTTTAAGCACACACATTTTATTTCTTAACTTATGAACATTAACTTCTAGCAATAGTTTTCCACACAGATTATTACAGATATGAAACAAATGACAGTTCTCATTTCGACATTTTCTTTTGTTTGTTTTCTATTGCTATATTACTGGAACCAGACGATTCATATCTGTGTAATTTGTGGTTTTCTAGAAGTATAGCACAAAAATTGAAAGTAAGGAATTTGTAAATGAACCTTTTTCTAGAATGTACTATCATTAACTTTGTCCTAATGAGTCGGAACGACATGATAATATATGAAACTAAAGACATAACTGAAACGAGTCTTTTATCAGAATTGGGATTGGGAATACTCTTCCCAAGTATTCGAAAATGGCGACAGAACACACTACTTTCTACTTTAAAGATTTGGGGAGTTAAAATTATACCATATACAAGGGCGTAGTTTTAATACTTATAATTATTTGTTTTAGGATTGTTTTACCTTGTTGGGAAGGGTATCTTTTCCAGATTCTATTTTCGTTATGAGTTTAAATATACTGTTAGCAGATTTGAAATTTATTCATTTAAAATATATAATATTTTTTGGCTTACCTACGCAATTTTTGCTAGGATTTTAACTGTTTGCGCCGTTTGCCTCCGATCTAGTTTTAACATAGGATTAAAGTTTAACTTATCTAAAAGATATATCAAAACTAGCTGCCTTTTCGTGCCTATAAACTAAAAACTATACAAACAAAAATTTAGACTATTTTTAATTTATTCGAACTTTTTTGGAAAAAGTTTGATAACTTTTGCAAATATAAACCGATTTTAATAAGTAATGTCTCGTTTTTTTCGCTATAAACTTGTATTTAAAACAATGTGCACAAAAAGTATGTTTTCATAGAAAAAATTTAAATAACTATTATTGAATTTGAGAAATTGCAAAAAAAAAAATAAGGAAAATGCTAAACTTTTTATAAAAACTTAAATAATTTCTAGAAATATACATTTTATGAAAGATTAATTCCTTGCCTCTCCATAATTGTTTAAAATTTTTAAATCGGTCTAAAAATGTGTAAATTTGAGGTACTAAAGTACTACGGACTACCCTAAAAATGTTTTTTTTTTTAAAAAATTCAAAATGTTGCGGGTGTTTCAAAATCTTTGAAAACGGTTTTAAACTTTAAACTTCGAAAGCATTTTTTTAAGTATCATACATTTGCTACCAATAGGGTTTTATTTTAACTCTACTGTAGCTGAACATGTTTTTCAAAAAATGCAACCTTTGGGCCTTGTAAATATTGGGGCTTAAAAGTCTACGGGCCGAAGGTTGTATTTTTCCAAAAAAAAAAAAAATAATAATAAAACAAAACTAAGCTAAACGGCTGTTAACAAATTTCAGTTGTTAATACTATTAAAACTAATGAAAAAGTACATAAAAACACTTTTTTTACTTGTCTTAACATATCACTTTTATACAAAAACTAAAAAAAATCAAAAATGTGTTTTTAACCGTTCATTACTTTTTTTTATTATGATTCGATTTTTATGATTAAAAAAGCAAATTAAAGCTTGAAATCCCATCTATTCTAGAAAAAAAAAATCTTACAAAAATTCTCAAAAATAAAGATTTTTTTTTTAAATCTAATGAAAAATCGTTTAAAAGGAAAACATTTCAATTATATTCTTTTTTAAGAGAAGATCTCACTAAAATCCTAAAGAAACTCACATGTGTATAAAAAATGATCTCAGATACCATCTTTTTTTGCTATTACTTTCTTTGTTGAATTGTTATAATTTCTTTGTTTTTTATGATTTTGTTGTTTTTATTAATAAAATGCTTAAATAAGTATACAACATTTGTGGTTCCATTTTCATTTTAAAATTAAAATAAAAATTATTCGGTTAATCGAATAATTTAACCGATTAAACTAGAAACCCGATTAATTGAATAGCCTAGTAAACAGTAATCATTTATCAGCCGCTATCAAATTCAAACATTTCAATAATTTTAACATTTAATATTAAGTATATTGTTTTAGTACTTACTTTCAAATCCATCTCAATGTAATATCAAACTTGAATGTTTGCTGAGATGCTGTAAGCTTATGCTCACTTACATACAATGTTTGTGTGTTAATCTGCTAAAGCTAATTTGTCTGTTGGTAGACATAACGCTTCAATTGAAGTCTTTTTAATTAATGTCTACGATGCCAAAGCAACACAGGCGTACAAACGAACGTTTTCTGTGACTAATGTTTTAGGAATTTAAATAAAATTTTAAACTAGAAAGATAGAGCAAAATGTTAAAGTAAATATGAATGTAGTATGTCGCTCTATGACAATATATAAGAAAAAAAAAACTGAAATGTGGTTTGGCTTTGACTCCTCCTGCTTGCGAGAAAATAAATGTGGAAATATTTATGAAATAATAAATACCATTAAGAGGATCAAAAAGACTTTGCAGGATTTAAACTAAAGCAGTGAAAATACAGGAATTACTTTAGTTAAAACGATTTTAATATTTAAACATAAAAGCATTCAGGTTATAGGAGAATAAAATGTAGTGGCAATAAGTAAATTGAGTAATTAAAATTAAATACATATTAATTTATTTAGAACTTGAAAAAGAATTTAATGAAATCCTAACATATTTTTATTTCTCTTTCAGAGCAAAGATCGTTCTGTGTCTTCTGTGCGTGATCGTATTTACGACGATCCAGCTTATACTGACGACATCAGTCATCTGGCAAATCCCATGAGAAGAAACAGTGTTAATCTGGTAAATTCCGATATGCTGACGCTCAGTGGTGCCGGTGTTGGTGGCAAGCACAATTCTGGCGGCAGTAGTTCATTGGGTAAACGCAGTAAATTAACCAAAGAATTCCAAAAACTAGCCCAAGAAGATATCGGCCACATAGCTTTCAGTAGCTCCGAAGAGGACCTACGTTACCAAAGAGCCACTTCCTCCAGATCGGAGGCAATTGGCCGCGGTAGAAGCTTAGAGCGATCCAATGCCATAATAGGGGAACAAATGGAAAAACTAGAAATCAAAAGGAGACCTGAAAAACGCACCAGCAAACAGAAACGTAACTTGAGTTTGGACAACAAACGTCAGCAATCGCAGCAGGAAACCAAAGAAAACGAAGAGAAAGAACGAGAGCGAGATAGACCACCAGAACCTCCACAACGCTTGGCCTTGACACGCTACAATTTGGGCAAACAACGCAGTGATGAGGCTGCCTGGCAAAGGCAACAAAGTCATCAAGACTTTCCGCCCTCGGCTCATGACAACGAAGATATTTTCTCGCTGCACAGTTCAGCCAAGGAGATACAAAGTGTGGCCGCCTCTACCTCGGCCTCACTAAGTAATGCCAGCACTTCTAAAATACAAATGGGCAAACGTTTTCTAAAAGGAGAGATTGGTATAAAAAGTTTCAATTATTACTTGCTTAAAGAAGGCTTAAAGTCTTCGAAAAAGTTTGTAGAAAAACAAAAAAGTAATTTTCAGTCTTCCACCAACAATACACTGGCCACTATATCACACTCAGCAGGAGGAGGAGGAGGAGGAGGAGGGGAAAATACCACAACAATGCCTCTAGGCAAGAGTAAACTTCAGGCCAATAGTGAGGAAAATATCTATGAGGAAATATTCTTTAAAGATGCTCCCCCCAGTGAGGAAGATGATGAAAATCAAAATCCTTCTAATACCACAAAACAGCAAGCTAGCAGCACTCATCATGCCGCAGCAACAGCAGCCGAACAAAACATAATGTATGCCGATTGTGAGCTATGCATGCAACAGTGTGATAAGCCTGATTGTGAATACTGTTTGCAGCCGGAACTAACGGCCAATGTCAATCAAAATAGAACCGTGACTCAGACATTTACTAACTCTAATGCGAAATCAAATAATACTAGCAATCGTTTAAATGCTGGCAATCTAAATAATAATAGTTCCGCCAGAACAGCCATGGAAAATCAGGTTAATTCGGCTCCTATTCTAGAGTTCCAGTCGTATAATCCCAATAATCCGGGGGTGTATAAAATTGAAACTACCCCCGTGGCCATAACTGGCGATTACAATCCAATTTTACAATTCCAACAATCTTCCACGCAACAACAACAGCCGCACACACAACATAAACATTCACATGTACAACATCAGTCTACTTCAACTACCAGTACCGCCACTACTACTCCCAGTGATCATCATTTGCATCAACATCATTCTCATCTGCAACAACAGCAGCAGCAGCAATCACAACAGCATCAATCTGTGCCAGCTCAACAGCAGCAGCATCAACAGTTTTACGGTTATAAACAACCCAATATCTATACTCCTCATACTCAAACAGGATTTTGGTCTCAAACTTCGTCGGTGCCAAGACCAAGAGCTTATATGGTGAGTAAGAACTTATAAAAAGAGAATTCGTTACGATTTCTCACTTCAAATCATGATGGAAATCATGATTTATTTTTTAATTGGAGAACAAGTTATTTAGGATTCAAATCAAAATATTTACCTCAGGCTAAATCTGCAGAATAAATATTTAGAATGAGAAAATATTAATTGATTGATATCGTCGTAAAGTGATATTGCATTCAATTCACAATCAATTCACAATACAATGTGAATATCCTTCTTGAGTGTTCTGCAAGAGATTTGCCATTTTATTACCATAAAGTCAGATTAAGGAATATGTCGAGACTAAGGAACAAAAGTTCCTTAAAGGGAGATTCAAGAGATCCGAGAGATCTTTCAGCTTACCCGCATATTTTGTAGTTCCATTCTCCTATAGAATTCTGTAAGATATTTGCAAATTTGTTACCATTCAGATTAAGGATTATATCTTATGAGACTTGTATGTGATGAGGTCAAGGAACAAAAGTTACTTAGGAGGAAATTATGGAAATTCAATTCTATTAGATTTGTTGTTATCAAACACTAGCGGATACCCGGCGTGTGCTACTACGCCTAAAAAAGAAATACATTTTGTTTATTTGTTGGAAATATTTTTAGTTCTTTCAGTAGTTGTGTAAACATAAAGATTTTTCGGTGTTCCAACTCTGGAGCAAGCAACATTATAATTGGCATTCGAAAAACAGGAATTTTCCAAGTTCAAACCAGTAACTCTTAGCGATTTGCCTTGAGGCTTGCTGATTGTTATGACGAAAGCCAGACGCACTGGAAACTGTAATCGCTTGAAATCGAAGAGTTTGTCGGTTGAAATCATTGGAATTCGTGGTATCATCTTCTCCTTTACATTTGCCGCTGATGATTGTGGCTTCAATTAAATTTGGCAATAGCTTTTTAACAGCAAGCCTTGATCCGTTGCATAATTTCGGTAAGCCAACATTTAAAGTTAAGATATGTGGTGGCATTTCAGCTTTATTAGTTCGGGAGATATAGAGATGCCGATTTTACCCCATAAAATTAGAATTTCCAAAAATCTCTTATTAGTGAATATACACATCGTGTGAGGTATCTACATACAAAATTTCAAGACATACAAATTTTCAAAAGTTCAAATTTTGGAAAAATGTTTGTATGTGAAAATTCGAAAATCGGCTATACAAATAGACCGAATGGACCTAAAACCATCTTCAGAAAATTTCCTTTCCAATGAAACCGGTTTGGAGCTAATCGGTTGGATGGTTTTGGAGTCTATAACGGATATAGGTATAAACATTTTTTGTATTTTATATATACAGATTTATAATGATTTAAATACTCCTCCACAGATATAATATTAAATGTCTATAGATTTTCCAGTGGCCTCGACAGAATTTTCTGTATCGGGTTTTTATCTCTTTACTTTGGGATATGTGAATGAAGGGTTCTAGGAAATATTACTACACTAGCTTGACCCGGTGCGCTTCGCTACCCCTGTCGTAGTCTATGTTGGAAATTTCAATAAAATCGTTTCGGCCGTTTAGTATATTAAGAACTAAAGGTTTTAATTGCAAATAACTTTTAAACTGCCTTACCAATTTTTACACTATTAGTCTCATAGTAATCCTAAAAATCCTTTTACTATGAACTACCATATGTACTCAATACAGTTTTGTTATGGATTTCTCACTGTTATAAAGTTCAGAATACGGGTATAAATATAAAATATCGTTTGTGCCAAATTTATTTTAATTCAATGCATTAGTTTTTTCTTTGATATATTTTAAATATAAGTCCCGAAAAATCTCGAAATCACGAAAAATCCCGGGATGCTAAAAAATCCCGGGGTCCCGAAAAATCCCGGGATTTACATTTCTAAAATCCCGAATCCCGGGATTTGTAAAACCCAGTCCCGTTTGGCATCCCTAGCTATGACGATGTTTTCATCACTGATTAGTCAGCACTGACGATGTTTACATCAGTGCTGATTAATCAGCTATGACGATGTTTTCATCAGCACTGACGATATTTACATCAGTGCTGATTAATCAGATATGACGATGTTTTCATCAGCACTGATTAATCAGCTATGACGATGTTTTCATCAGCACTGACGATATTTACATCAGCACTGATTAATCAGCTATGACGATGTTTTCATCAGCACTGATTAGTCAGCACTGACGTTGTTTTCATCAGCACTGACGATGTTTTCATCAGCACTGACGATGTTTTCATCAGTACTGACGATATTTACATCAGTGCTGATTAATCAGCTATGACGTTGTTTTCATCAGTACTGATTAGTCAGCACTGACGTTCTTTTCATCAGCACTGACGATGTTTAAATCAGCACTGACGATGTTTTCATCAGCACTGACAATGTTTTCATCAGCACTGACGTTGTTTTCATCAGCACTGACGATATTTACATCAGCACTGATTAATCAGCTATGACGATGTTTTCATCAGCACTGATTAGTCAGCACTGACGTTGTTTTCATCAGCACTGACGATGTTTTCATCAGCACTGACGATGTTTTCATCAGTACTGACGATGTTTTCATCAGCACTGGCGATGTTTTCATCAGCACTGACGATGTTTTCATCAGCACTGATTAATCAGCTATGACGAAGTTTTCATCAGCACTGACGATGTTTTCATCAGCACTGACGATGTTTTCATCAGCACTGACGATGTTTTCATCAGCACTGACGATGTTTTCATCACTACTGACGATGTTTTCATCAGCACTGACGATGTTTTCATCAGCACTGACGATGTTTTCATCAGCACTGACGATGTTTTCATCAGCACTGACGATGTTTTCATCAGCACTGACGATATTTACATCAGCACTGACGATGTTTTCATCAGCACTGATTAGTCAGCACTGACGATATTTACATCAGCACTGATTAATCAGCTATGACGATGTTTTCATCAGCACTGACGTTGTTTTCATCAGCACTGACGATGTTTTCATCAGCACTGACGATGTTTTCATCAGCACTGACGATGTTTTCATCAGCACTGACGATGTTTTCATCAGCACTGACGATATTTACATCAGCACTGACGATGTTTTCATCAGCACTGATTAGTCAGCACTGACGATATTTACATCAGCACTGATTAATCAGCTATGACGAAGTTTTCATCAGCGTTGACGATGTTTTCATCAGCACTGACGATATTTACATCAGTGCTGATTAATCAGCTATGACGATGTTTTCATCAGCACTGACGATATTTACATCAGCACTGATTAATCAGCTATGACGATGTTTTCATCAGCACTGATTAGTCAGCACTGACGTTGTTTTCATCAGCACTGACGATGTTTTCATCAGCACTGACGATGTTTTCATCAGCACTGACGATGTTTTCATCAGCACTGACAATGTTTTCATCAGCACTGACGATGTTTTCATCAGCACTGACGATGTTTTCATCAGCACTGACGATGTTTTCATCAGCACTGACGATGTTTTCATCAGTACTGACGATGTTTTCATCAGCACTGACGATATTTACATCAGCACTGATTAATCAGCTATGACGATGTTTTCATCAGCACTGATTAGTCAGCACTGACGATGTTTTCATCAGCACTGACGATGTTTTCATCAGCACTGACGATATTTACATCAGCACTGATTAATCAGCTATGACGATGTTTTCATCAGCACTGATTAGTCAGCACTGACGTTGTTTTCATCAGCACTGACGATGTTTTCATCAGCACTGACGATGTTTTCATCAGTACTGACGATGTTTTCATCAGCACTGACGATGTTTTCATCAGCACTGACGATGTTTTCATCAGCACTGATTAGTCAGCTATGACGAAGTTTTCATCAGCACTGACGATGTTTTCATCAGCACTGACGATGTTTTCATCAGCACTGACGATGTTTTCATCACTACTGGCGATGTTTTCATCAGCACTGACGATGTTTTCATCAGCACTGACGATGTTTTCATCAGCACTGACGATATTTACATCAGCACTGACGATGTTTTCATCAGCACTGATTAGTCAGCACTGACGATATTTACATCAGCACTGATTAATCAGCTATGACGATGTTTTCATCAGCACTGACGTTGTTTTCATCAGCACTGACGATGTTTTCATCAGTACTGACGATGTTTTCATCAGCACTGGCGATGTTTTCATCAGCACTGACGATGTTTTCATCAGCACTGACGATGTTTTCATCAGCACTGACGATGTTTTCATCAGCGCTGACAATGTTTTCATCAGCACTGATTAGTCAGCACTGACGTTGTTTTCATCAGCACTCACGATGTTTAAATCAGCACTGACGATGTTTTCATCAGCACTGACGATGTTTTCATCAGTACTGACGATGTTTTCATCAGCACTGACGATATTTACATCAGCACTGACGATGTTTTCATCAGCACTGACGATATTTACATCAGCACTGATTAATCAGCTATGACGAAGTTTTCATCAGCACTGACGATGTTTTCATCAGTACTGACGATGTTTTCATCAGCACAGACGATATTTACATCAGCACTGATTAATCAGCTATGACGATGTTTTCATCAGCACTGATTAGTCAGCACTGACGATATTTACATCAGCACTGATTAATCAGCTATGACGATGTTTTCATCAGCACTGACGATGTTTTCATCAGTACTGACGATGTTTTCATCAGCACAGACGATATTTACATCAGCACTGATTAATCAGCTATGACGATGTTTTCATCAGCACTGATTAGTCAGCACTGACGTTGTTTTCATCAGCACTGACGATGTTTTCATCAGCACTGACGATGTTTTCATCAGCACTGACGTTGTTTTCATCAGCACTGACGATGTTTTCATCAGCACTGACAATGTTTTCATCAGCACTGATTAGTCAGCACTGACGTTGTTTTCATCAGCACTGACGATGTTTTCATCAGCACTGACGATATTTACATCAGCACTGACGATGTTTTCATCAGCACTGACGATGTTTTCATCAGCACTGACGATATTTACATCAGCACTGATTAATCAGCTATGACGATGTTTTCATCAGTACTGACGATGTTTAAATCAGCACTGACGATGTTTTCATCAGCACTGACGATGTTTTCATCAGCACTGACGATGTTTTCATCAGCACTGATTAGTCAGCACTGACGATATTTACATCAGCACTGATTAATCAGCTATGACGATGTTTTCATCAGCACTGATTAGTCAGCACTGACGATGTTTTCATCAGTACTGACGATGTTTTCATCAGCACTGACGATGTTTTCATCAGCACTGATAAGTCAGCACTGACGATATTTACATCAGTGCTGATTAATCAGCTTTGACGATGTTTTCATCAGCACTGATTAGTCAGCACTGACGATATTTACATCAGTGCTGATTAATCAGCTATGACGATGTTTTCATCAGCAGTGATTAGTCACCACTGACGATATTTACATCAACACTGATCAGTAATCATTCAGTGCAGCATCGAATAATAATTAAGTGTATTATTACATACTCAATCATGCAAGTTATTGTGACAATCATATATATGATTGTTTTAACCATATATATTATTGCGGCACTCTACTTGTACCATCACTCTGTTAAAGATTAATTATATTACTGCTATTTTTTAAAATACTATTTTAATAGTATTTTACCAATTTTACCCGTTTTCCCCCTGTTTACCCCTTTCTGGTCCAAGTATTGAAAAAAGTTATAGCCTATTGACGCTTCCAAGTAAAGATCTATCTACGTTCCAAATTTCAATAAAATCGATTCAGCCGTTTAGGCGTGATGCTCAAACAAACAAACAAACAAACAAATAAATAAACAAACAAACAAACAAACAAACAAACAAACAAACAAACAAACAAACAAACAAACAAACAAACAAACAAACAAACAAACAAACAAACAAACAAACAAACAAACAAACAAACAAACAAACAAACAAACAAACAAACAAACAAACAAACAAACAAACAAACTTACAAAGACATTTATATATTTATATAGATTAGAGCCACTGTAGGATTGAGTGTGACACTCCAATATTGTACATAGCTATTTTTTTTCGCAATCTAGAACAAGAAAAGTCAAATTTCTAAGATTTTGACTTCTATGAGTCATACACTTTTTTGAGCTTCCAGTTAATAGTTACATTTCACAATAGGCGCTTATACCCCATTGATTCAAAAAATCCTGTACATGTGTAAGTCATTCTGGATTCTGGCTATCATTCGAGTAAATTTGAAGGATTTTAGCATGAAATCGAGTGACACACTTGACATTTAATTGGACCCTTCTGCTTCATTCGGTTGTGATAAAAGCTGTGAAGTAAGGAAATCTCTATCATCACTTCATCCTATCTTTGTAAGTCATTTACTCTATTGCACGAACAAATGTTTTCATCCTTCTGACGTCTTCCTCGACAGGCCGTATAAACCGTAGTAATTCAGCATTTAGTTGGAGGATTAACTGGAATTATTTTAGCTAATTCTTCAGTAGATATTATTCTTCATGATATATATTATGTAGTTGCCCATTTCCATTATGTATTATCTATAGGAGCTGTATTTGCTATTATAGCCGGATTTGTCTACTGATACCCTTTATTTACAGGATTAACTTTAAATGGTAAAATACTAAAAAGTGAATTTACTATTATTCGCCAGAGCCGCAAACAAACGATAATTATATTTATCTTATCGTCATAAGTATAAGTATTCATTGACGATCATATTGTGTATTCGAAGAGTCTTCTTCGAATCATACATTTACACGACAAATTGGTAAATTTCCACTATCTTATTATGTTGTCCAGCTTTGTGACCTTGATTTTAATAGAGTCCAATCATGTAATGCTTCGCCATATCTTTTACAGATGACCACAATTCAAAGTAAAATTTGGACGCTGTATAAGCATTCATAAGAGCTGTTTGGCAATCGCCATTTCGTTTATACTGAGGATACAAGGTCAAAATTGGAAGTCATGAGAGAATAAATCCGAATATCCCATAGAATCCCATAAAGTAGGTAATTCATGACCGATTTAATAGCTGATATGTCTGAACGCTGCCTTATAGAAGCACCAAACCATTATTTCATTCCTCTTTGAGCCAGCAATGAATGTGAATGTATCCTCTTTAATATTTTCAGCCAGAAGGATCGTACACAAATTCCAAGCCCTTTGGATGTATATAATAAACTTCACCTGTTAATTAATTGCATAGTTCAAAGAGGGGCCAGCACTGTTAAAATTTTCATTCATTTCTTAAATATCATTTACAAATTTTCAATTGCGATTAGAATCTAGTTTCTCTCGCTCATTCTTAAAAGGTGTTTTTGAAACGTAGTTCAATAGGTAATTAACTCTAATATCACAGTGATATCTCATACGAAACATTTGTAGGAATCTTCGGCTACTCTCGGCTTGAAGCTAGGGTAGAACTGAGTCTCGTCTAACAACATTTTTGTTCAATATCTTATAGAATTCATTGAGTCATATTTCAAATTAAGTGCTTCTTTATTGTAACAAAATTGCTGTTGCTCTGTGAAACTTACGTGTACATCACGTAACTATTGAATCTATTATTAGTACTATAGTTTTTCCGGGTGTTAACTTCCAATAAAAATATCTGAAATCTTTTCTTGAGCCAGTGCATGATTGATGATTATAAACCACTTGATGATTATAAACCAGGGATGGCCAAAGCAAAAACTGTATTTGTGTTGGTGCGCGAAAGAGAGCTCCACTGAAAGAAAATTTAGTAAAATAAATAAAAGATTTTTAAGGCTTTATTTGTTAACAATAATCAAGTCAACAATCTTAATCAAATTGTGTAAGACATATTACCGTATCTCATTAATTGAGAGTTCGATATTAATAATTTTCGAAAATTTTTAAATATATGTAAACTATTTTTTTTGCTTATTTAATTACGCTGTCCTGATTGAAATCATTTCAAATATGAACAAAAATGTTCACAAAAGTAAATTGAAGGAAAAAACCAGACAACACTTCTATGATTTTTTAAAGTTCGAAATATATTAAACAATCCACATATTTCTTTCAGTGCTCATAAAAAATAAATTTAAAAAAAATTAAAAAATAGCAATACATCCGCTTAGCGCTTGCACTCGTCGCTGTCTCAGTGACTACTAAACAAAAGAGAATAAGAATACGTGTGTTGTTAGTCAGCGCGAAAGCTCAATGAAATGGACACCATTGTTATAAACCAATGTCGTCTTATTTCTAACCTGAGAATGGTGTTACCGATCCAATTTATTATCAAGCTAGATCATCCCTACATTTCATAGAACTCTTCCCTATGTTTTTGCTGCTTTACATCACTTCAACTGACTCTCCTTGGCTTACACTTTTTTTGAAAAAATACAGAAAGAATATTTTTATTTTACTTTTTTTAGAATAACTTCCTTATTTTTCACTAACAATATTTAGCAAAGTTGTAGCTACGGTAAAGCTCAACAAATCTTGTGAACATATCCACACTTCTATGTTGTGCTGTATTATTTACTCGGCTGAGATGTTTTCGAGTTGATTTACAGTTCTTTAGCTTCGTATGCGGAATGGGGATCAGTGCCGGACCCTTAAAGTCTCACATTTAAAAAAAAAATCGCCAAAAATCCATTTATGATCCGAATGAGCTGAAATTAAAAATGTAAATAGTCCTTGAGAAGGTCTACAAAAAATATGCATAACTAATAGGTTATCTCTTTTAGTTCAAGAGATATTTAGGTTTAATTAAAAAAAATTATTTTCTTTTTAAATTTTGCTCGAGTTTTTTTTTCGTATTTTATATATGATGGTCCTTCGGAAGGGCGAAATTATATTTTCAAATATGACGTTTATTTGCGAAAAAATTCTAAAGAAAAAACAAACATAACAACAACTATTTCGTCCATATAAAATGTTACACTCTTCATGTTTGTATAGCCCTATATGCTGATTATATCTTACTTACATACAAAACGTTTTTACTATCACACTGTAAATAACCTCAAAGTGGGCACTTTTCTAAAGAAAAACTCAGTTTTTGGAACACATTTTCCCCGTCTGTAACCGTTAAAATTTTAAATTATTTCAAAGTTTATATTTTTGTTTTTTGATGGAAAATCACCATATTAAAATCTTTTTAGTTTTTAAGGTAAATGAAGTCCAATAAAAGCACAACATTATTTCGTTTCACTAAATTGTCAATCTTCAAGTCCTAAGGCTTCCACTGATATCAAAAACTTATATAAAACGCTTATATTTACTCTTCAGAAGCTCCACAAGTCTTGCCCAATTTCAAAGATTTTAAGTTTTTTTTCATATCCTGCGTCAAGCCGGTCTTGCGTCATCAAGATTGGGTAACGTAATGCGATCGGATCGTACTGATAATGATTTGTCCATTCTTCATTATTGCAGGAAAATAGAGAAGTATACATTCGAAAATACTTTTTTAACAAAAAATCTTTGTTTTAGCCTCAAAAAATAGTAAAAAACAAAAATGTTTAAGGTGATTTTTGTGATCTATTTAGAGTGCCTAGATATGTTCAGATTGCATTGATGTGTTTACAAGAGTTATTCAGTTTTACCGTAGCTACAACTTTGCTAAATATTGTTAGTGAAAAATTAGGAGTCCTGGATGTTTCTTCCTATATTTTGTTCCAAAAAAAGTGCACGAAAAAGCTATTTTCTTTGGAAAAAATGTTGAAAAATTAGTTTGCTACATTATTGCCATATAATGTTAAGCGGTATCACCAAATCTGAATTATCTGTTGTCCAAAAACTAATGACACCATTTTTGAGGTCCCACTGATTTTCAGAAACTTTGGGGTGCATAAACAAAAATTGGTCAGCAAAATGGACAAACTGAGTATAGGGTTTTACTACCCTTTGGTAGTAGAGTCGAACGTATACTGTCATGGTCGTGTGTATTTCCAACAGACTTCATTTGTTGCATGGTGTAATTTGCCATAATTAAATCCCTAGAATATACATAGATCCTCACACAACATCAAACTAACTTTTTTAAAAACAGTGATCAAGCTTTTTTGTGCTATTATTTGCGATATCTAAACTTATCTTAAGACTTATTTGTTTTTTCTCTTAATACTAAAGTTCTTAACGTTTTCTTAACAGGTCACTGGACACTTCCCCAGCGGTGTTTCATCAATGCAACGTGTGAATACTAAATCAAGTTCCTCTAGCGATTCGTTGCAGCAGCAACATAAGTTTAATACGTTTACCCACTTGGATGCTAATTTCTATAATAGTTCAAATTTGGCCACCGTAACAGGATCATCTTCGGTTAACAATAGTTACTTGCCGCCGCAACCTTTGCAGCCGTTAATGTATGCTGCCAGCAGACGCTTGGGAGGATCACAAATTTTGGTAGATAGTTCAAATGCCATGTTTGAAAATCCTGCTCAGATTTATAAATCAGATTCAAGAGCATCGATTTTAAGTGAATACTCCTTATCACGCAGCAGTGATACTTATTATGGCAGCCAGAGATATGGGCACAATAGACATTATGGAACTTCACATCTAAATGAACATCATAATTTTGAAAATTCCTTAATGTCATCTTATGCTACGGCAGCTCAGAGACGCTACTTTGGCAGTGCTGAGAGTTGTCGTTTTGGTTATGATTGTCGTCGTTGTAGTTTGGATAGTGGCCCAGGAGCGGGTCTTTTAACTAATCCTAGAGTGGTTAATACAGCTACACAAAATAATGGTGGTACAACGGCAGCATTAGCAGCAGCATCATCTGCAGAGAAATGTACTTTCTCGGATCATTGCAAATATGATTGCCGGAACTGTGACTGCTCCTCGGTATACTTTTCATCCGACTTTGATGAGGTCTATAGTGGTGGCGGCATACCACGCAAGACTGCTAAAGGTACGTTACCCTCTACAGGAGGACAACCGCCACCACCAGCTTTGGAAAACTATGATGTTGCTACTAGTAGTGAAAAACAGCAGGCTTTAAAGCAAAACAAATATGCCCAAGATTTCTTTAAGCATGTTAATGATGTCAAACGTAGCATTTACCAAGCGGAAATGCAAAGAAATGGCAATATGGAATCGATGAGTCCCAAGAAATCTATGAAAAAGGAAAATCGTGATAAGGAACGGGATAGGGAGATAATGGGTATTACTACACTACCCTTGGCCAAAGAGCGTACCACAAAACCTACACCGGCTCCCAGGACCAGTTTGCAACAACACATACAACTAAATCCGGGTCAAACAACTCCACAACCACTTCAAAGACGCTTGCCGGCTAAATCAAGTGAGCCCTGTGTGGAAAGGAAAGAATATGCTTCTTTAGATCGTTTAATAGCCTCCAACAAGGGAGCTATACCTAAGAGTATAAACAGGATAAGTCCTCATAACAGCCCAAAATCAAGAAACACCACAGCCACTCAACGTGAGGCTCTTGTGGGAAAATCAAACGAACCTTATGCCCCCCAAGAATTTGCAAACGAAGAAAAACGTCATGTCAAAAAACACTCAAAGGAATCTTCAAAGATAACGTCACAATCCTTGGCAGCCTCATTGAGTGGTCACCGACGCAAAGATATACCAGCACCACCGCCGCCCTCACCGGCCACCTATGCTGATTTGCAAGAACTACAGCAGAATATGCAAGATACCATGAGAGACGACACAAAGCAAGAAAGGGACAGGAAACGGAAACGTAAGCAACACGAAAGTGCTGAACATGAAAAACAGCATCAGGAATCAGTAACAACAATTACTAAAGATGAAAAAGAAGATGAACAACAACAGCAAACGACGGAAGTAAGTTTACAGCAACAACAGCAAACTGAAACAAAAGATAGTAAAACAAAGGACCAGCATAAAATAGTGAATATTGTCGAGAGTAACCTGACAACAATAGATTCAACAAATGAAACCACAAACATTAAAACAATGCCAACAACACATACCGCAACAGAATCAAATGCAGCCACAACCAATAGCAGCCCCATCACCACCACCATCACCACTGCTCCTAACATGGCCAACAATAGCGTTGTAACTGATGCCAAAATGCTCCTACCTGAAGAAATACCAACACAGACATTAATAACAGTCGAAGAAATTTCTTTAAACCAACCCAACAGGGAAAAGGCAGACGAAAAAGATGAGGAGGCCATCACATTGCACACACCCAGTACGGCTCAGACACAAACCTCCAACTCCTCTGTGACTCTAGTCTCCGCCACATCCGTTTCATCATCCATTGTTACCGCCATGGATTTTCAACAACGTGACCCAACTGAAACGTATGACGATGACGTTTTCTACGATGCACGCAGTGAGGATTCTGGCTGTACGGCAGCAAGTAGCAGTATGGCTTCCAATACGCAACAAAAACAGGAACAAAAGCAAGAACAGCAGCAGCAGTCTTGTGCGGAAACTAAATGTCAACAATCTGAACAAGAACAATGTCAGCAAAAACAACAAGAACATGAAGCTTCTGAAGAAAATTATTTCAAAAATCCAACATTGCAGCAACAGGTAAGAAGAAAAAAATTTACGTTTTAAGTTCTTTGCCACTAGAACAGTGGGAAAGGAAAAGATTTACTTTAATAGATATTAGTGCTAAACAAATGACAATATTAACCGGCCGTTTTGACGAGCACAAAGGATTTCTCCTACTCTGTTGTATAAAAAATCGGCTTCGTTCAGTAAAGATTTTTGGCATCCAGCTTCGTTTTTTTTCATTATTATAAATTCTCTAATTATTGGAAGTAATTTAATTTTACCCCTTAGGAGTTATTGTAACCAGTTGTTACAGCTAAAACTATATAATTTTCAAATCGGGGAGTTCTGCTTCAAGGAATTGTGCTACTTTTACCGGGTTGAAAGTGTAGCTGGTGTGAGGAGGAGCCTGATCATAAGTTGACCACAAATTAAGGACGGGTTGGTCTTTAGGTTTATACATCTGTCGTTGGGTGGGCTAACGTTGGCCTAGTGAGGCTTAGGTCGTTGTAGAACGGGGCTAATATACTGAGTTATTCGCTTCGAACAACCGACATACGCAACTGCACCATTTTCAATCATAACTGAGATGGGGATCGATAGACAGGCTTTAATCATGCCCAGCTTGTGTTCAGGGTCCTCGTGAACCCTCCTCTGGATACCTCTAACCATACAAAGGACACAATTTTGGACACCTTAGCTCCAGGCAGTTTGGAGAAACTGCCTCTCTTGGTACAAATACCACCTTATTGTTCTTTTACCACTCAAGACCTTTCTTACCATAGTGACAGGGTGTCAAGTCAGGTCAAAAATAAGTGGACACACTAAGAAGTCTTATGAATGAAAGCATCTTTTTTGGTAAACATTCCTTGATGTAATTTTCGGTATTTATAGAGCCCTTTGTAACAGATGTTTGGCTATTTTGCCGCAACTGCATATTGCTTACCATACCAAGAACTTTTTGGGAAATTTTGTCTGCTTTTGGGTCCTAAACTTTTCTTCAACATTCCCTCAAGCATCAGCAACATCAAAATTTTGACCCGGAAGCTGCAAAAATCTGCCAGAACATACGTTTCGTCATCCAATACGCAGCAGGAATATTTTTTTTTTATAAAATTTGACTTCAATTTGCTCTGTTTTTGGCCTCTAAATTTTTAGCAGCGTTCCTGTCAGGAACTTTTTGAGCCTTGTATGTTTTTGACCCTGCATTGGCTTTAACTTTTCGTACCAAATAGTCCGAGCACTGAGCTAACCGGGCTGCTTTCCTACCGGATGTGTTGGGAGCTCTTTTAAACATGTTTTCTATTTTTTTGGCTTAATAAACATCATGTGGACCATTCCTTCTACCTGAACCAGGTTTTCTATCAACGGAAAAGTACTCTCGCTACTGTTTAATAACATTGGAAACAGTTTGACGGCAGACCTTTGATTGTTTGGCCAACTTTTTATAGGACCAAGTTGGGTTTTGTTGAAAATATTTAATAATTTTAGTACACACTTTTTTCTGGTCACTTATTTTAATCACATTAACAACAAATGAACATAATTGACATTAAACATAATAACTGACATGCTTTACAAAGGTAATTTGATCAAAAAAACCAAATAATTCTTGGGTTAAAAGTTTAAATGAAAAACGTGTATTAAGAATTTTTCGATGTCAGTCCTTAGCACAGTATTAGTAAATATCAATGCCAATAACTCTCCTAGGTCGTACCCACATTTTGTAGCGAGCCATTGAACTTATTAGGTTTTGGAAAGTCAAGCTAATAAAAGCGACTAGTCGTAGATGGTGCTCTACGGTAGATCTGTTAATATTTCTTCCGTACAGTCTTAATTGATCAATCCTCAGCATTCGGGAAAGTAAAGCGGCGAATCTCTATTTATTAGCAATCATTATAGCATAGTGCATTTTCATCAAAATGTGTCTATTTTGATAATTGTTTATTTGGTCTTAAAATTTTTATGATTAATTCTTATCGTACTTTCTCAATGATCACACTATACGAGATGAGTTGAATCTCGTCAAAGGGCTTAGTTTTGTCTCCTCTCTGTTTTTATTTTATTTTATTGGGTGTATGACTTAAAAATGGGATATTTTTTAATATTTTTAACTTTTATTTTGAAACATTTGTACAATATAAATTTATTCAAAGTATTGGCTTTCTGGCAACACATGGAGTCCGCGCCAAAAGAACTGCTCATCTTTGAGGTCAAGAACGAATCGAATACTGTGTTGCAAAGTGAAGCGTATCCCAGAGAGAGCGTTCTGCTCTGGACTATAAAGCGGGTTAGACAAAACTGCGTAACCACTCCTTTCTAAATACTTTTAAACAGGTATTGCAACATGTGGCCGAGTGTTGTCATGATGGAATATTACTGTTCCATGTCTGGCCGCATATTTCTGGCGTTTTACGGCCAATGCACGCTTCAAACGAATCAGTTGCGGTTTGTACAGGTTCCATCTGATGGTGTAGTCAGATTTCAGCAGCTCATATTAGGTTAGGTTTTCAGGCAGCTGCGAAGTGAAGAAGAATAGCAGCTCATGTGGGTCCCTTTGTGTTACCTGAAAGTATAGAGGCAAAAAGTGAAGGACAGAGTAGATATGAAAAAAAGAGAAGGGGGCAGTCAAGATTTGTTTAAGATTGAAGAGTGAGAGAAGAGATGTGAGAGAGAAAGAGAAAGGAGAGGAGATTATTATTTGGTCACTTCATGGAGATCCCCATATTTGGTCTGGTTAGCCAATTACTGTTCCTTACAAAGGCATTAATCCACTCAAGCCTCAAATTGGAGAGCTCAGAGAGACAAGTTAGGGAACGATGTCCCAGAAACCGTAAGCGTAGATTTTCCATTGCCGGACAGTGACAAAGATGATGACAAATTGTCTCATTCTCGTTTTGACAACTTCTGCAGAAGTCGTTGTAGGGCATGTCAAGTCTCCTCTCGTGGTTGCCAAAAGTGCAGTGAATGGTAATGACCGCCACCACGCCGCTCAATTGTGAGCGTGTCAAGCCAAGAAGATATGTTGTTCGTCCACGATTCAGTCGGGGCCATATCATTCTGGTAATGGTAGATGTGGGTTCACAACCCCATCTGCAAGCTCATTGTAGAAGTTACTAATGTGAAGCTTGCATTTGGATAACGGAATTCCACATAGGAAGTCTATGTTTCCGTCAGCTAACATGGCGCCTTGTTCGCCAAATCATCAGCAACGCAGTTGCCTGTAGTATCTCCATGTTCCCATACCCACTTGAGTAGGACTGTTGAATGTCTCGCCATCCTGTTTAAGGATGCCCGGCATTCCTGGACAAAATTAGATGTTGTATATACACCTATTAGAGATTTTATTGCGGCCTGACATTCAGTATATATACGAATATCTCTAGCTGATATCTTGTTATAACTGAGTCAGTTAGCCGACCTTTTGATGGCTGATATTTCAGCCTGAATAAAAATACATTCATTTGGTAGTCTAAAAGATAACCTAGTTTCGAATTCCTGAATGTAGACACCTACGCCAACTCGATCTCCCTTCCTAGAGCCTTCCGTATAGACTGAGAGACCCGTTGTGTCGCGTAGAGTTCCGCCTATTGCTTCCGTATTATGCTGAATTGAGAAACAAAAATATCTCACCATGAAAGGCCTAGAAATGCAATAATCGATGTTATCTGGAAGATTCCGAATGCTACCTATTATACTAGCATGACCATATGGAGCATGTCTCCACGCCCAATCGTGTTTAGCCTAAAGGCCATTTTTCTGCTCATTAGATTCACAGGGATCCAGTTTAATAAAGCAAAGAGCAACTTTGTTGCGGTCGTTCTTAGAGCTCCTGTTATCAGGATTGCCATTCTTCTCAAAACCTTCTCGAATATCATACAAATTGAGCCTTGTCCAGTGCCTTCCACCTGACAGAGGCTCCATAGAATACTGTCGGCTTAATGACCGCATCACATAGCCAGTTAACAAACTGGGGTTTAATATCCCATTGTGTACCTATAGCCTTCTTACAGACATACATAGCCGTTAAGGCTTTTGACGTCCTTTAAGGGGTATTGGGTTTCCAGGATAGTTTGCTATCCAGAATGACTCCCAAGTATTTTGCATTGTCCGATAGTTTTAGTTCAACACCATTTAAACGGGGAAGCGAGAAATGAGGAATCTTGTATTTCCTTGTGAACAGTACAAGCTCGGTTTTGCTTGGGTTAATACTCAATCCACTGTCTGTACTCCACCGATTTAGTACACTGAGTGCATATTCCAGGTGTTGTGATATCGTGCCCAAGTGGATCCCAGAGACTGTCAGTGCGACGTCATCCGCGTAGGTGACAGTTTTATAACCCATGAGATCCAGTTTCCTGAGCAGATAATTTATTGCCAGATTCCACAGAAGTGGAGATAAGACGCCTCCTGGAGTTCTCAGTCCATTTGGAGCTTATATTAGAAAGGACACTTTTGCTCCCGCCAAATAAGCACACTTTTCCAACTATTCTGGTCCATTGTGCTTTGCATAAATTAATTTCTCGCACCCAGTTTCAACTAAAACTGTCGTAGTGACAACCTAACTACAGTTTGCCTTCGTACCAACGTAGAAATACTAAGTTGACATTATGGCAATGTTTGTGAATAGTTGGGCACAACAATAACAAAACAAAGAACAGCTATAGGAATGAAAAACTTAGAAGTGCTAAGACAAGGTTTTCGAAATACTTGCACAAAATTCCTGCATGCTGCTTTTTTCTACTTTTTTTTTTGTTTTGTTTGTGTTTGTATTTTATTTTGTTGCCTCCTTGTTGTATAGAAATTTTGTTGCATAAAACTGTAAATAATTGCCGAGACATTTAGATGGAGGTTGT
Source organism: Calliphora vomitoria (assembly GCA_942486065.2). Lineage (NCBI taxonomy): Eukaryota > Metazoa > Arthropoda > Insecta > Diptera > Calliphoridae > Calliphora > Calliphora vomitoria. Next base: position 34,477,731 of record OW818031.2, on the reverse strand, counting down.
ATTTAGAATTTTTAAAAGTGCTTAAACAAAATTGATTACATGTTGTTAGTTTTTTGTTTTACTTTTCCACCTTCTACATTTTTTTTTTGTTTTTTGAAAAGGAAATTACCTTGCTATTCACGTTTCAGCTGGGTTAGAGTGAGTGGGTGAAATGTAAAGTTAATAGATGACTTTTATTATAGAAATTTTAGATAATGTTGGAGAACATGCTATAAATCTGGAATTAAAAATGGATTGATTCTCTTGTCCTTAAATTTACATACTTAATCATTGGTTATTCTGGAAACTAACACAAAATTCAATCATAGTTAATTAACAATGCACCCACTTCAAACAAAATGGTTAACATGTTGTAACTTAAATTTGATGAATAGCTAAAATTATGAAATTTTGTACGGGCACATCGTTTTTTTTTGTTTTGGTTGCTCTTAATGAACGTATTGTTTCTGGGTTCTAGAAAATGTTTTTGATATTTTTTTACAAAAAGTTTTCTAAACTAATTTAAGGTAATAAATGAAATCCTTCTTAGTAACCGTGAAAATTTATAATGTTAATATTCCATTTGAATTGGAAGCAGTTGTAATGAATATAATTACTACATAGTAACTTGAAATTTTGCAATAGGGGAGAACGCAATTTTATAATAAACATTAAAGACTTTTAAACGCAGAAGTATTTCTTATGTTGCATGGTAAAACTGTGAGCAAGGAATTTGTACATTGGAACAAGTAAGAGAGTATTATATTTTGCTCTACCGAATCTTGTATACCCTGTTGTAACAGCCAAAACTCTACAATTTTAAAATCGGGGAGTTCTGCTTCAAAGAATTGTGCTACTTTTACCGGGTTGTAAGTGTAGTTGCTATCAGGAGGAGCCTGATCATAAGCTGACCACAAATTGAGGACGACACGGTCTACGTGGACCAGTAGAAACTTTATACATCTGTCGTTGGGTTGGCCTAGTGAGACACGGGTCGTTGCAGAACGGGGCTAATATACTGAGTTATTCGCTTCGAATAACCGACTTGCGGATTGCTCCATTTTCAGTCATAACTGAGGAGGGGATCTATCGACAGGCATTAATTATGCCCAGCTTGTGTTCAGGGTCCTCGCGAACCCTCCTCTGAATACCTCTAACCATACAATGGACGTGGAGCTTTTGATGAATAATCGAAGTAGAAGTAGCACAGTATTAATAAATATCAATGCTAATAACTCTCCTGGGCTGTATCCACATTTTGTAGGGAGCTATTGAATTTATTACGTTTTGGAAGGTCAAACTATTAATTACAAACTACGTCATGGATATCTGGATTCGGCTTGTTGGCCGGCCTTCACATACGATCTCTTACGCTTCGGGTTATCGCAATGGATACATTTTTCACCGCAAGTAATGATTCGGTGAATAAGTCATTTTCTTTTATAGCGTTCAAGCATCATTTCGGATATGCAAAACCGTCTTTCAGGGTCTCTCGGCTTATCCTACCCAATTTCCATGTCTTCGAATGAATCCTCAAATGAGTTTTATTTTCAAACGTTTCAAATCAGTAGCCAACATTCACAGAAATACAATATATTAAGGACTGAGATCGAAAAAACCCTAACACACGTTTTCCATTAAAACTTTTAACCCAAGTATTATTTAATGTTTTTTATCAAGTTACCTTTGTAAAGCATGTCAGTTATTATGTTTAATGTCAATTATGTTCATTTGTTGTTAATCTGATTAAAATGAGTGACAAGAAAAAAGTTCGTACTAAAATTATTAAATATTTTGAACATAACCCAACTCGGTCCTAGAAAAAATTGGCCAAACAATCAAAGGTCTCCCGTCAAACTGATTCCAATGTTTTAGTAAGATTTTCTTATGCTAAATTCCCAATTTTATTGATAAATTCACTGAAATTTATTGTTGGGGGATAAGCTAGTTTCTATGCGCATTTCACTGGTTGCTTAGGCCAGATCATCAGGAAACCTTTTCCCAAAAGGCTTTAGAAAAACTAAAGATATTATACAAATAAACCTATAGAGTGGATGAGAATTACATACACTCAAGCTTTATTTGTAAAAATATCAAAGCTTAAACAAAACACCAACAATAAACAGTGATTTTATCTTTTCTTACATTCTCTACTACAATTGGTTGGTTTCTTGCCGACACAAACTGTAGTGTGGAAGTGAGTAAAGAAAAAATAAAACAACTTGCTTTATTGTTTCCGCAAGAAAATCAATATAAAGCAAGTTGCCAGTTTAGTCTTGATGCACCGGAGAACTTGTCCGTTGATAGAATATCTGGTTCATGTAGAAGGAATGGTCCACATGATGTTTCTAAAGCCAATAAATAGAAAGCATTTTCAAAAGATCTCCCAACACATCCTGTAGGAAAGCAGTCCGGCTAGCTCAGTGATCGGATTATTTGGTACGAAAAGTTAAAGCCAATGCAGGTTTAAAAACATACAAGGCTCAAAAAGTTCCTGACAGGAACGCTGCTAAAAATTTAGAGGCCAAAGACAAAGCACGGAAATTGAAGTCAAAATTTATACAAAAAATATATCTGTTGCATAATGGATAAAGAAATGTTCGTATGGAACATTTTTCGCAGCTTCTGGGTCAATTTTTTTATGTTGCAGATGCTCGAGGGAATATTGAAGAAAAGTTTAGGACCCAAAAGCAGACAAAATTTCCCAAAAAGTTCTTGGTATGGTAAGCAATATGCAGTTGCGGCAAAAGAAGCCAAACATTTGTTAGAAGGGGTTGTATAAATACCGAAATTAACATCAAGGAATCTTTACAAAAGAGGATGTTTCCATTCATAAGACTTCTTAATGTGTCCACTTATTTTTGGCCTGATTTGACATCTGTCACTATGGTAAGAAAGGGGTTGAGTGGTACAAGAACAAGAATGTGGTATTTGTACCAAGAGAGGCAATTCCTCCAAACTGCCTGGAGCTGAGTCCAGTGGAAGACCACAAAAAAGGTGTCCAAAAGTGTGGTAGATTTTAAACGGAGATGGACAATATGTACGAACAAAGTGACATAAAACGCTATAAAAACCAGCACTGACGATGTTTACATCAGTGCTGATTAATCAGCTATGACGATGTTTTCATCAGCACTGATTAGTCAGCTCTGAGGATATTTACATCAGTGCTGATTAATCAGCTATGACGATGTTTTCATCAGCACTGACGTTGTTTTCATCAGCACTGACGATGTTTAAATCAGCACTGACGATGTTTTCATCAGCACTGACGATGTTTTCATCAGTACTGATGATGTTTTCAACAGCACTGACGATATTTACATCAGCACTGATCAGCTATGACGATGTTTTCATCAGCACTGATTAGTCAGCACTGACGATGTTTTCATCAGCACTGACGATATTTATTTACATCAGCACTCATTAGTCAGCACTGACGATGTTTAAATCAGCACTGACGATGTTTTCATCAGCACTGACGATGTTTTCATCAGTACTGACGATGTTTTCATCAGCACTGACAATGTTTTCATCAGTACTGATTAGTCAGCACTGACGATGTTTACATCAGTGCTGATTAATCAGCTATGACGATGTTTTCATCTGCACTGATAAGTCAGCACTGACGATATTTACATCAGTGCTGATTAATCAGCTATGACGATGTTTTCATCAGCACTGACGATGTTTTCATCTGTACTGACGATGTTTTCATCAGCACTGACGATGTTTTCATCAGCACTGACGATGTTTTCATCAGTACTGACGATGTTTTCATCAGTACTGACGATGTTTTCATCAGCACTGACGATGTTTTCATCAGCACTGACGATGTTTTCAACAGTACTGACGATGTTTTCATCAGCACTGACGTTGTTTTCATCAGCACTGACGATGTTTAAATCAGCACTGACGATGTTTTCATCAGCACTGACGATGTTTTTATCAGTACTGACGATGTTTTCATCAGCACTGACGATGTTTTCATCAGCACTGACGATGTTTTCATCAGCACTGACGATGTTTTCATCAGCACTGACGATGTTTTCATCAGCACTGACGATGTTTTCTTCAGCACTGACGATGTTTTCATCAGCACTGACGATGTTTTCATCAGCACTGACGATGTTTTCATCAGTACTGACGATGTTTTCATCAGCACTGACGATGTTTTCATCAGCACTGACGATGTTTTCATCAGCACTGACGATGTTTTCATCAGCACTGACGATGTTTTCATCAGTACTGACGATGTTTTCATTAGTACTGACGATGTTTTCATCAGCACTGACGATGTTTTCAACAGTACTGACGATGTTTTCATCAGCACTGACGTTGTTTTCATCAGCACTGACGATGTTTAAATCAGCACTGACGATGTTTTCATCAGCACTGACGATGTTTTTATCAGTACTGACGATGTTTTCATCAGCACTGACGATGTTTTCATCAGCACTGACGATGTTTTCATCAGCACTGACGATATTTACATCAGCACTGATTAATCAGCACTGACGATGTCTTCATCAGCACTGACGATGTTTTCATCAGTACTGACGATGTTTTCATCAGCACTGACGATGTTTTCATCAGCACTGACGATGCTTTCATCAGCACTGACGATGCTTTCATCAGTACTGACGATGTTTTCATCAGCACTGACGATGTTTTCATCAGCACTGACGATGTTTTCATTAGTACTGACGATGTTTTCATCAGCACTGACGATGTTTTCATCAGCACTGACGATGTTTTCATCAGCACTGACGATGTTTTCATCAGTACTGACGATGCTTTCATCAGCACTGACGATGTTTTCATCAGTACTGACGATGTTTTCATCAGTACTGACGATGTTTTCATTAGTACTGACGATGTTTTCATCAGCACTGACGTTGTTTTCATCAGCACTGACGATGTTTAAATCAGCACTGACGATGTTTTCATCAGCACTGACGATGTTTTTATCAGTACTGACGATGTTTTCATCAGCACTGACGATGTTTTCATCAGCACTGACGATGTTTTCATCAGCACTGACGATATTTACATCAGCACTGATTAATCAGCACTGACGATGTCTTCATCAGCACTGACGATGTTTTCATCAGCACTGACGATGTTTTCATCAGCACTGACGATGTTTTCATCAGCACTGACGATGCTTTCATCAGTACTGACGATGTTTTCATCAGCACTGACGATGTTTTCATCAGTACTGACGATGTTTTCATCAGTACTGACGATGTTTTCATTAGTACTGACGATGTTTTCATCAGCACTGACGATGTTTTCATCAGCACTGACGATGTTTTCATCAGTACTGACGATGTTTTCATCAGCACTGACGTTGTTTTCATCAGCACTGACGATGTTTAAATCAGCACTGACGATGTTTAAATCAGCACTGACGATGTTTTCATCAGCACTGACGATGTTTTCATCAGCACTGACGATGTTTAAATCAGCACTGACGATGTTTTCATCAGTACTGACGATGTTTTCATCAGTACTGACGATGTTTTCAGCAGCACTGACGATGTTTTTATCAGCACTGACGATGTTTTCATCAGCACTGACGATGTTTTCATCAGCACTGACGATGTTTTCATCAGCACTGACGATGTTTTCATCAGTACTGACGATGTTTTCATCAGCACTGACGATGTTTTCATCAGCACTGACGATATTTACATCAGCACTGATTAATCAGCACTGACGATGTCTTCATCAGCACTGACGATGTTTTCATCAGCACTGACGATGTTTTCATCAGCACTGACGATGTTTTCATCAGCACTGACGATGTTTTCATCAGCACTGACGATGTTTTCATCAGCACTGACGATGTTTTCATCAGCACTGACGATGCTTTCATCAGTACTGACGATGTTTTCATCAGCACTGACGATGTTTTCATCAGCACTGACGATGTTTTCATCAGTACTGACGATGTTTTCATCAGTACTGACGATGTTTTCATTAGTACTGACGATGTTTTCATCAGCACTGACGATGTTTTCATCAGCACTGACGATGTTTTCATCAGTACTGACGATGTTTTCATCAGCACTGACGTTGTTTTCATCAGCACTGACGATGTTTAAATCAGCACTGACGATGTTTAAATCAGCACTGACGATGTTTTCATCAGTACTGACGATGTTTTCATCAGCACTGACGATGTTTTCATCAGCACTGACGATGTTTTCATCAGCACTGACGATGTTTAAATCAGCACTGACGATGTTTTCATCAGTACTGACGATGTTTTCATCAGTACTGACGATGTTTTCAGCAGCACTGACGATGTTTTCATCAGCACTGACTATATTTTCATCAGCACTGACGATGTTTTCATCAGTACTGACGATGTTTTCATCAGCACTGACGATGTTTTCATCAGCACTGACGATGTTTTCATCAGCACTGACGATGTTTTCATCAGCACTGACGTTGTTTTCATCAGCACTGACGATGTTTAAATCAGCACTGACGATGTTTTCATCAGTACTGACGATGTTTTCATCAGCACTGACGATGTTTTCATCAGTACTGACGATATTTACATCAGCACTGATTAATCAGCACTGACGATGTTTTCATCAGCACTGACGATGTCTTCATCAGCACTGACGATGTTTTCATCAGCACTGACGATGTTTTCATCAGCACTGACGATGTTTTCATCAGCACTGACGATGTTTTCATCAGCACTGACGATGTTTTCATCAGTACTGACGATGTTTTCATCAGCACTGACGATGTTTTCATCAGCACTGACGATGTTTTCATCAGCACTGACGATGTTTTTATCAGTACTGACGATGTTTTCATCAGCACTGACGATGTTTTCATCAGCACTGATTAGTCACCACTGACGATGTTTTCATCAGCACTGACGATGTCTTCATCAGCACTGACGATGTTTTCATCAGCACTGACGATGTTTTCATCAGCACTGACGATGTCTTCATCAGCACTGACGATGTTTTCATCAGTACTGACGATGTTTTCATCAGTACTGACGATGTTTTCATCAGCACTGACGATGTTTTCATCAGCACTGACGATGTTTTCATCAGCACTGATTAGTCAGCACTGACGATGTTTAAATCAGCACTGACGATGTTTTCATCAGCACTGACGATGTTTTCATCAGCACTGACGATGTTTTCATCAGCACTGACGATGTTTTCATCAGCACTGACGATGTTTTCATCAGCACTGACGATGTTTTCATCAGTACTGACGATGTTTTCATCAGTACTGACGATGTTTTCATCAGCACTGACGATGTTTTCATCAGTACTGACGATGTTTTCATCAGCACTGACGATGTTTTCATCAGTACTGACGATGTTTTCATCAGCACTGACGATGTTTTCATCAGCACTGATTAGTCACCACTGACGATATTTACATCAGCACTGATTAATCAGCACTGACGATGTTTTCATCAGCAATGACGATGTTTTCATCAGCACTGATTAGTCAGCACTGACGATATTTACATCAGCACTGATTAATCAGCTATGACGATGTTTTCATCAGCACTGACGATGTTTAAATCAGCACTGACGATGTTTTCATCAGCACTGATTAGTCAGCACTGACGATATTTACATCAGTGCTGATTAATCAGCTATGAGGATGTTTTCATCAGCACTGACGATGTTTAAATCAGCACTGACGATATTTACATCAGCACTGATTAGTCAGCACTGGTCAGTAATCATTCAGTGCAGCATCGAATAATAATTAAGTGTATTATTACATACTCAATCATGCAAGTTATTGTGACAATCATATATATGATTGTTTTAACCATATATATTATTGCGGCACTCTACTTGTACCATCACTCTGTTAAAGATTAATTATATTATTGCTATTTTTTAAAATACTATTTTAATAGTATTTTACCAATTTTACCCGTTTTCCCCCTGTTTACCCCTTTCTGGTCCAAGTATTGAAAAAAGTTATAGCCTATTGACGCTTCCAAGTAAGGATCTATCTACGTTCCAAATTTCAATAAAATCGATTCAGCCGTTTAGGCGTGATGCTCAAACAAACAAACAAACAAACAAACAAATAAACAAACAAACTTACAAAGACATTTATATATTTATATAGATACGTATGCTAAAAATTTTTCGATCTCAGTCCTTATAATCACCTTTCGTGAATTCTAACTCATTCAGAATCATTTGTGCCTAATTTTAAAGTTTATTATTGTACAATATTCAAAAAGTATCTTTACAATAAAGAAGTATTAATTAATTATTCGTTTTGAATTCGCGTTTCTATGTCCATCGTTATAAAATATTCAAAAAGTACTACTAGTTCGAAAAAGTACCTGCAATTCCCTTTTTTATATTCTAACTCAGTCAGGATCATGTGTGTTTAATATCCTGCTTATAGGTTCATTATTATAGAAATTTCAATAATAGTTTTTGTTACCTTAATATCATTATGTCCTCTATCCTTGATTCTTTCTTTACTCAGCTGCATATCAGCCAACTATTATGTATATACAATAAGCAAAATATTTTATTATGATAAAAAATAGTATTAGAAGAAAAAGTATATTTAATGTTTTCAAGCAAAATAGTGTAGAATATTTTTAAATGTTTCTTCTGCTTAAAATTTCAAATGTATGGCAACATGCATCAACATATTGACCTTGAATTAATAATTCTAAAGAAATTCCACACACTCCAACATATTTGTTTTGCAAAAATTCCCCTTTCAGACATTCATAATTAAGGTCCATTCAAGCTTGTACACTTTCATACATCTACACTTTGATTAAAAACTAGACTCTACGAAACTTTTCCTCCTTCGTAGTTCTGCAAAAATGTTTAAAGAAAACACACCTGCTGCTTTAACAGGAACTTTCTTTAAGAAACACAAACAACATTAAGCAGGACAAGAAAGAAATATTTTAAAACTTTTTTTTTCTACACAAATTAAGGAAATTTATTTATTTTTTGTATTTGTTGCTCTCTTCCAACACAGGATACAAATGATGAGGGCCAACAGCAAGAGCAAAGAAACCTTGAGGTTGAAGGCCAGCAAGAAAATGAACAGCAGCAGCAGCAGCAACAACAGCCGCCACCAGCAGATTGTCATAAAACAAATGAGCCATTGCAGCAGGAGCAACAAATGAATAAAAATGAAGTGAAAAAGAAAAATATCAACAGCAACAATAAAGATAAAGATAAGCAGTTACAATGCCAGGATAATGAAGTTTTTACAAATATCAAAACAGAAAATGATGTTAACGAAAGCCAGCAACAACTGGCAGACAACAGTGGCAATTCAATGGGAATTGCTACAATTATCTCGGCTACAACTACAGCGTGTAGTGTTGGTGTTACTACAACCAACCCCACCAGCTCGACTAGTGCTAACAGCAACGAAGTTGTTGTTACTGATGTTGGTGTGGCTGTGACTGTGACTGGAGACCCTGCCTTGGAGCTCAAGGTTAACAAACACACCAAGAAAAAACAGGAAATCAACGAATTTGCCAGCAAAAACGAATTGGAAACAACAAACAACAACGACGAGGTTAATTTTATTACGAAAGACAACGATAAAGCAACCTACAAAAGCGATAAAAGAGAAACAAAACGTATTAGCAAACATAAACGTGATTATTTGCACGAGGAAGAGAGAAGAGAAAACAGATTGAGAAATCAACAGCAACATGAAGATGAAAAACCCACCACTACCGTTATAACAAGCAAAACATCAACAGCTAATACAGCAACATCATCGTCCGCAATCAAAAAACATCGTAGCCAAAGACGTTCACCCTCCTCCTCCAATTCAAATAACTATGGTGTTAGTGCTGGTGGACGTGACCAAACGCATCATAAAATACCCACCTCAACTTTGAGTTGTGATACATGTTGCCAATTAGAGTGGTCACAACACGACTCATATATCAACACACAACAACAGCACTCACCACAGACCCTCAAGCCACCCACACTCCACATCGGCATGGCTGGCCAGCCAACACGTGTCAGCAAACGTAAAACCAGCAGTAGTAGTTGTATCAGCCGCGAAAGAGCGAGCAAAACAAAACAAGAAATAAAAACAAAAATCATTTACAGCCAAGAAATACCAGAGAGCACAACAACAAGAATGTCAACATCAACAAGAGAAACCGGAATAACGACGACAGTAATAAAAATAAACAAAACTAAAGAAACGGAAACAGAGACTAAAACGATAACGAAGACGGAGAAAGAGGCAGCAACTGTGACATGCTCAGCAACAATAAAATCCACAAATGTTGAGGCAACAAAACCGAAAGAAGAACAAGCTGAAGTACAACAAATTAAAGAGGAATTGATAAAAGAGTCTAGCAACAATTTGGAAAATGTTGAGCAGCCGACTATAGAAAAACCTTTATTGGAAAACCCAGATATTTTACAAGAAATTAAAGAAATCTCTAAGGCCATAGCCACTCTGCAACATGATGCCGAAACAAGTGATTCCCTTACCTTGGAGGCGGAGAAACCACAGCAACATGTGGCGGAAACAAAAATTGTGGATACTGTGGAGGAAAAACTAGTTTCCACTCAAACAGAAACTAATGATAATAATGTTGCTGATGATGCTGTAGCTGTTGCAGCGACAACTACTTCTGCTGCTACCACAGCAGCAGCAGCAGCTACAGCAACTGCTGCTCTTAAAGAAGTCAGTGTGATGATGGATCAACAAACAACAAAAGAAGCTGTTGATGTTAATGATGCTGATGCTGAGGCTACAGCTACTGCTGCTGTTGCTATGGCTGCTGCGTCGTCCACACTCACTGCCAATGACAGTAAAACCAATACTACAAACATCAGTTGTAATTCGGAGTTTGCAGGTGTCACAACACACTCGCCGCATAACAGGTACGCGTAATTAATATTATTATTCTATCTACAACTCTATTTGTGTGTGTTTTTCAATATTGTGTCTGTTGGTTGGTTGGTTTGTTATTTCTTTTTTTTTTTTTGTCCAAACTTTTTGCCACTTGATACCAAATAAAGTAATGCGAAAAAATATACTCGATTCAATGCAAAAATATAACAAGAAAAATAATGTGAATTGAATAGAGTACACACTTGTTGTGAAGAAAAAATTAAAAAAGTGTTAAAATACAAAACAAAGTTTTTAAAAAAAATCAACAAAATAATTTAATAAATTTTATGCGAAAAAGTTTTCTGCAAAAAAAAATTTCAATATTAAATTTCAAAAAAAAAAATTGCTTTAAATTCTTTTATCAAAAGAATACATTTTCTTTAAAAAAAAGTGAAAACTAATGTTATTAAGAAAATGAAAAAAATGGATTACTTTTCCCAACAAAAAGAAAAAAAAAAAATAGTGGAAAATATGAATAATATACATACAATTCTACAGCAAAGAGGAAAAGTTTTGAAAATAAAAATTCATAAAAGTTTTTCTAATTAACAAATGGAAGCTGAAAAGCAAAGAAATTTATGAAATACGCAATATTTAAAAGATTTACTACATAATATAACAGAAGATAATTCATGACACTAACAAAATTATTAAATAACTAAAACTAAAAAAAATTTTATAAAATGAAAAAATAAAATTTAAAAAAATTTCAAAATTTAAATAAACCAAAAAAAGTGGTAAAATTTTAAAACTACTAAAAACGAATTTTAAACGAAAATATTTTAAATTTCCAAAAATTTTATTTTTTAAAAGGAAACAATTAAATATTCATACAAAATTATAACAAAAATAATAATAATTACAAGTGTTTTAATGATAATCAAATATATATTTCAAAAAACAAATAATAGCATTAAAAATGTAAAAAAAAATCTATAAAAATTTGATTTTTGTGCAAAAAGATCACAAAAAGTTCCAGTAATATCAAGCGGAAACAGTTTTCTGCCCTAAATAACTTTTTAAACTAAATAAATATATGTACCTATATATCGTTAGCTTAGTGTGGAAACGTGCTAAGTCCGCTTTTAATGAATATTTAGTTTGTAAACAAAATCATCGAAACCAAGTGTGTAGTACATAAGGACTGAGATCGAAAAATTTTTAACATACATATATGAGCAATTCCATATCATCGTATGGAATGGAATAGAGTTTGCAAGAATAAGAGAATCTGAAAAATAATTTGGTCTTTATATTCCATTCAGAGTGTACTATATTTTAAAAAACTAATAAGTTCTTTCGAAACATTGTTGTCCAAAATATAGAGCGAAATAAAGGCATATCGTACATGACATAAAACGGAAATAATTTTGAGGTACATGCGAAAATTTGTGAATCGTGAAAGGCGTTAGGTTTTCTTTTAATTTCTTACACTAAACCAAATATTTTTCCTTTACAATCCGTCATATTTAAATAAAAACAATTTCTGGATGATTTTATAATAGATACAATTTAATATCGTACGTGACATACCGTACGTTACAGATTTTTCTCTTTTAGTAAAACAATATATATTCTGTAAATATATGTATACAAAAACTAAAAAAATAAAAGGAAAATATATATTCGGTTCTAATAAACCATTTCCTAACAGCAAAAAAACAATCAGAGTCAAATTCATTTCATACTACATGCTAATTGGGAGCTTAGATTTCGCCGCAATTTTAGCCTAAAACATTAAACATTAAATTAAAAAATTAAATATAGTCAGTTTAAACTATTATTTTTGCACTTAAAATGTTGCAGTAAGCTCTAACTTTCTCTACTTTCACATAGTAACATTTTACTGTTTTCTCCTATTCAAATCATCATGAAAAACAGTTTTAAGGGTTTTTGTTTTTTCAGTCGTGGTAGTCATTCTCGTGGAATTGCCCATATGTTAATAAAAATGAAACCACTAAACTTACAGTTCTGAATCTTTTTTTATTTGATTGAAATTATTGTTATAATTTACAAAAGAAAAAAATATTTTTATAGTTCTTATCACTAATGATGAAATGTTGAACCTTTTTCGAAAACCCTTCCATTAACGTTTTCATAGTGATTTCTGTCACTTTGTTCGAACAGGTTGTCCATCTCCGTATAAAATCTACCACACTTTTGGACACCTTTTTTGTGCTCTTCAATTCTCTTTTAACAAGAGCCCAATATCTCTCCACTGGCCTTAGCTCCGGGCAGTTTGGAGGATTTGCCATTCTTGGTACAAATACCACATTATTGGTCTTGTACCACTTAAGACCTTGCTTACCATAGTGAGATAAACATAAGTGGACACATTAAGAAGTCTTATGAATGGAAACATCCTTTTTTTGTAAACATTCCTTAATGTAAATTTCGATATTTATAGAGCCCTTTGTAACAAATGTTTGGATTTTTTGGAGCAACTGCATATTGCTGGGCATACCAAGAACATTTTGGGAACATTTTGTCCGCTTTTGGGTCCTAAACTTTTCTTCAACATTCCCTCGAGCATCTGCAACATAAAAAAATGGAACCAGAAGCTGCGAAAAATTTTCCTTACGTACATTTCGTTATCCATTATGCAGCAAGAATATTTTTGTATAACATTTGACTTCAATTTCCGTGCTCTGTCTTTGGCCTCTAAATTTTTAGTAGAGTTCCTGTCAGGAACTTTTTGAGCCTTGCATGTTTGTAAACCTGCATTAGCTTTAACTTCTCGTACCAAATAGTCCGAGCACTGAGCTAACCGGTCTGCTTTCCTACCGTATGTGTTGGGAGCTCTTTTGAAAATACTTTCTATATTTTTGGCTTAAGAAACATCATGTAGACCATTCCTTTTACCTGAACCAGGTTTTATATCAACGGACAAGTTCTCGCGGTACTGTTTAATAACATTGGAATCAGTTCGACGGCAGACCTTTGATTATTTCGTCAACTTTTCGTAGGACCAAGTTTGGTTTTGTTGAAAATATTTAATAATTTTAGTAGGCACTTTTTTCTGGTCACTCATTTTTATCAGATTAACAACAAATGAACACAATTGACAGTAAAAATAATAACTGACATGCTTTACAAAGGTAACTAGATCAAAAAAAAAAAAAAAAAATCAAATAATACTTGGGTTAAAAGTTTTAATGAAAAACGTGTGTTAAGAATTTTACGATCTCAGTCCTTATTTTCATCTTAGATAAACTGTATTGAGTATAACTACGTTATTTAATATAAATGTACCAACTTCGTATTAAATAAAATTAGTGTACGAATTAGTGTAGATTGTAGGCAAGATGGAGCACTTCGTTAGATAATTTTTTAAATAAAAAAATCTCCAAAAACTCAAGTTTTTTTTGCAATTTCGTACGAATCTTAACTTAACGAATCTTCTAAAACCAAATAAGTGGGACATTAAGGGAGGTACGACCAATGAATTTAATTCGCGTGATTTATTTCTATATGAAACATCTTTTCTGTAAAGTTTTATTTGGATACCAAAATTTTTAAGAGTTTTATGCTCGTTAAAGTAAATTTCGGAAGTGGTAGCTATGGTTAATAACCAGCAAAATCTTCGCTTACAAAGCTACAAGAAATGACTTTTTTAATAACGCACAATAAAATAACTGGGCAGTGGTGTAGTGAGTACAACAGTTGATTAGTAGTCGGACGAATGTTGGTTCGACTCGTGGCTTTCTTTTAATAACTCTACTAACAAAACAACTTATTTCCGGCCTTGCTTTTGGGACATCGCGAACAAAAAATTAGAAAAAATCCCGCCATAGTTTATAAAATATCCAGGTTTTCGGCAAGGTCTGCACTATAAAGTGGGTGAAGCAAAATTTCCCAACTATATCATTCTAAATATAGGGTTTTTCAACAAGTGGTGTTATTTTGGTATTCAAAGAAAATTTGCATTTTTTGAGATAAATGATCGGATATTTATTTCACATTATGCCGTTAATAATGAAAAACAACATCAGCCAAATGGCCACCACGACCACGCTTACAGGACAATATTCTTTTCATGAAATTTTTCATAACCAAATCTGAAAGTGGCTGGCCTATGTCCTCGATAGCCTCACGAATTCTTTCTTTGAGGTCTTGAATCGACACTGGGCTGTTGGCGTAGACCTTGTCTTTCACGTGGCCCAAAGGAAGAAGTCGCAAGGTGTTAAATCACAAGATTTCGGTGGCCAATTGTGATCACCTCTTCGAAAGATAACACGGTCCGCAAAATTTTCCCGGTTTCGTTGCTTGTGTGGCACGTAGCGCCGTCTTGTTGAAAGTAAACGTTGTCCAGATCAATATCATCAAACTCCGACCATAAGATACGGTGTAATGACGTTTGTGGAATGCCCGATTCCAAAGAACGACAAGGAATGAACAAACCTGGGTTTTCTTCAACACTTTGGGCTACAGCACCAGTATTCTCAGTTGTTCTTGAGCGATGTGTACGGGTTTTATTCTTCACATCACTAACTTGTCCCAACAGCTCGAATTTTTCTACCAATTTCTATATTGCGGTCTGACAAGGTGCTTCACGACGACCCAAAACTGCTTTAGTTTTGCGAACTTATAATGCAAGACTTTCCCCATTTTTGTAGTGAGTTTTAATAATTTCAATGCGTTGTTGAAGCGTGTATCGTTCCATTTTTAGTAATGGCGTAGTTTCTACTTATCAAATGTCAATGAATAAAAGGTTCAAAAGTGACAGCTACCGAAATACCGGATGATTCAAAATAACACTTCCTGTTGGCCGGGCTTCATTTTTCATCACAAGTAATGATTCGGTGCAAATCATTTCGGACATGAAAACTCGTCTTTCAAGGTCTCTTGGCTTCAATTCGTTTGTTTGGCTCCCAAACGTTTTTAAATTGCTGCTTTAGTAACTCTCGATGATTTTCTAAGCTCTTGTTGAGTTTGACAATGATCTTCTTGGAGTAATGCCTCCAATTCTTGGTCTTCAAACTTTTTTGCCTGGCCTGGGCATTCATTGTCACACAAATCATATCTCGCACATTGAAACCAATGAAACACATTTACCATAAGGTGTGCTTCAGCTTCACTTTTTTGCAAATTAAAGAATTAAAGCGAAACTTCCCGCATATGACGCTTTGTTGGCACAAAATTCAAAATTTTTTAAGCAAAGAAAAGCGAATAAATGACAAATTGACATATAAGTTATAAAAACAAAAACAGTGTTCAAATAATACGCCATCTAATGTAAATCCCACATTTTTAAGTCATACACGCAATAGTTTTCGCTTATATCTCGGCTAATTATGACCGTATGGGCCTTTCCCATTCCAAATTTGTTAAAACTTTGTACAACACTTACAACACAGGATATTGAAGCAAAACATTTTCCTAGAACAAAGGATATCACAAAAAGTCTTCTTCCTTTTTTAAAAGTTTTTGCTTAATTAATTAACAATATAAAAACGCAAATAGTCTCAAGTAAGAACAATATCTGCTTAGTTAAAATAAATAATTAAAACCAACGATTTTACAATGTTTTGTATATGCCTGGTAGGTAATATTAATAAAAAGCGACTTAGCATGTTTGCACACTAATCTAACGATATAATTCATAAATTTATTTAAATCCTTATATTTCCTTCCTCGAAGCGCAATTTTAATAATTTGTGCAAACAACGTACTTTTCGAAATAATTTTATATATTTCTTTTAAAGCAGACATAATTTGCTATATAATTGGTCTGTTGATTAACTAAAATTATTACTAATAACAATTTGCTATTTCAATATATAAAATTAAAAGTAAAAGTTCATATGGAAAATTACTTGGTTTTTAACTAAAATATGATGAAAAGTGTAAAACTTTTACTATAATTAATTGAAATCAGTTCTTTAATAATGTTAAAGGAGAATGTTACAAGCAACATCTTCTCCAAAAACAAAATATAAAAAAAAATACAAATTACTGACAGTGCACAGTGGGTGTTAACATAAACAATTAATAGAAAAATATATGTGTATTAAAGCTTATCTTTTGAAACAATTAGTTGATATCTTTAGGATTGTGGATCGTAATACTGTCAAACTGTCAAACTATCAAACTATTCTACATACAATTTTACACAATTTGTACAATTTTAATGACTTTGCAGATGAACATACGGACGGACATAACAGAGTTTCATAAAATTCGAGAAAAAATATATTTTATACGCTACCGTATCCGCCATATGCCAATGAGGTCTTTATTATAGTAGCTAAACTGGTTTTTGAGTCATTAATAAAAATGTTTTGATAACTAGGACATCAAATTTCATAATGAAATTCTTATTTACTAGAGAACCCTACGAGCATCTAGGGGATGCCCACAAGGTGGCGCATTATCGCCTCTATTGTGGACTCTGGTTATCGATGAACTACTAGAAGAACTTAACAACTTAGGATTCCGCACATATGGTTACGCTGGCGACTCAGTAATTTATGTTACTGCGTGGACAGATGCAGGATGCAGACTGCACTGAATATAACCACCAATTGGTGCTTGGGAAAAAAGCTGACCATCAACCTAGCCAATATAATTATTGTACCATTTACGAAACGGAAAGTTATTAGACTCATACATGATTAATGCCTCATTTATTGTGTTTTTTAACGAGGTAAAATACCTATGTGCTACACTTGATAGGACCCTCACTTGAAATTGTCACTTATCCAATACTAATAAAAAATCTACTAGGGCAATATCCCAGCAGTTAAGCAAGTAGTCAATGTATCCCTTGTAGACAGTAATCGTCTTAATGTATTATCACTTGGCTGAGTCCAATTTATATATTTTGAGTCATTTGACACTTACAAGCTCTTTGTAGTGCAGAGAGAAGACAATTGGTTACTTTATACATCCCAGGTAATCTAGCGTGATGACAATTGTTACTTAAGTGTCTCTAAGTAATCTGGAGTGCAGACACTTTAAACGTTTTGTGAGTAATTCGTTCAAACTGGTTTTATACAAATTGTGTTGATATAATTCTCATACAGTTCATTTTTATTTTTGCTTAAGTATTCTGATACCCCATGTAACATAGTATGAAGTCAATAGTCACTTTAGTGTCTCTTAGTATCCTATAGTGAAGTCACTTTAAACTTTTAAACAATCGTTTATTGGACTGCCTATGATATGTCTTATTAGCTGACTATTTGAGGTCAATTAGCACCCATGCATGTTAAAATAACTAGTTAGGTAGCTAGTAAAGTAACTGACGCTATTTAACCAGTATGTGAATCCAATGCGTTGACTACTTTGAACCAATTATTGGACAGTCTCATTGTGGTCAAAAAGGGTAAATTGACCCCCTGCTTAGGACATGCACGTGTTAAAATAACTAGACAGGTAGCTATTGAAGTAACTAGTTCCCACCCTAAATTATGGGTAACATCACTAATTCGGGACTGTCTCCTAGAACTGCAGGGATATCCCTGCCAACGACATTTTTAGTTGGTTTTTTATTACAGTGATAAGGCCATTACTAACATATGCCGCATTGGTATGGTGGAATAAAGAAGAACAGATTACTGCGAGATATTTACTTGATAAGGTCTTTTGCCTCATCTGTATTGTTATTACTGGGTCCATAAGGACCTTCTGCACTCACGCTCTGGGTGCAATCCTACACATCCCACTCTTATTCTACGCATTTTTGGGAAGGATTGTATTGCAGTATCCGACTATATGTCACCTAATTTGGGGTTACATAGCAAGTTTAGGGTCCTTATAACTGAAAGGGATGAGTGGATAAATTAGACATTGTGGCAGGATTAGGCATTATCCTGCCACAAGTGTGGTTTACCGATGGTTTGACATCCCACTATTAAACGAATTCGTTCTTGGCTTGAAGCGTAATTTGCCCGATTTTGGGATTTCATAAGTCTGCCCAAACGTAGATCTCAATTGTTGTTGTTCCTCGGAAAGGGTGACTTAAGAATACTTACTGGATTATTCACCGGACATTGTAATTTTAGGTATCTCCAATTTATTTTAGGTAATATTGAGAATGAACAGTGTAGGTTTTGTGAACTTCATGCTGGAACTCTTGAACATGTTCTATGAGACTGCCCAATGCCGGGCCTAAAACCGGCTTGTTCCCGGCGTAATAGAGACTTTATAATTGGCGTGATGCTTTGTAACAGGAGTAGAGAAAATACTTTGTTGAGACATTTAGTAAAGTTATTCCGCGTCAATTTTTGCAATAGCTGAGATCGCCTTTCTTAGGAATACATAGTTACAATCACTCTAGCTTTCCAGCTCTTTGGTATTTGATTGGTGCAGCCCTGCAGATTGTTGAATAGGTGTAAGTACTCGGCAACAGGTGCAGTTTCATATTTTAGCAGTTCAGCTTGCACAGCGGCTTGATAGTCCTTTAATTTCAGCGGTATCGACTGTATTTCGTGGTATGTTGGGGGAGATGTTGATATATCTCTCCGCGGATTTCGGTGACGAGAAAGCATAGGGCAATTATTGATATTAAAATCAGTGTCATTCGTTGTAGGAGCAGAGCCGAAGAATTCCTGCCAATGTTGTAGTTTTTCATCTTGTGATGTGAGATTGATGTTATTCCCGCTCTTAAGCATTGTGGTGTTTATGTTTTATCGCCGTGTAAACACCGCATATGTTTGCTGCTTGCTCTGCTTCCTCAGCGATACTATTATAGTGTCGCTCACGGTCAGCATGTACCTGGCCACAATTTTAGCATCCGCTGTTCTTTTTCGTGTTGCGATATTCTTAAGGCGCTTGCGATTTCAGCCCAAGACTCTTCGGTAATCTATGGTTTATGATTCTTTTTTCTAACTCCAAGAATCGCTTTAGTAGTCTGACAGCAGTTGTTTGTAATCGCAGACCACGAGTGCCTCACACTACTTCGTGAGATTATGCGAAACTTTGAGTGGAAACGTGCAGGGATGATAAGGTCACATACTGATGTATGTTATAAGAGTGCTTTGTTTGCCATTGTGGAGAGTATTAGGTCAACGTCGTTTATACGTTTCTCACTGTTGCCAGAAAATATGAAGGTTTTTCGTGAGCGTGAAACCGCTCTTCAACCATATAACTTCACTTACTTCGAGAATATCGATGTTATAGTTGTTAATTTTTCTGCAAACTTGTTCAAGCCTTGATGGATCAGTAACAGTTTGAACGTTCCACATTCCAATCTTTAACCATTGTTTAAAGACAAATTTTGTCTTCGTGGTGGGGGTTCCTGTTAAGTTCATTGTAGACGTTTCTGTAACAAGAGTTTTTTTTCCGGGAGAGGGATATTAACGCGCAGTCCAATCTGCTAGAAGGCAAAGGATCTGAAATAAAAATGCCACTTGTCAGCCACTGCTTATTCATACCTAGCCGAAATCTGTTATGATGAAACTTAAAGGCTCCTCAAAAGATCCTACAGGTCGCAGTGTGTGAAGCCTCGCTAATAAGAATTTACTAGAAGATTTTTATTAGCAAGATAGGAACGAATTAAAAACTGCAATGAAAATCTTTTAAATGTATAAGAAAGACCATAACGAAAACAAATATAACTAGCAAAATAAGTCCTTCCGTAATTCTGTTTTCAACTCTACCTTTGACAGCCGGAATAAAAAATTCCTGTTTAACCCATTGTGCAATATCCACTAAAAACATAATAAATTCCTTAACAACACAAAAATTTCGCAGAAAGTGTTCATCTAAGTGTAAAAAATAATAAAACGAAAACAAATTCAAAAGAATTCCTTAATAAAAGAAGAAACAAAAAAAAAAAAAAAAAACAAAAAAAACAGCGATTTTCGGAAAATAAAAGTTAAAAAGTTAATTGTGTATTAAAATACTACCATTTAAAAATCAGTAAAATTAAAATAAAGGAAATATTATTAAAGCACAAAATGCTTAAATTAACCAAAAAGTAAAACAAACAAAAATCTAAACGGAAATAGTGTTTGTTTATCCTGAGCCTTCTAACTGAAAGAATAAAACAAAACAAAGCAAAGAAAAGAAGTTAAAGAAAATTTTAATTCAACTGTGTGATAAAATCAAATATATATATTTTTTTAATAACGAAGTATACGAGCATTTTTTTATACACTGTTGTTTAAGTTTTTTTGTTTTGTGTTTTGTCTACTAAATGCCATAAAATATTTTAAATTACATTACGAGTTTTATGATATGAAACAATTTAATGTGCAGTTTCAACAACGACTACAGAGAGAGAGATCCTTAAAATCGTTTTTGTTATTGTGTGAATTACTGTTTTGTTTCCTGTTTAACGAAGTTTGCAGCAAAGTGTTTTGATATTTCTGCCTGCCTGCTCCAAACAAAGGTATGTGTATGGTTGGGAGATTATTTCATGTGAAAATTATTTACATAAAATTTCAATAATAAAGCTTAACCCTCTAATGCCAATTTCTAAAACAATGGCGCAAAACGTTGGTAATAATTGTTTGTTATGGTAAATTTGGGCATCTGATTTCAAAAACAACATTTAAAAATTTGTTTAATCAATGGTTTACCTGCCAGGTGGGAAAAACTAAATGAGTGCCTTAAGGCACCCTTTGAGACAAGAGATTGAAACCTAGTCGGGTTTTAGTTAGTATAGTTTGTAAATTTTTATTGAAAACAGCTTTTCTAATTGTTCATAACTCAATTCAGATAATTTGTAACGATTGTTCACCAATTTTTATTTTTTTTCAAATTTTAAGAAATAATAAATTAAAAATTTTTTTTTTTTTTTAAATAGTTTTTTTTTATTTTTAATTTATTAGTGAAAAAAACTTTATGACAAAAATTTTTTTAGTTAAAAAAAAATATTCGGGTTAAAAATATTTTTCGCTATTTTGACCCATTGTATGTCCAAATTACTATAGTCTTATATAAATCGTTGCAATGAACTTTGAAATATCTATCATTAGATATCCATATTGTCTATATTAATGACTTAGTAATCCAGATATAGATCAAAAATAGACCAAAAATCTAGGTTGTCCCGGTTTTTTCCTTATATCTCAGGAATTTGTAGGCCGATTTTCTCGATTTTAAATAGCAACCGAGCCGGAAGAATTCCCGATATATTGATGTATAAATCAAGTTTGCAAGTTATTTTGGGTCTTCAGAAAATTGATTTCAACAGACAGACAGACGGACATGACTTAATCGACTCCGCTATCTATAAGGATCCAGAATATATATACTTTATAGGGTCGGAAAATTATATTGTGGAAATAACAAACGGAATGATAAACTTATATATACCCTTCTCACGAAGGCGAAAGGTATAAAAATATGATTGCAATAGGGAAACTTTAAATCAACGTAAACAAGAGGTTTCTAGGCTTATTAAAACATTTAAGTACGTTTTTTAGAAACTGTTACAAGAGTTTTTGAAATGAAAAATCAGTTATATATCCATTTACTGGCATTTTTCCGATGAGTGTCTTGAGGCAAGCTAAAGCATTAGAGGGTTAAATTATGTTTGGAGATCATATGTATCATATGAATTCACAGCAATTTAACTCTTTGAAAAAATGTTTAATGTTAAAAGGGGAGATATATTGTTACCATAGTATGTAAAAAAATTGTCTAAAGCATTTTATTTAAATCATTATTTTCTAAAAAATTTGATTTTAGGCAAAAGTAATTACATTAATGTTGTTCACGGTTGCTTGGTTATCTGTTTATTTCTAGTGTTGGAAAATAATACATATTTAATTCAAGAAATTTATTTGTATTTTTAGTTTTGTAATGAAAATTTAAAACTAAAATGATAATGCTACCACCTGCAATTAATGCATAAATACTTTCGAAACGTGATAGCTTCCTGGGCTATACACAACATGTAACTTAATGGAATAAATTCGTTGCCGATATCTTGTCAAATATCTGAGTGAAGTTACCTACGCACTGTCGTAAAGGGTTTTCCAACAAGAGGTGTTATTTTGAATCACCCGGTATTTCGGTAGCTGTCGCTTTTGAAGCTTTTATTCTTTGACATTTGACAAGTAGAAACTACGCCATTACTAAAAATGAACGATACACGCTTCATCAATGCATTGAAATTATTAAAATTCACTACAAAAATGGTGAAAAATCTTGCAGTCACAGTTCGCAAAACTAAAGCACCTTGTCGTACCGCAATACAGAAATTGGTGGAAAAATTCGAGATGTTGCGACAAGTTGGTGATGTGAAGAATAAAACCAGTGCACGTCGCTCAAGAACAATTAAGAATATTGCTGCTGTAGCCCAAAGTGTTGAAGAAAACCCAGGTTTGTCCATTCCTTATCGTGACAAACGTCATGATATTCATCCGAACAATGTTTACTTTCAACAAGATGGCGCTACGTGCCACACCAGCAACGAAACCATTGCTCTTTTACGGGAAAACTTTCCGGACCGTGTTATCTCTCGTAGAGGTGATCTCAATTGGCCACCGAGATCTTGTGATTTAACACTTTGCGACTTTTTCCTTTGGGGCCACGTGAAAGATAAGGTCTACGCCAACAGCCCAGCGTCGATTCAAGACCTCAAAGATAGAGGACATAGGGCAGCTACATTGCGATTTGGTTATGGAAAATTTCATCAGCCGTTTGGCTGATGTTGTTTTTCATTATTAACGGCATACCTTCCCCTTTATTATGAAATAAACATCCGATCATTTATCTCAAAAAATGCAATTTTTCTTGTTGGAAAACCCTTTATTAGCCCAATGAATGTACTGCGGTAATTTCTTTAAAAATGCTCTTAATTTGGAGTACCACCATCTCCCACTCCAAATACTGTTGCACTCTGCCACCACGGCCAGTTGGCATTTCATGTCAAGTGAACCAACTTTTGAAATCGATGTCTTCCGATTGGGATGAAATTTGCACTATGGTTATTGGATAGTAATTTAGACACAATTTTTTAACAAGATCGGTCTAGAACTTTCTGAGTTAGAGGGGTTTAAAATTTGACATATTGGCCAAGCTGGTGATTTTTCTCATCCATGTAACTTATTACCTATTGTTTTTAGCAAAATGTGTCCCATATACAGTGAGGCCTCGATTATCCGTGATTTGATTAACCGGCAACATCAATTATCCGGGAAAGAAAAAGAAAATGTTTTTGAATCGATTTAAATTTTTTTTGCATCGATTAACCGTAATTACCTCAATTATCCGGAATTATAATTTTTTTTGGTTTATTTTTGACAATCAAACACAATGTGAATAAAACGAAAAAGTGGAATTCCCTCGATCGATTTGTAAGGCCAATATTTTTTGATATTGTGCCATCGATTTTTCGATAGCTTTTGGCGTAAGGAGTGTTAGACATTATAAAAAACAAAGTGATTCTGTTATTGGCTTTGGAAACCGAAAAACTTTAAAAACTGCTGAAGATCCAAAAGTAGATTTTGCAGTTTATGAATGGTTCCGGAAGGAACGATTTAAAGGAACTCCAATTTCTGGATTAACAATGAAGGAAAGTCCAAAATATTCCACTCAAAATTTAAGAAAAATATTCAGCTGATTGTGGAAAAATTAAATGAATTCAAATCAATGAAAAAAACTCACCAATGAGATAATGGATAATGACATAATGAAAATTTCATAGAATGACACAAGGTCTCAAAGGAGAGACTAACCTTATTAGTTTGCGTTAATGCTGTTGGTGCACACAAGCATTAGTTATTGGAAAGAGCTTTAAAAAATGTCCATGAAAATGGTTTAACAATAACCAGAAGTGAGAGAGAATTTTAAGAACATCGTTCCAGAAGATTATAGTAAAATCACTTTGCCATCATCAATGCTGAAAACGTTATTGTGAATTTTTTTCCTCCAAATTGGACGACTTTTATCCAACCGATGAATCAGTGCAATATGGAGCTTTAAATTTCATTATCGAAAAACTGTCAATATTAAAACCCTACTAGAAATTGATACTCAATTAACCGAGAATATCGATTATCCAGAATGCTCCTGGTCCCGACCATTACGGATAATCGAGGCCTCACTGTATGTATTTCAATCTTTCGGAAAAAAAAATAAAAAATTTAAAAATTTTTTTTTTCAAAATCAAAAACTTTTTTTCAAAATTAAAAAAAAAAAAAAAATTTCGAAAAAAATTTTTTTTTTTTTTAAATTTTGAAAAACAATTTTGAAAAAATATTTAAAATTTTTATTTTAAAGCATAATTTGGTGAAGGGTATATAAGATTCGGGACCGCCGAATATAGCTCTCTTCATTGTTTTTAAACGATTTATTATGAAAATAGCCTCCTTGGTAAAAAAGTAGTTTTGTTAATAAATAAAATTTATTTTTTAAGTTATTTTTAAAAAAGTAACTGAAGAGAGAATATGTGTTTTTTGGGAGTTCCTAAAAGAACATCGTTAAATTGAATTGCTTATTGCTAAGCATATGTAGCATATGAACTCTTTATGAGCTCACAAAAAAATACATCAAAGTTCTTATACATATATCCTTTTCGTTTAACTTGTAATTAAAAAAAAAAAATAAATTCCAAATAAAATGTGACACTAACACTATAATTTACTTTTTCAAATTATAGTGTTAGTGTCACATTTTATTTGGAATTTTTTTTTATGTTTCAAAGTAAAACGTTTTAAATATTTAAATTAACTTTTTCTCATAAATAGTAATGAAAGTAAGTTGAGTTTGAAATTTAAAAACTAGACAATTGTAAAAAATTGTGTTAGAAATATGTATGCATGGAAATTTAATGAATTCTCAGAAATTCTCATATTGTTTGTATGAAGTCACAAAACTTTATTTAAAAAATTCTATATATGAACAATAGTTTTTAATAATATCTAAAAACAGTAAGGACAATTTAAAGAGCACAAATCTTGGCTAGCTAATGCATATGAGTAGTGTGTTAAAACAATGTTATGATCTCGAGTTGAAATGAAATGATTGTTTAAAAAAGCACATTATAACTTTTTTTGAAGATTTAAAGTATTTTTGGATACATCAAATTTTTTTTTTTCCAAAAAATCCAAAAATCAACTTTTTTTGCTACATGTACTACAGTTTAACATTGTGGTTTAACTTTGTTATGAAACGTTTTGATAGGTTTTTTAGGTTTAACTGGTCAAATATTTTAGAAAGTAATCTCAATTTTGATTATTTCAACATTGCACAACATACCAAATCACTTCTTGGAAATTTCGTTTGTTCGACTTGTTTCCATCAAAATTGCATCCTGTGGCAGTTACAGTTCTTCTAGGAAACAGACATACAATGAAATGCACACATTAATTAAGCATATTTCATAGAAAATGAAATGTATGTATATGAATATAATAACTGCAACTCATAGATTTAATACGCATATCAGTTTTTTATTTTTATTTTTTCTTTCTGCAGAAAATTGTGCTTGAAATTGCTACAATATTTTCCTATTAAGTGATACCCCTCTTAGACAATCATTACCAAGTAATGGATTAAAATGCAATGACTTTTCACTGCTTTTACAATGAAATTTTAATTCAAATTTCTGCACATGCATTAATTTCATTGATGTCACTAACACAATACGAAATTTGTAAGAATTATCATAACTGGTCGTGGAAAAGTTGATACTCTACGAACTATTTGTTCAAAAGTACTGTGGTACAACCATTACTAATTTGATAAACTCAAGCAATGTTCTGTTTTTTCTACCCTTCACCATGAGTGACATTTATCATTTCCGACCCCACAAAGTATACATATTCTGGATCGTTATATATAGAGAATTGGATATAGCCATGTCCATCTGTCCGTCTGTATGTTGAAATCAACTTTCCGTAGCTCCCAATAACTTACAAACATAATTGATACATCAATATATCGGGAATTCTAACGGCTCAGTCGCTATTTAAAATCGAAGAAATCGGCCCACAAATGGCTGCGATTTTTGGCCTATTTTTGATCTATATCTAAGTCATTAATATAGACAATATGAATATCTAAATATAGATATTTCAAATTCCATTGCAATGATGTAAGTTGGCCAAAATCGGAAAAACAAGAAAAAAAATTTAAAAAAAAATGGAAAAAATTTAAAAAAAAAAAAAATTGGAAAAAAATTTAAAAAAAAAATTTGGAAAAATTGAAAACAAAATTGGAAAAAAACTTAAAACTATTTTTTTTTTTAAATTTTGAAAAACAATTTGAAATTTTGAAAAACAATTTTGAAATAAAAAAAATTTTAATTTTGTTTACCTAAAAATATTTAAAATTTTTATTTTAAAGAATAATTTGGTGAAGGGTATATAAGATTCGGCACAGCCGAATATAGCTCTCTTACTTGTTTTTTTTTGTAACGCCTCTCAAATTTAGCATATGAGCAGTAAAGTTTTGCCAACCCAAATACATTTTAACAGCTGACAGTTTAAGGTTACTATAAGTAGAGCATTACACCAGAGAACAACTAGTTTTCGTAGTTGAACAATATATCAAAAATAATAAAAGTTTGGCGGTTACAGTTTCGAACGCTATATCAACAAAAAATTCAGCTACATTTATGCAAAATGGTCAGTAGTAGGGTGGCCCTTATTTTGAAACTTTTTAATTAGCGATGCTGCAAAGCAATAGTAGTTTTCCGTTAATGCTTATAAATTTTATCTGAATTTTCCAGTTTTGGATCAAACAAAGTAGCAATTTTTTCAAAAAACAAGATTAAATGTTGATAAAAAATTTAATTTTTTTATTTTAATTAACCGTATTATTGGGTGCATGACTTAAAAATGCAAGATTTTTTAAAATTGTTTTGTTTTTATTTTGAAACGTTTGTACAATATAATTTAGCCATTGTTACTTATGACTTTTTCCAATCTTTATGGCAACATATTGATTCCGAGCCAAAAGAACTGCTCATCTGTTGAGGGCAAGAACTCTGTTCTAAGAAGAAGCGTATCCCAGACAGAGCATTCTGCAACGATCGAAACAATTGTAGTTTGAAGGGGCAAGGTCTGGACTATAAGGTGGGTTAGGCTAAACTTCCCAACCACTTCATTCTAAATACTTTTTAACAGGTATTGCATAATGTGGCCGAACGTTGTCACGTTGGATTATTAAGGTTTCATGTCTTGCATTATATTCTGGGCATTTTTTGGCAAATGCAGTTGCATTTGGTTCAGGATATGTGTGATGGTCTGGTCAGATTTCAGCAGCTAATAATAGATCGGACGCTTTTGTTCCTACCAAATACAGAGCATTGCCTTAGCGCCATGGATACTTGGCTTAGGTGTCGACTTCACGTAAGATCTCTTACGCTACATGTTATCGCTATGGATCAATTTTGCATCACAAGTAATGATTTGGTGTAAAAATTATTTGCTTTTAAAACGTTCGAATGTCATTTCGAACCTTCAAAATTGTCTTCCAAGGTCTGTCGGCTTCAATTCGTATGATAACTAATTTCGCTGATTTTGGATGAATCCTGGTGCTTACAAACGTTTTTAAATTGCTGATTGATTAGCTCCCAATGATTTTGCGGGCACTTGTTGAGTTTTACAATATTGT
The DNA here is from genome assembly GCA_942486065.2 of Calliphora vomitoria. Classification (NCBI taxonomy): domain Eukaryota; kingdom Metazoa; phylum Arthropoda; class Insecta; order Diptera; family Calliphoridae; genus Calliphora; species Calliphora vomitoria. Next base: position 34,449,309 of record OW818031.2, on the reverse strand, counting down.
TTTGTAGTTTTAATCTATTAAGGTTTTTATAGTGTTTTCTGTCACTTCGTTCGAACAGGAAGTCCATCTCCATTTAAAATCTACCACCCTTTTGGGCACCTTTCTTGTGCTCTTCAATTCTCTTTTAGCAAGAGCCCATTATCTATTCACTGGCCTTTGCTCCGGGCAGTTTGGAGGATTTGCCTCTCTTGGTACAAGTACCACATTATTGTTCTTGTACCACTCAAGACCTTTCTTACCATAGTGACAGGATGCCAAATCAGGCCAAACATTAGTGGACACATTAAAAAGTCTTATGAATGGAAGTATCCTCTTTTCTAAACATTCCTTGATGTAAATTTCGGTATTATAAAGCCCTTTGTATGAAATGTTTGGCTTCTTTTGCCGCAATTGCTTATTGCTTGCCATGCCAAGACCTTTTTGGGAAAATTATCTGCTTTTGGGTCCTAAGCTTTTCTACAACATTCCTTCGAGCATTAGCATCATAAAAATATTCACCCGGAAGCTGCGAAAAACTTTCATACGTACGTTTCGTCATTCATTATGCAGCAGGTATATTTTTGTATAAAATTTGATCTTAATTTCCGTGCTCTGTCTTTGGCCTCTTAATTTTTAGCAGCGTTCATGTCAGGAACTTTTTCAGCATTGTACGCTTTTAGACTTGCATTGGCTTTAACTATTCGTACCAAATAGTCCAAGTACTGAGCTAACCGGACTGCTTTCCTACCAGATGTGTTGAGAGCTCATATAAAAATGCTTTCTATTTATTGGCTTTGGAAACATCATGTCGACCATTCCTTCTACATGAACCAGATTTTCTATCAACGGACAATATCTCCCTATACTGTTTAATGGCAGACCTTTGATTGTTTGGCCAACTTTTTGTAGGAACCAAGTTGGGTTTTATTGAAAATATTTAATTTTCTTTTTTTTAAAATTTAAAATTTTTTTTTTTCAAATTGTTTTTTGAGTTTTTTCCAATTTAAAAAAAAAAAATAATTTTTAATATAAATTTTTTTTTTTTAATTTATTAGTGAAAAAAATGTATGACAAAAACATTTTTTTTGTAAAAAAAAAAAATAAAAAAAAATTTTTTTTTTTATTTTAACTTGGGTTAAAAATTTTAATGAAAATCTTGTGTTAAGGATTTTTTCAATCTCAGTCCTTATATACAAAACTTCAAATAGATTGTGGAATCTCTACACTTTATCCGAGTTTGCTTAAATTTTCACCATATGTTTTCTAGATGACGGTGAACAATTTAAGTCCTTGGGGGCATTGAAACTATAAAAATTGCAAATTGAGGACCACCCTTAATATCATGGAGACTTTCCCAAAAGACTGCGTATATGACAACTAACAATCTATAGAAAATAAACGCGCTTTTCTATTCAATTCTAATATTTCGTACGCTCTTAAGGAGTGCGATCGTAACATTCTTAACACGCATTTTCCATTTAAACGTTTAACCCAAGTTTTATTTGATTTTTCTTTTGACAGCTTCATTTAACATTTCTACCACCTACATTTTAATATTTTCCATGAAAATATGTCGAAAATATTTTTGTTTTCAATTTTACTATATTTTTAAATTTTTTAATGGCCCTGCTCATAATTAGATTCATTTACATCAATTTATTACATAAACAAAAACGCACACTGAAAACATCAACATTTGCATCATTTATCAAATAAATTCTCATTCCTACTTGTTTGAACATTGGCTGATGTTGAGATGCTGCTCTAACGCTGCTAAGGCAGCCAACTTCTAAACATTGAAAGAGGATGCTGCTGTGTGGCAGGCTGACACTACAAGAAAAGGGCTGTTTATTGTACTTATGTCCTTTTTTCATGGCTGTTTAGAGATTTCCTTTTTTTAATTCCCGTAATGGAAGCTTAGGAAGGGTAATTTTAAATAAGTTTTAGTTTAATGTGGTTAAATGAAATTAAGTTTAAGAAAAGATAAATTACTGGTTAGTCGATTTCTAGCAGGGGTTAACATTAACCGATTGGTTCTAAATTTTAACTCATTTAATTTACAAAGTAAAGAACGAAACTGCAGACATTTATATAATTTTCAAATCTAAACACTTTTCTATTCTATATGTAAATGTAATGTAAATTTTACATTGCTCATATGTACGAATGTTTGGGTTTCCATGCGTCAATTTAAAAGTACTATATCTAGTTTCTTATGTAAATAGCTTTTAGTAAATCTTATTTATTTTAATAAAATTAAATATAATTTTGGTTTTATTTTCTGGTCTATTACATGTTTTCTGCAAACAGAAAAATCGTTATGAAACACAGCAGCAAGCAACAAGTACAATATTTATTTAGAGATATTTTTTGCCATAAAATATCTATGTACTGCGTACTAGTATATTAGGGTAGCTCTTATATTGAACTGCTTGAAATTTGACCAAAATCGGTTAATATTTAGAGGTTGAACATTTAGGTTGGTGTTATAATAACATTTATAACAAACAGATCTTGGGAACACCGAAAATCGTAAAAGTCCAATGTAAGAACCACCCTATTATATATACATAAATCCGATATACAGCCATACATAACTGCAGTACACAATTGTATAAGTACATGCTTGTGTTTAAACATAACCTGTGTGTCCTTTTTTCAACATGTTATACACAGGTTTATTTTATTTTTTTTCCTCTTTCAAGGTCATTCTATTTCACTAAGACGACGACTAACTGTGTGTTTACAACAGTGTCCACAAAAATTTGATTTAAACAATAAAACTGTGAAAAGAAACAGATGTATATGAAACACTGTCATATGAAAAGATTAAACAAAAATATTTTACTTATTAACGATTTTTATAGCAGCTTTTAAAGACATACCGTTATATATTTGTTTGAAAAACGAAAGTGTAAAAGTATTCGTCTGCGTTTATAATGGTTGTCACAAACATATACTTCTTTACTGTAACCATATATATGGTTGATACAATCATGTGAATTGTAAATTAACCATATTATTGTTACCACAATCATATAAATAGTTATTGTGACCATAATATTGTTAAAAAACTTGTAAAAATGTTGAAATGGTTACAGTAAACATGCACAACTATATTTTTTTTCTGGGTGTAGACATTATAAAAAAATTAGAAAGTGTAGCAACTAGTTACTTCAATTGCTACGTGACTAGTTATATTAACACGTGCATGACCTAAGCAGGGGGTCAATTGACCCTCAATGAGACTGTCTGATAGCTGGTCCAAAGAAGTCAACGCATTGAATTTACATACTGGTTAAATAACGTCAGTTACCTTACTAGCTACATAACTGCTAATTTGATCACCTAAAAAACTAGTTATTTTAACATGTACGGGTGCTAATTGACCTCAAATAGTCAGCTAAAAAGACATATCATAGGCAGTCCAATAAACCATAGCTTTTAAACAAACCTTTCTTCGACAACTCTTCAATGGATTGCTTCTGGTGGGTAAAATAACAACTTTCTAAAGTGCAGTACAAAATAAAGATTTAAAGTGACTGCACTATAGGTTACTTAGAGACACTAAAGTGACTATTGTCTTCATGCTATGTTACATGGGATATCAGTATACTTCAGCAAAAATAAAAATTAACTGCATGAGAATTATATCAACACAATTTGTATAAAACCAACGAATTACTCACAAAACGTTTAAAGTGACTACACTCCGGATTACTTAGAGACACTTAAGTGACAATTGTCTTCACGGGATGTATAAAGTAACAAATTGTCTTCTCTCTGCACTACAAAGAGCACATCATGTCAAATGACCAAAATATTTAAATTGGAGTCAGCCAAGTGATAAGATATTTGTGACGATGGTTTATGAAACAGAATTTCCATACAAAAATTCGTTTATAAACCTATGGTAAATTTAAAAATTTATTATGAATAAGGCCTTTAGTCTATAATACAAGTAAATGCACTAAACTAGTTAGCCGAAGCCTCTGTCTTGAACAGTCGTCCGAAGCCCATGTAATTTACAGGCGACCGAAGTCTTTGTATTGAACAGACGACCGAAGTCGCTGGTACAATGTATTATCTTCACAAACGTCTGCAAGCGGCAGGATTCATCCAAAAGCATTGAAATTGGGTACCATACGAATTAAAGCTGAGAGACGATTTTGTATGTCTGAAATGCAGCTTGAACGCTATAAAAGAAAATTGTATTTGCAATCATTACTTGCGATGAAAAATGGACCCATTACCATTAAAAGGGTCCCACCTATTATGAGTTGCTGAAATCTGACCAGACCGACCAGTACCGAACGCAATTGATTCGTTAGAAGCCGGCATTGGCCGAAAAACTGGCCCAGAATATGCGGCCAGACGTGAAACTGTAATATTCCATCATGACAACGCTCGGCCACAGGTTGCAATACCTGTTAAAAACTATTTAGAATGAAGTGGTTGGGAAGTTTTCCATCACCCGCTTTATAGTCCACAACTTGTCCCCTTTGACAACTAAGTGTTTCGAACGGTCTTTCTGGGATACGCTTCACTTCAGAACAGAGTACGTATTCAAAATTTGCTTGGCCAAAACTTTGAATAAATTTATATTGTATTTTTTAAGGTAAAAGCTAATAATTTGAAAATCCCGCATTTTTATGTTGTATACCCAATAGAAAAACAGAATACGATCTAATTTTTTTTTTATAAATATGCAGTTATGTGTTATGGCCAGACATTCTCGACAGGATTTTGGTACTTTTTCGAAATTGGGGCTTTTAGTACTTTTTATAGAATCCTATGTATTTAATTATAGAAATAAATTTAAAGCATATTTTTCAGTTAAAATTACCAAATATAAATTTGGTACTTTTTTGTAAATCGAACTCTTAAGTGTACAAATTGTAGTTATTTCTTGGTACTTTTTTCATATAATGTATTTGACATAGACATATGAATATTTTATTACGCGCTCTCACTACGATACTAAAATTTAACTGAACACATTTTTTTACATCAATGGGAAATAAAACAAGTAATAGAGCTATATTCGGCTGTGCCGCATCTTATATACCCTTCACCAAATTATACTTTAAAATAAAAATTTTAAATATTTTTAGGTAAACAAAATTAATTTTTTTTTTTAAATTTTAAAATTTTTATTTTTTCAAAATTGTTTAAAAAATTTTTTTTTTTGAAATTGTTTTGAATTTTTTTCCAATTTTTTTTTTTTTAATTTTTTTCTAATTTTTTTTTTTCAAATTTTTAAACTATTAGTGAAAAAAAAATGTATGATAAAAAATTTTTTTTGGTAAAAAAAAATTTGGGTTAAAAAATATTTTTTCCGATTTTGACTCATTGTATGACCAAATTACTATAGCCTTATATAGATCGTCGCAATGGACTTTGAAATATCTGTCATTAGATATCCATATTGTCTATATTATGACTTAGTAATCCAAATATAGATAAAAAATAGGCCAAAAATCGAGATTGTCCCGGTTTTTTCCTTATATCTCAGCCATTCATTGGCCGACTTTCTCGATTTTGAATAGCGACCGAGCTGGAAGAATTCCCGATATATTGATGTATCAATTCTGTTTGAAAGTTGATTTAAACATACAGACGGACATGGCTATATCGACTTCGCTATCTATAACGATCCAGAATATATATACTTTGTGGGGTTGCAAATGAAAAATGTAGAAATTACAAACGGAATGACAAATTTATATATACCCAAAAAGGTGTTAAAAACGGGAAAATGCAATTTATTAAGTCAAGTTTGATCAAATTAAAAAAACAAACTAAGGTGTTTTTTGGAACGCTAATGCGATGATGTATTTTAAATATTCAAAATTCTAATATTTTTTTTGTGTAGATAATGACGCATTTTATGTTTTGTTTGTATCTACTATATTGGTTCAGCAAATATAAGGTTACCGAATTTATCCGTTTTTACCCTTTAAACCTTAGAATTTCCAAAAATCCCTTCTTAGTGGATTTACATAGGGAGAGGTACATGTATAAATTCCAATACTGAGGTATCTACCTTTTGACGTTTGGGCTAGGCGATGTTAAATCAGTCAGTCACACTTTTAAATATATAGATTAGCTAAAGTTATATTTACATTAATACACTTCTGCCGCCCACTGTTAATGTTTTCTTCTTGCTTTTTGTTCATGGATTAGAAGACTTTCTTTCTAGGGTGTTTAAAATACGGCAAATAATAGAATAAACACATTGCCATTTTTAAATAAGTTTAATATTTATTTAAGCTATTTTATTTATTTTGTTAGTTATTTACATTTACATGCATTTTGTATCTATTACATAAAGAAAAGGTTGACAATTGCTGTTGTGATAATACAGTGCACTCGCGGTAACGTGAACACCGTCTAACGTGAACACCGCCTAACATGAACAAGCTTTTGTTTACATTGACTACTCTGTAACGTGAACAAACTCAGAAAGCTCTATAACATGAACAATTTTTTTCACTGCATTTGTTTTCTAAGCATGTAGACAACACTGAAATACATACTTTAAATTCGATTTTTAAAGTTTAAGGAATCCCCTTGTATTAAAAATGTGTTTGTATCCTCTAAATTAATATTTTTTGTATATAATTTTATTTGTTATGTAATATAATTTTAATGTATATTTTCTCGTAATCTCGTTTTGTTTTGTAATGCATTTTAATCAATCATTTTTGATTTATATTTTAATAAAGAAAATAATAATAAAAGAATTTCACGTTCAAGCGTGTAAAACACAGGTTTATATTATAAAATTTTATATTTTTTCCATGAAATTCGACAATCGCTAACGTGAACAATTTCACTAACATGAACTCCCTTGGTTTTAATTAGTTCACGTTACCGCGAGTTCACTGTAGTTGGTTTTGCTGGACAAATACTTTACATTGATGCTACAAAAGAAAATACCTTAAAGCTGTTCTTTGTTTTGTTTTGATTTGTATGCTTTTATTTCCAGACCTTACAAATTTTTACTTTAAATATTACTAAAATTTAATATTATTTTTTCACTAAAATATTTAAACTTGGTTTTAATAAACCTGCAGCTCAAAAACTATAAATTAAAATTTTTCAATTTATTAAGTGAAAATTTATAAAGCAACAAAAATTTAATCAATTTGATTTCATAAATTCCTAAATAATTTAATTTATACTCCGTTCACGTTTATAGCATTGCAGCGATATTGTTTTATATATGTATGTATGTATTTTTTTAATATAAAATTGTTTTATAAATATGTATGCATGTGTACAAGTTTCACAAAATTAATTAATTGCAAGTCAAATAATTAATTTCAATAATAAATTTATAAAATTGAATTTAAATTGTTGCAGTTATGCGGAAAAGTACAGTATCAGTTAAAATAAAATGAAATAAGCACCGATATTGGGTATATAATTTAAAAATTTGAGTGGCGAGGTTATTATATATAAGTTTGTCATTCCGTTTGTAATTTCTACATTTTTCATTTGCGACCCCACAAAGTGTATATATTCTGGATCGTTATAGATACCGAAGTCGATATAGCCATGTCCGGTTGTCCGTATGTATGTTGAAATCCACGTCCCGTAGTGCGCAAATAACTTACAAACATAATTGATACATCAATATATCGGGTATTTTTCCGCCTCGGCCCACAAATGGCTGAGATATAAGGACAAAATCTGGACAGTAATTTGGACCTACAATGGATCAAAGTAGGAATTTTTTTTTTTTCACTAATAAATTAAAAAAAAATGTTGAAAAAAAATTAAAAAAAAACAATTTCGAAAAAAAAAATTCAAAACAATTTTGAAAAAAAAATTATTCTTTTAAATTTTGAAAAACAATTCTGAAAACAAATTAAATTTTGTTTACCTAAAAATATTTTACATTATAATTTGGTGAAGGGTATATAAGATTTGGTACAGCCGAATATAGCTCTCTTACTTGTTAGCTTTTATTTTGAAACATTTGTACAATTTAAATTTATTTAAAGTATTGGCCATTGTTGGCTATCACCTTTTCCCATCTTTCTGACAACATATAGATTCCGAGCCAAATGAACTCCTAATCTGCTCATCAGGCCAAGAACTAAGCAGGCCATTATCGGATACTCTGTTGTGAAGTAAAGCGTATCCCAGAGAGAGCGTTCTGCATTAATTGAAGCAAATAGTAGTCGGACGGAGCATGGTCAGGGCTATAAAACGTGTGAGGCAAATCGTTTCAACCACTTCATTCTAAATAAGGACTGAGATCGAAAAAACCTTTTCACACGTTTTTCATTAAAACTTTTAACCCAAGAGTTATTTGATTTTTTTTATCAAGTTACCTTTGTAAAGCATGTCAGTTATTATGTTAAATGTCAATTATGATAATTTGTTGTTAATCTGATTAAAATGAGTGTCGAGAACAAAGTGCTTATTAAAATTATTAAATATTTTCAACAAAACCCAACTTGGTCCTACAAAAAGTTAGCCAAACAATCAAAGATCTGCAGTCAAACTGATTGCAATGTTATTAAACAGTACCGGGAGAACTTGTCTGTTGATAGAAAACCTGGTTCATGTAAAAGGAATGATCCAGATGATGTTTATAGAGCAAATAACATCCGGTAGGAAAGCAGTCCGGTTAGCTCAGTACTCTGACTATTTGGTACGAAAAGTTAAAGCCAATGTAGGTTTAAAAACATACAAAACTCAAAGGATTCCTAACAGAAACTCTGCTAAAAATTTAGTGGCCAGAAATTGAAGTCAAATTTTATACAACAAAAATATACCTGCTGTTTTCAGGATGACGAAACGTACGTATTGAAAGTTTTTCGAAGCTTCTGGGTCGATATTTTTATGTTGCTGATGCTCGAGGGAATGTTGTAGACAAATTTAAAACCCAAAAGCATAAAATCTTCCCAAAAACTTCTTGGCATGGCAAGCAGAAGATAAGGCACCTATTGTAAATCTGAAAATACTTTAATACTGAGTGGTTACTTAATTTTGCCTTGTACTGTATTTGTGTGTCAGTAAAGAAAATGCCATAAATTTATTTTTTTTTATTAAATTCAACGGTTTACTCATACAAGCACACACTCACCTATGTATGTATGAATAAATGTATTTATGTATTTAAAACATTAATGTGCATGTTTGCAGATTCTGGCAAAAACGCAAAAACAGCTACAAATATATTTATATGAGAAATAAGGACATTATTTTTGTTTTGTTTATACAAACGCACTGCCAGCAGTGTTACAGGAAAATGGCTTTAATATAAAAAAAATACATCCTGCAATCTTGTTTGTAGTTTTAAATTGTAGTGTTGGGCGAGCCCCCTCAAAAAAACAAAAAAAAGAAAAACAAAAAGGAAATAATGTAATAATAACAGTTCAAGTAAATATTTACTTTAGAAGTGTAAGTTTTTTCATCTTACTCCTGTGCCCCAACACATGTGTGTTTGTAAATTTAATAAAACATTATTCTGGTTGTGTTTATTTTTGTTTCACTGTTTGAAGGGTTTGAAACCCTTCACTGAAGGTGAGGTGATGTTAATTCCATTTACTATAAATAAAATTAACACGCATGTAAGGCAATATCACGAGTTTCAGGCAATTTACAAAGGTGTAAATTTTTAGTTTTGTTAGTTAGGTTATTGGGGAAAATTAAATACATACATGTATTATAAACACAAAATTTAAAGATTCTTGTTGCGTTGAAATATTTGGGTGTATGACTTTAAAATGCTGGATTTATAATTTAATAACTTATAAGGACTGAGATCGATGAATTCTTAACACACTTTTTTCATTACAACTTTTAACCCAAGTATTATTTGATTTTTTTTTATTTTTGATCAAATTACCTTTGTAAAACATGTCAGTTATTATGTTTAATGTCATTTATGTTCATTTGTTGCTAATCTGATTAAAATGAGTGACCAGAAAAAACTGCGTACTAAAATTTTTAAATATTTTCAACAAAACCCAAGCATTCAAAGGTATGCCGTCAAACAGTTTCCAATGTTATTCAACAGTATCGGTAGAACTTGTTCATGTAGAAGGAATGGTCCACATGATGTTTCTAAAGCCAAAAAAATAGAAAACATTTTCAAAAGAGCTCCCAACACATCCGGTAGGAAAGCAGCTTAGTTAGCTCAGTGGTCGGACTACTTGGTACGAAAAGTTTAAGCTAATGCAGGTTTAAAAACATACAACGCTCAAAAAGTTCCTGACAGGAACGCTGCTAAAAATTTAGAGGCCAAAGACAGAGCATGAAAATTGAAGTTAAGAATTTTTCGATCTCACTCCTTAGAATTATATATTCAAAAAGCTAAAAAATTCAAATGTTTTTAGTTTAAAATTTCTCCCACAATTATGTTTAAAGCCCTTATTATGTTTGATTTCACGTGAAAAAGTATATAAAAAGCTAGCTGAGAATTTTATTTATTCATTTATTCATTTATTCACATAAAATTTAAATTGTACATACAATTTAAATTTCTGTGGAAATTTAACAAATAAATAAAACATTGACAGCTATTTTTCTGGTGAAGGGTATAATAATACAAATTATTCAAGTTATAAACATTACTATTATTCTTCAAAATTAGTATTAAAATCTCAGCAAATAGATCTCGTCCCACTTTTAAATGGTCAGCGAGCTTTGAATACCAATGTTGCTAAAAAGTGAACAGTTTTTTTTTTAAATCAATTTGCGAACGCTTCTTCATCAACTCACCAAATTTTATGCAAATCGAAGGCCATCTGTAAAATACTTATAAATAAAATTACTCCATTTCTAATTTATATTTATTTCTTTTATAATTTTAAGCTGTTTTATTTTCATTCACATATGAACATTTAAAATGTATACAAGTATAATACTTTCAAAAACCATAAATCAATCTAAAGATTCAAAGGATTTATGACAAGATTTTATTTTCATTTAAAAAGTATAAGAATAAAATATTTGATTATATGAAAAGTAATATGTCAATATTGTCAAATCATGCTCATTAGAGTGGCTCAAGATAAAAATGTTGTTTTGGTCAATGAATAAAATTAAGATTGAAATTTTTTTTTTTGTTGGGAGCATACATCTCAAAGCGGACATAAGACTGCACTATTCGGAATTATCCTCTAACTCCTAAACTAAAAGAGTGTCCAACTTAAAAATTTTAACAAATGTACAAAATACTTTAGTTATTTTCATATATTTTTATGATGTTTAAAGTCACATATGGGCTATATATATATACGAGAATGACAACCACGGCTGAAAAAACAAAAACTCTTGAAACATGTTTTTTAAAAATGATTTGAATAGGAGAAAACACTAAAATGTTACTATGTGAAAGTATTTAGAGCTTATTACAACATTTTAAGTGCAAAAATAATAGTTTAAACTGACTATATTTAATTTTTTTATTAGTATGTTTTAGGCGAAGATTGCGGCAAAAACAAAGCTTCCAATTAGCATGTAGTATGAAATGAATTTGACTCTGATTGTTTTTTTGCTATTTATTGAAACCGAGTATACATTTTCTATATATATTTTTTAGTTTTTGTATACAAATATTTACAGAATATATATTGTTTTACTATGAGAGAAAAATCTGTCACGTACGGTATGTCACGTATGATATTAAATTTTAATTATTATAAAATCATTCAAAGATTATTTTTATTTAAATATGACGGATTGTAAAGGAAAAATATTTGGTTTAGTGAAAGAAATTAAAAGAAAACATAACGCTTCTCACGATTCGCATATTTCTACATGTATCTCGAAATTACTTTTATGTCACGTACGATATACCATAATTTCGCTCGATATTTTGGACAACAATGTTTCGAAAGGACTTATTATTTTTTTAAAATATAGTACACTCTGAATGGAACATAAAGACCAACTAATTTTTCAGATTTTATTATTTTTGCAAAATCTATTCCACTCTACAGACGTACAAATGTCACGTACGATGATATGGAATTGCCCATATCTCAAAAACCACAAAAATGTTTACAAATGTTTAAGTTGTAAACTAACTCTTTTAGTTTAGAAATTATGAAGACTAAAGAGATTTCACTTTAAAAATAAACAAAATATGTATTTTTTTTAAATTTAAAAATTTCGGTTTTTGAGATATTGGCTTTTGCATTTTATATATCTTGAATTGACCTTTGAACTTTTGAAATAAATGTGATTTATTCATTATCTTTTAAATAAAATCAAATTTAATATTATATGGTTTAAAACTTGTCTTTAATTATATTATATTTGTAAACTTTTGTGAAACTTTAAATTTTTTTACAACTGTCAAGACGGCATATTTTTGGACCTGAAAGGGTCTTGAATCAGAAGGTCTATAATTTGATAAACACTTCCTAGACATAATAACTGTTTCAAATTTCTTTAAAATCGGAAATGACAAATACGACTGCAGCCCACTGTGGGATGGATAGTTATAATAAAAAAATTAAATTTTAGGACAAATGCCTTTAGTCAGGTTTTTCAATTTAAATGAAAAGAAATGTAATATTTCAAAGGTTTGGGCATATAAGTACAATAATCAGTTTAGATGTCAGCCATTACCAAACTACTTCGAAGTAATTCAGATGGTATGAAGTAAGGACTGAGATCGAAAAAATCTTAACATACATATATGTTAATAAAAATGAAACCATCACAATTACAGTTTTGTTTTTTTTTATTTGATTGAAATTATTGGAATTTACAAAAAATACTACTTTTATAGTTTTAATCAATACTGATGAATTTATGAAGCTTTTCCGGAAACCCTTTCATTAAGGTTTTCATTGAGCTTTCTGTCACATTGTTTGAATACGTAGTCCATCTCCGTTTAAAATCTACCACACTTTTGGACACCTTTTTTGTTCTCTTCAATTCTCTTTTAACAAGAGCCCAATATCTCTCCACTGGCCTTAGCTACAGATAGTTTGGAGGATATGCCTCTCTTGGTACAAATACCACATTATTGTTCTTAAACCACTCAAGACCTTGCTTACCATAGTGACAGGATGACGAATTAGAACAAAAATAAGTGGACACATTAAGAAGTCTTATGAATGGAAGCACCCTCTTTTGTAAACATTTCTTGATGTAAATTTCGTTATTTATAGAGCCATTTGTAACAAATGTTTGGCTTCTTTTGCCGCAACTGCATATTGCTTGCCATGCCAAGAACATTTGGGAAATTTTGTCTGCTTTTGGGTCCTAAACTTTTCTACAACATTCCCTCGAGCATCAGCAACATAAAATTTTTGACCAGGAAGTTGTGAAAAATCTGCCAGAACATACGTTTCGTCATGCATTATGCAGCAGGTATATTTTTTGTATAAAATATGACTCCAATTTCCGTGCTTTGTTTTTGTCCTGTAAATTTGAGCAGAGTTCCTGTCAGGAACTTTTTGAGCCTTGTATGCTTTTGAACCTTCATTGGCTTTAACTTTTCGTACCAAATGGTCCGATTACTGAGCTAACCGGTCTGCTTTCATACCGGAGGTGTTGGGAGCTCTTTTGAAAATGCTTTCTAGTTATTGGCTCTATAAACATTATCTGGATCATTCCTTTTACATGAACCAGGTTTTCTATCAACGGACAAGTTCTCCCGATACTGTTGAATAAGATTGGAAACAGTTTGACGGCAGACCTTTGATTGTTTGGCCATTTTTTTGTAGGACCAAGTTGGATTTTGTTAAAAATATTTAATAATTTTAGTACGCACTTTTTTCTCGTCACTCATTTTAATCAGATTAACAACAAATGAACATAATTGACATTAAACATAACAACTAACATGCTTTACAAATGTAACTTGATCAAAGAAATCAAATCATACTTGGGTTAAAAGTTTTAATAAAAAACGTATGTTAAGATTTGGTCGATCTCAGCCGAAGTTCTGGACAGTTGGGTGAATATGCCTCCAGTGGTACAGAATTGTTATTATTGTTTGATACCGCCTTTTTTATTTAGTGGAATGGTACCAAATCGGGAAAGGTCTCTGTGCTGTTTTACGTAAGATAAAAGCCGTAAGATTTATATCTGTGTAGTAGTAGTAGACACTCACAAATGATTGGCTTTTTTGCCACAACTGCAAATGGCTTGCAATACAAGAATAAAAATCCACATAAAAATCTTGACCCAAAAGTTGTGAAAAGTCAGCCAGTACATAAGTTTCATCATCCATTACACAACGGGTGTATTTTTGTATAAAATTTTACCTAAATTAGTTCGCTTGTGAATTTACGTCTAAGTTCTGTACAGCAATGCGATATGTAACTTTCTGAACTTTATACGACTTCACCCAAGCTTTAGCTTTGGCTCTGTGCACAAAACGATCAGAGCATAATAAAGGATCGTAATAATATCTCAAATGGTTCCCGAGATACCGAATTATTTCCAAAAAAAAAAAAAAAAAAACTTTTCTAAACCACTGTGCACTGTGTAATTAGTCTACAGTTTATCCTAAAACAGAAATCGTTGAAATGATATCTGAAACCCAATTTTCATTTCCAGGGGCAACTAGAGCCTGCCTAACGTGCAGGTTTTATTTAATTTTTTTGTTATTTTGAAAACATTTTAACAATTCTGGTTTTTCTATTTTCTCTAACATATTGTTAATATGTTGTTTAAATAAAGCAGGAAAAAATATGTATTTTCCTTGTTTTTAATTTAAATTGGATGTTCTATAAAATCAATGATGCTAAACACGTATGGCCTATTAACCATCAACCAACCAACCAACCAACCAACCAACCAACCTACCAGCCCACCCACCTTTGCTAGGCCTACAAATACAAATACAATTACATTTATTTGCTAATACTTTTCTATTCAGTATTATGGTTTTTATTAGAAAAGTAACATTTATATTGCACACATACGGATATTTTCAGCCTTTTTTCAGTATTTCGACTTATTAGTTTTATAGAAAAACCATTTTTGGTATTTCAATGGTTTTTTTTTTTAGAAAAATAGCTTTGAAATTAAGTTAATTTCCGGTATTTTAATGTCAGTTACACTTAAATCTTATTGTAATAGTAAATGTTTTGTTAAATTTTTAATTTATTTCTTAAAATTTTCTTTCCTACTCTTCTTTATCGGTTAAAAATATTACGAATGCTCTCTATGCTAGGCTATTTAATATAATGTTATGAGTGTGCTACAAATCTTGGAAAATAGTGAAGCTAAAATTGTTTGTTTCATTTGAAGTTATTTTGTACCACAAACGTATGATTATTAAATATATGAATTAATATTAATCATACGTACATGGATTTTATGTGAATTGGCTCAATTAATGAATCCTAACGCAGTCATATTTTAATCTATTTGAAATTTTTAAAAATTTATGAAAACAAAATCCCTAAGACTTTTAAATAATTTATATGTCAATTCGGATTTCTAATCGAATACATTTTAATGATGCACAAAACTTTGAAAGTTTTTCTAATTTTAGCGTTAATTATGTTCACAATTTTGTTAGAAAATCCAGTAATTTTGAATAGATATTTTAAAAGTCCTCTTTAGTGTGAATGAAACCAGCTTTTTTTTGATAAATGATGTGGCGAAGTATTTTTAACACTTTATAATGTATGCTTAGGTTTTTTCGTTTAGTTCTTTGAAATATAAACAGTTTTATAGTTTTATTTTGGTGTGCTGGTAAAAAATATAAAAATAAATCTGAACAATTTACGCGTGACTAAACGGTGCTCTACATTTTCCATGTAAAAATAGCATATATAAACAACTTTGTGTTTTTTTTTTTTTTAAACATGCATGTAAATTTCTTTGAGTTTTAGTGTATTTTAATACGCTTCCAACATTTTAGTTTTGCGTTGACATGAAAGTGTTAGACTTTTGACAAGAAAACTTTCAGTTGTTTCAGATTTTGTGTAGCTGTATTAGGAGTGCTTATAGTTAATTGTTTTGTTTGTAGTTTATTACACAAAATATATAATTTCAAGTCTTATATGTAAAAGTCATTGACCAAATCTAAAATAAAATAGGTTATAATTTTTGTGTAGTATCTAAAAATTGTAATATCTTAACTCACGCAATTGATTGTCTCATTATTGGAAGGAATCTCTGTAAAAGTTTCCAAAGCAACCACCTCAGATCACACAACAAACTCACTCATCGCAGATATTATAAATATGTGTTGCATATTAATAGAGACAAAATATAATTAAATCATATGTTTTGGAATATTTATAGTGGCTTGTTATACATCCTACTATGACCATTTTAGAAGACGTGTTATTGCATTAAAAACATTTTGAATTGTTATCTGCCACATGTCCTCAATAGTGTTTCAAATATATTTATTATACCCTTCACCATGAGTGGCATACCCTTGTCATATAAGTTTATCATTCCGTTTGTAATTTCTATATTTTTCATTTGCGACCCCATAAAGTATATATATTCTGGATCGTTATAGATAGCGGAGTCGATATTCGTCTGTCGGTTGAAATCAACTTTCCAAATCCCCTAAATAACTTACAAAAATGATTGATACATCACTATATCGGGAAATCTTCCAATTCGGTTGCTATTTGAAATTGTGAAAATCGGCCCACAAATGGCTGAGATATAAGGAAAAAACCAGAATAATCTCGATTTTTGGCCTATTTTTGATATATATCTGGATTACTAAGTCATTAATATAGACAATATGGATATCTAATGATAGATATTTCAAAGACCTCTGCATGATCGTATATAAGGCCAAAGTAATTCGGAGCTACATTTGGTCAAAATTGGGGAAAATATTTTTTAATCCTAATTTTTTTTCACCAAAAAAAAAATTTGTTGTAAAATTTTTTCACAAATAAACTAAAAATTTTTTAAAATTTAAAAAAAAAAACTCTTATCACAGCATAAGCCGTTTTTACTTTTAAACACGTTTCTCACGAAAAACCCGGTTTTCACACCAAACTGTTTTCAGTAAACAACGTTTCAATTAATCTTAGTTATATCAAGTGAAATCAGTTTTATCACAAAAACAAAAAACGTTCTTTACTAAAAATCTTTTTTCATTACAAAACCGTTTTTCAGAACAATTTAACGTTTTCCACTATAAACCGTTTTCCTTAAAAACCAGTTTTAAAAAAACAAGTTTGTCTACAAAAGTTATTCATGATGTTTTCACTAATAAAAAAACCGTTTTCACTAAAAAAAAAGTGTTTACAAAAGAAAACATTATTCACACAAAAAAAGAAAACGTTATTCAGTAAAAACTTTTTTTTGCACTATTTTTAGTTAAAAAATTTGATCGAATGATTAATTTCTTAAAACTTTAGACTTATGTCGAAATATATGTTAATATCAAAGAATAATAACAAAAAGTGAACGCTGTCAAAAAAAAACCTAAGTTGGTTGTCATAGAAAACCTAACTATAAGATCAAACCACTTTCACCACACTCCTCAAACACACATAGCGCAGTGGGGAAATTTAAAAAAAAGTGGAAATAAATCTGTAATTTCTACACGAATAGCCCGATTTTAATCAAATTCCCCATGGCTATAGAGGAGGTGTTGATATGTTTAAGTTTTGAATATGGACTTATAACACCCAGGGGTGACCGAATGTAAATTAACCCTTAAAAGCACTTGGGGTCCAAATGAACCTCAACTTTTAAAATCACAAAAGCCACAGTAAAATTGAGAGTCATTTTGACACCAAGTGCTTCTAAGGGTTAATTTCCATTTTTGCACTGTTATTGTATATATTAGACCTTAAGGTATATTTTTCGCAAGTTTAATTAAAATTGGTCCAAAAATTTATATTATTCTGCTATCTTTCATTTAGAAATTCCAAATATTGCTAAATGTTAGCTTTGACCTTCACCACTTAAGAGTTAAAGTTTTCCGCTTTTATTAAAACTTTCAGAGTATATTTAGTATTATCTGAGTTATAAGATTCTGTATGGGTTTTACTTAAAATTCGTACCAGTATTGAATTGCTCTCATTCGCCAAAATATGGCAAACAATATATTTTTTTCCGAAAATCACAAAATTTAAATCGCAGGTATGGAAAAACTGTAAGAGGTATTGACATCATTTTTTCATAATTTTATTCTCTACTAGCTTGACCCGGTGCGCTTCGCTACCCCTGTCGTAGTCTATGTTGGAAATTTCAATAAAATCGTTTCGGCCGTTTAGTATATTAAGAACTAAAGGTTTTAATTGCAAATAACTTTTAAACTGCCTTACCAATTTTTACACTATTAGTTTCATAGTAATCCTAAAAATCCTTTTACTATGAACTACCATATGTACTCAATACAGTTTTGTTATGGATTTCTCACTGTTATAAAGTTCAGAATACGGGTATAAATATGAAATATCGTTTGTGCCAAATTTATTTTAATTCAATGCATTAGTTTTTTCTTTGATATATTTTAATATATATATATTAACGAAAAAAAATTGTTTTTATTGTTGAATTTTGTATTTTTTTACGTTTAACTAAAATCCCGAAGTCCCGAAAAATTTCGAAATCACGAAAAATACAGGGATGCCGAAAAATCCCGGGGTCCCGAAAAATCCCGGGATCCCGGGATTTACATTTCTAAAATCCCGAATCCCGGGATTTGTAAAATCCAGTCCCGTTTGGCATCCCTAGCTATGACGATGTTTTCATCAGTACTGATTAGTCAGCACTGACGATGTTTTCATCAGCACTGACGATGTTTTCATCAGCACTGACAATGTTTTCATCAGCACTGATTAGTCAGCACTGACGTTGTTTTCATCAGCACTGATTAGTCAGCACTGACGATGTTTTCATCAGCACTGACAATGTTTTCATCAGCACTGACAATGTTTTCATCAGCACTGACAATGTTTTCATCAGCACTGATTAGTCAGCACTGACGTTGTTTTAAATCAGCACTGACGATGTTTTCATCAGCACTGATTAATCAGCTATGACGATGTTTTCATCAGCACTGATTAGTCAGCACTGACGTTGTTTTAAATCAGCACTGACGATGTTTTCATCAGCACTGATTAATCAGCTATGACGATGTTTTCATCAGCACTGACAATGTTTTCATCAGCACTGACGATGTTTTCATCAGCACTGACGATGTTTTCATCAGCACTGACGATGTTTTCATCAGCACTGACGATGTTTTCATCAGCACTGACGATGTTTTCATCAGCACTGACGATGTTTTCATCAGCACTGATTAGTCAGCACTGACGTTGTTTTCATCAGCACTGACGTTGTTTTCATCAGCACTGACGATGTTTAAATCAGCACTGACGATGTTTTTATCAGCACTGACGATGTTTTCATCAGCACTGACGATGTTTTCATCAGCACTGACGATGTTTTCATCAGTACTGACGATATTTACATCAGCACTGATTAATCAGCACTGACGATGTTTTCATCAGCACTGACGATGTTTAAATCAGCACTGACGATGTTTTCATCAGCACTGACGATGTTTTCATCAGCACTGACGATGTTTTCATCAGCACTGACGATGTTTTCATCAGCACTGACAATGTTTTCATCAGCACTGACGATGTTTTCATCAGCACTGACGATGTTTTCAGCAGCACTGACGATGTTTTCATCAGCACTGACGATGTTTTCATCAGCACTGATTAGTCAGCACTGACGATGTTTTCATCAGCACTGACGATGTTTTCATCAGCACTGACGATGTTTTCATCAGCACTGACGATGTTTTCATCAGCACTGACGATGTTTTCATCAGTACTGACGATATTTACATCAGCACTGATTAATCAGCTTTTAAACTGCCTTACCAATTTTTACACTATTAGTTTCATAGTAATCCTAAAAATCCTTTTACTATGAACTACCATATGTACTCAATACAGTTTTGTTATGGATTTCTCACTGTTATAAAGTTCAGAATACGGGTATAAATATGAAATATCGTTTGTGCCAAATTTATTTTAATTCAATGCATTAGTTTTTTCTTTGATATATTTTAATATATATATATCAGCACTGACGATGTTTAAATCAGCACTGACGATGTTTTCATCAGCACTGACGATGTTTTCATCAGCACTGACGATGTTTTCATCAGCACTGACGATGTTTTCATCAGCACTGACAATGTTTTCATCAGCACTGACGATGTTTTCATCAGCACTGACGATGTTTTCAGCAGCACTGACGATGTTTTCATCAGCACTGACGATGTTTTCATCAGCACTGACAATGTTTTCATCAGCAATGACAATGTTTTCATCAGCACTGATTAGTCAGCACTGACGATGTTTTCATCAGCACTGACGATGTTTTCATCAGCACTGACAATGTTTTCATCAGCACTGATTAGTCAGCACTGACGTTGTTTTCATCAGCACTGATTAGTCAGCACTGACGATGTTTTAAATCAGCACTGATTAGTCAGCACTGACGTTGTTTTAAATCAGCACTGACGATGTTTTCATCAGCACTGATTAATCAGCTATGACGATGTTTTCATCAGCACTGACGATGTTTTCATCAGCACTGACGATGTTTTCATCAGCACTGACGATGTTTTCATCAGCACTGACGATGTTTTCATCAGCACTGACGATGTTTTCATCAGCACTGACGATGTTTAAATCAGCACTGACAATGTTTTCATCAGCACTGATTAGTCAGCACTGACGATGTTTTCATCAGCACTGACGATGTTTTCATCAGCACTGACGATGTTTTCATCAGCACTGACGATGTTTTCATCAGCACTGACGATGTTTTCATCAGCACTGATTAATCAGCTATGACGATGTTTTCATCAGCACTGACAATGTTTTCATCAGCACTGACGATGTTTTCATCAGCACTGACGATGTTTTCATCAGCACTGACGATGTTTTCATCAGCACTGACGATGTTTTCATCAGCACTGACAATGTTTTCATCAGCACTGATTAGTCAGCACTGACGATGTTTTCATCAGCACTGACGATGTTTAAATCAGCACTGACAATGTTTTCATCAGCACTGATTAGTCAGCACTGACGATGTTTTCATCAGCACTGACGATGTTTTCATCAGCACTGACGATGTTTTCATCAGCACTGACGATGTTTTCATCAGCACTGACGATGTTTTCATCAGCACTGACGATGTTTTCATCAGCACTGACGATGTTTTCATCAGCACTGACGATGTTTTCATCAGTACTGACGATATTTACATCAGCACTGATTAATCAGCTATGACGATGTTTTCATCAGCACTGACAATGTTTTCATCAGCACTGACGATGTTTTCATCAGCACTGACAATGTTTTCATCAGCACTGACGATGTTTTCATCAGCACTGACGATGTTTTCATCAGCACTGACGATGTTTTCATCAGCACTGACGATGTTTTCATCAGCACTGACGATGTTTTCATCAGTACTGACGATATTTACATCAGCACTGATTAATCAGCTATGACGATGTTTTCATCAGCACTGACAATGTTTTCATCAGCACTGACGATGTTTTCATCAGCACTGACAATGTTTTCATCAGCACTGACGATGTTTTCATCAGCACTGACGATGTTTTCATCAGCACTGACAATGTTTTCATCAGCACTGACGATGTTTTCATCAGCACTGACGATGTTTTCATCAGCACTGACAATGTTTTCATCAGCACTGACAATGTTTTCATCAGCACTGATTAGTCAGCACTGACGATGTTTTCATCAGCACTGACGATGTTTTCATCTGCACTGACGATATTTACATCAGTGCTGATTAATCAGCTATGACGATGTTTTCATCAGCACTGACGATGTTTTCATCAGCACTGACGATGTTTTCATCAGCACTGACGATATTTACATCAGTGCTGATTAGTCAGCACTGACGATGTTTTCATCAGCACTGACGATGTTTTCATCAGCACTGACGATGTTTTCATCAGTACTGACGATATTTACATCAGCACTGATTAATCAGCTATGACGATGTTTTCATCAGCACTGACAATGTTTTCATCAGCACTGACAATGTTTTCATCAGCACTGATTAGTCAGCACTGACGATGTTTTCATCAGCACTGACGATGTTTTCATCAGCACTGACGATGTTTTCATCAGCACTGACGATGTTTTCATCAGCACTGACAATGTTTTCATCAGCACTGACAATGTTTCCATCAGCACTGACGATGTTTTCATCAGCACTGACGATGTTTTCATCTGCACTGACGATATTTACATCAGTGCTGATTAATCAGCTATGACGATGTTTTCATCAGCGTTGACGATGTTTTCATCAGCACTGACGATATTTACATCAGTGCTGATTAGTCAGCTATGACGATGTTTTCATCAGCACTGACGATGTTTTCATCAGCACTGACGATATTTACATCAGTGCAGATTAGTCAGCACTGACGATGTTTTCATCAGCACTGACGATGTTTTCATCAGCACTGATTAGTCACCACTGACGATATTTACATCAGCACTGATTAGTCAGCACTGATCAGTAATCATTCAGTGCAGCATCGAATAATAATTAAGTGTATTATTACATACTCAATCATGCAAGTTATTGTGACAATCATGTATATGATTGTTTTAACCATATATATTATTGCGGGACTCTACTTGTACCATCACTCTGTTAAAGATTAATTATATTATTGCTATTTTTTAAAATACTATTTTAATAGTATTTTACAAATTTTACCCGTTTTCCCCCTGTTTACCCCTTTCTGGTCCAAGTATTGAAAAAAGTTATAGCCTATTGACGCTTCCAAGTAAGGATCTATCTACGTTCCAAATTTCAATAAAATCGATTCAGCCGTTTAGGCGTGATGCTCAAACAAACAAACAAATAAACAAACAAACTTACAAAGATTTTGATCTCAATAAATTCCAATGTTTTGATCAAAAATTTTTTTTAACAAAATGTCTTAAATTATGAAAATGGAGATTAGAAAGTGCCGTTAAAAAAAAATTTTTTTTTTGGTCATCCCTGCGAATTGGTCAACGGTATTCTACAAAGACAAAAACTCATACAAATGTAAATACGATTATGTTTTAAGTAAAAATTAATGTTTCTTAAAATATGTTAATTTTGTTCCTACATTTCTTGTTCAATATGTTCTGTCAGAACAATGATTTAAATGTTTCCTATACATTACCTTTCGAATTACGTTTTTTTTTGCCTTTAAATTTAAAGTTTCACATTCTTTACATCAAGCCTGTAGCATTTACTTTTTGCTTCTAAAATTTATGGTGTAGCGACCTGTTTTTATTAAATTTTCTATAAAAACAATTAAATTTATTTTTTACCCTAAAATATTAACAATAATTGCCGACAATAAAAATAAATTTCAAGCATTTATTTATGAAAACGAAAAAGTATTTTTAAATACTTTTAATATTCTCTTTTAAAAAAGTAAACGTTTTTTTTTGTTCTACTAATTTAAAAAAAAGTCGCCTGCAAATAAAAAGATAAATACAGCAGCAATTTTATGTCTGCCACGATTTTTAACAACATTCCGCTAACGTTGGCAGTTTTTTATTTTTTTATTTTCCTAATGCAAATAAATACTACTCAGCAGCATTTATAGTTGTGTGTTCAGTTCTAAACGGCTTCTGGTCTGTTAATTTGAAATAATTTCCTTCATAATATCAAAAAGGCAAAATAAATAGATAAAAAAAAAGTGTAACAAAAGTAAAAAATAGAAATATAAAACCATTTACTTACAGTTTCTTTTGCTTTCATTTTAATTTTCTTCTGTATTTCTCCTCGTATCTAACACTGTAAGTCCGTTCTGTTGCTGGTGTTGGGTGGTTTTATTATTAAAAGAAGAATTTACTTTAATTACGGCTAAATTTAATACATCTTAAGTGTATTTGTTTCCTTTGAAATATGTTACTTTGTTAGGGTATTTCAATAATTTGTTTATGATTTAAGAGGATACCAGACCAGGTGTTTGATTTAAATTCCATTTTATTTTCACCTAGTGTTTATTTATGATATTGTTTTGTGGGTCGTTGTTATTGTGCCATATTTAGCTTAATATGCAATATCAGCAGATTTATTATAATACAATCTCCTCTTACTTTTCTTTTAAGAAAACACTCCTTCTTATTGTTATTTATTTTTTTGTTTATTAACAGTAGGCTACTTAAAGAAAGTTGGCAGTATAGATTTTGTTATGTATTTCACAAATGGACAATGGTCGGCATAAAGAGAAAACGGAATGTGGTTTATTTCTGTGTTAAAATTCTATGTTAAAATTGATTGTGATTTTTATACCCAAACGCAGAAAAAAATATAGTTGTGCATGTTTACTGTAACCATTTTAACATTTCTGCATGTTTACTGTAACCATTTCAACATTTTTAACAATATTATAGTTACAGTAACTATTTATATGATTGTTGTTATTCCGTTTTTAACACACCGGAATATTCATCGCAGACCCACAAAAGGTCGTTATGAAATTCTAAGACGATCTAGTTATGTCCGTCCCTATGTATGTGTGATGATAACACGATAGGGCTCAAACGAAGGAGCTAGCTGGATGAAATCATGTTACTTTCCACTTTTCGATGCTTTTGATTGCAAATAAAAGCAGTTTTAGTAGTTTAAAATTGTAACAACTCTTTATTTATTTAAAACGTACAACAACAGGCTAAATAGTCAGTCAGTGTCTTTACACACGTTTATCAATTCTCAGAAATGCACACACACTTTATAATGTACAAACTCAAATGCACACGACAGTTGATGTTAACTCTAATAGCTCCTATGATCAACTCAACTCACGACTGCTACTTCTGGCACTATTTATACACGAGCCATCTATCGTGAATGTTCTACAATGATCTTAACGTACAACTAGAACATTCAAATTCTAGAGCTTTCGATGTTAATGTTAGCAGCTTAAACATTTAGTGTTGCCATATTTACAAACAATGCTAATAACCGCATGCTACTGATCGTGTTTATAAACATGATGAATGCTGCAGGCAGTCGTTACAGACTGTTAAATTCAAATCTCTATTGCAAATTCATAACAATATGATAAAAATTTCAAAATTCAAGTTTTATATAAGAATGTTGAGGAATCGCTCAATTGAGTGTATGACTTAAAAATTCGGGATTTTATAAAATGTTTAGCTTTTGTTTTGAAACATTTGTATTATATACATTTATTCTAAGTATTGGCCATTGTTAGGTATGACCTTTTCCCATCTTTCTGGCATCATATTGATTCCGAACCAAAAGAACTGCTCGTCTTATGAGGCCAAGAATGAATCAAGCCAATTTCGGATACTCTAATCCAAAGTGAAGAGTATCCCAGAGAGAGCATTCTGCATAAATCCCAACAAATAGTAGTCGGACGGGGCATGGTCTGGACTATAAAGCGGGTGAGGCAAAACTTCCCAACCATTTCATTCTAAATACTTTTCAATAGGTATTGCAACATGTGGCCGAGCGCTGTCATGATGGATTATTACGGTTTCATGTTTGGTCGCATATTTTGGTCGTTTTTCGGCCAATGATCGCTTCAAACAAATCAGTTGTGTACGGTACAGATTTTCTGTGATGGTCTGGTCAGATTTCAGCAGCTTTTAATAGATGGGACCGTTTTGCTTCCACCAATTACAGATAATTACCTTATCGCCATGGATATGTGGCTTTGGTTTCGATTCAGCTGGTTGGCCGGGATTCACATACGATATCTTACGCATCGGGTTATCATAATGGATCCAGTTTTCATAGCAAGTAATGATTCGATGCAAAACTGATTTTCTCTTATAGCGTTCAAGCATCAACTCGGACATGCAAAGTCGTCTTTGAAGGTTTTTCGGCTTCAGTTCGTACGGTACCCAATTTCCCTGTTTTAGATGAATCATGCCACTCGCAAATGCTTTTAAATTTCAGCTTGAGTAGCTCCAAATGATTTAGCAAACTCTTGTTGAGTCTTACAACAATCCTCATGGAGTAATGCCTCCAATTCTTGGTCTTTAATCTTTTTTGGCTGACCTGGGCGATCTTTGCCTTCCGTGACAAAAGAGCACTTCAGAACAGCACAAAACATCCCTCGCACATTGAAACCGATGAAACACATTCACCATAAGCTTTGTTGAGCAATCACTGTTCACTTTTTTTTTCAAAAAAACTTCGTTGTTTACATTGTAATGTTCAATAACTAAGTGAGAATAAATGAATAAATGAAATGATTAAAAACAAAAACTACGTTTAAGATAAGACATACATGTAATAAAATGTATTAAAAAGCTTGTTTTTCAGTTCTAAATTTTTTATTTTTCTTCTGATATTAAGGACTGAGATTGAAGAAACTTTAACACACGTTTTTCATTAAAACTTTTAACCCAAGTATTATTTGATTTTTATACCCTTCACCTTCGTGAGAAGGGTATATATAAGTTTGTCATTCCATTTGTAATTTCCACAATATAATTTTTCGACCGTTTAAGGTATATATATTCTGGATTCTAATAGATAGCGGAGTCGATTAAGCCATATCCGTCTGTCTGCCTGTCTGTCTGTCTGTCGAAATCAATTTTCTGAAGACCCCAAATAACTTACAAACATGATTCATACATCAATATATCGGGAATTCTTCCGGTCGGTTGCTATTAAAATCGAGAAAATCGGCCACAAATGGCTGAGATATAAGGAAAAACCGGGAAAACCTCAATTTTTGATCTATATCTGGATTACTAAGTCATTAATATAGACAAGGGATATCTAATGATAGATATTTCAAAGTCCATTGCAACGTTCTATATAAGGCTATAGTAATTTGGACCTACAATGGGTCAAAATCAGGAAAAATATGTTTGAACCCGAATTTTTATTTTTACCAAAAAATTTTTTTCTCAAAATTTGTTTTCACTAGTAAATTAAAAAAAAAAAAATTTTAAATTTTTTTTAAAAAAACTATTTCGAAAAAAAAAATTTTTTTTGGAAAAAAATTTTGAAATACAATTTAAAAAATTTTTTTTTTTAAATTTTGAAAAAATAAAAAAAAAAAATAAATTAATTTTGTTTACCTAAAAATATTTAGAATTTTTATTTTAAAGTATAATTTGGTGAAGAGTATATATAATATTCGACACAGCCGAATCACTATTGATTAGAACTATAAAAATATAAAGTTTTGTAAATTGTAATAATAATTTTAATGAAATAAAACAAATCAGAACTGTAAGATTAGTGGTTTAATTTTTATTAACATATATGTATGTTAAGATTTTTTCGATCTCAGTCCTTGTTTTCTGTATTTGTTCGTCACTATCCTGATTCAATATGTACTTTAACATCATATCTAATTAATATGTATTTCGATTAATATCTACTTCAATTGAAACAACAGCAAACAATGTGTATAGTGTTTGCCATCTAACACACCAGCCTTTTTCAAGTAGCACTGCTTGCTTAAGTGCTTGTTTTGTTCTCTTATTAAAACAAAAAAAATAATGTAAAATGTAGGTTTCTTATCTTCACTGTAAATTTCCGGCTTGTTTCAATAAAAACTATTTATTCGCTCTATAATTAATTATTGCTCATCAGCTTAAAATTTTTTTTTTTTTTTGCTTTCCTCTACTTTTTCCTCATTCTCTATCTTAAAATATTTGCAGCAAAAAATAAGAAAAAAATAATTCAAAGTTTATTGCTCTTTTTGTTTGTAAGTGTTTCCTCGTCCCTTCTTAACCCATTTATGTATACTCGCATTAACAAATAAGAACAGAAAAAATAGCAAAAATTCTTTTAAAGGAAAATATGAAATATTTTTCTTACAATAAAGAATATTAAATAGTTTTTATCTTTATCAAACCAAAACAAAAAAAAAAAAAAAAAAGAACTCAGTACTTAAAATACATTTTAATACCCAGCTAAATTATATTAAAATGCTGTTTAAATAAAGAATTTCCTTTATTTTTTGCATAAAGTTAAAACCAACTATTTTAAAAAAAGAGCACAAAAATAAACTTTAGTAATCGGGGAGAACAAACAGAAATTGAAAACTAATTAGTTTGAAAAAAAGTTCTTCTAATATTAAACAAGAAAAACATGGAAACTAGTTTGCAATTTAAGCCAGTGGAAATAGAAAATTAAACGAAAATGAGAAACATAAAGCCTTAAAGTTAAAGCATGTAAACGAAAAAACCTAAGCATACAAAGAGACAGATTATTTAAAGTCTCAAATTATAGTGGAGCCTTTTATAAGTCTAGTAAATATAATGCAGTAAATGCTTAATGGAATTGAAAACAAAAAATAAGTATTTTTGTATTCAACGATCCAAACTGTACAACAATTTGAATATATCGTAGAAGTTTCAGGGAGTTTCCTTAAATGGCTAGCTATTAAGAAGTAGTTATTAAGGTACAATCCTAACTTGTATGCTTAGGTTATTTCGTTGTATATTTTCAATCAATGACTGCTTACTGCATTTCTTGTATACATATATAAAATTCCCATCCAATTTGATAACAATATACTCATAACAATAAAAACCATTTAAATATTGCCTTCATATAATCAAACTTTTATACGATTTATGCAAATTTTGCACACACATAAAAATTGTGTATCATTTTGTATTAAGATTTTCAGTAAATTTTGTGTCTACTCTAGTTTTTTGCGTAATTCATATAATTCATTGTTATCGCAGGTGCTGCTGCTCATTCAAGTAGATGTGATTTATTAAAATAATATTATTTATATACGTATTCATTTGTGCATTTTCTATAACTATGATTAAAATAAAAGCCTTTACGAGTATTATTTTATTATTTTGTTTATTAAAATCAGAGATTGTCAAGACATAAAAAATGTGCATAGTTCTTTTAATGACGAAATATATTTTGCAATATTTTATACTCATAGATATAAATATACAAACTGAATAAAGGGTAATTGAACAGTTAAGGTGCTTGACTAAGTATTATTCAAATACTTCACAAAGTAAACGTAACCGATAAATAAATAATTTCATATATTAATTTAATTTTATAAACCTTCATTAAAAAATTATACTTTGTTAAAGTACTTTGTTCTTACAAAACACGTGTTAAATCAAAAGAAAAGTATTTGCTACAAATAGTTATGCAGATTTTATTAACAAAAAACTTGTTTCATACTACATTTTGTTTCATAACTTTTAAACCATACGAGTGTTCAACTTAATATTTGCAGAAGTAATGTGAGTTTTGTTATAAAATGGATTGATAGAAATAAACCTATTAAAAGTAATAAGGACTGAGATCGCAAAATTCTTAACACATTTTTCATTAAAACTTTTAACCCAAAAAGTTGGCCAAACAATCAAAGGTCTGCCTCCAAAGTGATTCCAATGTTATTAAACAGTATCGGTTCGTGTAGAAGGAATGGTCAACATGATGTTTCTAAAGCCAATAAATAGAAAGCATTTTCAAAAGAGCTCGAACTATTTGGTACGAAAAGTTAAAGCCACTGCAGGTTCAAAAACATACAAGGCTCAAAAAGTTCCTCACAGGAACGCTGCTTAAAA
Source organism: Calliphora vomitoria (assembly GCA_942486065.2). Lineage (NCBI taxonomy): Eukaryota > Metazoa > Arthropoda > Insecta > Diptera > Calliphoridae > Calliphora > Calliphora vomitoria. The sequence continues at coordinate 34,419,778 of OW818031.2, read as the reverse complement.
TTTAGAGGCCAAAAACAGAGCACGGAAATTGAAGTCAAATTTTATAAAAAATATTCTTGCTGCATAATGGATGACGAAACGTATATTCTGGCAGATTATTCCCAGCTTCCGGGTCAAAATTTTGATGTTGCTAATGCTCGAGGGAATGTTGAAGAAAAGTTTAGGACCCAAAAGAAGACAAAATTTCCCAAAAAGTTCTTGGTATGGCAAGAAATATGCAGTTGGGGCAAAAAAGCCAAACATTTGTTACAAAGGGCTCTATAACTACCGAAATTTACATCAAGGAATGTTTACAAAAAATGCTGCTTCCATTCATAAGACTTCTTAGTGTGTCCATTTATTTTTGACCTGATTTGGCACCCTGTCACTATGGTAAGAAAGTTAGTCCTTAGATATGTTGGCTTTAGTTTTATTCATTTCAAGCTTGCCTATCTCATCTTAATATACATATTTTATTTGTACCAAGAGAGGCAAATTCTCCAAACTGCCTGGAGCTAAGGCCAGTGGAGAGATATTGGGCTCTTGTTAAAAGCGAATTGAAGAGCACAAAAAAGGTGTCCAAAAGTGTGGTAGATTTTAAACGGAGATGGGCAACCTGACAGAAATCACTATAAAAACCATAATGGAGGGGTTTCCGAAAAAGGTTCAAAATTTCATCACTAGTAATTAGAACTATAAAAATATATATATTTTGTTTGCTATATAAATTGTAATAATAATTTCAATCAAATAAAAAAAAATCAAAACTGTAAGGTTAGTGGTTTCGTTTTTATTAACATACTAGCTTGACCCGGTGCGCTTCGCTACCCCTGTCGTAGTCTATGTTGGAAATTTCAATAAAATCGTTTCGGCCATTTAGTATATTAAGAACTAAAGGTTTTAATTGCAAATAACTTTTAAACTGCCTTACCAATTTTTACACTATTAGTCTCATAGTAATCCTAAAAATCCTTTTTCTATGAACTACCATATGTACTCAATACAGTTTTGTTATGGATTTCTCACTGTTATAAAGTTCAGAATACGGGTATAAATATGAAATATCGTTTGTGCCAAATTTATTTTAATTCAATGCATTAGTTTTTTCTTTGATATATTTTAATATATATATATTAACGAAAAAAAATAGTTTTTATTGTTGAATTTTGTATTTTTTTACGTTTAACTAAAATCCCGAAGTCCCGAAAAATCTCGAAATCACGAAAAATCCCGGGATGCCGAAAAATCCCGGGATTTACATTTCTAAAATTCCGAATCCCGGGATTTGTAAAACCCAGTCCCGTTAGTCAGCACTGACGATATTTACATCAGTGCTGATTAATCAGCTATGACGATGTTTTCATCAGCGTTGACGATGTTTTCATCAGCACTGATCAGTCAGCACTGACGATATTTACATCAGTGCTGATTAATCAGCTATGACGATGTTTTCATCAGCACTGACGATGTTCTCATCAGCACTGATTAGTCAGCACTGACGATATTTACATCAGCACTGATTGGTCAGCACTGACGATGTTTTCATCAGCACTGATTAGTCAGCACTGACGTTGTTTTCATCAGCACTGACGATGTTTAAATCAGCACTGACGATGTTTTCATCAGCACTGACAATGTTTTCATCAGCACTGATTAGTCAGCACTGACGTTGTTTTCATCAGCACTGACGATGTTTAAATCAGCACTGACAATGTTTTCATCAGCACTGACGTTGTTTTCATCAGCACTGACGTTGTTTTCATCAGCACTGACGATGTTTTCATCAGCACTGACGATATTTACATCAGCACTGATTAGTCAGCACTGACGTTGTTTTCATCAGCACTGACGATGTTTTCATCAGCACTAACGATATTTACATCAGCACTGATTAGTCAGCACTGACGTTGTTTTCATCAGCACTGACGATGTTTTCATCAGCACTGACGATGTTTTCATCAGCACTGACGATGTTTTCATCAGCACTGACGATGATTTCATCAGTACTGACGATGTTTTCATCAGCACTGACGATATTTACATCAGCACTGACGATGTTTTCATCAGCACTGACGATGTTTTCATCAGCACTGACGATGTTTTCATCAGCACTGACGTTGTTTTTATCAGCACTGACGATGTTTTCATCAGCACTGACGATGTTTTCATCAGCACTGACGATGTTTTCATCAGCACTGACGATGTTTTCATCAGCACTGACGATGTTTTCATCAGCACTGATTAGTCAGCACTGACGTTGTTTTCATCAGCACTGACGATGTTTTCATCAGCACTGACGATATTTACATCAGCACTGACGATGTTTTCATCAGCACTGACGATGATTTCATCAGTACTGACGATGTTTTCATCAGCACTGACGATATTTACATCAGCACTGACGATGTTTTCATCAGCACTGACGATATTTACATCAGCACTGACGATGTTTTCATCAGCACTGACAATGTTTTCATCAGCACTGATTAGTCAGCACTGACGTTGTTTTCATCAGCACTGACGATGTTTAAATCAGCACTGACGATGTTTTCATCAGCACTGACAATGTTTTCATCAGCACTGATTAGTCAGCACTGACGTTGTTTTCATCAGCACTGATTAGGCAGCACTGATGATATTTACGATGTTTTCATCAGCACTGACGATGTTTTCATCAGCACTGACAATGTTTTCATCAGCACTGATTAGTCAGCACTGACGTTGTTTTCATCAGCACTGACGATATTTACATCAGCACTGACGATGTTTTCATCAGCACTGACGATGTTTTCATCAGCACTGATTAATCAGCTATGACGTTGTTTTCATCAGTCCTGGTTAGTTAGTTCTGATATTTAATCAGCTATGACGATGTTTTCATCAGTATTAGTCACCACTGACGATATTTACATCAGCACTGATCAGTAATCATTCAGTGCAGCACCGAATAATAATTAAGTGTATTATTACATACTCAATCATGCAAGTTATTGTGACAATCATATATATGATTGTTTTAACCATATATATTATTGCGGCACTCTACTTGTACCATCACTCTGTTAAAGATTAATTATATTATTGCTATTTTTTAAAAGACTATTTTAATAGTATTTTACGAATTTTACCCGTTTTCCCCCTGTTTACCCCTTTCTGGTCCAAGTATTGAAAAAAGTTATAGCCTATTGACGCTTCCAAGTAAGGATCTATCTACGTTCCAAATTTCAATAAAATCGATTCAGCCGTTTAGGCGTGATCCTCAAACAAACAAACAAACAAACAAACAAATAAACAAACAAACTTACAAAGACATTTATATATTTATATAGATAGATTTATATATGTATGTTAAGAATTTTTCGATCTCAGTCCTTAGGTAGCGTTGTTGATATAATCATGTTCGTCTATCCATCTGTATGTTGAAATCAATTTTCCGAAGCCACCAAGTAACTTACATACATCAATATATTCGATATAGTCCAACTTAGATTGCTATTTTAAATCGAGAAAATGGACCTTCCAGTGGCTGATATACAAGCAACAAATCACGACTAGCTGGATTTGTACACCTATTTTATTGTTTAAAATGTTTTTCTTAAATTATACTCTGGTATAGATTTGTCACAGCTGAATATAGCACTCTTATTTGTTTTTATATAAAATACTAGCTTAATCCAGGTTGCTTCGCTACTTGGGTTTCCCGGGAATACCGGGAATTATTTTACAACTAAAAAAAAAATAATAAAAACAATACAATTCAATTGAATTAACATAAAACAAAAAAATTGGATAGAATATTTGGAGGCCATTTTTGTACCCTTCACCTTCGTGAGAAGGGTATATATAAGTTTGTCATTTCGTTTGTAATTTCCACAATATAATTTTCCGACCCTATATAGTATATATATTCTGGATCCTTATAGATAGCGGAGTCGATTAAGCCATGTCCGTCTGTCTGTTGAAATCAACGCCCATTGATCCAATTCCTCCATTTTCAGCCAACATGAGTACAAGGGTATGCAAGTAAATTCCGCGAAGTTTTGCTGCTTTCACAACTACAATTCACCAGATATTCCATAATAACTATTTGCGTGAAATATCTTAAAATTTCAAAATAAAAAGTAGCGTATTGTTCCTTCCAGATATCATAGAATAAAAATTTATAAAGTAAGAGTAGTAAATCGAATATATTTTGATCAAACAAAATTTTGTATGTTATTGGCAGATTTATTAAAAGTGTGTTCTTTTTTTACAAAAGCACTTTTTAATAATGTATATTTCCTTGATTAAGTAATGATTCTATAAAGTTACCTAAACAAAAATCAGCCATAAGTTAAAAATAAATTTCCTTTTTTATTTTCAGGTAATTTTTTTCAACATTTCTATATACTTCTGTGTTCTATGGAGTTTTTTAACAAAACAGGTAAAAACTCACTAAAACTTTATTTACTATATAATATTTATTTTTAAACTGTAAGCACTAGCCACAACTAACTAGCCTTAGTACTTCATAAAAATTTCAAGTAAATTTCTATTATTTAAACACTTTATGACATTTTCTGCCACAACTATTTTTCTTAAATACTTCTATCCATGCCATGGCATCATAATAATCATGATCAGCGTAATAATAAGTGCATGTCATTGAATGGCAACTTTAAACCAGTGAAGACCAAAGTAGTTGCAGTTAAAGAGCGAGAGAAAAAAAAACTAAATAAATAAATAGCAAAATAATGAGAAAAAAAAAAAAGAAAAACCAAATACTAAAAGGCTAAAAACAAAATGCTAAAACAAATAACCACAAATCGACCATAAAACTGGTTTAAAAAATATAGCAATCAGCAACTAACAGCAGCCAGGCCGGGCCGGGCCGGGCTAGCAAACCAACCAGCCAAATACCAGCCCGCAGCAACTGCATTCAAAGCAGCAAGTAGTAGATACCAGTAGTAAATGAACATAAAACTACTTACCAGAAAAAAAATACTACTACATATTATTGCGAGAAAAATTAAGAAAAATAAAAAAGAGTAGGAAAAAAAAACGTGAAAATATTTGTAAAATTTAAAAGGAAAAGGAATTGTGTTTAAAAGTCATGATTTTGTTTAAAGCGCCCTACTGTCGGTTATTTTATAATAAAGGAAGTGTGATAATAGCTAAAACAGTGATTACAAACTACAGTAATTCGGGCATATGGCCAACTCGACTGTTCTTGACGAAGCATATTCTGGACGTCCAATTTTGGGATACTTTTTCGAGCATTGCTGGCCGTATGTCACGAATAACACGAACAATGTTGGCCTCCAAGTCGTCAATTGTTTCAGGTTTATCAGCAAAACCTAGTGCCTTCACGTGGCCCTACAGGAAATAATGTAGAGGTGTCAAATCGCATGACCTTGGAGACCAATCAAGTTCTCGCCTAATTTTGATTTTAATAAATCCATGGTTGCGGTCGCCGTATGTAATATCATTCATATTATCAACCAAAAAATCATTGATCATGGTGCGATAACGATCAGCATTGATGGTAACGATGATGCCACCAGCATGTAAACCGCACCAAACGGTGCATTTTTCTGGATGGAATGGAGTATGTAAGGTCTGTTGTGGATTGGTCTCACTGTATATAACAAAAATGAGCCTCTTCGCTGAACACAATTTGGCAATAAAACAGTCGTCTATAAACTCCGCATATCGAGGTTTTCGACAACTGAGTTAGGTCTTTGAAAGGAGAGTTTCCGATCTATTTGTATTTATCTATGGTATATACTTCCAAATCGTACTTACCATTATTTAATATTAAATGCCTATTTTCTGTAGATCTAATCACTTGCCACTATTACCAACTATAACATTTGCACCCATAGTTCTTTGTTGTTGTTTCTTCTATTTGATTTTTTTTATTTTTGTATTAACTTTCAAAATGTCGATACGAACATGTAGTATATATGAGCTCATAGACTACAATTACGAACAAAATCCACTTGCACTTTCGTTAAAAAAAATATATAAACTGCAGAAATGTTTAGATAAAAAGAGAAACAAAAAATAATAAAAAAAAAACAAAACAAACGTGTTTGTTTAGCATGTTTAAGGGGAAGTAATGCCAACATACGTACCTGGCTTTATTTACATCTTTAGTAACTCAATATTGTATCCTATATTCCTCATTTCTTTGAATTTTTTTTATGCACCAACAAATTGTATTGGACATTGGCTCCATCTAGAATGAAAACTAACAGGAAATTATTGTTTTTAAGGAGTGTCTCTAAAAAAAATTGATTCTCGCATTTAAGTTAAATACCTTTCACCAAATTATATTTTAAAATAAAATTAATTTTTTTTTTTAAATTTTAATTTTTTTTTTTTAATTGTTTTTTAAAAGTTTTTTCCAATTTTAAAAAAAAAAAAATTTTTTGGGAAAAAAAATTCAGGTTAAAAAATATTTTTCCCGATTTTGACCCATTGTAGGTCCAACTTAATATAGCCTAATATACATCGTTGCAATGGACTTTGAAATATCTACCATTAGATATCCATATTGTCTATATTTATGACGAGATATAGATAAAAATAGGCCAAAAATAGAGGTTGTCTCGGTTTTATGCTTATATCTCTGTTATTTATGGACGGATTTTGCTTATTTTAAATAGGAAACTTCTCGAAAGCATGTCTGACAGAATTATTAAAGATTTGGATCCCGAAGATAAATGGGGTCTTCAAAAAATTGATTTCAACAGACAGACAGACAGACAGACAGACAAACAGACAGACGGACATGGCTTAATCGACTCCGCTATCTATAAGGATCCAGAATATATATACTTTATTATTATAGGGTCGGAAAATTATATTGTGGAAATTACAAACTTATATATACCCTTCTCACGAAGGTGAAGAGTATAAAAATTAATGCAAATATTTCAACATAATAATTACCAATAGAAAGCCACATTATATAGTTAAAACCAAAATCTCTCTAATAAAATTATGTTCAAATTCGCTGATTTTTTCATTTCTCTAAATGCTGTCGAAAATGAGTTCTATTGTGTGTCGCGTTCTGTATCCTTTGATTATTGCTAAAATGTTGGAAACATAAATAGGGAAATGGCTACAAGAAAATAAATTGTTGAGATTTCTTTATTCTCATCACTTCAAAGGTGTACGAATGTCGCGTTCTGGATCGTGGCTTAGTTAAAGACTAATCCTTTTTACAAAGCTGGCTGGAATATATGTCGCGTGTTTTATTATATTAAAAGTTGAACAAAAACGAATTTAAATATGTTAACAAAAATCGCTTTGAGAAATTATGTTCCAATTCCCAGATTTTTGCATTTTTCTAGATGCTGTCGAAAATAAGTTCTATTGTTTGTCGCGTTCTGTATCCTTTGATTATCGCTAAAATGTTGAAAACAATAAACAGAGTGCTATTTAAAAGTTAGAGCAAAATGGCAACAAGAAAATAAATTATTAAGATTTCTTTATTTTCATCACTTCAAAGGTGTACGAATGTCGCGTTCTGGAACGTATCCCAGTTAACTCTTATTACAATCGTGATTGGAATATATGTCGCGTGCTTCATTATACTAAAGGTTTTACAATAAAGAAGGCAAATAACTATGTTAACCCTCTAGGTTAGGTTAGGTTACTTGGGTTGCTTGCAAGTTAGCGAGTTCACTCGGAGGCCTTGTGTCCCATTGTGATACCCTTAGAATTACCATTCCCTTATTTTTAAATTTCATACATAAAGGGAGAATGGTTACCCACCCTAATTTCGTTGACTATGTACTTCTTGTGATCACCGTGAGAACCATTCGGTACTTCTAATAAATCTGATCATATTTACTATTGGCACATCTCTGAGACCGTCCAGATCATGGAAAAGAGCTCTACCAAGATGTAGTAGTCTATGCTCTTGTAAGGCTGGGCAGTCACATAGAAGGTGTTGTACCGATTCTTCCTCCTCCTCATCCAAAAAACTTCTACAATAGCTATAACATGGGTAACCCATACGTTCCGACATGCGTCCAATCATACAGAGCCCAGTGATTATACCCGTAAGAAGCCTGATCGAATTCATACTAAGAGACAAAAGAATCTTAGTCCTATTCTCTGCCAGAGTGGGCCAGAGCAATCTGTATATTCTACAAGTGATGATATTTGACCATCTGAGTTCCGTCTCACTCAAAGCCCATTCATTTATCAATTTTGATACGTTCACCAAGGGAGTGTGAATATCCCTTTGCGCAAGAGATGTTAACCTCTAACACGCAAACTTTAAAAAGCTAAAAGAAAGTTGTCGAATACTATTTTTTAGGATAATTATGACCCAATAAACCCAGAATAGCCATCAGAAACTATTTTGCAAATTAAGTTTAGGAATCAGGTGCAAAAATGTGAAGAGTGCCTCAGGGCATTGTTGCCCGTTTAGGTGTAAAAAACAACAATATGTAAACATCAATTATGATACAATTTGATTGAAAAACTAATGAAATAGATACAAAAAGTAAGCAAATATGTTTTACTTTCTGCGAAGATACCCATAAAAACAATTTTTGTCATTTAATGCATAAATGAAGATCGCATTTTGAGCAAACACACTGTGTTTCCGACTTTTTGCATAGTTTGCTCCATCTTTTTTGCCTAACCAGATTGGAAAGTGGTCGATATTGTTATAACGGACGTCATTAACTGGATGTTTTGTTTTTTCGCCAACTTTTGAACTTCCTGGATGTGGATCTTATTGTGGAGTATCAACTAATCATGAGTTAAGGCGGATAATCTAAACCGTCTGCGGTCTCTATCTGCCATTCCTATCATGTTTTTTATATAACATAAAATATAACAAATAATATAACAAAAAAGTAAAAACTATACAATATAACACGCCGATAAATTTAGCCGCAACCCGCAACAGTGCCCTGAGGCACCCCTTCGCTTTTACGTTCTCAATACACTTTTTGTTAATTGTTATAGATTGGGCGACTAAAAGTTAGTAAAACTTTGATTAAAATAAAAAATCACTCACAAAATTGTATGTGCTAAAATGATGACATCACTCACAAAACATCTGACAGAACAAAAACTAAAAGTCAGAATGCATTTCGACCTTTGAAGGGAATGTTAACAAATCTGTAACTAAAGTCACTGCTAAATTAAAAAAAAAAAAATTATAATTACTTTTTGAAATAATTGGTGTTTTGTAATGCATGCCTTGAAGCACTCTTGCGGGTTAGAGGGTTAACATGACAACTATCAACAAAAAGTTACGTTATTCTACATTAGTTTTAAAAAAATCGCTTTGAGAAATTATGTTCCAGTTCCCTAATTTTTGTTTTTTTTTTTCCTTTTGTAGCGTTCTGGTAGTCATGTTTATTGCTACCATCTACATTAAACATATTCAAAATTCAAAAATGGAAACCAAAAATAATTGTTAAGACTTGTTTATTTGTTCACTTTAAAGGCGTACGAATGTCGCGTTCTGGATCGTGGATGTAATTGTATTCAATACTGAATCATCGAATGGTTTTAAAGTGGATCTGCCGGTAATTCGGAAGAAAATGTTGTTGATTCTCTACAGTTATTAATGAATGATATTCGTATTTATTTAAGGACTCCTCCCTATATTTATCTCCATTAATGTTCCCAGTAGTAACAAAATAAGAGACTGACAATCTTTTTGACGTCGTTTGCTATTAACATTTTTGCAAAAGATTTAGAGTCGGTTGCTAATTTCTCATTTATAAGAAGTTATCCTCATTCATGGAAACTTACATTCTTCTTATTGTTAAATTTAAGGTTCTAGAAGTTTAAAAATATTCTGCTTCATTACTTAATCACTAAATCTCACTAATTTCCCTTGCAGTACTTCCCTCTTTCAAAGCTCACTCACTCTTTTGCACACATACTCTAGGTTACTGCTCCCGGTTGCATTAAAGGAAAGAAAAAATACTGGCAGTAAGACAAGAAAAAATATGTGTATTTTTATATAAACCGGTCAAGTTATTTACTTTGTAAACATATAAACTTCAATAAAATTGTCCATTAAATCAATCACTTAATATCTAAAATGTAATTTAAAAAACTTTTTTCTCTGTTCGTAAATTTCTTAAACAGAATGTTTGTTAAAAAAAATAAATAAATTTAGATTAAATGAAAAGGCTGTAGGTTATTTTTTTTTTGCTTGGACCAGCACTCTGGGGATGACCCTTACTCATGCATTGCATTGTGTTAAAACCAGGAAAATAGGTTATGGGAAGGCGGATAGAGGAAGTAGTGTGTGTGGACATTTGATTTGTATTTTCCTACATTGAAAGGGACAGGAAATACTTCGACAGGAAGCTAATTCCAAAAATCGAATTTTCTCTGTAGTGTGTTGTGCGATCTACTGACCAATCAACCACGAATGGAGGAGTCCCCGCTGATGAAAGCTTATTTCGTAAGAAACTACGGTTCATTAGGGAACAAGTTCCCTAATTTCATCAGAGCTCATCCCATTGTAGTATCGATAGAACAGTGAAACACTACCCACGTTGCGACATTGCTCCAGATAATCGCCCTCTCCTGTACGCGGTCAAGCAACTCCAAAATAGACTTCGAAGCACCGGCCCATACATGAGAGTTGTATTCCTTTTGGGTCGGATATAAGTGGTGTAAATAGTAGGGAGATGAGATGAAGTGAAGTATTTCTTACACCGTCTTAAAAAATCGAGGCACTTGAATCCTTCTTTCGAGACTTGAAAAATGTGTTTTGTCCAGCGAACAGCACACTGAATTCTCATGCCTAGAACATCGATGGCTTCTGATTCCATAATATTTACACCACCCCTAAAAACAGATGAAGCAACATGATTTATCGTGCGTTTATGTGATAACATACAATATTAAGTCTTACGTGCATCAAAATCGACTCTGTTCGCATGAGCCCATTCAGAGATTGTCCCAAGATTTTGGTTATGTGTATCATTCATGCTTTGCCTCATTTCCCGAATCTCCAAAAGGCTTGGCCTATAGTTGAATGAATATGAATGGCAAATGTTGCTGTGATCTGCATAAGAATAGATAGGGTTGCAAGTTTGACTTAGAAGGTCATTTAGAAAAATAAGGAATAGAGCAGGAGAAAGAAGGAAACTCATTTGATGAGATCCCATCTATACAACTCGTATAGTGCGATCTCTGAGAAAGCTTGATATAAATCGAGAGAAGTCATTACCGATACCAAAAGCAATAAGTTCTATAAGAGCGCACAATGCCACACCCTATCGAACGCCTTAGAAGTATCTAGAGTCACCACTTTACTTTTACCAAAACGGTGAATGGAACGGCACCATTTTTCCGATAGGAATGCAAGCAAGTCCCCCGTAGAGCGTCCTCTACGAAAGCCGTACTGCCGGTCGCTAAGTAAATTGTTCGACTCTAGATATTTCACAAGATGGTGGTTAACCATACTCTCCATAACTTTGGAAAGTGCAGAACAAATTTCTATTGGGCAAATTTTGTTATGCTATCTTTCACCATTAAAATTTTACATTAATTCAAATTTTATATTTTTCTTCATGGAAAATCATTATATTATAAGTTGTTTACTTTTTAAGCTAAATGACCTCCGAAGAATTTATAAAATTATTTCATTTCACTAAAATATCAATCTTCAAGTCCTAAGCTTTTCACCAATACCAAATGCTTACATAAACAGATTATATTTATTCTTCAAAAGCTCCACAAACCTTGTCTCCTTTAAAAATTTTTAACGTTTTTTCACATACTGCATGTAAAATGGGTTATACCAACCTTTCTTTTAAGTCATTATATGTTTAAATTCATAAGATACATTTAGATAATATGTAAGTTTACACATTTTGTATGCAATATATGAAAAAATCTTAAAATTTTTGTAAGGTGGCATAGTTTGCGGAGCTTATATAAGTGTAGATCATATAATTGATTACAGTGATCATAATATTGTAAAAAAACTTGTAAAAATTTTGAAATGGTTACAGTAGACATGTACAACTATATTTTTTCTCTGGGTGTATATACCAAACCCAACATGTTTGCCATTTTGTTAATGTTCTACGAATTTATTTAATATTTCAATAAGCTGAGGTATTTTAAAGAATTTTTGTTTAATAAAGCGGTTTAAGTTTATTTTAATGTTATATATGTATGTCGAGGTTTTGCTTGACTCTCTTTTATAAATATAAACTCCATATTAATTATATTACAATTATAATGCCAGCAGTAAATCAATGGCTAAAATGTCATGATTGCCTCTTATATAAAATGTCTTAACCGGGAGATTAAAACAACATGACTTTAAAATCTATCTGCAATATTTTCAAACCACCTGTTTTTCCACTATTTATAGAAAATAAATGTTAATGTTAACGTAATTTATAGATTTCACACTTTTTTGTCATTATGTCAAAATAAGCAAAACATGGCTTAAACATAACAACCATATAAAGTTACTATATGTTTTGATTAAATTGAAATCATGGTCATTGATTGGCTAAAAACTCTCAATTTGCAAAGTAACAAAAAGATATTCGAGAATGAACAAAATGACATTATATCATAAATACACTCAATACATTTAATCGAAAATAGAATTAATAAAAAACCTCAACAAAACAAAGAAAATAAAGTGCAAAATTTGATTTTAAAAGAAAAACTTTAAAAAGTCATGGAAACTCCTGACCATGAATGCAAATACTAGTTATTAGTTTTATTGTTTTTTTTATGATTTTTAATTAATGTTAAAAGAGCAAATAAATACGAATATACATGAGTATAAGCAAGACAAAAACCACTACATAAAATAATAATAATAAAAAATGTTATACGAAAAAGTAAATTCAATTAAACTAATTGTTGTGTTGTAGTATTGCATTCGACAGTGGGCTCATTTGTTGAGAATGATATTTTTTGAAAATATCTTTTGCAGAGGCAGCTTTCGTATTTAAGTGGCTTACTTGTTTAAATTATAACAAGTAACAGAACTATATTCGGCTGTGCCGAATCTTATATACCCTTCACCAAATTATACTTTAAAATAAAAATTTTAAATATTTTTAGATAAACAAAATAATTTTTTTTTCAAAATTAAAAAAAAAAAAAATTAAAAATTGTTTTTCAAAATTTAAAAAATAATAATTTTTTTTTCAAAATTGTTTTCAAAATTTTTTTTTTCGAAAGTTTTTTTTAAATTTTTAAATTTATGACAAAAAAATTTTTTTGGTAAAAAAAAAATTCTGTTTAAAAAATATTTTTCCCGATTTTGACCCATTGTAGGTCAAAATTACTATATATGGATATCTATCAGTAGATATCCATATTGTCTACATTAATGACTTAGTAATCCAGATATAGATCAAAAATAGTCCAAAAATCGAGGTTGTCCCGATTTTTTCCTTAATTTTCAGCCATTTGTGGGCCGATTTTCTCGATATTAAATAGCAACCGAGCCGGAAGAATTCCCGATATATTGATGTATGAATTAAGTTAATAAGTTATTTGGGGTCTTCAGAAAATTGATTTCAACAGACAGGCAGCCATATTTTCATACCTGTTCTTTATCCAATTAATTTTTTTTTATTTACAAACAGAAAACAATTTCAATTCAAGAAAAATTTAATCGATCAGTAAATTGTATAAAGCTATTTTGTAATAGATTTCAACTAAAGAAAACTTGAATGCTTCAATAAGTTTACTCAGGAATTTGGCTTTTGAATCAATTTGTAATAAATTCATAAATATAATGTTTATTATATATAAAATTTCACTTAATTTTGATAATTGATTTAAGAATAATTTAATTCGAAATTTTGGCTTCAACTATAGAACCAATTCCAATGCTAAAAAAGTGTCTCTTCTTTTTAATATATTAAAATATTTTTCTAGATCGGACAATTAGTTTAATTTCAATTCAATTTAAATTGATCCCACTGTGTACATGATACACATTTGTGGCTACATATTAAAACATATTAAAACATCTTAAGTCAATAATCATAGTCTGAAATTCTAAGTCAAAAACAAATTGAACAACTTTTATGCGCATTCCATTTTCATTACCCCCTGTCTATAATTGAAGAATATTTATCATAGCAATGACGTTTGTTTTCAATACAAATTTGTCTAAGCAAAAGCACTAACAATTTTGTCATAACCAAGCAATAATACTAATAAATGGGGACTAAATCTGATAATTTTATATCTTGACAACCATTTTAACTTTTATCATGGCAAAAATTTATATTTATAGACATAGGGTTATATTCAAATTTGAAACAACTGATTATTTGGGAGGTCCTGACAGACCTAAAATTGTTCAAAAACCAAAATCGAAAAATGTTAGCAAATTTTTTTTATTAAATAAATTTTAAATTAAACAAGTAATGTGTAGTTGTGCTTAAGGCGACTTAAGCGTTTTTGTGATATTGCCATCATTGTATTCAGTATTTGAGTATATCTGCATGCGTAAAGTCTGTATTTATACTCTGCTCTTTTTTCTTGTTACTAGGAAAATTGTAAAAAGTGTAAGAAAAATAATAAAAAAAAAACGTATGAATGAGTAAATTATTCAATAACAATCATTTTTTTCACACAGATTTAACGAAACAATAACAAAACACATATTTATGTATTTACCCTGCAGTTTTAAAGTTAGCAATTGCCAACTTTGTATTAGATTGATCTCTTAAACAGGTTTTGAGTCGTTTTGTGATCAAACTTGGTTATCGTAGTATCGTACTGAGCACAAACAACAATCAAGTAGATTCGAAAGGACCCCGTTTTAAGCCAACTTACTGTGATCTACTTACACAGGCTGCAGGGTATTTGCGGAACGAGTGTTGTTGTTCAAGCTAACATTTGAAATCAATTTCAAATTGAGGTTTGTTGTAAAAATTGAGGTTTTGTTTTAAAATTTGAAAGATTTTCTTTTGAAATTATTCATTTTATGTAAGATTGTCCTAAACATACTAAACTTTTATTTCAATTTAAAATATGTATCTTAAACTTGTGTTGGTGTCTATATTTTAAAATAAACAACTGTCTGTAACAGTGGTCGGCACTTATTGCCACCAGGAGCCGAACATAATCCGTGTTAACAACACGAATGTCTACAAAGTGTATAAAAATACTGAAATAAGAAACAAAAATTTCAATTAAAAGCTCGCCAGATTACACATTAAGAATGTACATAACATTGTATTTTAATCCCTGGCTCATGTTCTGTTTGTACCGACCACTGGTCTATATGGCTTAGCATCATTGCTTCTACCACTACAATCATCAATAATTTAGGGACTGTTATTTTTTAATTTAAACTTTTAACATTTCAAAATAACAACCCTAAAAACTAAAAAGGCTCAAATATTTAAAGGACTTTTAACCTAAAAATAAAACAAACTGTCATTTAGTTAAAAATCACCCAAAAGTTCAAATAAACCACTAATTATGCTCTCAGTGAAACATTTATATACATATATTGCAAACCAAAAAAAAAGAAAGAAATGACAGCAATATATAAAGTTTAAGTATCAGGATAATTAACAGGCCATCAAACGGTCTGTGGTTTTACAAACACAAACACTAGCCCCAACTCTTGCATTCCTTTTTGTAAACCCTTTAAAAGCACTGTGATGACCTTTGACCAGACATTAAACAAACACGTTTGGTTATTGCTTTTAGCAGACGTTATTGTTAAAATAGCAAATAACTTTTAACAATAAATGTGATGATTTCGAAAATTGATTATATTGTTTGAAAAGGGACCTTGTCTCGTTCGCTTTAGTAAATCGATGGAGAAGTTTGTAAACAAGAAAAATGCGTAAAAATTATAAAAAAAAGTATTGTAAATAAATGTTGCATTAGAGAATAATAATTAATAAAGTTCTATAGTTCAGTCAGGGTTCATTAAAAAAAAAACAACAAGTTAGAGTGCGTGACAAAATTTAGAAAGCCTCACTTACCTTCGTTTTGTTTAACAATACAATTTATGAAACATTTCAAAAGTTAAATTTTCTGTCGGTGGTTTTCTTGCACTAATTTTACTTCTTAGGGTTATTTTAAAATTTTCAACAGGCCTACAACCAACACTAATACACTTGGAAAGTATATTCAGTTTTCAAGTTTTGTAGCATAGTGTATCATGTGATTTAAGGCAACTTTAATTTCCCATTTTAAATGATTGTAATTTAGAAAACTTAAATTTTTAACTTGCAGTAGCAAATTTTTCAAATTGTTGGCTCATCTATCGTTGGTTTATACTGATTGTTGCATGCATACACAGTGGTTGCAATAGTGGAAAAGGGTTTCTTTGATACAATTCTCAAAAAACATATAGAAATCTCTAGTTTAATTTAAAATTTATTTAATAAAAAAAATTTGCAAACATTTTTCGCTTTGGGTTTTTGAATAAAGGAGAACAATTTTAGGCCTTAGGAGCACTGAAGCATCGAAAAATTCCAATGTCAGGACCTCCCAAATAATCAGTTGTTTCAAATTTGGATTTAACCCTATGTCTATAAATATAAATTTTTGTCATGATAAAAGTCAAAATGGTTGTCAAGATAAAAAATGATCAGGTATAGTCATCATTTATTAGTATTATTGCTTGGTTATGACAAAATTGTTAGTGCTTTTGCTTAGACAAATTTGTCTTGACAACAAACGTCATTAATTGTTATGGTAAATATTTGTCTAGTGTAGACAGGGGGGTATGAAAATGGAATGCGCATAAAAGTTGTTCAATTTGTTTTTGTTTAGAATTTCAGACTATGATTATTGACTTAAGATGTTTTACACAGTGGGATTAATTTAAATTGAATTGGTAACAAACACAACTTCTAAACTAATTGTCCGATCTAGAAAAATATTTTAATATATTAAAAAGAAGATACACTTTTAGCATTGGAATTGGTTCTAAGCCAAAGTTTCGAAATAATTAATTCTTAAATTGATTATCAAAATTAAGTAAAATTTTATATAATAAACATTATATTTATGAATTCATTACAAATTAATTCATAGACTTAATTCCTCAGAAATAATTTTTAATAGAACTAATTCCTTATTGAATCATTCAAGTTTTTTGTAGTTCAAATTTATTACAACACAGCTTTATACAATTTACTGAATGATTAAATCTTGAATTGAAATTGTTTTCTGTATTAAATAAAAAAAAAATTAATTGAATAAAGAACAGGTATGAAGTAATCCTTTAAATTAATTAGTCGAGTTAATTATTTACACAAAAAACAAGTAAGAGAGCTATATTCGGCTGTGCCTTATATACCCTTCACCAAATTATACTTTAAAATAAAAATTTTAAATATTTTTAGGTAAACCAAATTTTTTTTTTTCAAAATTGTTTTTCAAAATTTTAAAAAATAAATTTTTTTTTTCAAAATTGTTTTCAACATTTTTTTTAAATTTTTAAAATTTTTTTTTTTAAATTTACTATTGTAAAAAAATTTATGAGAAAAAATTTTTTTTTTTTTAAAATGTGGGTTAAAAAATATTTTTTCCAATTTTGACCCATTGTAGATCCAAATTACTATAGCTTTATGTAGATCGTTGAAATGGACTTTGAAATATCTATTATTAGATATCCATATTGTCTATATTAATGACTTAGTAATCCAGATATAGATCAAAAATAGGACAAAAATCAAGGTTGGCCCTTATATCTCAACCATTTGTGGTCCGATTTACTCAATTTTAAATAGCAACCGAGCCGGAAGAATTCCCGATATATTGATCTATGAATCAAGTTAGTAAGTTATTTGGGGTCTTCAGAAAATTGGTTTCAACAGACAGATAGACAGACAGACAGACGGACATGGCTTTATCGACTCCGCTATTTATAAGGATCCAGAATATATATACCGGAAAATTATATTGTGGAAATTACAAACGGAATGATAAACTTCACCTAAGTGAGGTATAATAAGTCGTAGCCACAAGTTGAACCAACAACTATCCGACTCTTAGTCAACTGTTGTACTCACTACACCACTGCTTAGTTATTTTACTGTGCGTAAAATAATGGTTTTCAATATATCGTCAAATGTTTTATGGAATTGCAGATATGACAACTTATTTATTTGGATAACGTTTGAAACATAAAGCAAAGTGAAGGATAAATCATAAGATAGTGGGCCACTGTTTCGAATGAAAGTAAGTAAGTGACTGACTTTCTTTCGTTTAAGTTTTCTTTCGACATAGTGGGCCAGGCTGCAAATATATTTATCTCAAAAGATTTTGAAAAATATACAAGTACATATACATTTGGATTATGAAATTGCATTATGAATTTAAATTTAACGGTCTGTAACGGCTGCATCAGTAGAACCTTTTTATTTTAAACCAACACTCAGGGGTTACCCTATATATGCAGTGCATTTTGTTGATGTTGGGAAATAAAGTTATGCAAAGGAGGGAGTAGTGTTTATAGACGTTTAATTTGAATTGATAAACATTATATTCCGCCGGGAATACATTGGCAGGTAGTAAATTCCACATACGTATAGTTCGACCAAAAAAAGAATTTTCCCTAAAATGTATTTTCCCAAGTGTATAGCAAATTGGTGCGATCTCAATGATAGTCGTGTGCTACGGATAAAAATGTTCGTATTAGGTGTGATATTACTTATGTCTGCTCAACAAAACCCGTGATAATATCTGTAAAAATGGATATGTTGCCCATATTCCGACGATGTTCCAAAGTATCAATAAACTGGGCAACAGTTTCATCACCTTTCTTTGAACCCGGTCGAGCAGCTTTAGACTTGACTTTGCAGCTGTGGGAATTATATTTCATTTTCGGACGAATGAAGCTAGTGTTTATACGAAGAAGGTTGGAAGGGGAGAAATATGTCCGACACCGTCTCAAGAAACCCAAGCACCTAAAAGTTTCGCAACATCGAATTTCACACTGTATTCTCGTACCTAAAATCATAAGATTATCTGAAACTCCAACAGTTGCGTTACCCATACGAAGCATTGATTGTGGTGAAATCTCAAGACATTTGTGTGTCAATAGGCAGCACTGAGTTTTGAGTGCGTTGAAATCAACCCGGTTCAATTCACCCCATCTGGAGATTGTTATAAGGTCACGATTTATCGAGTCATCCATATTCATTCTTGAGAGTTTAATCTCAGAAAGAGTTGGTCTATGACCAAATGAATATGAGTGACAGATATTACTGTTATTCGCGAAAGAATAAATTGGATTTGAAGTGATTGTTAGTACATCATTCATGAAAATTAAAAAAACGGAAGAAGAATGAACAGAGCCCTGAGGGACTCCAGAGCTCAATATGAAGCAAATCCCATCTATTACTACCCTTATAGTACGTCCATGAAGGAAATTAGAAATAAAACGAGAAAATTCAACCCCGACACCGAACGGGATCAATTTTTAAACTATCATGACACTCCCGCTCAAATGCTTTAGAAATGTCGAGTGCGACTACCTTACTCTCTCCCATGCGGTGTATTGATTGAGCAGTCATAATTATGTAGATTATGCGGCAAACCTGATAAAATTTGTCACAAATTAGTTCTAAGTATGTACTCTGAAATTATACTGTAAAGTATGGCGAAAATCGGTCTCAGAAAATTACTTGAATATTCATAATTGTCTTATAATAACTAATATCGTGATAAATTTGGACATAAACAAGTTTTATATGAATCTAAATATTGCTACCAACTTTTGTTAGGATCGGTTCATTATTGTAGGACAAATTTTATTGTCACATATTGATAATGGGTATCCAAGATTCCGTACAGCCGAATATAACACTCTTACTTGTTTTTTAAACAACAATTGCTCCCAAGAGTTTCTAAATTGAAAACCCTACTTTCAATATCAATAACATTTATAATCCTAGATGCAGCAATCGTGGCAGCAACGGTAGTGGTTGAGCAGTAATAGTTACCAAAAATGTTAGTAAATGTGGTGAAAAAATGCAAGCAAATCCTTGTTGTTTATATTTTCATATGCAAAATCATTTATGTGAATGTGTGTTTGTATGTAAAACACTCATACATAAACACACATTTGTGTAAGTATGTATATGCAGTATATAACATAACATTAGTCTATTTGGCAGGATCTGTTTTCGTGGTGAGTGTGTGTTTTTGTGGTAAATCATTCATTCATTCAAACAGTTATTTTCCCTACCATTCATACCTTCTTTCAGTCATTCATTCATTTATTTGTTTGCCATGTATCTACTATATACAACTTGATGCTTGTGTTTGTGCAGCAACAATCCAGTAGAACATCTCTCCTCTGCTGGTTTGTTTTCGTTTATTTCATTCTGTTTTGTGCCTGGGAAATTGCATTCATACATCGTTATTGGGAATTCTCATTTGTGGGTTTCGTTCGTTTTATTTTTCCAGCTACAGCTTCAGTTTGGTATCCATAGCAGAAGAATGCATTTGTTAAAACTATGATAAAAGAAAAAAAAAAATATGAAAAACAAAATTTCTGCATTGCTATACATACAACTAGTTTTGGTGGCTGCAACTGAATGGTTATTGTTGGTTGCCTGGTTCGGTCGTTCGCTTAAAAATATGACTGAACAATTTTTGTAATAATATAATAATTTTATACTTATTTTTGAGCAAAAAAAAAATAATAAGGAAATATGAAATTCAATTACTTGATGCAATTATATGAGTATTTTACAGATAATTTAAAAAAAAATACTAAATTGTATAACAGTGCAAAAAAAAAAAGCAAAAACATATAAATAAGTCTTGTCCAAATAAATGAATACAGTAGAACACAAAATAAATTACGCACTTTTTACTATTATGCCCTTTGATCCATAACTCTCCAATATAATATTTTTACAAAATTGCAATATCAATTTGAATTTAATAGTCTGTAACGCTGTTTTTAAATGTTATTAAAAGTATGATAACATTAACATTAAAGCTGCTCAATGCTCTAGAAATAGAACATTCTAGTTTTGTTCGTTATATAATTCATGAAACTACTAGAAGATGACACTGCGTATATAAATAGTAACAGCTAGTTGCAGATTAGTCAGTATATCGTCCGCGCTGTTAGATTTAACATGAACTTTATTATATATACCTCACCAAGGTTAATATGTAGCTGCCCCGGAATCTGTAGCTTTTGACACTCAGGAAGGTGGAAAATAGTTTCCTGTTTTTCCTTGTCTTTAGCTAGGATCGTCCAGTGTGATTTGCATGCTTGCCTATCATCCACATCCTTCTATTATGGGTTATCAGTTGCATAGTTCGTTTTTCATTAAAAGATAGTCACATCAACCTCCCTACAAGTATCATAGTTGTGCCATCTATTCTCTGATTTTGTAAGAAAGTGTCTGTAAATAATACTTTTATTGGGAAAATAGTTTTCTCTTGTTCCCTGTATTTTTGTAGGATTGTCCAGTGTGATTGCATGCTTGCCTATCATCCACATCCTTCTATAACGGGTTATCAGTTGCATAGTTCGTTTTTCATTAAAAGAGGAGCCCAATCTATTCTCTGACTTTGTAAGAAAGTGTCTGTAAATAATATTTTTAATAGTCCCCTGTGGAGTTGCTATTGAAACCGCATTGGAGATATCCAAAGTAGATCCCATTCTGACTAACTCGTCTGCCTGTTCATTGACATAGAAAATGTTACTAGTTTTGATTCAAATAAACATAAACCATCAAAAAGTTATACGGGAATACAAAACTATTATTTTAGAAAGAATTAGTGTGCTGAATTCTAAATTATTGATAAATTCACTGAAATTTATTGTTGGGGGATAAGCTAATTCCTATGCGTATTTCACTGGTTTTTTAGGCCACATCATCAGGAAACCTTTTCACAAAAGGCTTTAGAAAAACTAAAGATATTATACAAATAAAACTATAGAGTGAATGAGCATTACAATTACTCAAGCAATACCCAAGCAATACCCAACAATAAACCATAAGTTTATCTTTTCTTACATTCCCTATTTAATTTATTCACAAATTTTATCGATTTTGGGTTGCATCGTGCGAGTGATGGTTTGTGCGGTTTAGAAGTAATGATTTTGACACGGAATACAGAGATCGCCGAAACTCAACAAGAGCTTTCAAAATCATTGGGACCTTCTCAAACAGCAGTCTTAAAATAATTTTGATTTTCAAAAAACGTTTAGTTTTGCCTCTCCCGCCTTACAGTCCAGACCTTGCCCCGTCCAACTACTATTTGTTTCGAACGATTCAGAATGCTCTTTCTTGGGATACGTTTCACTTTGGATCAGAGTATCCGATATTGGCTTGATTTGTTTTGGCCTCAAAAGATGAACAGTTCTTTTGGCGAGGAATCCATATGTTGCAAGAAATGTGGGAAATCGACAAGAGTCTTTGACTAAATATATATTGTACAAATGTTTCCAAATAAAAGCTAAACATTTGAAAAAAATTCGGTATTTTTAAGTCATACACTTAATATATCAGAAATTAGTGAGTGGAGTATATCGAGTGGACTTAGTGTGAACCTCCAAAAAACGGAATTGGTTCTCTTCACTAGGAGGCATAAAATCCATGACTTTAGACCACCTAGACTGAATGGAATCAGTCTTGAGATCAGGATTAATGCAAAGTATCTTGGCATCATTCTGGATAAGAGACTGCCCTGGAATCTAAACATTCAGAACAGGATTAATAAGGCCTATTGGCACTAACTGGGGTATTATCCCGAAAGGTATCAATTGGATCTTCAAAGCAGTTGTTAAACCCATCTTGTTCTATGGAGTATTGGTGTGGTGGCATGCTTTGGATAATGCTACTCACCGGAAGGCCGTCGAACGGGTACTACGGACTGTTGCGATACTGATTACAGGCGCTATAAGATTTACCTCCTCTAAGGCACTTTTAACTATCTTAAACTGGTTTCAAGTGTATTTGATGGTGATACAAATGGCTCTCAACTCTGCTGTAAGGCTAAATGCTCGATATTCGTGGTCTGGTAAGGATACAGAATTACTATGGGCACATACATGGTAATGTTGATTGTTGCATTGCAAAACCTTTTTTCGATAGGCATTTCCATACTATAATCCCCAAGAGGGATTTATGGACTAGCGGACTCTTCCCCCTAACGATGTTATAAGGATTTACATTGATGGTTCTAATAGGGGAAATAAGGTGGGTGGAGGTTTCTATATTAAAAACTTTGGGATAAAATCCTGCTTTAGGCTACCTAACTTCAGTACTGCTCTTCAGGCGGAAATTACTGCCATAAAACGTGCATCCAACTGGCTGAGGTATTATCGAATATCTGGTGATATATATATGTATATTTACTGACAGCAAGGCTGCCGTTAACGGAATAGCGGGTGTCCTCACGACATCTAGATTAACCGGGGAATGCCGGGTATCCCTAAATGAGATAGCGAGACATTGTAGGATAACACTTATATGGGTCGCTGGTCACGATGGAAATCAGGGTAATTGTATAGCAGATGAATTGGCCAAAAGGGGTGCGATGACGAATGAGGAGGCGATCGACCCCTTTTCTGGTATTTTCCTTGTTAAATGCAAGATGGCTGGCAGAAACTATATGAGCCTGCACAAAACAGGTGGACTAATGAACCTTTCTGTACTACAACGAGGTGGACTTGGCCAGTATATGATGCCAGCAGGACGAATCTACTTATAGATTACCGTCGTGAGCAAATAAGGCTAATTGTCTCCTTTATTACAAGATACTGATTAATTGGGGCACATTCTAGAAGAATGAGCCTACGGTACAATGATTACTGTGGAAGCTGCCATAATGATGAAGAGGAAGAAACTGTGTATCACCTTTTATGCCAATGCCCGGCTCCGACAAACCAGAGGGAACGCATCCTCGGATTTACATTCCTATCATGCTTGAATGAGCTATCAAGGATGAATCTGAAACGAATCTACTCCTTCATCCGGGAATCTGGCTGGTTTAACCTGGAGGCAAAGGAAGTATTGTAAATACCTTGCTGTCTACCCCATGGGTATCACAATGGGATCAGATTTAAATTGTTGTAGTAAAAAGATACACTTTACATAATAGTACTTTATCTTTCTTCTGATGGTACTTTTTAACACTTCTTTAAGTAATTATAAGATTAAATAATATCGATGGAATTTAATGGGAAGGCCAACGGAAAAACCTAAGTTTTTTTATGAATAATAATAAACCATCTTTCAAAACTGTATTTCCGGATTCTCTGATTATACTTATAATGCAGATCAGCATCAGAAAATTGTTTAACCATTGTTAATATCGCCTATGACTTTCTGACCTGCCATTGCCATACATTTACACTTTTCATACTCTTTATGTTGCTTATTTGGTTTTTCAAATAATACATCTTAAAAATCATGTCGAGCTTCCCAAATCTCATGCTTTCAAATTCGGTATAATTTAAGCAGGAATTTCTTATTTTCACAGAAAATTATTTGGAGAAAAATGTAATTAAATTTTGCTTAAATCTAAGCAACTCGAGCCCATTAATTGTCTAAAAATAACAGCAAATTGTTTGTTCTGCAAACGAACAATTGGAATTAACAATGAAATGTATTTTCTAGGCATTTTATGGCCATACACATACAGAGCTAAGATTTTAAACAAAACTAAGTAGTTTCCATGCAGTTCTTGGAACTAGTTTCAAAACTAACAAATTTTGAAAATGTCACAAGTTACCCTAATAACTGCAAGTAATACTTTTGGCGCATTTTAAAGGTGCATATCAATTCTAGGTTCTGTGTAGATTTACGAATTGTTTGTTGGCATTTAGAATTGGAATTTACCCTAGAAATTAATGTTGATTGACAGCAGGACTCGAACGCATGCCTTTTCATGTTTAGCCATCAAATGCTATTTTTGTTATTTTGATTTGATTTCTTTCACAAGAGATTCATATTAATATCGAGCATGTAATGCAGAAGTAACCCAACTACAAGACTTCTCATACACCATCTTCTGCATAAAAAATAAAAATTAAAGTATGTATTACTTTGTAGCTCCAGATTTGATGGCTATTGTTACATTTAAAACTGCAGGTTCATTCCTGCTCTTGTGATTTCAGGTATAAATTACACAACAACACCTCCATTGTTTAGGACATACACACATGCACCCATTAGTAATGAGCAGCCTTTCATACACACGCATACTTTTTGCAACAATCACGCACATGAATTCATGAATTGGCCTGCAAGCTTAAGTTGTTCACATAGATTTACTTGTTAAGCTACTGTTATAATTTACCAATAATAGGAACAATAGCAAATACTACTTTAGGATGGCTCCGTTTGTATGGAGGCAAAAGAAATTCTCAATTAAAATTACTTAGTTTTTAGATAGCAGGGATTGCTTAACAGATTGAAGATTACTATAAGGATGCCAGCAGATTTGGAATAAGTGAGCTGTTTCAGATTTCCGAGTAGTACCGGAGGGTTGCTGAGATGAGAACGAAATGCACATTTTCCTTTATTGGAAAGGAAACGAATGATTTTCATTTGATCGGTTGTCTTCGACGAACTGTCTGATCGGACATGAACTGAAGTCTATGACGAGACTAAAAACGAACGAGATCCAGGTTGGTTGTTTGGCGTGGAATGGCCATGACATATACAGCTGCGGTAGCACCACGATATTCATATTTATATATAACTAGCTTGACCCGGTGCGCTTCGCTACCCCTGTCGTAGTCTATGTTGGAAATTTCAATAAAATCGTTTCGGCCGTTTAGTATATTAAGAACTAAAGGTTTTAATTGCAAATAACTTTTAAACTGCCTTACCAATTTTTACACTATTAGTCTCATAGTAATCCTAAAAATCCTTTTACTATGAACTACCATATGTACTCAATACAGTTTTGTTATGGATTTCTCACTGTTATAAAGTTCAGAATACGGGTATAAATATGAAATATCGTTTGTGCCAAATTTATTTTAATTCAATGCATTCGTTTTTTCTTTGATATATAAAAAAATAGTTTTTATTGTTGAATTTTATATTTTTTTACGTTTAACTAAAATCCCGAAGTCCCGAAAAATCTCGAAATCACGAAAAATCCCGGGGTCCCGAAAAATCCCGGGATCCCGAGATTTACATTTCTAAAACCCCGAATCCCCGGATTTGTAAAACCCAGTCCCGTTTGGCATCCCTAGCTACGACGATGTTTTCATCAGCACTGATTAGTCAGCACTGACTATGTTTACATCAGTGCTGATTAATCAGCTATGACGATGTTTTCATCAGCACTGACGATATTTACATCAGTGCTGATTAATCGGCTATGACGATGTTTTCATCAGCGTTGACGATGTTTTCATCAGCACTGACGATGTTTTCATCAGCACTGACGATGTTTTCATCAGCACTGACAATGTTTTCATCAGCACTGACGATGTTTTCATCAGCACTGACTATGTTTACATCAGTGCTGATTAATCAGCACTGACGATGTTTTCATCAGCACTGACAATGTTTTCATCAGCACTGACGATGTTTTCATCAGCACTGACGATGTTTTCATCAGCACTGACGATGTTTTCATCAGCACTGACAATGTTTTCATCAGCACTGACGATGTTTTCATCAGCACTGACGATGTTTTCATCAGCACTGACGATGTTTTCATCAGCACTGACAATGTTTTCATCAGCACTGACGATGTTTTCATCAGCACTGACGATGTTTTCATCAGCACTGACGATGTTTTCATCAGCACTGACGATGTTTTCATCAGCACTGACAATGTTTTCATCAGCACTGACGATGTTTTCATCAGCACTGACGATGTTTTCATCAGCACTGACAATGTTTTCATCAGCACTGACCATGTTTTCATCAGTACTGACGATGTTTTCATCAGCACTGACGATGTTTTCATCAGCACTGACGATGTTTTCATCAGCACTGACGATGTTTTCATCAGCACTGACGATATTTACATCAGCACTGACCATGTTTAAATCAGCACTGACGATGTTTTCATCAGCACTGACGATGTTTTCATCAGCACTGACGATGTTTTCATCAGCACTGACGATATTTACATCAGCACTGACCATGTTTAAATCAGCACTGACGATGTTTTCATCAGCACTGACGATGTTTTCATCAGCACTGACGATGTTTTCATCAGCACTGACAATGTTTTCATCAGCACTGACTATGTTTTCATCAGCACTGACGATGTTTTCATCAGCACTGACGATGTTTTCATCAGTACTGACGATGTTTTGATCAGCACTGACGATGTTTTCATCAGCACTGACGATGTTTTCATCAGCACTGACGATGTTTTCATCAGCACTGACGATGTTTAAATCAGCACTGACGATGTTTTCATCAGCACTGACGATGTTTTCATCAGCACTGACGATGTTTTCATCAGCACTGACGATGTTTTCATCAGCACTGACGATGTTTTCATCAGCACTGACGATGTTTTCATCAGCACTGACGATATTTACATCAGCACTGATTAGTCAGCACTGACGATGTTTTCATCAGCACTGACGATGTTTTCATCAGCACTGACGATGTTTTCATCAGCACTGACGATGTTTTCATCAGTACTGACGATGTTTTCATCAGCACTGACGATGTTTTCATCAGCACTGACGATATTTACATCAGCACTGATTAGTCAGCACTGACGATGTTTTCATCAGCACTGACGATGTTTTCATCAGCACTGACGATGTTTTCATCAGCACTGACGATATTTACATCAGCACTGATTAGTCAGCACTGACGATGTTTTCATCAGCACTGACGATGTTTTCATCAGTACTGACGATGTTTTCATCAGCACTGATTAATCAGCTATGACGATGTTTTCATCAGCACTGATTAGTCAGCACTGACGTTGTTTTCATCAGCCCTGACGATGTTTAAATCAGCACTGACGATGTTTTCATCAGCACTGACGATATTTACATCAGCACTGATTAGTCAGCACTGACTATGTTTTCATCAGCACTGACGTTGTTTTCATCAGCACTGACGATGTTTTCATCAGCACTGACGATATTTACATCAGCACTGATTAGTCAGCACTGACGTTGTTTTCATCAGCACTGACGATGTTTGAATCAGCACTGACTATGTTTTCATCAGCACTGACGATGTTTTCATCAGTACTGACGATGTTTTCATCAGCACTGATGATGTTTTCATCAGCACTGACGATGTTTTCATCAGCACTGACGATATTTACATCAGCACTGATTAGTCAACACTGACGATGTTTTCATCAGCACTGACGATATTAACATCAGTGCTGATTAATCAGCTCTGACGATGTTTTCATCAGCACTGATTAGTCAGCACTGACGATATTTACATCAGCACTGATCAGTAATCATTCAGTGCAGCATCGAATAATAATTAAGTGTATTATTACATACTCAATCATGCAAGTTATTGTGACAATCATATATATGATTGTTTTAACCATATATATTATTGCGGCACTCTACTTGTACCATCACTCTGTTAAAAATTAATTATATTATTGCTATTTTTTAAAATACTATTTTAATAGTATTTTACCAATTTTACCCGTTTTCCCCCTGTTTACCCCTTTCTGGTCCAAGTATTGAAAAAAGTTATAGCCTATTGACGCTTCCAAGTAATAATCTATCTACGTTCCAAATTTCAATAAAATCGATTGAGCCGTTTAGGCGTGATGCTCAAACAAACAAACAAATAAACAAACAAACTTACAAAGACATTTATATATTTATATAGATATAGATATAGATAACGGCTAATAATACAACATAAGATAAAAAATAAACAATATAAAACAAAAGTTATAGAAAAAATGTTTCTTTTCACACCATAGATGAGGGCCGTTTTACTGAACATTTTAACATCAAAAAGACATTTTAGTGAAAATCAAAGATAGAGGTTTTTGAATATAGGCCCTCGATATATAACTTTGCAAAAAAAAGTTTCCCTATTAAAGTAATTCTTCTATATTCACAGTCCCTTAATTGGTTTCTTTTATTTTCCCCCATTTAAAACATTTCTATATGTTTACCAAGCTTAATATTAAGTGGAAATAACATGTTTTTTTTTTACTTCGCATCAATTAATTAATTGTTTTCATAGCCATTCCAACTTTTAAAGAGACTTACATGCGTTACAAGTCAATAATTTTGTATTATTTTCTTGGCAAATGAAAAGAATATATTAATTGTGTCATTGGGTATAGGTGGATGGTAGGGTAGAATGTGGGGTTCACACAAAACAATTAACTAATTTTCAGAATTCTTCTTTTCATATTAATTACTTATTCAAACATAAATACTGGATTTTCATAGTATTAATGTTATAATATGTTTAGCACCTCAATAAGTTAAGTGTTTTTTTCTGTATAAATTGAATTGAAATTGTATAGAAATAAATAATTAATCAAATAAATTAACTGAAACATTTAAAGAAAGATCTCACACTCCTGGCATTTCAGTGTTATCCTTTTTATATATAAATATTTGAGTGTGCATTAATATTTATTTCAATATGTGTATTTATAGTTGTCAAAAACTATTTATTACAGCATCAAACACATTAAACGATTTGCTTTATTGATTTTCCGTTAATACATTAATAATTATAATAACATATTTATCTTCGCTACATATTCACATTCCACCACGTTTGAAATTCCTGCAATTTTAAATGTAGCAATTGGCAATTACAACACTCTACTTGATATTATAATTAAAGCAAGTTTTCTGTTCAATAAATAAATGTTCAAGAAGTTTAAAATTACCTACACTCTAGATAACTTAGAGACACTAAAGTGATAATTGACTTCATACTAGATTACCTGGGAGGTTTAAAGTAACCAATTGACTTCTCTTTGCATTACAAAAAGCAAATACGTGTCAAATGCCCCACAGCTAAATAAATAAATTGAAGTAACTACTACTATCTGAAATGGATAAATTGATTACTTAAATAGTCAATCTAAAACCGCTGAGAATTCTTAGAACCTAATAAATTCGTCAACGCTGAACTAGTTTACTGTACTGCAGTAATCCTTTAGCATGTTTCCCTACTCTTAGTCACACGCACATATTATTATGAATTCATTTATAATTCCTTTTGCCTTTTACTAGCTTTCAAATTCTAAAATGGTTTTCAGATTTTCAGATTGCATGTTTGTTTGAGAGATGGCGTGTGTTTGAAGTTGTCAGCGTGGTTGCTCTTTATATTGAAATTAATATTTTTACGTGTCTAAATTGCCATTATGGCAATTTTATTTATAAATATTGAATGAGTTACACGACTGAGTATAAATACGTTTCATTAAAATATTTTCACTTTAACTTTTCTTGGAAATTAATGGCGTTTTCTTATCTGGCTGATATTCTGCACATTTGTGTTTTTTTACATGGAAAGAAACAGCAGGGCCTCGCATTACCAGCATATGACGATAGATTGGGCATACAAAACTATTTTTTCAGGAAAAAATTTATCTCTCGAAGGTAATTGATTTTTTTATCAAAAACTAAATATCTAGACTCTAGAGTATCAGGCTAGACAAATTCCGTAAAATATTTTACTTAATTTAATATCTTCAAAAATTTAACAGAAGTTGTCTTCAAAAAGCTCTTGAGATCTTAGTTAAATTAGGCCAAATTGAACTCGTAAGCTTCCTCAGACACGTGTTTAAAAATATAAAAGATTTCATTTGTATTAGTGAACCATGAAGTAAACACATTAGTGGTGGCCTTAAAAATGGCCAGAGTTCGAAACTAAGATGAATACTTACTTACTATATGGACATTTCCACAATCACGAACGTGACATTGAAAAAAATTTACAAATCTTAACAGTTTCTTTTAATTTTTCGATAATATAATAAAATGAAAATGATGTTTTTTTGATCAAGAACGCGACATTCGTATGGCTTTAAAGTGAGTAAAACTAAGAAGTCTTAACAATTTTAATCCTATTCTCAACTAAAATTAAAACTTATTCACTGCAAAGGTATTTCCACAGTCAAGAACGCGACATTTATACGCCTTTAAAATTAAATAAAATGAGAATCTTAACAATTTAAGTTTTTGTTTCCATTTTTCGATTGTATTTTAGTAGCTTAGAGGTAGGATTTGTCGATTTATTAAATCTAGAAAAATGGAAAAATCCTCGAATTGGAGCATAATTTATTAACAGATTTTATTTTAAGTCAGGTAGAATAATATGGCTTTCTGATGAAATATGACTTGTTTAAATATTTGCATTCGTTTTATTTGCAGTATTTAACATTATTTAGCCCGCGACTTTAATAGTTTAGAACGCGACACCTAAAAAAATAAAGATCTTAAAATTAGTTTTCTTGTTTCTATTGTTTGATATCATTGCAGTAGAGTTGTGTTTAGTGCAAACTATATGTTTTATCGTTTAATTTTTGCCAACATATTAGCAATATATAGAAGATCCAGAATGTGACAGAATCTAAATATTCATCATAATTTGTTCAAGTGAATTTTTTTACCTAAAATAGATTTATTTATAAATCTGTTGATATGTTGAAATATTTATATTGTTTTTATTTACAGCCTTTAGTAAAACTCAGCACACAACATTTAAAACACATTTCTATGGTTTAGAATGCGACATATGTACTCCTTTGAAATGAAAAAAAAAAATTCTTAACTTTTTTTCCTTGTTTCGATTGTATTTTAGTAGCGCTATATTTAGTTTAAAATGTGGGCTTTGACGTTTTATTGTTTTCAATATATTAGCAATAAATATGGCATTAAGAACGTGGCAACAACTGAAACTTGTTTTGGAATGCATCTTAAAAAAATTAAAAAATCCACGAATTAGAATATACTTTTTTAAAGCGATTTGTTTAAAAAAGAAGTAAAAGAGCTATATTCAGCTGTGCCAAATCTTATGTACCCTTCACCAAATTATACTTTTAAATAAAAATTTTAAATATTTTTCGGTAAACAAAATTAATTTTTTTCAAAATAGTTCTTCAAAATTTAAATTTTTTTTTTTTTTCAAAATTATTTTTCAAAATTTAAAAAATAATAATTTTTTTCAAAATTGTTTTCAAAAACTTTTTTTTCGAAATATTTTTTTTTATTTTAATTTATGACAAAAACATTTTTTTGGTAAAAAAAAAATTCGAGTTAAAAAATATTTTTCCCGATTTTGACCCATTGTAGGTTTAAATTACTATAGCCTTATATAGATCGTTGCAATTGACTTTGAAATATCTAGCATTAGATATCCATATTGTCTATATTAATGACTTAGTAATCCAGATATAGAACAAGAATAGGTCAAAAATCCATGTTGGCCCGGTTTTTTCCTTATATCTCAGCCATTTGTCGGCCGATTTTCTCGACTTTAAAAATCAACCGAGCCGGAGGAATTCCCGATATATTGATGTATGAATCAAGTTTGTAAGTTATTTGGGGTCTTCAAAAAATTGATTTCAACAGACAGACATGGCTTAATCGACTCCGCTATCTATATGGATCCAGAATATATACACTTTATAGGGTCGGAAAATTATATTGTGAAAATTACAAACTTATATATACCATTCTCACGAAGGTGAAGGGTATAAAAAACAAAGAATTATGTATATTACTGTTGATAGTTGTTCAATCAAAAGAAATTTAGTATAATTTAGCACGCGACATTTATAATGCATTTAAATTTGTTTATATCGCGACATTTGTACCCTTTCAGAAGAGAAATCTTAAAAAATTTTATTGTTTTTCATAACATTTTAGCAGCTATATGTTTAGTGCAAAAGGTTTTCTTGTTTCCAATATATTAGCAACAAACATGTGATCAACAACGCGACAACCAAATTAACTAGTTTTCGACGTCATATTTGCATACGTTTTATTTAAATTTATGTTGATAGTTGTAATGTTTAAATATTTATATTAGTTGGTTATTAAATTTTATTTGATATTTTTGTTTAACTTTTAAATAATATTTATTTAAGTTTAAGGTGTATTTATAAAAATTTTTATATTTTTATTTCACTACTTCGCTATATAATGTTTTGAAAACTGTTTATCCTTTGAAATTCTATAGCATTTAAAATCTGATTGTTACTATATATGGTCTCTTCTTTCACGAATATTTATATATATATTAAAAATAGTTGTATTAGTTTTATTTACAACCCTTAGAATAATTTCTCATGCGACATCTTTTCCTGTCATATTTGAATAGAATTAGTTGAAGTAATTCCAACTACCATTTGATTTAACTAAGAAAATCATCGTATTTCTTATTTATTGCTTCGACACACTTTTTATATCATGCTTCAGTAACTCTTTCACTAAGCCCATTGCTAATGTATTTTCTGTCTTATTTACTACTTTTGTCAATGTTCCTTGCAGGTACATTTATGGCTAAAACTTCTGATTTCTTTGAAGCAAGCAAATACTGATTCGTTTCAGTTGCGTTCGGTACAGGTTTGCTGTGATGGTCAGGTTAGATTTCTGTAGCTCAGGACCCTTTTGTTCCACCAAATACAGATAACTACCTTATCGCCATGGATATTTGGCTATGGTGCACCATGGTGTTGATTCGGCTGGTTGTTCGGCCTTTACATACGATCTCTTACGCTTCGGGTTATTGTACTGGAACCATTTTTTATCGCTAGTAATGATTCGGTGCATAATGTATTGCTTTTATAGCGTTCAAGCATAATTTCGGACAGGCAAAATCGTCTTTCAATGTCTCTCGGTACCCAATTTCCCTACTTGAATCCATGAATCCAGCTACTCGCAAACGTTTTGAAATTGCTGCTTGAGTAGCTCGCAATGAGTTTGCCAGCTCTTGTTGAGTTTTCAACAATCTTCATGGAGAAATGCCTCCAATTCTTTTTCTTCAAAAATTTTTGGCTGGCCTGGGTGATCTTTGTCTTCCGTGTCAAAATCACCACTTCTGAACTGAACATACCATCTCTCGCACGTAGACACGAATGGAACACATTCACCATACTAATTAAATAAGTAAAGCAAAACTTCCCGCATATGATGCTTTGTTGGCACAAAATTCGATTTTCTAAATAAATAAAAATTTGTTGATTCAATAACTAAGTGAGAATAAATAACAGATATGTAACCTTCAAAATGACATGTAAGTTATAAAAAACAATAACCGCGTTCAAAAGATATGTCATCTATTGTACATCCCGCATTTTGAAGTCATACGCCGAATACTTGTTGATTCATACTTATTGATTCTCTTCTTAAAACGGCCCATGTTTTATTCATCTAAAAAGGCTTGTTTAAATAATAAAAATATTTGGTTTTGAAAAAAGATACAGTTATGATAACGAACGCGACACATACATATTTTTTGGTCTACCCTAATACACATGCTTTCCATTTTAAGTGTATTTATATGAGTACATTAATTTTAAAATTAATTACATTGCTTAAGTAGAATATAAAATTGTGTGTATATTAAAAGGATTTTTGTATGTTAACGAAATATAATCCTGCCTAAAACAACAAATATCTTTACACCTTGTAATTTGATACACACATACACATTAAGCAACTCACTCTTCCCCAATCTCTCACGCTCTCATTTTCTCTTCCATACATACAGCCGCATGTTAAGATAATATAAAATACTACCCACCAGACCAAACAATTGAAAATTTATTTAAACTTTTAATAAATATTTTCGCAAAATTATCAAAAAGTTTTATGAATATGAACATATTCGAAAGTCAAATCCGATAAATTGTATAGAAGTTTTTAAATAATCAATTTTTGTAAAAGTAACCAAATCTGTATTGATATTGCTAATAATTCGTTATTGATATCCCTCTCGAAAAAAATTCTTCTTTGAAAATTAAAATTTTTTAAATCGTTCTCGAATGTCTTTAATAGATACGTTCGCATAATGTTCTATGGTGATACAATTTTCGAGTACTCTGGTCAGTTGGGTACTTAAAAGTACTTAATAAAAATACAATTTGGTTGGCGTTGTTGTCAACCTTGACTTGTTTTCCGTTTGTTTGTTCTTTTTGGGCCATCCTTTTAAACAAAGTGTTTTCTGTTTGCGAGTTTGTGCGTATTTGCACTCGTGTAAAACATTTATTACCGGGCTTACAGTGTAACTGCGACTGTAATGACAAGAAACCATTCAAATGATTTTTAATTTATACAAACATTTGGTTCAAACAAAAGACACAGATTACTTTTGTGACTTTGTGATGTAAATACATATCATTTGAGTGATTTTATAAAATCATTAACATCATTGGGTTTAGTTTAAAAAATATCAACTGTACGTAGAAAATAAACATGGTTGTGCTAAACATTGGCATACATGATCTTAATATGTTTTGAAGTAACGTAATCATATTTATAATCCAAATAACTTTAAATGCTAATATAAGTTTTCAGCTAATATAAGTTTAACACTGAGTTTTGCGAGCGTTGAAAGTGACGCCATTCAATATGAATTGCAAATGTTGCTGTCATCTGCAAGATAATAGATAGAGTTGGAAGTTTGACTTAGAAAGTCGTTTAGAAAAATAAGGCATAAAGTAGGAAAAAGAAAGGAGTCTTGCGGTTGCCCTGAATTTATTTGAACTCGTTTGATGATATCCCATCTATAACAACTCGTATAGTGAGATTTCTGAGAAAGTTCGCTATAAATCGAGAAAACTTAATACCGACACCAAAAGCAATAAGTTTTGATAAATGTTGTCGTAACCATGAAAACCATGTTATTATCCATTCACCTTCGTTAGAAGGGTATATATAATATAATTTTCCGACCCTATAAAGTATATATATTCTGGATGCTATATAGCGGAGTCGATTAAGCCATGCCTCTCAGTCTGTTGAAATCAATTTTCTGAAGAAATAACTTACAAACTTGATTTATACATCAATATATCGGGAATTCTTCCGGCTCGGTTGCTATTTAAAATTGAGAAAATCGGCTCACAAATGGCTGAGATATATGGAAAAAACTGGGCCAACCTCGATTTTTGACCTATTTTTGATCTATATCTGGATTACTAAAATTTTTTTTGTCATACATTTTTTTCAATAATAAATTTAAAATAATTAAAAAATTTAAAAAAAAAAATTGAAAAAAATTAAAAAAAAATTTGAAAATAATTTTGAAAGAAAAATTATTACTTTTTAAATTTAAAAAAAAAAATTTAAATTTTGAAAAAAAAAAATTGTTTTTACCTAAAAATATTTAAAATTTTTATTTTAAACTACAATTTGGTGAAGGCCATGTAAGATTCGATGCAGCCGAATATAGCTCTCTTACTTGTTTTCTTTATAGCATGATTGTATAAAACTTACAAAATTTTACCATCAAAAAAAAAAAAAAATCAATACAAATTAAAAGAGATCGAACAAAGTTCTATTAAATTCGTTTTTCATATGATTTTGTTCATGTTCTAATGTTATCAATACTCCGCGATTGTTCTATCAAGAGGTTTAAAATTTTTATTCAGATTAAAATTAAGTGACTAAAAACAATATTTTATATAATAATCACCCCAAAACAGTTTTTATTGATTTTGAAAGTGTGTCGCGTTCTCTATCATAAGTGTGTCTTTTTTCAAAAACATATACATATTTTTATTATTTTAACATGCATACGACAGATAAAACGAAGCAACAATGTGGTACTTGGGAAAAATTAAAAGAGATCCTCTAAAGTATAATGAAAACTGCGATTAGGCTGCTGGGAAAATACCGTGATGCACTATTGAAATAAGCAGAAACAAATAGTAAACTGCTGAAAGAAAAACAGAACAATTTTTTAAGAATATGAATATGTCTAACCAATAAATAAAAAATACTAAGAGTTTTGTTGAAATTGCTGGAACTAATACTTATTACAAACGTGACATGAAAAATGTTGAGTGCTAAATCATACTAAGCTAGTGAAAAAAAAAAAAAACGGAAAGCGAGTATGTTGAACCAATAAATTAGAAATGCTTAGAGTTTTGTTGAAATTGCTTGAACTAATCTTTATTACAAACGTGACGGGAACAAATGTTGCGTGCTAAATCATCCTAATCCTTGTGAAAAAAAGAAAACTGCAATATTTAACTTTAACTTAAAAGATCCCTTAAAAAATGTATATTCTATTATTTTAAATGCTGTCGAAAACTAATTATATTTTTTGTCGCGTTCTGGATCCCATGTTTAATACTAATATATTGTTTACAACAAATTTGCAATAAACATAGTGGTACTAAAATGCTATCGTGTAATCGAAACAAGAAACAAATCAGATATTCAAACTTCAAAGAATAAGAATGTCGCGTTATGGACCTTGGCTAATTTAAGCAAAACCTTATTACAAACGCTTTATAAATGTTGCGTGCTAAATCATAATAAAGCTTGTAGAAAAAAATAAGGCAAATATTTCAACATCACAACTATCAACAGAAAACTACATTATAATAGTTTAGTTTAAAAAAAGTCCTTAAAAAATTATGTTCCAATTCTCAGATTTTTGCATGTTTTTAGGTGCAGCTGAAAGTGAGCTCTATTGTTGTTGCATTCTGGATTTCATGTTTATTCCTTATATATTGGAAACGACAGAAACCTTGATTTTTCACTAAAAATATTATTTCTAAAATGTTCAATTTTTTTCACTTCAAATGTGAAAGAATGTGAAATGAATAGAAACTCTTAACAATTTTGTTGCTTGTTGACAGCTTTTAGTTGCGATAGGTTTAGTGCAAAAGTTAGGTTTTGTCGTTTTGATATTTCCTATATATTAGCAATAAACATGGATCTAGAACGCGACTAAAAATATTATTTTTTTCTACTGCATTCAGCAAAATGGAATAGTCTGCCAATGGATCTTTTTTTAAACTGATTTATTTGTAAAACAACAAATGTAAGGCTTTCCTTCGAGAGTTGTCAGTCTATATTAATTTTTTTTTTAGTTATTCATGATGCCATTATTCGATTATTTAAAAAAAATATTAAACTTTATTAATCATAAATAAATTTAATAAAATATATAACACAATTTTGTTCTTTTGCATAAAATTTCTGAATGTAAATTTTAATTAATGGCCATTGAACTATAATTATGATTTTTATTTCATTTTAAATACAATTTATTTAATTAAAAAACTCGTAACTATAAATTGCATACTAACAAAAGCCATTGTATTTAAAAGTCATTATTTGAACAGCAAAAAAAAAATTATTCTCATTCATATGAAATATTTTTACCTTTTGTGCGTATCAAATTATAGTAATTTTGTTAATGACACAAGCACAATAGGAGGATATTGTCAAAATGTTTAAATAATATTGATAACAACAAATGGTATAATAAGTAAATAATATTTTAATTATAAGTTTTTCTATAGTTTTTAGGTTTATTATAATAAATATAACATTAATTAAAATGTGTTATAAAATGCAAAAAAAAAGAGAACAAAAGAGTTATTATTTTAGTAAATTTATGTCTATTATTATGAAGTTAGGCATAAAATTGGATTAAGATAGACGATGGTATGTTGAAAACTGAATCAATTATTTTTAATACAAAATAGTAAACTTAATACCTTATAAAAACTTAATACCCAGTCCTTTTTACAAACGTAATGGAAAAATATGTCGCGTGGTAAATAATACTAAACGTTGTACAAAAACGAATGCAAATATTTCAACAGAAAGCACCATTATTCTACTTTAATATGTATGTTCCAATTCGCTGTTTTTTTAATTTTTCTATCTGCATTCGAAAACGAGTAGTTCAATGTTTTGTCACGTTCTGGATGTCATGTTTATTTCTAATATTTTGGTAACAAAACCTAACTTTTTGCACTAAAAATAGTGGTACTCAAATGCTACCGGAAAATAGAAACAACTAAATTTAAGATTTCTTCAAAG
The DNA here is from genome assembly GCA_942486065.2 of Calliphora vomitoria. Taxonomy (NCBI): domain Eukaryota; kingdom Metazoa; phylum Arthropoda; class Insecta; order Diptera; family Calliphoridae; genus Calliphora; species Calliphora vomitoria. The sequence goes on along the minus strand of OW818031.2, from coordinate 34,380,861 downwards.
GCGTATGAATGTCGCGTGCTGGACCCAGGAAATTCCCACACATTTAAGCTGACCTTTACATATCAATGATTACCTTCCGAAACAAATTTTATTTTCTTGAGCTGGTCTACTCCTTTTAATGTTCACATTTATTTTCCGCTTATTTATCATCTTTATCTTCAGGGAACAAAACGAATGCGCAGCGCACCACAACATATTTTTTTTTTTTTTGTTTCATTAAATTTCATTTTAATTGTAGAACCAACTTTTTTGCAGCACTTTGTGCTTAAACGGAAAATCTTCATTCATTTAATTTTATTTATTAACTTAATGAGAATTCATAAATAATTAACAGCATTTCAACGACAAACAGTCATATATAACAGTGTTGAATGGCAAATTAAAAAACAACTGTACAGAAAAAAAAAACACAATACAAAATAAATAAAACAAACTTAAGCAAAAAATTTATTTATTTTTGGTAGACACGAAAGAGAAAATAAAAACAAAGAAATGTTAAAATTCACCGCAGGAATTATTCATGAGCCCTTTTAAACCGAGAACAAAATATGAAAAAAGAAAATAAATATATACACAGAGACACATTGTATAAACACTTAAATGATTGTAATTTTATTATTTAACAAGGCTAATAATTGGAAAGAAAAGCAGTAAAGTTATTATTTTGTCTTTGCTCAATGAACGTTGACAATGGCAGGAGAGAAAAACTGTTTAAAAAGAAAAATATTTAAGTGGAAATTAAAAGAAATATGTTTTATTTTACTTTAATATGTACTTGTTGTACGCATACAGAATTAGAGTAGATTCAAATAAGGGAATTTCGATGATTTAGAACGCGACATTCGTACGCTCTTGATGTGTAGAAATAAAGAAATCTTAACAATTTGTATTTCTTGTTTTCATTTTTCAATAGCATTTTAGCTGCACTATGTTTCTTTGTTGTTTCCAATATATTAGCAATAAACATGGGATTAAGAACATTACAAACAATCTTACTAGTTTTCTGATTTTTCAAAAATCTGTGAATTGGCAGATATTTTGTTAAATCAACCTTGATTTTACACGTGGCATATTTTCTAGTCATGTTTGTAATAAGGATTAGTGCCAGTAGTTTGAACAAAAGTCTAGAACGTGACATTCCTACAGTTTTGAAGGTGAAAAATAAAGAATCTTAAAATTTTGCTTCTTGTTTCCATTTTCCGACAGCTTTTAAGTAGCACTATGTTTAGTTCAAAATGGTAAGAATCAAGGAATCCAAAACGCGACACAAAATATATATATTGAACAAAATTTATGAAATTGACTTTTGTACACTAATGTCGAATAAAGTAGTTATTTGTTGATAATTGTCATGTTAACATATTAACATTCGTTTTTGTTAAACCTTTAGTACCATGTAGCACGCAACATAACTTCCAGTCACATTTGTAATAAGGTTTAGTGTAAGCTATTTCAACAAAAGCTTTATATAGGACTCTAATAAGTTTAAGTTTTTAACTAAGCTACGGTCCTGAATGCGACATTCGTATGCCTTTTTGTTCTTCCTAAAATATCAGCAACTAGCTTGACCCGGTGCGCTTCGCTACCCCTGTCGTAGTCTATGTTGGAAATTTCAATAAAATCGTTTCGGCCGTTTAGTATATTAAGAACTAAAGGTTTTAATTGCAAATAACTTTTTAACTGCCTTACCAATTTTTACACTATTAGTCTCATAGTAATCCTAAAAATCCTTTTACTATGAACTACCATATGTACTCAATACAGTTTTGTTATGGATTTCTCACTGTTATAAAGTTCAGAATACGGGTATAAATATGAAATATCGTTTGTGCCAAATTTATTTTAATTCAATGCATTAGTTTTTTCTTTGATATATTTTAATATATATATATATATTAACGAAAAAAAATAGTTTTTATTGTTGAATTTTGTATTTTTTTACGTTTAACTAAAATACCGAAGTCCCGAAAAATCTCGAAATCACGAAAAATCCCGGGATGCCGAAAAATCCCGGGGTCCCGAAAAATCCCAGGATGCCGAAAAATCCCGGGATCCCGGAATTTACATTTCTAAAATCCCGAATCCCGGGATTTATAAAACCCAGTCCCGTTTGGCATCCCTAGCTATGACGATGTTTTCATCAGCACTGATTAGTCAGCACTGACGATGTTTACATCACTGCTGATTAATCGGCTATGACGACGTTTTCATCAGCACTGACGATGTTTTCATCAGCACTGACGATGTTTTCATCAGCACTGACGATGTTTTCATCAGCACTGACGATATTTACATCAGCACTGATTAATCAGCTATGACGATGTGTTCATCAGCACTGATTAGTCAGCACTGACGATATTTACATCAGCACTGATCAGTAATCATTCAGTGCAGCATCGAATAATAATTAAGTGTATTATTACATACTCAATCATGCAAGTTATTGTGACAATCATATATATGATTGTTTTAACCATATATATTATTGCGGCACTCTACTTGTACCATCACTCTGTTAAAGATTAATTATATTATTGCTATTTTTTAAAATACTATTTTAATAGTATTTTACCAATTTTACCCGTTTTCCCCCTGTTTACCCCCTGTTTACCCCTTTCTGGTCCAAGTATTGAAAAAAGTTATAGCCTATTGACGCTTCCAAGTAAGGATCTATCTACGTTCCAAATTTCAATAAAATCGATTCAGCCGTTTAGGCGTGATGTTCAAACAAACAAACAAACAAACAAACAAACAAACAAACAAACAAACAAACAAACAAACAAACAAACAAACAAACAAACAAACAAACAAACAAACAAACAAACAAACAAACAAACAAACAAACAAACAAACAAACAAACAAACAAACAAACAAACAAACAAACAAACAAACAAACAAACAAACAAACAAACAAACAAATAAACAAACAAACTTACAAAGACATTTATATATTTACTAGCTTGACCCGGTGCGCTTCGCTACCCCTGTCGATGTAAAAATTGGTTCAGCCGTTTAGTAATTATTGTTTAAAAACTAAAGGTACCAATTTTACCCGTTTTTCCCCCTTTTTATCCCTTTCTGGTCCAAGTATTGAAAAAATTTATAGCCTATTGACGCTTCCAAGTAAGGATCTATCTACGTTCCAAATTTCAATAAAATCGGTTCAGCCGTTTAGGCGTGATGCTCAAACAAACAAACAAACAAATAAACAAACAAACAAACTTACAAAGACATTTATATATTTATATAGATATAGATAAACATTCCTACAGTTTTGAAGTGGAACAATAAAGAAATCTTAAAATTTTGTTTCTTGATTTCATTTTCCGATAGCTTTTAAGTAGCACTATGTTTAGTGCAAATGGTAAGAATCACGGAATCCAGAACGCGACTCAAAATATATACGACGGCATCTAAAAAACAGCAAAAATCGCGAAATTTTAATATAATTTCTGAAATTGATTTCTGTAGACTAATGTCGAATATTGTAGCTTTTTGCTGATAATTGTCATGTTAACATATTTACATTCGTTTTTGTTCAACCTTTAGTACGATGTAGCTCGCGACATAATTCCAGTCACATTTGTAATAAGGTTTAGTGTAAGCTATTTCAACAAAAACTTTATATGAACTCGACATTCGTATGCCTTCGAAGTGATGAAAATAAAGAAATCTTAACAATTTGTATTTTTTGTTTCCATTTTTCGATAGCATTTTAGCACCACTATGTTTTCTTTTTGTTCTTCATAATATATTAGCAATAAACATGGGATCAAGAACATGACAAACAATTTTACTAGTTTTCTACTATTTCCAGAAATATTCTAAAATCTCTGAGTTGGTAGATATTTTGTTAAATCAACCTTTTACAGACCAATTCACAGATTTTTGAATTTTTCGGGAATGTGTGTTTTGCTAATATATTTTGTTCAACGATGTAGCACGCGACATAAATTCCAGTCACATTTGTAATAAGGTTTAGTGTTAGTTATTTTAACAAAAATATTATATAGGGTTCTAATAACCTTAAGTCTTTAATTGAGCTACGGTCCTGAACGTGACAATCTTAACAATTTATTTTGTTTTTGCCACTATGCTATAACTTTTAAATAGCACTTTATTAATTGCTTCCAATATTTTAGCAATAATCAAAGGATACAGAACGCGACATACATTAGAACTTATTTTCGACTGCATATTGAAAAATACAAAAATCCGTGAATTTGAACATAATTTTATTAGAGAGATTTTGTTTTTAACAAACATAGTGGCTTTCTGTTGACAATTGTCATGTGGAAATATTTGCATTCGTTTTTTCAACAACCTTTAGTTGACGTTTATAAATGGTGTTTTTTTGAAGCCAGATATAACTTGTAATTTTACAAAATAACACAAAAAAGGAAATTTTAATTTTCGAAAGATCAATAACATTTGAAAATGATTTCCGGCATATGGCCACCGCGGCTGTTCTTCTAGACGTCCAATTTTGGGCCACTTTTTCGAGCATTGCTGGCCATATGACCCGAGTAACACCAACAATGTATGCCAGTGTCAATTGTGGTTTATCAGCATAAACCAGTGACGTAACATGGCAACACTGGAAATAGTCGAGTAGTGTCAAATCGTACGACCTTGGAGGTCAATTGACAGGTCCATTTATCGAAATCAAGTTATAGTAAATTTGATTAATTTGGTAGAGTTGTTCAAGCGTCTATCTATTCATTTGTCAGAGTATACTGATAAAATTCAGTGTAGAAAGGAAATCAAGGGTGATGTCAATACGACAAAAACCATATATGTCAAAATATATTTACAAAGGAAGTACTCTGAAATGGATCATATGGTCAAGAAAAATGGCCGTAGTGACAAGAGGCGTTGGTTTAATCAACTAGCTGAAGATGCTCAAGAGGCTGCAGAGACGAACCGTACGAGGGATATATACAAAGTAGTAAAACAGATGACAAGCAAAACTCTAAACGTCACAAAACCTTTGAAAAATGAAGACGACATTCTAACCTCTTCAAGGCTAGAACAAATAACAATCTGGGAAAAACATTATGCTAATATACTCTCAGTCCCACCAACACCAGTGTTAAAAATTCGTAGATGTCTACACCATGAAAGAGAAAGATACGATATTCTCTCCTGCGCACCACAACTGTAAGAAATAATAGCGGCAAGCAGAGAACTTAAGAACCATAAGGCGCCTGGTCCTGATAACATTCCTCCAGAATTATTATCATCGAGCAATTTTGGGCTCAAGAAGGTCTTCCTGAAGACATCAATTTCTTCTTTGCATGACTAATAAATTATGTACACATATAATTAGCAAAAGTCTTGTGTATGCTCTTGACCCCCATCTAAGAACAATGGAACAAGCCGGTTTTCGTCCCCATCGATCATGCATAGATCATGTCAACACAGTACGAATAATAGTCGAGCAATGTATTGAATGGCGTTCACCGCTTTATCTTTCCTTTATAGATTTTGAAAAAGCGTTTGATAAGTTGCAACACAAGGCTATTTGGAACGCATTCGAATGTAAAGTTAATTAGAGCAATGTATCAAAGCGCAAGCTGTCGTATCAACTACGATCGAACCCTAAGTTAGTCCATTTGTTGAATGAGACATGTGCAAATCCAAGTAACTTTATCCTGTACAAAAACCCCAAAAATAAACTTACATATATAAGATTTCCTCTGCTTAGCTTTTCATAATATTTTTTTTTTTCTATTCCCTTCACACTTATTGTTGTTTTTATTAATATTATTTCTTTTAGAAAGGATACAGTAGGCTACAGCCACATTGAGAATGTGTAAAAATATGTTTCGTGTGGCATTAAAAGCACTCAGCACTCCACTTTAACACTTCTATTTTTCTGATTATTTAAAAGTTTTTAAAGAGAATTTTGTTTTTTATTTTTTTTGTAAACAAAATCCTTATTTATACAATATAATTCGTATAATAAAAAAAACTCCCTAAAGCAAGTTTTATTACGTTGGGTGTTTCTTATTTATTTTTTTTTTGTGTTTTGTCTTTAACATCCACTTCTGGTTCTTTAATCAGTGTAACCAACCATTTTGCAGCTAACAGCAGCGGAAATAACAAATGCGGAAATAGAAAAAGAACACTCGCACACACGTATAAACAAATATTAAGTATGTTATAAAAATTCTTATAGAATTGTTAATTTGTAGAAAGTTTTAATCACACACAACAAGTAATAAGCAGAATTTTAAGGGAATTTATTCATTATGAAGAAGAATGAATGTTAAGATTTCCTAGTTTAAAAGTGATTGTTATAACACATACTTGAAGTTTTATCATAAAACAGCCTTATATCAATATCGGTATATAATTTGTTTAAAAATACTTTTGTTTTAAAAATTTTTTCTTGAAAATTTAACTTTAACGAATTGATGATGAATTTTTATGAATCTTAGCTTTGCTTAAAATACATTCGCTTGATAAAATGCTGGCATTACATCACTTAACTGGCCTTTAGTAAACCAGAGTGTAGTCAGTTCAGAAATTTCATTTATAATCTGTTTAATCTATAGCTTAGATCTGCTCTACATACGTTAACTTTAGGTCAAATTGTCAATTGCTTTTTTCATGGACTATCAACTTCACTGAGCACAAGTAATCTATCCTGTATCTTAACGACTTAGATTTCGAACTTTAAAAAAGTTATCATATTTTAAGTGTTGTCGCATATATCAGTTTCTAAGTTACAATCATAAATTTTCTATTTTAAATACAGATGTCTCGGTGTAAGGCAGCAAATGAGAGTTTACGATTATTTCTATGTATGTTGTGTGTGTGTAAGTGCCACATGTGTTTGTGTGTAGTTAGTAGCAGACAATAAGTCTTTAAAGCTTTTTTGCTTATTTAAGTTCGCTACACTAAGAAGGGAAGAACCATTTGTTTTATAAGAGAGTATAACGTAAATATTGGGTACATGACTTAAAAATGCGGGATTTTTTAAATTGTTTAGCTCTTATTTTGAAACATTATTAGCTATGACCTTTTCCTATCTTTCTGGCAACATATGGATTCTGCGCCAAAAGAAGTGCTCATCTTTTGAGGCCAAGAACGATTCAAGCCAATATCGGATACTCTGTTCCAAACTGAAGCATATCCTAGAGAGAGCATGCTGCTTCTATCGAAACAAATAGTAGTTAGACGAAGCAAGGTCAGGAATATAATGTGGGTGAGGCAAAACTTTCCAATTACTTCATCTATATATATAAAAGAGTAACGTTACTGACTGACTGACTGATTCATCATCGCACAGCCCAAACGACTGAAGCTAGAATCATGCAATTTTAACTGTGGGTTTCTCCCTCCCCAAAATGATGCGATAAGAAGGGATTTTTGGAAATACCAACGTTTAGGGGGTAAAAAGGGTAAAAACGGGTAAATTCGGTAACCGTATATCTTCAAAACTAATTAAGATACAAAAAAACTTAAAATTGCATGTTACTCCATTTAAAAAATAAGCTGACACATGTTTTGTACTTTTTCGAAATTCTTACCTTTTAGGGGAGAAAACGGGTAAAAACTCTATTTTGGTACTTTTTTGGCACCCTATGTATCTTTTAAACTAATAAATATAGAATCAAATTTTAAATCGTATTCTTTAATTATCAAAAAACAAAATATATAAGTTTGGTACTTTTTGGAAATTCGAACCCTTAAGAGATAAAAATAGTGTTTATTTTTGGTACTTTTTCATAAAATAAGTTTTTTTATAATTTGACATAGAGATACGAATATTTTATTATGAGCTCGCACCACGATACAGAAATTTATTTGAATATAATTTTACCACCGTAATGGAGATAAAAAACGTACCAAAAAGGGGATAAAATCAAAAAATACATTATTAAGCCAATTTTGATAATTTTTTTTAACATTGGTTCCTGAATTCATACAAAAATTAATTAACAGGTTGTTATTTGGTACTCGAGTGCCAAGGTTTATATTGGGCCAAATCCGGGTAAACTGTTTGGTACTTTTATTAAAACATATTTTTTCTTGGGCATATTTACACAGATTTTAATCGTTTGAGACATGTCTGTAGCATAAACAATTTTGGAAAAATGGAATATTTTTAAATTTCAAACTTGTGGGGTGTTCAAGGAGGAAAAGGGAAATTGGTACTTTTCTTCTAATGGTACTTTTTTCAATCTTTTAAATTATTTCACTTATCGACATTAAAGTTAGCTGACATGTATCTGAGTGAATTTAGTGTTAGGAATAGGGGATAATATTTAGGTACCAAAATGTGAGAACTGAACTATATTTACTTTTGTATTGTTCTAATGGTACTTTTTTAGAATTTTCTATAACAATGGACTTAGAAACATGAAATTAAGCATATATGGTCCTAAGTAAATGAGAATTGTAGGGGGAGACTTTTTGGTACTTTTTCTTTATTCGAATGGTACTTTTTGTAATTTCTCCAATAATGAACCAAGAAACATGAAATAAAGCTTATATGGTCCCGAGTGAGTGGGAAACCACAAGTGTGGGCTTTTTGGTACTTTTTCTATATTCTAATGGTACTTTTTGAAATTATTATAACAATGGAACATGAAATTAAGCATATATGGTTCTAAGTGAGTGAGAATTCTAGGGGGATATTTTTTGGTACTTTTTCTTTATTCGAATGGTACTTTTTGTAATCGAGCATGCAAAACCTTCTATTCGTATGGTTCCCAATTTCCCTTCATTTGGATGAATCCTGCTGCTCTCAAACATTTTTGATATAGCTGCTTTAGTATCTCCCAATGATTTTGCAAGCTCTGGTTGGGTTTGACAACAATCCTCATGGAGCAAAGCCTCTAATTCTGGGTCTTCAAACTAATTTGGCTGGCCTGAGCGATCTTTGTCATCCATGTCTAAATCACACAGTCACCATAAGCTTTGGTGAGCAATCGGTGCACTTTAGCGGCACTTTTTTCCAATTAAAGAAGTAAAGCAAAACTTCCCGTATATGACGCTTCGACATTTTCGAAGCAAAAAAACTTTGTTGTATAAGGAGTGAGATCGTAAAATTCTTAACACACGTTTTTTATTAAAACTTTTAACTCAAGTATTATTAGATTTTTTCTTTTGATCAAGTTACCTTTGTAAAGCATGTCAGTTATTATGTTTATTGTCAATTATGTTCATTTGTTCTTAATCTGATTAAAATGAGTGACAAGAAAAAACTGCGTACCCAAATTATTGAATATTTTCAACAAAACCCAGCATGGTCCTACAATAAGTTGGCCAGACATTTAAAGGTCTGCCGCCAAACTGATCTCAATGTTATTAAACAGTACCGGAAGAACTTGTCTGTTGATAGAAAACTTGGTTCAGGTAGAAAGAATGGTCCACATGATGTTTCTAAAGCCAAAAAAATAGAAAGCATTTTCAAAAGAGCTTCCAACACATCCGGTAGGAAAGCAGTCAGGTTAGCTCAGTACTCGGACTATTTAGTACGACAAGTTAAAGCCAAGGCAGGTTTAAAATATAGAAGGCTCAAAAAGTTCCTGACAGGAACTTTAGAGGCCAAAAACAGAGCACGGAAAATTAAGTAAAATTTTATACAAAAAAATATATCTGCTGCATAATGGATGACGAAACGTATGTTCTGGCAGATTTTTCGCAGCTTCTGGGTCAATATTTTTATGTTGCTCATGCTCGAGGGAATGTTGTAGAAAAGTTTAGGACGCAGAAGCAGACAAAATTTCCCAAAAAGTTCTTGGCATGGCAAGCAATATGCAGTTGCGGCAAAAGAAGTCAAACATTTGTTACTAAGGGCTCTATAATACCGAAATTTACATCCAGGGATATTTACAAAAAAAGCATGCTTCCATTCATAGGACTTCTTAATGTGTCCACTTATTTTTGGCCTGATTTGGCATCCTGTCACTATGGTAAGAAAGGTCTTGGGTGGTACAAGAACAGTAATGTGGTATTTGTACCAAGAGAGGCAAATGCTCCAAACTGCCTGGAGCTAAAGCCAGTGGAGAGATATTGGGCTCTTGTTATATATGTGTGTTTTTTCAATCTCTGTTTTTATACAGTAAAGTGCTATATACATTTACTCTTGCTTACACCTTCTATGTAGGGTATTCACACATTCCTTTAACATCAAATTTCTTACACTTATTTGGGGATAGCGTTTCAGGACAAAACAAAAACATATAAGAGTGCTCAGTTGCTCTGTCTAAAGCCCAAGTGGTTGTTCGTTGGTATCTTTATATTTCTCTATAGCCACAGGGACAAAAACTACAAAAAACAGGAAAAAAAAAAACTGAATTTTAGAGAAAACCCAAAGAGTATATTTTTAACTAGTATTATTTTTAAGCTTTTAGCATGATTAAATGTGTTTGGTTGGTTGGTTGGTCTCCTTTATACACATCTGGCTGTCACACACATCGTAATGAAACTACTCGTATATTCGTTATCAAGTTAATGAAACCTCACTCCTTTTCTATTGTAGGTTGCTGTGAACATGTGTGTTGGAAAAAGGACTTATTTTTGTGGTTTAGTTTTCTGGTGATTATTTCAACTCTCTAAAGTGACTTAAATTATATTTATGATTAGGAACAATAACATTTGTAATAATAATAACTCAAATTAGAGAGTAAGTTATTAAGTTTGAAGTTGGTTTGTTTTGTGGGCGTAAGGGTAGTGAAAGATAGTCAAAATTTTAACTAATATTTTTAATATTAGACTCAATAAACACAGAAATTTATAATAAATACTAACTCACAAGCTTTATTAAATTTGTATTGGGTACTTGTGGAAAAGACATGGTTTTCATTTTTAATTGAAATTAATTTATACATATTTATATTTGTAATATTCTATATACTTTCTTTCCAATTCACTTTTCTAAGAGAAAAATGTAAGTGTTTTTTTCAATGCTAAAATTGTAAGTAGCAATTGTGTTATTTACTGAAGGTTTCTATAATATTTTTTTATTGCAAAATTTTTTATCTTTTAATTCACAAGTAGATTATTTTCTTTTCATTTTTATATTTGTATTAAATCTTCAAAGATTATAAAAAGTGTTTTATAAACATGTTATAAATAAATTATTTTTAGAATTTTTTTGCAAAATATATTTTAATATTTCTTTTTATGTACATATTTACCTTAAACAAAAAAAGTTTATTTTCTTCAAACAATTTGTTGTAATCTGACACATATATATTTACTGATTTTATGATTGATGTCAAATTGAAATTTTCTTGAAGAATAATTTAAACTAATAGAAAAATGTGTAAAGTTAGGTATGATTACACAGTGTTACAAAAGTGGACGAAAAAATATGCAGGGGATCTCATGCAGCATTTCTATTTTGTTATTATTATTACTGAGGCTCTACGCACTGCGACCTTAATGAGGCTCTACGCACTGCGATCTTTTTCATCCCAACAGATTAGGCTACATATAAAGCCAATTATTCTATTTGGTGAGATATAAATTACGTTCTCCGTGGGCATAAAGGCCCTTCCGAGCCATTTAGTTCTGCACATTGCCAGTATTGGGCAGTCGCATAGAACCTTTGTAGAGGTTTCTGCATGAAGTTCGCAAAACCTGCACTGTTCATTCTCAATTCTGTTTTATTAAGTTCATAGAGCACGTTTTAGTGAAATAACGGTTATCGTAAAGTAAAAACTTCAAAACATCATAAATATGTTAAACTAGCTTGACCCGGTGCGCTTCGCTACCCCTGTCGTAGTCTATGTTGGAAATTTCAATAAAATCGTTTCGGCCGTTTAGTATATTAAGAACTAAAGGTTTTAATTGCAAATAACTTTTAAACTGCATAACCAATTTTTACACTATTAGTCTCATAGTAATCCTAAAAATCCTTTTACTATGAACTACCATATGTACTCAATACAGTTTTGTTATGGATTTCTCACTGTTATAAAGTTCAGAATACGGGTATAAATATGAAATATCGTTTGTGCCAAATTTATTTTAATTCAATGCATTAGTTTTTTCTTTGATATATTTTAATATATATATATATATTAACGAAAAAAAATAGTTTTTATTGTTGAATTTTGAATTTTTTTACGTTTAACTAAAATCCCGAAGTCCCGAAAAATCTCGAAATCACGAAAAATCCCGCGATGCCAAAAAATCCCGGGGTCCCGAAAAATCCCGGGATTTACATTTCTAAAATCCCGAATCCCGGTATTTGTAAAACGCAGTCCCGTTTGGCATCCCTAGCTATGACGATGTTTTCATCAGCACTGATTAATCAGCACTGACGATGTTTTCATCAGCACTGACGATGTTTTCATCAGCACTGACGATGTTTTCATCAGTACTGACGATGTTTTCATCAGCACTGACAATGTTTTCATCAGCACTGACGATGTTTTCATCTGCACTGATTTGTCAGCACTGACGATATTTACATCAGCACTGATTAATCAGCTATGACGATGTTTTCATCAGCACTGATTAGTCAGCACTGACGATGTTTAAATCAGCACTGACGATGTTTTCATCAGCACTGACGATGTTTTCATCAGCACTGACGATGTTTTCATCAGCACTAACGATGTTTTCATCAGCACTGATTAGTCAGCACTGACGTTGTTTTCATTGGCACTGACGATGTTTTCATCAGCACTGACGATGTTTTCATCAGCACTGACGATGTTTTCATCAGCACTGACAATGTTTTCATCAGCACTGATTTGTCAGCACTGACGATATTTACATCAGCACTGATTAATCAGCTATGACGATGTTTTCATCAGCACTGATTAGTCAGCACTGACGATGTTTAAATCAGCACTGACGATGTTTTCATCAGCACTGACGATGTTTTCATCAGCACTGACGATGTTTTCATCAGTACTGACGATGTTTTCATCAGCACTGACGATGTTTAAATCAGCACTGACGATGTTTTCATCAGCACGAACGATGTTTTCATCAGTACTGACAATGTTTTCATCAGCACTGACGTTGTTTTCATCGGCACTGACGATGTTTTCATCAGCACTGACGATGTTTTCATCAGTACTGACGATGTTTTCATCAGCACTGACGATGTTTTCATCAGTACTGACGATGTTTTCATCAGTACTGACGATGTTTTCATCAGTACTGACGATGTTTTCATCAGCACTGACAATGTTTTCATCAGCACTGACAATGTTTTCATCAGCACTGACAATGTTTTCATCAGCACTGATTAGTCAGCATTGACGTTGTTTTCATCAGCACTGACGATGTTTTCATCAGTACTGACGATGTTTTCATCAGTACTGACGATGTTTTCATCAGCACTGACAATGTTTTCATCAGCACTGATTAGTCAGCATTGACGTTGTTTTCATCAGCACTGACGATGTTTTCATCAGCACTGACGATGTTTTCATCAGTACTGACGATGTTTTCATCAGCACTGACGATGTTTTCATCAGCACTGATTAGTCAGCATTGACGTTGTTTTCATCAGCACTGGCGATGTTTTCATCAGTACTGACGATGTTTTCATCAGTACGGACGATGTTTTTATCAGTACTGACGATGTTTTCATCAGCACTGACGATGTTTTCATCAGCACTGACAATGTTTTCATCAGCACTGATTAGTCAGCATTGACGTTGTTTTCATCAGCACTGACGATGTTTTCATCAGCACTGAAGATGTTTTCATCAGTACTGACGATGTTTTCATCAGCACTGACAATGTTTTCATCAGCACTGATAAGTCAGCACTGACGTTGTTTTCATCAGCACTGACGATGTTTTCATCAGCACTGAAGATGTTTTCATCAGTACTGACGATGTTTTCATCAGCACTGACAATGTTTTCATCAGCACTGATTAGTCAGCACTGACGTTGTTTTCATCAGCACTGACGATGTTTTCATCAGCACTGACGATGTTTTCATCAGCACTGATTAGTCAGCACTGACGATGCTTTCATCAGCACTTATTAATTATTAATTATATTATTGCTATTTTTTAAAATACTATTTTAATAGTATTTTACCAATTTTACCCGTTTTCCCCCTGTTTACCCCTTTCTAGTCCAAGTATTGAAAAAAGTTATAGCCTATTGACGCTTCCAAGTAAGGATCTATCTACGTTCCAAATTTCAATAAAATCGATTCAGCCGTTTAGGCGTGATGCTCAAACAAACAAACAAACAAATAAACAAACAAACTTACAAAGACATTTATATATTTAATATAGATAGATTTCCAATAAAACCCAACTTAGTCCTACCAAAAATTGGCCAAGCAATCAGAGGTCTGCCGTCGAACTGATCCCTATGTTATTAAACAGTATCGGGAGAATTTGTCCGTTGATATAAAACCTGGTTCAGGTAGAAGGAATGGTCCACATGATGTTTCTAAAGCTAATAAATAGAAAGCATTTTCAAAAGAGCTTCCAACACATTCGGTAGGAAAGCAGCCCGGTTAGCTCAGTGTGCGGACTATTTGGTACGAAAAGTTAAAGCTAATGCAGGTTTAAAAACATACAAGGCTCAAAAAGTTCCTGACAGGAACGCTGCTAAAAATTTACAGGCCAAAGACAGAGCATGGAAATTGAATTCAAGTTTTATAAAAAAGTATTCTTGCTGCATAATGGATGACGAAACGTATGTTCTGGCAGATTTTTCGCAACTTCCCGGTCAAAAATTTTATGTTGCTGATGCTCAAGGGAATGTTGTAAGAAAGTTAATTTTCCGAAAAGTTCTTGGCATTACAAGCAATATGCAGTTGTGGCAAAAGAAGCCAATCATTTGTTACAACGGGCTCTATAAATACCGAAATTTACATCAAGGAATGTTAAGAAAAAAGGATGCTTCCATTCATAAGACTTCCTGTCACTATAGTAAGCCTTCCTGTCACTATGGTAAACAAGCCCTTGAGTGGTACAAGAACAATAAAGTGGTATTTGTACCAAGAGAGGCAAATCCTCCAAAATGCCTGAAGCTAAGGCCAGTGGACAGATATTGGGATTTTGTTAAAAAAGAATTGAAGAGCACACAAAAGGTGTTCAAAAATGTGCAAGATTTTTAGCCAATATTTTCCTTTTCAATATTGACCAAAGGATTTAAATCCGGAGAACACAGATTCGTAATAGCATCCGAATTTGTTGCCAGTCGAATGATTCGGTTGCACACATCGAATTTTACGGTTCTGACAACTGAAAGTCAGCTGATAAAGAAGAATTTCGATTGAGGCAACCACACTTTTGTTACCCCTTCTAAAGATTTATAGCCACAACTGTAAAATTTGGTCACTAAGGTAGAATCATTCGATTGGCAACAAATTCGATTGCTATTACGAATCTGTTTTTTCTGTGTAGCTTTAGATCTTTTGCTTTTTTTTTTGAAAAAGTTTTAATTATTTTATCACGTCTATTTTCTCGCTGTCCATTTTGACCGAAATAACAGGTGAATGATTTAGAATAGGTAATATCTGACATATTTTTAAACGCTAACGTGATTCAAAAAATAATAATTTGTTGGACCAAGTATAAGTTTTGGCTGGAATGGTGTGTATAGGTTTTTTTGATTAACTCTTTACATGTTGTTTTAATCCCCTTAAAATTTTGTTTCAAAATTCCCCTAACATTGTTACCTTCTATACATATTAATAAATTTGTCTGCCTACTGTCCTGCTCATATGCTCACAAATTTACTTCCCACTCACTGTTCAATGACCAACGTACTCATCGTTTAAATTCAATATTAGGATATACCATTTCAATACTGGATTTATTTCGCAAACAAAAAATTAAAAAAAAAACACACAAAATACAGATGTCATAAATTTAATACTAACAGACAGAAAGTATGCTGAAACAGAAATATTTGTATAGTTTTAGGTTTGAACTTCCTGGGAAGTAAACAACGCTTTTCGTTATTTTTTTGTTTATTTTTGTAAAATGAACTTTACCTCAAAGGTTAGGATGGGTCCTGGCAACAGCTACACAGCAGCCAGGCTGTGGTAAATATTTGTGGCTTTTATATAGATATTTCAAATTAAATGACTAAACAATGAGGCTGGTAAAATCCTACATGTAGACTTTGTTTAACATGAGTATAATTTTGTATAGTTACACTCAAAGAAAAATGTTCCTTGTTTGCTTTTATATAAAATATGTTTTTATTACAGATACAAATTTAATTTTGCTAAACATTTGTTATTTTCTTTTTCTCTTTTTAGGTAATTTATCTAATTTGCCACAGACCAAATATACTTACGTATAATCGAAATTTAATTTCGTTAACAAATTAAGGTAAATTTATGTATTACTGTGTATTTAAGGATTATAAGTTGATGACCAAAAATATTTTTGAAATTAAGATATTAAGACATGATGCAGAATTATTTTGTAATTTATGTGTTAAGGTTTGTGCGGTTTTAACCTTTAAATAATTTAATTTACACAAATAACCCCGCAAAAAATAACTAAACATCAAAGAGAAAATAATTTGATCTAAAAGAAAAGTTTCGGAAATATGATTGTAATTCTTTATGAATAACTACTATGTTTTGCTGTGATATTAAGTAATTTTATTCCACTTTATTTGTTAAACTTAAACAAATAATATTAATTGAAAGTCTAAATTCTGCTGATCAATCAAACTAATGCAACCTTTAAAGTTTTCTTTAAAAAATTCAATTTCACCAAATAATGCACATTAGGATTTTTGATGCTCTCAGGTTATAAAATTGTTCATATAAAAACCAAATGCTGAAAATTTCACCAAAATCCGCTAACTTTTAGAGCTTGGACATTTTATTTAAAATTTCCTATTTTTGGGACAAAGTAGAAATATTTTCCAAAAAAATTTGAAAATAAAATTTTGAAAAAAATAGCAATTTAGAATAGTTTTTATATTTAATTTTTCCCCTCTAAATTTTTAGCAGCGTTCCTGTCAGGAACTTTTTGAGCCATGTATGTTTTTAAACCTGCATCAGAAAATAGTCCGAGCACTGACCTAACCGAGCTGCTTTCCTACCGGAGGTGTTGGGAGCTCTTTTAAAAATGCTTTCTATTTTTGTTTGGCTTTAGAAACATCATGTGGACCATTCCTTCTAACTGAACCAGGTTTTCTATCAACGGACAAGTTCTCCCAGTACTGTTTAATAACATTGGAAACAGTTTGACGGCAGTTCTTTGAATACTTGGCCATTTTTTTGTAGGACCAAGTAGTCAATATTGACTACTGCACTCCCTTACCCTTTATCGACAGACGCTTCTCTGTATCGTTGGTGGACGAGTTATCTTCTTCTGAGGATACGTTTGTCATCTATACAGATGGCTCAAAGTCTGCGGCTGGGGTGGGGGGTGGTTTCTATATTCCCCATTTTCGAAAGAGTGTGTGTTTCAGACTACATGATCAATGTAGTGTAATTCAAGAAGACATTTCAGCGATTAAAAGGGCGGTACACTGGATGAGGTACTATAGGCTATTTGGTGTGAATATCCGAATATGCACTGACAGTAAGCCTGCTATTAAATCCCTGTCTGGTGTCTACTCGATATCTAGATTGGTACATGAATGCCGGGTATCTCTTAACGAGATGGTGAGACATTCTAACCTGGAGTTATTCTGGGTGCCGGGTCACTCTGATGTACCTGGCAATGTTATCGCGGATTAACTGGCCAAAAGAGGCTCTCGACTGCAAGTTGATGAGATAGATCCCATGATCACGGGCTAGGCTACGAGCATTGATATCAGTGCTTACTGGGCACTGCTTGATTGGTGTGCATGCCAGGAGACTGAACACTCCATACAATGACTTCTGTAGAAGTTGCCATGACGAAGAAGAGGAGGAAACGGTTGAACATCTTCTCTGTCTTTGCCCAGCTCTATCTGATGCACGATCTGCTACAATTGGCAGTCCTCTTTTGCATGGCTTAGCAGATCTATCTACTGTGGATGTCACGTTCATCCGTACGTCAGGTTGGTTCGGCACTGAACCCATTTCCGACATGTGAAGAACCTCTTAAGGACCTGATCATAATCTTTAGGGTATCACAAAGGGACCAATTTATGGACCCAAGTGAGTTGGTTAACACTGGCTGCCTTAATAACCTAACCTAAGTTGGGTTTTGTTAAAAATATTTAATCATTTTAGTACGCACTATTTTCTGGTCACTCATTTTAATCAGATTGACATTAAACATAATAACTGGCATGTTTTACATAGATAAAATAAAATTTTTTTTATTTTAAAGTATAATTATGTGAAGGGTATATAAGATTCGGCACAGCCGAATATAGCTCTCTTACTTGTTTTTCATTACTGTTTTGTGGCATTTGCAAAGACCAATTATTGTTTTTGTGGAACTAACACCTTAATACCACCTTATATGAATTCGCCTTGATTATTAGTAGATGAAGTTTTTTGTGGTGTAGTACAGTAAACTAGTACAGTAAGACCTCGATTCTGGATAATCAATTTTCCCAGTTAATTGAGTACTAATTTTTAGTAGTTTTTTAATATTCACATTTTTTCGATAATAAAATTTAAAGCTCCATAAATCCTGCACGTCTGGATGTTGTCCACTGGTAGAATGATTTTACTATTATATTTTATACCGATTTTCTTAAAATTCTCTTTCACTTCTGTTATTGTTATACCATTCTCATGGACATTTTTTAAAGCTCTTTCCAATAATGCTTTGCACTCTCCATTGAGACCTTGTGTCATTCTATGAAATTTTCATTATGGAAAGCCAAACTTCTCTCAAGTAAACACTTTTCATTCTCCATTATCTCATTGGTGAGTTTTTCATTAATTTGATTTTATTTAATTTTTCCACAAAAATTGTGGCAGCTAATCAGCTGAATATTTTTCTCCTGCAGCATTAGGTTTGTGAATACCATGTCGTTTTTTTCTTAAATTTTGAGTGGAATATTTTAGACTTTCCGTCACTGTTAATTCAGAATTTGGAGTTCTTTTAAATCGTTCCTTCCGGAACCATTTATAAACTGCAAAATCTACTTTTGGTTCTCCAGCGGTTTTTTTAAGTTTTTTGGTTTCCAAAGCCAATAACAGAATCACTTTGTTTTTTATAATGTACTAGCTTGACCCGGTGCGCTTCGCTACCCCTGTCGTAGTCTATGTTGGAAATTTCAATAAAATCGTTTCGGCCGTTTAGTATATTAAGAACTAAAGGTTTTAATTGCAAATAACTTTTAAACTGCCTTACCAATTTTTACACTATTAGTCTCATAGTAATCCTAAAAATCCTTTTACTATGAACTACCATATGTACTCAATACAGTTTTGTTATGGATTTCTCACTGTTATAAAGTTCAGAATACGGGTATAAATATGAAATATCGTTTGTGCCAAATTTATTTTAATTCAATGCATTAGTTTTTTCTTTGATATATTTTAATATATATATATTAACGAAAAATAGTTTTTATTGTTGTATTTTGTATTTTTTTATGTTTAACTAAAATCCCGAAGTCCCGAAAAATCTCGAAATCACGAAAAATCCCGGGATGCCGAAAAATCCTGGGATCCCGGGATTTACATTTCTAAAATCCCGAATCCAGGGATTTGTAAAACCCAGTCCCGTTTGGCATCCCTAGCTATGACGATGTTTTCATCAGCACTGATTAGTCAGCACTGACGATGTTTACATCAGTGCTGATTAATCAGCTATGACGATGTTTTCATCAGCGTTGACGATGTTTTCATCAGCACTGATTAGTCAGCACTGACGATATTTACATCAGCACTGATTAATCAACTATGACGATGTTTTCATCAGCACTGACGATGTTTTCATCAGCACTGACGATGTTTTCATCAGCACTGACGATGTTTTCATCAGCACTGACAATGTTTTCATCAGCACTGATTAGTCAGCACTGACGTTGTTTTCATCAGCACTGACGATGTTTTCATCAGCACTGATTAGTCAGCACTGACGATGTTTTCATCAGCACTGATTAGTCAGCACTGACGATGTTTTCATCAGCACTGACGATGTTTTCATCAGCACTGACGATGTTTTCATCAGCACTGACAATGTTTTCATCAGCACTGATTAGTCAGCACTGACGTTGTTTTCATCAGCACTGACGATGTCTTCATCAGCACTGACGATGTTTTCATCAGTACTGACGATGTTTTCATCAGCACTGACGATATTTACATCAGCACTGATTAGTCAGCACTGACGATGTTTTCATCAGCACTGACGATGTTTTCATCAGCACTGACGATGTTTTCATCAGCACTGACAATGTTTTCATCAGCACTGACAATGTTTTCATCAGCACTGATTAGTCAGCACTGACGTTGTTTTCATCAGCACTGACGATGTTTTCATCAGCATTGACGATGTTTTCATCAGCACTGACGATGTTTTCATCAGCACTGACGATGTTTTCATCAGCACTGATATGTTTTCATCAGCACTGATTAGTCAGCACTGACGTTGTTTTCATCAGCACTGACAATGTTTTCATCAGCACTTATTAGTCAGCACTGACGATGTTTTCATCAGCACTGACGATGTTTTCATCAGCACTTATTAGTCAGCACTGACGATGTTTTCATCAGCACTGATGATGTTTTCATCAGTACTGACGATGTTTTCATCAGTACTGACGATGTTTTCATCAGCACTGACGATGTTTTCATCAGCACTGACGATGTTTTCATCAGCACTGATTAGTCAGCACTGACGATGTTTTCATCAGTACTAACGATGTTTTCATCAGCACTGACGATGTTTTCATCAGCACTGACGATGTTTTCATCAGCACTGACGATGTTTTCATCAGCACTGACGATGTTTTCATCAGTACTGACGATGTTTTCATCAGTACTGACGATGTTTTCATCAGTACTGACGATGTTTTCATCAGCACTGACGATGTTTTCATCAGCACTGATTAGTCAGCACTGACGATGTTTTCATCAGCACTGACGATGTTTTCATCAGCACTGACGATGTTTTCATCAGCACTGACGATGTTTTCATCAGCACTGACGATGTTTTCATCAGCACTGACGATGTTTTCATCAGCACTGACGATGTTTTCATCAGCACTGACGATGTTTTCATCAGCACTGACGATGTTTTCATCAGCACTGACGATGTTTTCATCAGTACTAACGATGTTTTCATCAGCACTGACGATGTTTTCATCAGCACTGACGATGTTTTCATCAGCACTGACGATGTTTTCATCAGCACTGACGATGTTTTCATCAGTACTGACGATGTTTTCATCAGTACTGACGATGTTTTCATCAGCACTGACGATGTTTTCATCAGCACTGACGATGTTTTCATCAGCACTGATTAGTCAGCACTGACGATGTTTTCATCAGTACTAACGATGTTTTCATCAGCACTGACGATGTTTTCATCAGCACTGACGATGTTTTCATCAGCACTGACGATGTTTTCATCAGCACTGACGATGTTTTCATCAGTACTGACGATGTTTTCATCAGTACTGACGATGTTTTCATCAGTACTGACGATGTTTTCATCAGCACTGACGATGTTTTCATCAGCACTGATTAGTCAGCACTGACGATGTTTTCATCAGCACTGACGATGTTTTCATCAGTACTGACGATGTTTTCATCAGTACTGACGATGTTTTCATCAGCACTGACGATGTTTTCATCAGCACTGACGATGTTTTCATCAGCACTGATTAGTCAGCACTGACGATGTTTTCATCAGCACTGACGATGTTTTCATCAGTACTAACGATGTTTTCATCAGCACTGACGATGTTTTCATCAGCACTGACGATGTTTTCATCAGCACTGATTAGTCAGCACTGACGATGTTTTCATCAGCACTGACGATGTTTTCATCAGCACTGACGATGTTTTCATCAGCACTGATTAGTCAGCACTGACGATGTTTTCATCAGCACTGACGATATGTACATCAGCACTGATCAGTAATCATTCAGTGCAGCATCGAATAATAATTAAGTGTATTATTACATACTCAATCATGCAAGTTATTGTGACAATCATATATATGATTGTTTTAACCATATATATTATTGCGGCACTCTACTTGTACCATCACTCTGTTAAAGATTAATTATATTATTGCTATTTTTTAAAATACTATTTTAATAGTATTTTACCAATTTTACCCGTTTTCCCCCTGTTTACCCCTTTCTGGTCCAAGTATTGAAAAAAGTTATAGCCTATTGACGCTTCCAAGTAAGGATCTATCTACGTTCCAAATTTCAATAAAATCGATTCAGCCGTTTAGGCGTGATGCTCAAACAAACAAACAAACAAACAAATAAACAAACAAACTTACAAAGACATTTATATATTTATATAGATATATAGATAACACTCCTTACGCCAAAAGCTATCGAAAAATCGATGTCACAATACAACAAATGTTGGCCTTACAAATCGATCGACGGAATTCCCCTTTTTCATTTTATTCACATTGTGTTAGATTGTTCAAAAATAATCGAAAAAAAAAATATAATCCCGGATAATAGAGGTAATTACGGTTAATCGATGCAAAAAAATTTAAATCGATCCAAAAACATTTTCTTTTTCTTTCCCGGATAATTGATGTTGCCGGTTAATCGAATCACGTATAATCGAGGCCTCACTGTAATTATAAATGTTTTAATACAACTATTGAAAGGTATCCGAGTTACTAAAATTACGTTTTTTAGTAAAAATAATTTTTCAATGAATTAAAAATTTTAAGTTTAGCACTAAAAAAGCACCAAGTACTAACTCAATATTATTTTGAGTCGAAATTTTTAAAAAGCACTAAAGACAATGAATGCTAAAATCACTGAGTTGACAACACTGAACCTTTATAATGTTGCCTAAAAACCTAAATTGTTTTCTAACTTTTAATATTACCCTCTCTTATATACATTTTTCTAAATAAAGCATAAAATTTACAATTTCTTTTAACTATCTTAAAGTTCATTGAACTTCCAAAAAAATAAAATAATAATTAATAAAAAAAATGTACTCAATTTTTCAACTACTGTCAACATTTCTAATCTCAGTTTTGGCAGTTACTCATACATCTGTTATTAATTTTAAATAAACATTCAACATTTATGGTTTTAAGTTCAAATTTATCATCAATTCATCAATATTACTTTGAAATATTCAAAAATGTTTATGCTTTTACTTTATTTTTGTAAACTTTTCAAAACAACCTGCCCACATACTCATTATAGATTTTGATACATTCATTCAATTTGAAATAGAAATGAAATAGAGTGCGTGGTTAAGTTTGTTATTTCAATATTATGCGTGACTTTTTCGTCATATACAAATTTGTTTAGTTAACACTGTCTTCCCCTCAGTGTTTGCTACACACACAGCTGTAGGCCCGTATTTAAGCTTGTTATTATCTTTTGGTTTTAGCTGGCACTTTTTACGTCATCATGTGTCATTGTTTTAAGTATTATAACTTTTTGGTTGAGAGTTTTGACCAAACATGTGTAAATAATATTTAGTTTGAGCTATCACTTCTTGCAATCAGTTGTTTTTGATGCTTAAAAATTGCATTTTTTTTATGTTTGTCAGTAGGTGTTGTAAAATAAATTAAAATACATCAGTTAGTTACAACAGTTAGTTACATCTTTATTCATAGCACAAAAACAAACATGAATTGTTAAAAAAGACCTTTGAAAAACTTGTTTTTCAAAGTACTGTTCCTAAAATTCCATTCAATTCAAATTTATTTAAATTTTTAATATTAGTTTTCAGAAAAATACAATAAGTAATCAGATTTTCTTTTTAAAAGGCAATTTATTGCCTTCGAAATTATTTACTTTAACTTCTTTATATTAGCGGTATTCTTGATGTGGAGCTATTGGCCTAGTAAAAAATCAGAAGAGCTATTTAATCTATATAAATATATAAATGTCTTTGTAAGTTTGTTTGTTTGTTTATTTGTTTGTTTATTTGTTTGTTTGTTTGTTTGAGCATCACGCCTAAACGGCTGAATCGATTTTATTGAAATTTGGAACGTAGATAGATCCTTACTTGGAAGCGTCAATAGGCTTTATTGGTACCTTTAGTTCTTAAACAATAAATACTAAAGGGATGAAACGATTTTATTGAAATTTCCAACATAGACAACGACAGGGGTAGCGAAGCGCACCGGGTCAAGCTAGTAACAAATATTTATATTTCTAATGTATTTTGTTTTAAGATTGTGCTAATGTGCTCTTTTACTACATTACCAGGTCTAGTACTCTACATTATGAATAATGCTATTTAGTTTTCTGTGAAAGTTCCAAAAAAACAAAGTTAAATTACATTTATCATAAACATATACAATCAAAAGAATTTTCTCCAGGGAATACGAATATACATATTTAAATTTATGAATCAAAAACATTTGTAAATATTCGTTTGCACGTGCTTAAACAATAAAGATGAGAATCACAGACAGATATAATTGAATTTTATTTGCTAATGTTTTTGTATTAGGATGGCTCTTATATTCGACTTTTTTGATTGTCAGTGCTCACTAGTTCTCCGTCAGTCAAAACCGAGCTTTTGGTTAAAGTAGCAATGTTTAAAAAACTAATTTTCATATTAAATTTTGAAAAAAAAATCTAATTAAAAAAGTAAAGCGAACTTTCCACATATGACGCTTTGTTGGCTCAACATTCAATAAAAAAACCTTGTTGTCTGCACTATAATGTTCAATAACTAAGTGAGAATAAATGACAGGTATCAACCCTTCAAAATGACATAAGTTAATGAAAACTAAAACCGCATTCAAAAGATACACCATCTGTAGTGAAGTTGTGCGTAAAGTTATACACCCAATAGAGGTGGACATAAAAATAAATAGAAAAAGATAATATGAATGATTTGAAATACATTATAGTATCTAAAACTAATGCCCGTTTTGCAATTCCAGATTTAGGATTTAAGAACACAAGCCTAAATTCAAAATTTGGATAAAAAATAAGTTAACTTCGGAAATTCTTAAGTAATCCCCTATTGTAATCCCCTATATTTGTGTTGTAGGCATTCTCTATTTCAAAGCTATTTTTGTTGAAATACCATTCAAAAAAGAAGTAAAAGCAGTTTTAAATTCAAAACTGATTATTTTTAGACTCGTGCCTTTGAAAATATAAACAATTTAATGATCCGATATTATGAAAAAAACTGGTCCAAAATATGGTGACATTTTGAAATTTAATTTTTCAAATGAGTATAACTCAAAAACTATAAGAGATTAAAAGCACTTTGCTTTTCATATGCTTATGTTCTGTTTTTATAATACAAACGAGTACTTTAAGTGGACATTCTACATGTATTTCGTTTTTGTTACAATAACAAAACACATGTAAAATTTCCACTCAAAGTACTCGCTTTTATTCACCCTTATCGTGAAAAACATGTGAAATTTATGTTCCCATGAAATATCCATATCCCTCGAAGGGAAAATTGCAATCGTGCTATTCCCATGAACTTTTCATTGTTTACAAAATTCCATCCAAAAATTCCACAACATAGAGAATTTTTTCACGTGGACAAAATTCATGAAGAAAAATGGGAAATGGGAACATATTTCATGTGAAATATTGACTCGCGATAGGGGTGATTATAAAAACAGCACATTACTCAAGGGCTTTAATAATACATATACAACCCACAATGCCTTAGCATTATCACTTTCAATGTCTGAGGTTCTATATTTTGAGATCGCACAGCGCTGCTCCTGATGGGGTTTTGGGGTCCGTCATAAACAAAATTAACTCGAGTAGTTCTTTTGCTGCGACTACGTGCAAAGTCACGTCATTTGGATCAGCCACTTAAAAATAGAAGATTTATTTTCAAAATATTTTTATTCATCCCGACTGTGTCCACGATCCAGGATCCAGGATTTTAACAAAAATTGGCTACCGATACAAAACGGTAAAAAGGTAACAATAACGCTAATTTTGGATTATGTTGCTGGAATATAATCCAACAATCCGATTTGTCGATTAATATGCTTTGTCTGACATTTTTCGAAAAAATTTGGATTTTTTTTACTCTATTGTGGACGCTTGAGAAAGTTTCAAGTCTTTCGCAATTATTCTGGAAGAAATTCCATCCAAAAGAATATTTTTAAAACGTTTAATGATTTTTGCATACTTAAAAATCTATCTGAGATACCGGGTAACATACGTACTGTGTGATCTAATTGGATTCCTGAATGCGACAATGGATCTAGTTCTCTCTTCACTTGCATCTGGACCTGATCTTATCAAAACAGAATCACATAGACTCTACTTTATACTAACACGCAAACCATTCAACAGGTAAATAACCGGTCATATTAAAAACAAAAACTGTGTCCAAAAGATGCGCCATCTATTGTAAAGCCCGCATTTTTAAGTCATACACCCAATAAATTAGGATTAAAAATGAAAATTGAAACGTTTATAACTTTTATGGTTTAGCGTTGGGGATTGAGATTCTAGAATAGAAGCAATTAGTTTCTAATACAATTTACAATGATACTCATATTAAAATAACTTTAGGAATCAATGGTCTTGTTTCTTTGAGATATTTTTATTAAATATTTTTAGCTATATAAACTATTTTTCAAGGTTGGCTACCGTTACCCCTAAAATACCCTTTCAGCTCGATTGCCACTAAAATACCGTTACCGATATAATCGTAAATACCTTTACCTCTAAAAGTCGTTACTGCTATTCTGTAAATAATTTTAAATTATTGGGTGTATGACTTAAAATTGCAGTTTTTTTTAATTTTTCGCTTTTATTTTGAAACATTTGTACAATATAAATTTATTCAAAGTATTGGCCATTGTTAGCAATGATATTTTCCCATCTTTCTGCCAAGATATGGATTCCGATCCAAAATAACTGTTCATCTTTTGAGGTCAAGAACGAATCAAGTCAATATCGGATACGCTGGTTCTAAAGTGTAGCGTATCCCAGATAGAGCGTTCTGCATCTATCGTAACAAATAGTAGTCGGACGGGGCTCGATCTGAGCTATAAAGCGCGTGAGGCAAAACTTCCCTACTACTTCATTCTAAATAGTTTTTAAGAGGTATTGTATAATGCGTAAGAGCGTTGTCATGATGGAATATAACGATTTCAAGTCTGGCCGCATATTCTGAACGTTTTTCGGTCAATGTTCGCTTCATACGAATCAGTTGCGTTCGGTACAGGTTCCCTGTGATGGTCTGTTCAGATTTTACCAGCTCATAATAGATAGGACACTTTTGTTCCCACCAAATACAGAGCGCCATGGATATTTGGCTTTGCTATAGATTCGGCTGTTTGGCCTTAATGGATCCATTTTCATCACAAGTAATGATTCGGTGCACAACTGATTTTCTTTTATAACGTTCTACCATCATTTCGGACATGCAAAATCGACTTTCACGGTCGTTTTGAAATTGCTGCTTGAGTAGCTCCCAATGATTTTGCAATGATCTTGTTGAATTTGACAACAATCTTCATGGAGTAATGCCTTCAATTCTTAGTCTTCAAACTTTTTTGGCTGGCCTGGGCAATTTTTGTCTTTCAAGTCAAAATCGCAACTTCTGAACCGAATAAACCAACTTTAGCACGTTGATACCAAAGGAACACATTCACCATAAGATTCAGTGAGCAATCGGTGTGCTTCAGCGGCACCGTTTTTCAAATTAAAGAAGTAAAGCAAAACTTCCCGCATATGACGATTCGTTGGTACAAAATTCGACATTTTCGAAGCAAAAAACTTTGTTTTTTACACAATAAAAATTATTTAAATGAAGATACGCCATCCAAAACAGTTCCTTGTCCAGTCACAAAGAGTGTAAAAAGTGTCAATATACCTGCTGGAGTAAATAGTCCCTACCAGCAAGTACCAATCATATCAGTAGTTCCGTATCAGTCACCTTCTTTTAAAATGTATATATATTTATAATGAACTTTGGCCAACAAATATAAATTCACAGGCCCATAGTGATCTGCTTAAAATCACTAGTAACTACGAACATGATGTTGTTGTTACTGATATTTACTATTAATTATTGAAATTAATAAAATATTAATTTATTTCGAGGAAAATCATAATGATTTTCCTTTTATAAACAGTTTGATTGTTTCATGGTACCAGTTAGAAAATGTTTGTATAAAAACTTTCAATTTTACTTTTATATCGTTTGCATTATAAATATTTGTTTAATTAGTAAACATTTAACGTAATATCCACATTGTAAAACAAACAATTTCGTAGAATGTTTTGTTTCAAACGCTGTTGTATTTAATAATTTATTAATGGCAAATAATATTTTGCAATTGCCACACAATACCTGTGACTTTTTGGCGGTTTGGAGACAAATGTGGTTATAGGCTGATAATTGAACACTTCGATTCGAATAGTTTGTCTCATACTTGTTTGACATACATACACTTTGGACAAAGATGTAATTTTTGCAATTGTCACACAATGGAGCTAATTAAAGTTGTGCCGATCAAACTAAAACTATCAAGCAATTACAAATACATTTCGTCAATTCACAAGGTCTTTTAGTAGTCATATTGTCATAATGTCCATATATATCACGACTCGGCTTAACCGACTCTTAGGCATTCGGCGTTAGTCTCTGCTGGTTCGTTACGATAACACAATAAACCTAGCATAGAAAGTAGTATTATTTTAGGAAATTTGTTGCTTGAAAAGCAATAAAAACCATTGTGAAATATTAGGACATTAAGACAATATGACATAATAAGAGACCTTGTGAATTGACCAATTGTTTTAGTGTATTGAAAACAAAATAAGAAATTGCCTGTTGTTTTCATAATTCTTTGAAGTCGTAGTTTAACTTTTAACTGAATCACTAAAAAGAGCGTTTTAGTTAAAAAATTTCTTTTTAAAATCCGGGCGTAGTCATGATGGAATACTACAATTTCATGTTTGACCACATATTCTGGGAGTTTTTCGGCCAATGCTTGCTACAAGCGAATCACTTGCGTTCGGTAAAGGTTTCCTAAGATGGATTAGACCGTCTCAGTTTTTACACTTTTTTCAAAATTCCATCATGAACATCGATTTTCCTTATATACTCTAAAAACCAAGAATTTTGGTGTATTGATGATCGGGAAGTGATCTCTCAAATCGTTTTTTTCGTTTTTTTACGCAAAATGCTTTTATTCGACAAAATTTAAAAATCTTGCTTTAGTAATTTGCCTCTAACTCAAACAGTTCTTAAAGGATTTGAATCTAATTACATGCATTAGAAAGCTAATTAAATTTCCTAAATGTTTCTTAAAGCAACATTGGCATTTTGTTCGATGGTTTTTCATTCATAGCATTACAAATTCAGATTTTCAAATACGAACTTATAATTTTTTTCTCAGTTTTGCTTACCTTTTCTTATATAAAAATTGAATGAGGCAAAATTTGTATAATCTGCAAATGCAGTATAAAAGGAAAGTAAGAAGAGATTAATATTATTTTTTCAAATTTGCTAAAATTGTATTTTTGTTGGACGAAATGGCATCCGCTTTAAAAGTGCAATATTTTTAAAGGACGAAGTTTAAAATGGCATATTTCCGAATCTAATTGCGATAATGATTTAATTTTTTATTTGTAAGACCAAAAATTATGTTGTCTAAACAAAAAAAATTAGTTAGGTATAAATATGGGTCAAATTGTTCCTAATATTTGCAAACCTATCAAAATTTTTATAAAATTTTTAGTTTAAGAAACTTAATAAGTATGTAATATATAATAAAATCTTTATTTATTAACAAAACTCAATGAAATTTTCAACGTTTTTTATATATGTCATTTTAAATAACAAAGTGTAAAAAATCTAGTCAAAAGGTCAAAGGGAATCCCACAATTCCTAAAAATTGGAGCGAAAATTCCAAAAATGGTATTTTTAACAGTTTTGCCCATATGATCCACATTTTCTTTGGGGGTGGGAAAATACTTTGGGGATAAATAGGGAACACATCATGGTTTCCAAATCTGCTTTTTGTTTTGTGATCCCATCTTTGGAATTTTAGAACATGTGGCCCAAAGTTGAAATTTTGATAACAAAAAATATATCAAATTCCTAAGGGCGTAGGGCCTACATATTCGAAAAATAAGACATGTCTTTTATACGAAAATGTTCTCCGCAAAGATGCCTTACAGAAACATATAAAACTGTTATATGTTCTTAAATAAAGTTTTTTTTTTTTTAATAAAAAAAATAATTAAGTCACCTTTTCATCCAAAAAACTGCAAAAATCTACTGTTTTCTTAAATTTTTAACTTGAAAATCGTTTATTATTGGATCCATAATTGATATTGCCCTGAAATCTTTTGTATGTTATTGGTAATTTAATTGTCTAACTAACACAAAAAATTCGAGTCCATTCGGTCCAAAAGTAAGTCCTATATTTTTAAAAAAGCGGACCAAGGTATGGCAAAATCTTAAAAGTTAAATTTTGAAATGTCTATAATTCGGAAATTGTAAGAGATAAATAGCAAGACCTAGTCGAGGGCTTTCCAAAAATATATAAATCTTTGAAATCGGATGGGAAACAAAAAATGGCTCGTGTTTAAACATTTTACATGTCGAAGGTACTCTACTTTGAGCGCCGTTCCTGGAGCATTTGTAGGGTCCACTTTAATATTTGTAGGGTCGAATACTCGTTGGCTACGCCCATATCAAATTTTATCCCGATCAGAACAGCCGTTTAGAAATGTCAGTTTTATTTCCAAAAAAAATTGATTCTGCCCCACTGTGCGCCGTAAGAATTCCATTAAGAACATTAAATTTCAATTTGATTCATTCTTAGTGACCGAATGTTTTACTGTGACTTGAGATGGGTGAATCAAATACGGTTATTACAACCATAATGCTTCTTTGCCAACTGACTACCTGTTGCTTTGAATTTTGACATCACAACGAATCTGAATATTGTAAGTTTAAGAAGAAGAAGCAATTTCCGAAAATGTCCAACAAAATATTCCCGGGAATTTCCGAAATCTTTTCCCGCGTAGGAACGCTAAGGTGTACTCATATTGAAGCAAAAATATGTTTTTTACGTGAAAGTAGCAAATTTTTTTTGTTTAAAAAATCATGAAAAATCGAAAGCATCAGAAATTGTTCAGGTTTATTGCTTTATCGCAAAGCCACATGTTATAGGTACAAAATGAGATATCGATCGTAAAAATCGATGGATTCTTTTCGAATTTATCCACAATTAAGTGAATTCGCTCATTTTCAAAAAATTTTAGTTTATTGTTTGATAAACATAAAATTTAATAGTTAATGTTCTTCTTTCGATTGATTGAATTTTGAACAAATTTTCCCCATGCTATGTACAAATTTTCACATATATATTGCGTTTCAATCAGCTCAGTAGTTTCGGAGTTATAATAACAAATTGAAGCAAAAAATATATTTTTTACGTAAAATTAATTTTTTTTTTTTTTTGTTTTAAGAAAATCATGAAAAATGGAAAACGGCAGAAATAGTTCAGGTTTATTGCTTTATCACAAAGCCACATGATATAGGAACAAAATTAGATATCGATCATGAAAATCTATGGATTCTTTTCGAATTTATTCACAATTAAGTGAATTCGCTCATTTTCACAAAATTGCTGTGTTTACAAGCGTGTACTTTGAGTGGAAATTTTACATGTGTTTTGTATCTGTTACAATTGGTCAATTCACAAGGTGTCTTATCATGTCATATTGTCATAATATCCTAATATTTCACAATGGTTTTTATTGCTTTTCAAGCAAGAAATGTCCTAAAATAATACTACTTTCTATGCTAGGTTTATTGTGTGTATCATCAGATACCAACGCCGAATGCCTAAGAGTCGGTTAAGCCGAGCCGCCGAATCGTGATATATTAGGACATTATGACAATATGACTGATAAGAGACCTTGTGAATTGACCAAATACGTTTTTGTTTATATTTTTAGTTTTACAAAAAAAATTACTTTAAATTAAAACAGTTTTTTGCTTTATTTTGAATTAATAAATTGAGTCTATTGACTTAAACTAAAATATTCCTTCAAGTCATTGACTTTAAAACACAATTGACCACCAATCAATAAACCATAACATGCCACAAAACGCACCACAATTGCCATTTGTTTTTTTTTTTTTTATTTAAATGTGATTTTTGTAATTGAAGAAAAGAGAAAAAAAAAACTTTAATTTATTTCTGTAATTTGCAAATTATATTTTTATCTCTTGTCAAATTGTTTATTTTGTTTGTTTTTTCTAAACCATCAAACCAATTTTTTAAGCATAGAGTGTTATTGCCATGAATAATTCAAGTACCAGTCAATATGCGTGTCTAGTTGCAATATTGAAAGTAAAATCAGCAATAAAATAAAATAAAATAAAAAAAAAACTGAGTAAATGACTGAAAGTCTTTCTTTAATGGAGTAAATCTACTGCATTTAAATCTGTGGCGTTCAGTGCATCAACAAGTAATTCAAGTTCAAATACCGCCATCAGCTCTAATGATTTTTTTTTCTCAACAAATAATTTCAGCCTCTATTACGATGTTTGCCTGCCTGGCTAAGTTAAATACTACAATTAACTACTCAAAATTACCAGTATTTTTTCCTGAAAATAGTGATTATTAAGTTTTTCTCTTGCCATCAAAAATATGTGTTTTTTTTTTTTTTGCTATATTGTAATACAAATCTTGACCATTTGCTTTTTTAGTGGTTGTAGTTATTACAAAATCGTTTTAAATACAAGTGGTTTTTCTTGATAAATAAAATCAAATCATACACTCACAGAAATTATAAAACTGGTTGGAAAATTGTTGCAGTTATACAAAAAAAAAAAAAAAAAAAATAAAAAAAAAAACATTGATTTATTAGAGGAAGTTATGGAGAAAAGGTGTAAATTAAAACACACAAAAAATATTAGCTGATAACAAAAGATTTCGTTTGTTTGGAAAGTGTTGAACATAATAGTTTCCCAAGAAATATTAAATATTATAAAAACCATAATTAGTAAGTTGTTTATTAGTTATTGTTTGTGGTTCCTGATTGATTTAAAAATGAACATGCTAAGATTTTCTTCAAAATGTTGGTAAATCCGTCTCAATTTGTAAAACCTTTCACCAGAATCGGACATTTCTTAAGCTTTTACCTGGTAAAATTTAGAAAGATATTTTTGATGAAACTTCAGGAAAATATTTTCTGAAAACCTATCTTGAATTAATTTGAATTGAAAATGTTTAAAATACAACAAGTCACTACATTTGGCCGTGCTGGATCTTTTATATCCTACACCTTAATATAAACAATTAAGAGAGCTATATCTTATACACAATTCACCAAATTATACTTTAAAATAAAAATTTTAAATATTTTTAGGTAAACAAAATTAAATTTTTTTTTTTCAAAATTGTTTTCAATTTTTTTTTTTTTTGTTTTAGTTTATTAGTGAAAAAAAATTATAAAAAAAATGTTTGTGTTAATATTTTTAGGTAAACACTATTAAATTTTTTTTTTTTTTCAAAATTGTTCAATTTTTTTTTGAAATTGTTTTTTCCAATTTTCTCTTTTTTTTAATTTTTTTCCAAAATTGTTTTTATTTTTTTTTCCATATTTTTTTTTTATTTTTTTTCCATTTTTTTTTTTTAATTTTTTTTCAAAATTTTTTTCCGAATTTTTTTTTTTAATTTTTATTCCAAATTTTTTTGAAATTTTTTAAAATTTCTTTCTGTAAAAATTTTTTTTGGTTAAAAAAAATCGGGTTAATAAATAATTTTCCCGATTTTGACCCATTGTATGTCCAAATAACTATAGAAGGTTTATTTTCTCTTAAATGATCCAATTTTTATTTTAGAAACTTGTAGAAAATGTGTACCACATGAAGACGTTTATTTTACAATACAATTTTTCAAAATTATTTTCAAAATTTCTCAAAAAAAAAATTTGTTTTTTCAAAATTTAAATTTTTTTTTTATATTTTTTTACAAAGTTTTTTCTTAATTGAAAAAAAATTAAATTTATTAGTGAAAAAAAAAATGTTTGACAAAAAAATACTTTTCCCTATTTTGCCCCATTGGTCCAAATTACTATAGCCTTATATACATCGTTGCAATGGACTTTGAAATATCTATCATTAGATATCCATATTGTCTATATAAATGACTTAGTAATCCAAATATAGATCAAAAATAGGCCAAAAATCGAGGTTGTCCCGGTTTTTTCCTTATATCTCATCCATTTGTGGCTGTCGATTTTCTCGATTTCAAATAGCGACCCAGCCGAAAGAATATGATGTATCAAGTATGTATGTAAGTTATTTGGGGGCTACGGAAAGTTGATTTCAACATACAGACGGACATGGCTATGCCGACTTCGCTGTATACAACGATCCAGAATATATATACTTTGTGGGGTCGCAAATGAAAAATGTAGAAATTACAAAGGGAATGACAAACTTATATATACCCTTGAAACTCATGGTGAAGGGTATAAAAAGTTCAAAATAATAAGGAAAACCGTTTGTATTAAACCCGAGTTCGGTTTTTGTAAAAAAGTAAGCTAATACGGAATTTGACCTCATGCTTACATTATATTTATTGAAAGCGCATGTTGAGTAGATTTTTTTTGTAGGATAAACTTATAGTCCAACTAGTCTGAATTTTTTTTACAGTGGGTCAAAGTTTTAATTTTTTGATTGAAGGGAGGTAAATTTTCTGCGAGTTATTAAGTTTTCCCTATATATTTTGCCACGAAAAAAACATAAGGCAGACCTGTTATATATCAATTGTCTATTTTTCAAAAATATATATAACTTTTGACAATTAAAAAAGTCACGGAATACTTTTTTGAAAAATATGACAAAAAATGCTTTTTATTGAGTTTTTGCAAAGATACACATTTTTCAAATTGAAATTAAATTCTTTTTTATGAATATTTTCAAATGAAATTTTACAGTTACATAGATTTTTCTATTAGAAATTGAAAAATAGAAACAAGTTTTGAAATTTGTAATCAAAAATCCCACAATTCCCATAAAAGTGTTGAAAAATTCCAAAAATGGGATTTTTTTGTGTTTTGCCTATAACATCAATACCAGGGGCGGGAATATCGGAACCCTTTACTAAATAATTAGCAACATATTTGGCCATCTAAACTGGGTTACTGTCTTTTGATATCGGAGAATTTTTGCCCTAAATTTAAATTTTACAATAAAAATGGGCGTTCTTTGGATGGAACTGGTCCTCTGGGTGTCAAACGTTTTTAAATTTTTGTTCGTTTAAAATATTTTATGTAAAGCTAGCTTTTCAAAAAGTATAAATTCTTTATACATCTTCTTAGAATTTTTTTGCTATAACTTAAAAAGAAAAAAAAATACTTTTTTCCCAAAACAAATTAGCGAAAAATCGCTATTTTAAAGATTTTGAAATTCAAATGCTTATAACTTTGGAGTCATTCATTCATTAGTTTTAAGCAATTCTTTTTTTCTTGTTTGACACATACATTTTTTTTTATTCCAACAAAGGAAAAATGTAGAAAATCGGGAAATATTTCGATTCGCTGTTATGAAAAAACTGGAGTAGAGTGGGTAAAAATGTTGTAAATTTAATTTTCGAATTCGAATATCTCCTAAGTTTTATGAGATAATTGCTAGCTACTATATGTATATATGTGTAATTTTTTTAAAATCGGAACACAAACGAAGAAATAGGATAGTTTTAAAAATTTAACATACCCGAGGTGTCCTACTTTGGGGACACCTGGCCGCGTCCCTGGTGGGTCCATGAAGTCCAAATTCAAAACTAAAACTCGATAACATTTCCTCTTTGCGCATGTGAAATTTCATTCAAACCGAACTAACAGTTTAGAAGTTACAGATTTATTTCCCTCTATTTTTTTTTCTATACCACTGTGCAACGTTTCTTCAATTTTGTTATTCCTTTCAAAGAATTAGTTTTGTCAGGGTCATCAAAATAGGTATTTTTTGTGATATGAGTCAAATCACTTTCCGCCGAAATATTTCTTCAGGTTTGGAAACAAGAAATAGTCACAGTGACCATTTCGTAGCATAATTCATGGATTTTTACCTTTTTGTGCATCCGATTGGGAGCAAACGCGGCAGCCATCTTGCGGAAAGCATTCTCATACCCAAGTGATCATTCAATATTGAAACCACTGAGCCAGGTGAGATGGCTATGGCTTCCACAATCTTTCGTACTTACAATCTCCGATCGGCTAGAGACCTCAACTGGGAGACCTGAACTGGGCGTCCAGAAGGTTTGTCATCTTCCGTGCTTGTAAAGCCACAACGAAATTCAGTAAACCACTTTTTTACCATTAAAATTGCTGGTGCAGAGTTCCCATAGTATTTATTACTTAGCCTTTATTTAAGTGATGTTTTTTTTTTTTGGATAATTCTTAATTTGCCTCAAGTCACGAGGTAGTCTGCTATCAATGGCTATGAAACACAAACTAAATGACGCAGTTTGTTCAAATTTTGACAGGCGTCAGCTGATCAAGGTTCAGTATTACTCTCTCAGTTGCGAGCCGGGAAATTGAAAAAGTCATGGACTAATTGAACCACCTTCGTAGTTACCTGCATGTGCAACCGCAGGCTTAAATCGATGTGACTTATCTCTGGCTATATTTTTAAACATAGCTGTGTAGTTTAATTTAATTTCTGAGTGTAACTGTGTTCATTAAATTAACATTCAAACCACTTTAGATTAATTCAAATGAGTAGTAGTTTGTAACTAATTTTTCGAGTTTATTAACCTGCAAATATCAACCACATTTATTTAAATTATTTTGTTTTGATAACTAAAGGTAGGGTCACACATGGCAAATATTTTATCAAAAAAGCGTAACCACTTTTTTTAACACAAATTTGTTTGACATTGCTTATCCTTACTAGTGTTATGTAAGATCAAACAGCATCAAATAAAGTAAAACTAAATATTTTTTACGAATTGCTCTAAGTAAAAGGAGTTCTTGAAATAAATAAAAGCATTAAAATATATTTTATTTAGTGGTTACGTCTTTTTCGTCAGACACATTATAAAGATGGTAGATGATAATAGAAATACTGTTAAGCCTTAAAAGTAATTATCAAACAAAAACTAATTTTGGTTATTTTATGTTATTGTTTTATGTGTTTCCCAGTTCTGGTCACTATTTTCGAATTAGTTTTGCTTTTAGATTTGTTAACAAGTACGTGTCCTTAGAGGAAGTCACCATACATTAAAGAATAATATTATGAAATTCTAATTTATCATTTGAGTCTAGGTCTCACTTTCCAATAGATTTCTCCTAAGAAGGACTTCAGACAAACCTGTTGATATTTATTAACAATTGTAGATAAACATTTTGTATTGAAAATATTTCATGTTATTATATTTCATTATTCTACAAAACTTCCCCATTTGACTCCCCTTACAGCAGCTCCTTTATGCTCCATAAATTTCTCAGCAGCTCTATTATACGATAATTTCCAATGAAATGAAACCACAATTAAAAACTTTAATTGACAAAAAATAAAAAAATAATATGCCCATTAAATCAATGTACAACAATTTCACAATAAATTCACAGTATATTTGTTCATATTTTGATTGTTTTCATTTTTATGGTTAAGCATTATTAAAAGTGGAATTTTTATTTAAATTTGATTTATATTGGAATTGTGGTGTTTTTGTGTTATGTACATATTTGTAAGTCATAATTATGATATAATATATGTATATTTTTGAAATATTTGTGCTTTTGCCACACAAAATCTCAATTTAGTCAAACAAGAAAATCATAATTTGAAATAACATATTAAATTCAAAGAAACATTTTCAATACTTGACAAATTCTGTCGGAGACTTAGGAAAATTACCAATTTGTATTGTAGCAATGCTATGAATATGAAAAAGGATAAATTTACAGATTTTTTTAGTAAAAGAAGTAAAAGATAATAATAACAAGTTATTATCATGATCACAGTCTTGTCATTGGCGGCACACTCTTCCCTCATAAGCGGATTCATAAGGTGACTTGGGTATCACCCGATTGGGCCACCGAAAATCAAATTGACCACATCGCCATCAGAAAAAAATGGATTGGATCTCAGCTGGATGTGGGTAACAGATGTGGTGCGGATATATCGAGTGATCACCATCACTTAATCGCCACCATACGTCTTAAAGAGGCTGCCATAAAGAATGATAAAAAGGGTTTCCAGAAGAAATTTAACACCTACAGACTAGACGACCCTGTCATTAGAAGCCGTTTTACCAATGCCGTGAGGGACTCCTATCAAGGGGAACAGGACAATGGGGGAGATAGATGAGCTTACATCAAAAATATCCTGATCAAGGCAGCAGTAGAACACATAGGCTACAAGACCTCGCTCAAGAAGCCATGATTGACTGAAAATATGTGGAATCTTATAAATCAGCGCACAGTGGTTTATAAACATTTTTTTTTTAAATAATTCGGAATCTCGGGAACTATTGGAGATACTGTTACGAAATTTACACTGGCGCTAATGCGGGCCAGTGTAAGGCCCCTCTTGGATCTCAAAATTTAAAAAAAATCGCCAAAAATCCATTTATGATCCAAAAGAGTTGAAATTTAAAATATAAATAGTCCTTAAGAAGATCTACAAAAAATACACTTACATATGTAGGTTATCTCTGTTAGTTGAAGAGATATTTAGGTTTATTGATTTATTTTTTTTTTTAATTTTGCTCGATCTTTTTATGGTTTTTTAGAGATGACGGTCCAACGGATTGTTGAAATATATTTTTAAAATATCACCTATATTGGTGATAAAATTCTAAATAAAATAGGAATAACTTGCTAAGAGTTATCTTGTCAGTATAAAAAGTTACATGTATCCAAATTTGGAACATGTAAAAAGGTCCGTATTTTTAAAGTTTTTTCCCAAAAAAGTCCCTATATTTTTTCTTTTGTAGAAAAAATTTTTCTTCGGGACTCTACACAAGTTTCATATGATCTAGAAAGAGAACTTAATGCTAAAGCGTTTAAAGTAAAATTTGGATCACTTAAGTGGACACAACACCCCCCAGACCTATCCAAACTTGGCCAATTAAAAAAAAAAAAAAATAGATTTGAGTTAAAAATTCTAAAAAGGCAAAGCACCGATTCACGAAAAACCATCATATTTGTATAACCCTACATGCTTCCTAAATATCTACAATTTTTTTTTATTTTACTATCACACGGTAAATAACATCACAGTAGGCACTTTTCTAAAAAACTCAGTTTTTGGAACACATTTTTCCCGGCTTAGTAATTTCGGTATTTTAAAATTCAAATTTTATATTTTTCTTCATGGAAAATCACCATATTATAATTTTTTAAGTTTTAAAGTCAATGACGTCCCAAAAATCTATAAAATTATTTAATTTTACTAAAATATCAATCCTCAAGTCCTAAGGTTTTCAACAATATCAAATACTTATATAAAAAGGCTTTATTTACTCCTCAGAAGTTCCACAAACCTTGCCCCTTGGAAAATTTGTAATTTTTTTTATATATTTCATGCAAAATGTTTTACTCCAACCTCGTGAAATTTCGTAATAATATCTCAAATAGTTCCCTTTTATCTTAATCCATATGAGAACATTGGTTTGTTCTTCTATATATGTGATTAGCAGCAGCTCCCCTTTCATATCAATCCATCTGAGAAGATTGGTTTGTTCTTTCGTGTATGTGATTCGAATTCAGCAACTCCTTCTTGTCTTTATATATGATGGCATGTAGATATTTGTATAGTTAGGTCATCCTATGCGTCTACTTTTGCATTTGACAATGTTGCCTCAGCTTTCTTGGGTTCTTCTTTTGGTATAAGCTTCTACATCAACGATCAATGAATACTCGTTCCTGGTATTGCAACATGTGGCGGAGCGTTGTCTTGATGGAATATTATGGTGTCGTTTCAGACCGCATATTCTGGGATTTTGTCGGCCAATGCTCGCTTCAAATGAATCAGCTGCGTTCGGTTCAAGTTACCTGTGATGGTTTGGTCTGATTTCAGCAGCTCATAACAAACTCTTTCCTCCCACCAAATACAGAGCATTACATTTTTAAGTCGTTTTGTTTTATTTTACACTAGCTTGACCCGGTGCGCTTCGCTACCCCTGTCGTAGTCTATGTTGGAAATTTCAATAAAATCGTTTCGGCCGTTTAGTATATTAAGAACTAAAGGTTTTAATTGCAAATAACTTTTAAACTGCCTCACCAATTTTTACACTATTAGTCTCATAGTAATCCTAAAAATCCTTTTACTATGAACTAACATATGTACTCAATACAGTTTTGTTATGGATTTCTCACTGTTATAAAGTTCAGAATACGGGTATAAATATGAAATATCGTTTGTGCCAAATTTATTTTAATTCAATGCATTAGTTTTTTATTTGATATATTTAAATATATATATAT
This sequence comes from Calliphora vomitoria, assembly GCA_942486065.2. Lineage (NCBI taxonomy): Eukaryota > Metazoa > Arthropoda > Insecta > Diptera > Calliphoridae > Calliphora > Calliphora vomitoria. The sequence goes on along the minus strand of OW818031.2, from coordinate 34,340,402 downwards.
TAACGAAAAAAAAATAGTTTTTATTGCTGAATTTTGTATTTTTTTACGTCTAACTAAAATCCCGAAGTCCCGAAAAATCTCGAAATCACGAAAAATCCCGGGATGCCGAAAAATCCAGGGTCCCGAAAAATCCCGGGATCCCGGATTTACATTTCTAAAATCCCGAATCCCGGGATTTGTAAAACCCAGTACCGTTTGGCATCCCTAGCTATGACGATGTTTTCATCAGCACTGACGATATTTACATCAGTGCTGATTAATCAGCTATAACGATGTTTTCATAAGCACTGACGATGTTTTCATCAGCACTGATTAATCAGCACTGACGATATTTACATCAGCACTGATTAATCAGCTATGACGATGTTTTCATCAGCACTGACGATGTTTTCATCAGCACTGACAATGTTTTCATCAGCACTGATTAGTCAGCACTGACGATGTTTTCATCAGCACTGATTAATCAGCTATGACGATGTTTTCATCAGCACTGACGATGTTTTCATCAGCACTGACGATGTTTTCATCAGCACTGACGATGTTTTCATCAGTACTGACGATGTTTTCATCAGCACTGACGATATTTACATCAGCACTGATTAATCAGCTATGACGATGTTTTCATCAGCACTGACGATGTTTTCATCAGCACTGACGATGTTTTCATCAGCACTGACGATGTTTTCATCAGTACTGACGATGTTTTCATCAGCACTGACGACATTTACATCAGCACTGATTAATCAGCTATGACGATGTTTTCATCAGCACTGACGATGTTTTCATCAGCACTGACGATGTTTTCATCAGCACTGACGATGTTTTCATCAGCACTGACGATATTTTCATCAGCACTGACGATGTTTTCATCAGCACTGATTAGTCAGCACTGACGATATTTACATCAGCACTGATCAATCAGCTATGACGATGTTTTCATCAGCACTGACGATGTTTTCATCAGCACTGACGATGTTTTCATCAGCAATGACGATGTTTTCATCAGTACTGACGATGTTTTCATCAGCACTGACGATGTTTTCATCAGCACTGACGTTGTTTTTATCAGCACTGACGATGTTTAAATCAGCACTGACGATGTTTTCATCTGCACTGACGATGTTTTCATCAGCACTGACGATGTTTTCATCAACACTGACGATATTTACATCAGCACTGATTAATCAGCTATGACGATGTTTTCATCAGCACTGACGATGTTTTCATCAGCACTGACGATGTTTTCATCAGCACTGACAATGTTTTCATCAGTACTGACGATGTTTTCATCAGCACTGACAATGTTTTCATCAGCACTGATTAGTCAGCACTGACTTTGTTTTCATCAGCACTGACGATGTTTAAATCAGCACTGACGATGTTTTCATCAGCACTGATGATGTTTTCATCAGCACTGACGATGTTTTCATCAGTACTGACGATATTTTCATCAGCACTGACGATATTTACATCAGTACTGACGATGTTTTCATCAGCACTGACGATATTTACATCAGCACTGATTAGTTAGCACTGACGATGTTTTCATCAGCACTGACGATGTTTTCATCAGCACTGATGATATTTACATCAGTACTGGCGATGTTTTCATCAGCACTGACGATATTTACATCAGCACTGATTAGTCAGCACTGACGATATTTACATCAGCACTGATTAATCAGCTATGACGATGTTTTCATCAGCACTGACGATGTTTTCATCAGCACTGACAATGTTTTCATCAGCACTGATTAGTCAGCACTGACGATGTTTTCATCAGCACTGACGATGTTTTCATCAGCACTGACGATGTTTTCATCAGTACTGACGATGTTTTCATCAGCACTGATTTATCAGCTATGACGATGTTTTCATCAGCACTGACGATGTTTTCATCAGCACTGACGATGTTTTCATCAGTACTGACGATATTTACATCAGCACTGATTAATCAGCTATGACGATGTTTTCATCAGCACTGACGATGTTTTCATCAGCACTGACGATATTTTCATCAGCACTGACGATGTTTTCATCAGCACTGATTAATCAGCTATGACGATGTTTTCATCAGCACTGACGATGTTTTCATCAGCACTGACGATATTTTCATCAGCACTGATGATGTTTTCATCAGCACTGACGATGTTTTCATCAGTACTGACGATATTTTCATCAGCACTGACGATATTTACATCAGTACTGACGATGTTTTCATCAGCACTGACGATATTTACATCAGCACTGATTAGTTAGCACTGACGATGTTTTCATCAGCACTGACGATGTTTTCATCAGCACTGATGATATTTACATCAGTACTGGCGATGTTTTCATCAGCACTGACGATATTTACATCAGCACTGATTAGTCAGCACTGACGATATTTACATCAGCACTGATTAATCAGCTATGACGATGTTTTCATCAGCACTGACGATGTTTTCATCAGCACTGACGATATTTTCATCAGCACTGATGATGTTTTCATCAGCACTGACGATGTTTTCATCAGTACTGACGATATTTTCATCAGCACTGACGATATTTACATCAGTACTGATATTTTCATCAGCACTGATGATGTTTTCATCAGCACTGACGATGTTTTCATCAGTACTGAAGATGTTTTCATCAGCGCTGACGATGTTTTCATCAGCACTGACGATATTTACATCAGCACTGATTAGTCAGCACTGACGATATTTACATCAGCACTGATTAATCAGCTATGACGATGTTTTCATCAGCACTGACGATGTTTTCATCAGCACTGACAATGTTTTCATCAGCACTGATTAGTCAGCACTGACGATGTTTTCATCAGCACTGACGATGTTTTCATCAGCACTGACGATGTTTTCATCAGTACTGACGATGTTTTCATCAGCACTGATTAATCAGCTATGACGATGTTTTCATCAGCACTGACGATGTTTTCATCAGCACTGACGATGTTTTCATCAGTACTGACGATATTTACATCAGCACTGATTAATCAGCTATGACGATGTTTTCATCAGCACTGACGATGTTTTCATCAGCACTGACGATATTTTCATCAGCACTGACGATGTTTTCATCAGTACTGACGATGTTTTCATCAGCACTGATTAATCAGCTATGACGATGTTTTCATCAGCACTGACGATGTTTTCATCAGCACTGACGATGTTTTCATCAGTACTGACGATGTTTTCATCAGCACTGACGATATTTACATCAGCACTGATTAATCAGCTATGACGATGTTTTCATCAGCACTGACGATGTTTTCATCAGCACTGACGATGTTTTCATCAGCACTGGCGATATTTTCATCAGCACTGATTAGTCAGCACTGACGATATTTACATCAGCACTGATTAATTAGCTATGACGATGTTTTCATCAGCACTGACGATGTTTTCATCAGCACTGACGATGTTTTCATCAGTACTGAAGATGTTTTCATCAGCGCTGACGATGTTTTCATCAGCACTGACAATGTTTTCATCAGCACTGATTAGTCAGCACTGACGTTGTTTACATCAGCACTGACGATATTTACATCAGCACTGACGATGTTTTCATCAGCACTGACGATATTTACATCAGCACTGATTAGTTAGCACTGACGATGTTTTCATCAGCACTGACGATGTTTTCATCAGCACTGATGATATTTACATCAGTACTGGCGATGTTTTCATCAGCACTGACGATATTTACATCAGCACTGATTAGTCAGCACTGACGATATTTACATCAGCACTGATTAATCAGCTATGACGATGTTTTCATCAGCACTGACGATGTTTTCATCAGCACTGACGATATTTTCATCAGCACTGATGATGTTTTCATCAGCACTGACGATGTTTTCATCAGTACTGACGATATTTTCATCAGCACTGACGATATTTACATCAGTACTGATATTTTCATCAGCACTGATGATGTTTTCATCAGCACTGACGATGTTTTCATCAGTACTGAAGATGTTTTCATCAGCGCTGACGATGTTTTCATCAGCACTGACGATATTTACATCAGCACTGATTAGTCAGCACTGACGATATTTACATCAGCACTGATTAATCAGCTATGACGATGTTTTCATCAGCACTGACGATGTTTTCATCAGCACTGACAATGTTTTCATCAGCACTGATTAGTCAGCACTGACGATGTTTTCATCAGCACTGACGATGTTTTCATCAGCACTGACGATGTTTTCATCAGTACTGACGATGTTTTCATCAGCACTGATTAATCAGCTATGACGATGTTTTCATCAGCACTGACGATGTTTTCATCAGCACTGACGATGTTTTCATCAGTACTGACGATATTTACATCAGCACTGATTAATCAGCTATGACGATGTTTTCATCAGCACTGACGATGTTTTCATCAGCACTGACGATATTTTCATCAGCACTGACGATGTTTTCATCAGTACTGACGATGTTTTCATCAGCACTGATTAATCAGCTATGACGATGTTTTCATCAGCACTGACGATGTTTTCATCAGCACTGACGATGTTTTCATCAGTACTGACGATGTTTTCATCAGCACTGACGATATTTACATCAGCACTGATTAATCAGCTATGACGATGTTTTCATCAGCACTGACGATGTTTTCATCAGCACTGACGATGTTTTCATCAGCACTGGCGATATTTTCATCAGCACTGATTAGTCAGCACTGACGATATTTACATCAGCACTGATTAATTAGCTATGACGATGTTTTCATCAGCACTGACGATGTTTTCATCAGCACTGACGATGTTTTCATCAGTACTGAAGATGTTTTCATCAGCGCTGACGATGTTTTCATCAGCACTGACAATGTTTTCATCAGCACTGATTAGTCAGCACTGACGTTGTTTTTATCAGCACTGACGATGTTTAAATCAGCACTGACGATGTTTTCATCAGCACTGACGATGTTTTCATCAGCACTGACGATGTTTTCATCAGTACTGACGATGTTTTCATCAGCACTGACGATATTTACATCAGCACTGATTAATCAGCTATGACGATGTTTTCATCAGCACTGACGATGTTTTCATCAGCACTGACGATGTTTTCATCAGCACTGACAATGTTTTCATCAGTACTGACGATGTTTTCATCAGCACTGACAATGTTTTCATCAGCACTGATTAGTCAGCACTGACTTTGTTTTCATCAGCACTGACGATGTTTAAATCAGCACTGACGATGTTTTCATCAGTACTGACGATGTTTTCATCAGCACTGACGATATTTACATCAGTACTGACGATGTTTTCATCAGCACTGACGATATTTACATCAGCACTGATTAGTCAGCACTGACGATGTTTTCATCAGCACTGACGATGTTTTCATCAGCACTGATGATATTTACATCAGTACTGACGATGTTTTCATCAGCACTGACGATATTTACATCAGCACTGACGATATTTACATCAGCACTGACGATGTTTTCATCAGCACTGACGATATTTACATCAGCACTGACGATGTTTTCATCAGCACTGACGATGTTTTCATCAGCACTGATGATATTTACATCAGTACTGACGATGTTTTCATCAGCACTGACGATATTTACATCAGCACTGATTAGTCAGCACTGACGATATTTACATCAGCACTGATTAATCAGCTATGACGATGTTTTCATCAGCACTGATTAGTCAGCACTGACGATGTTTTCTTCAGCACTGACGATATTTACATCAGTACTGATGATGTTTTCATCAGCACTGACGATATTTACATCAGCACTGATTAGTCAGCACTGACGATATTTACATCAGCACTGATTAATCAGCTATGACGATGTTTTCATCAGCACTGATTAGTCAGCACTGACGATGTTTTCTTCAGCACTGACGATATTTACATCAGTGCTGATTAATCAGCTATGACGTTGTTTTCATCAGTCCTGGTTAGTCAGCTCTGAGGATATTTACATCAGTGGTGATTAATCAGCTATGACGATGTTTTCATCAGCACTGATTAGTCAGCACTGACGATATTTACATCAGTGCTGATTAATCAGCTCTGACGATGTTTTCATCAGCACTGACGATATTTACATCAGTGCTGATTAATCAGCTATGACGATGTTTTCATCAGCACTGATCATAATAATTAAGTGTATTATTAGATACTCAATCATGCAAGTTATTGTGACAATCATATATATGATTGTTTTAACCATATATATTACTGCGGCACTCTACTTATACCATCACTCTGTTAAAGATTAATTATATTATTGCTATTTTTTAAAATACTATTTTACCAATTTTCCCCCTGTTTACCCCTTTCTGGTCCAAGTATTGAAAGAAGTTATAGCCTATTGACGCTTCCAAGTAAGGATCTATCTACGTTCCAAATTTCAATAAAATCGATTCAGCCGTTTAGCCGCGATGCTCAAACAAACAAACAAACAAATAAACAAACAAACTTACAAAGACATTTATATATTTACTAGATTGACCCGGTGCGCTTCGCTACCCCTGTCGATGTAAAAATCGGTTCAGCCGTTTAGTAATTATTGTTTAAAAACTAAAGGTACCAATTTTACCCGTTTTTCTCCCTTTTTATCCCTTTCTGGTCCAAGTATTGAAAAAATTTATAGCCTATTGACGCTTCCAAGTAAGGATCTATCTACGTTCCAAATTTCAATAAAATCGGTTCAGCCGTTTAGGCGTGATGCTCAAACAAACAAACAAACAAATAAACAAACAAATAAACAAACAAATAAACAAACAAACTTACAAAGACATTTATATATTTATATAGATATACATTTACAGCATTTCTAAATTTTTATTTATATAACTAAGTAGTTAAATAATTGTTAAATCGCTGATTTTTGACAAACACTTTTAAAGCTGCGTTTAATTTCTGAGAAAATTATATCCACAACTAAAACCTATTTCAAAAATCGTTAATTTCTAATGTTAACAGAATATTGAAGGACATTATTACACTTAAAGCAGATGTTTCATAATAAAAATGTTACGCCACATCTGTTCTTCAGTTTTGTGTTTGTAATACATGGATGCCCTTAACTATTTTACACTTTGTGTACTCTCATACATATTTATTACGCTGTAATACAAACTTAAACAGATTAATTTAGATTTACAACATTTGACGAACAACATACACAAGTTTTGAAAACTTGTACATGAGAAGTTTATGATGTTTCTCTTGCCATTTTTATTTTTTATTTTTTGGGAATGGAAAAACTTTTCTTGTTTAATTTTACATGGCAAACAGTTTTTTGACACCCTACATTCAGTTAACCATATTAAGAAGCAATAAAAATAAAATAAATATTTAGATACATATTTTAAAAAAACATATAGGAAATAAAAAAGGAAATGAATTACTGAAGTGTCTAGTTAATTTAGATGAACTAATTTGGAATAGATTACAGATAGACAGTCTAGTAGCTGGTACAATATAGTCAACGTAGGGCATGAGTATATAACATTGGAACTGTTATAACAACAATATATATGTGATTTATAACACGAATGTTTACGAAGCTCATAAAAATTCTCAAATATTAAAACTAAATTACAAGCAATAGCTGGTCAGATTTCAACAGAGAAAAAAGAGCATAAGCTGTTATAATAATCCATATTCAATGTTCTCCTTACCACTGATTTATAATGATTAAACTCGACTAGCCCCTAAAATAAAATTAATATAAACAATTTAGACTGTACAATTTAACTGTAAACTGACAATTAACTTTCCAAACTTAAATACAGAAAAAAGTTTAAACTGTTTACACTCTAGCTTACTTAGAGAGACTAAAGTGGAAACTGATTTTACGTTATATAACCAAGGATACATAAAGTAATCAGTTGACTTCTGTTGGCATTACAAATGACGAATAAGTTTCAAATAACTCACACATATTGTATATAAATTGAACTCAGTTATCCAGACATTAGTAAAGAATATAGTCTAAAAACAAGTAAGAGAGTTATATCCGGCTGTGCCGAATCTTATATACCCTTCACCAAATTATACTTTAAAATAAAAATTTTAAATATTTTTAGGTAAACAAAATTAAATTTTTTTTTTTTCAAAATTTAAAAAAAATATTTTTTTTTTTCAAATTGTTTTTCAAAATTAAAATTTTTTTTTTTTTCAAAATTGTTTTCATTTTTTTTTTTAATTTTTTCCAAATTTTTTTTTTAAATTTTTAAATTTTATAAATTTAAAAACTCAGTCATCCAGACATTAGTAAAAAATACAGTTTAAAAATAATAGATTTGCAATATCGTAACAACTATAGTGTTGTCATTGCACCCATATTGACCTAATCTGTTTAAAATAATGAGTTAATGTATAAATAATTCATACCCATTACATTAACATTTTAACCCATTACTTGGTAATGCAAGTTTTTGCTGAATCTGTTTTTAAACTTAATAATTTTTGACAGTTACCAGTTGGATTAGAGTTACATATAGCGCTCTTTATAAAGTCGTTTTCTATGTCATTTATCTTCTACATTTATGTATATAATATTTCCATTTTTTGTTTAATTTTTCTATATTCTGTATTTTTACTTTGTTTACACCAAAGATTCTTGGGAAATTTTTCACAAATCTATTGATTGATGGCTGTAATTTTTTCTTTTACACACAAAAATACATGAAAGAAAAGTATATGTACAAGAATAAATTCAAATGAAACTGATTGATCACTCTGGAGAATTACAGATTATTATTATTATTACTTATTTGTGTATGAAAACATGTCAAGGAAAGAAACAAAAGTTTTATATTTCAACTTCATATGTGAGTTTATAAAAAAATAAGATAATTATAGTGTATCAAACCAGGACATATAGGATGCTACAATGGAAAAGCAATTGCCAGGTGACTTAAGTGTGGCTTAAAATTCATAAAAAACTGAAAGTGATAAAAAATATATCGACTATGGCATTTTTAAGTCCTTCAGTTTCTTTTTTGTGTATATAATTGTCCAATTCACAATCGGTGTCGTAGCGTTGTATCGTTGTATGTCGTAATTTTTTAATTAATGTTTTTTTTTTTCGAAAAATTAGTTTAAAAAATATTTATGACATACAACGCTACGACATCGATTGTGAATGGGAGAATTGTTTATTAACAATAATTTAATAAAATAAAAATGTCGTGTTCTGCTATCTACAATCATTATTTGTTATCAGTACTCGGCGATTGTTCGTAATCAAGTGGCTGAACATTTTAATTAAATTTCAAATTTAAGTAAAAAAAATTACTGCAATTTTGATTTTTAAAGTTTGTCGCGTTCGCTATCTTATATTCTCCAAAAAAAAGCTTTTATTATTTGAACACGCATATTTAGGTAATTTAATTTTTATTACTAACGTGACGGAAACATGTATAGCGAGCTAAATCTAAAGGTTGTAAAAAAAGATTCAAATATTTCATTATTATGCAGGGTTTTCCTATAAGAGGTGTTATTTTGGTATTCAAAGAAAAATGAAATTTTTTTAGATAAATGATCGGATGTTTATTTCATAATAAAGAGGAAGGTATGCCGTTAATAATGAAAAACAACAACAGCGAAATAGCCACCACAACCACGCATACAGTACAATATCCTTTTCATGAAATTTTCCATAACTATGTCCTCGATAACCTCACGAATTCTATATTTGAGGTCTTGAATAGACGTTGGGCTGTTGGCGTATACCTTATCTTTCACGTGGCCCCAAAGGAAGAAGTCGCAAGGTGTTAAATTACAAGATCTCCGTGGCCAATTGTAATCAGCTCTTCGAGAGATAACACGGTCCGGAAACCTTTACCGTAAAAGAGCAATGGTTTCTTTGCCTGTGTGGCACGTAGGGCCGTCTTGTTGAAAGTAAACGTTGTCCAGATCAATATCATCCAACTCCGACCATAAGATACGGTGTAATGACGTTTGTGGAAAGCATAATTCCACACAACGACGAGGAATGAACAAACCTGTGTTTTCTTCAACACATTGGGCTACAGCAGCAATATTCTCAGGTGTTCTGGAGCGACGTGCACGGGTTTTATTTTTCACATCACTAACTTGCCTCAACAGCTCGAATTTTCCACCAATTTTTGTATTGCGGTCCGACAAGGTGCTTCACGACGACTCAAAAATGCTTTGGTTTTGCGAACTGTGACTGCAAGATTTTCACCATTTTTGTGTGAATTTTAATAATTTCAATGCCTTGTTGAAGCGTGTATCGTTCCATGTTTAGTAGTAGCGTAGTTTCTTCTTGTCAAATGTCAAAGAATAAAAGCTTCAAAAGTGACAGCTAACTCCTCTTATTGGAAAACCCTTTATTTTAGTTTAAAAAATTGTGTTTTGTAGATTTTTGCATTTCGCTAGATGCATACGAAAACAAGTTACATTTTTTGTACCCTTCTTATTACAAACATGACGAGAAAATATGTCGCGTGATAAATCACATTAAAAGTTGTATATAAAGGAATAAAAATATTTAATCATGACAACTATCAACAGAAAGTCTCATTATTATACTTCGGTTTACAAAAAAATAGCTAAGACAAATTATCATACAAGGTGGCGCAAAAGTAATCCGTCTATCAGAAGATGCTATAAATTTTGGCGATTATTGGTCAAATAAATAGTCAGCAATATTCCGCGTTCAGGAGCAGTGTAGCGTAACATTGTTTATTAACGTGTATTTCGCATGTGTTTACTACACAAATATCAAAACAAAACTGACATTAGGGGCCTCGCAAAATTTATAGGATTTTCTGATAGGAGGATTACTTTTGCGCCACCTTGTATATACATTTATTAGAATGAAAATTCATTAAATTGGAATCATTTCACAGAATACAGATACATTATGTTTCAATTCGCAGATTTTTGTATTTTTCTAGATGTAGTCGAAAATGAGAACTAGTTTATGTCGCGTTCTGAAGGTCATGTTTTTTGTCAATATGTGTATTTGAAACAATAAAACTATAATAACATAGTGCAACTAAGAGGATATCAACAAATAGAAACAAGAAACAAAATTTTAAGATCTCTTTAGTTTTTTATTTTTGCGTACCAATGTCGCGTTCTTGAACCTAAACATACCCATGTCTGTGCATCCACAGTAATTTTATATGTATATGAATCCAAATGTTTTATTACATTTCTCTAAGGTCAGTTTCCATATTACAGTTTCTATGAAGTGAATCACATAGTATATGGTAGAAATATTGTCACTTAACCTGTGAAATTTTGCACTCAATAATCAAACCTTTCTCAGTCATAACCCAGGTTTATGCAAAAACTATATTCATAGTTTAAATCCATTAATTTATAACATTGAAAAGAAAAGGCAGCTAAGCAAATTCTTCTTAAATATTTAAAAAAATATTTTATTATTTAAAAATTCATAGAAATTCTTGTAATAAGAAGATTAAACAAATGTTGAGATTTTGTGGAAAGGAATTTTATTAAGTAGATAACAAGCTGTTTGTTAATGAATACTTAAGTACAAAGAAATTTTGCAATTACGTTTTAAAATGTTTAAATAAAAAACTTTTGTACTTTGTTAAAGGATATTGTACAATTCTCATAAATGGAATAGATTTCTAGGTAAAAGTATTTAACAAACTGAAAACTGTGCTCTTTGCTGGTTAATTAAAATATAAAACACATTTGATCTTTAAAGCTGGTATAGCTTTGTGATTAAAAAAATGTATATTTCTATAATTTAGATAAATGCTGTATTTGAGGGGTGTGGAAACAAAGGCAGCAATCTCCACTTTTTTCATGATCTGAGTTAATGATGCCATCTTGTTATATTTGTGGAATGCTTGCTATCAATCGATATGGCAGTACCAAATTCGTTTTCATCTAATCAATATATATGGTCAAAATCTGACGATTGAAACAAAGACAGCAATATCCAGTGGAGATAGCTGACTTTGTTACGCACACTTTATAAGGTGTTAATTTTCTTAAAAATGTCTATCTTAGCCGATAGAAGAAGTACCACAAATGAAAATTTAAATCCTCACATCATTTCTTTATAATTAAAATAAAATTGTATATAATTTTCTTTTAATTAATATGTATATTACATAATAAATATGAGTATTTTTATAAATATTTTCTTCATATTATCATTAAAAATAATTAATTTCAACAAAAATCGATTTGGTATTTATTATTTTATAACAAAGTACGCTATCTCCAAAATTGGTTATTTCAAAGGCAGCAATGTCCACTTTGTTGAAACAAACACAGCAATCTCCAAATTTCAGGTCGCATTTATCCGCAAACCTCAGTGAGGATATGGATCAAACTTGGTTGGCATATTTGTCCTTTTCTTCTAAACTAATTAGCAAAACATTTAATTATAAAATTTAAGTTTCTTTAGAAATACAAGTTTTTCTTATTTATTTCGAAAACAACAAAAGTGGAGATTGCTGCCTTTGTTTCTACACCCCTCATTTAATATAAATATACTTTGATTTTAGTTAAGAACTTGGAAACAAGTTTTTCTTTTGAAACCATACAAATATAGGTAACCAAAGGAGTTACGAGTTTTGAGTTTTTTTTTTCAAAATCTAAATTTTTTTCTTAATAGGCCTTTTTTAAAATTTTATTTTTTGCTCAAAAGAAAGGTCTATTCCTTTAAGAGCTTTTTGGTTTCATTGTGAGTGGAAACCCTTCCATTAAAGTTTTTAATGAGCTTTCTGTCACTCCGTTTAAAATCTACCACACTTTGGAGGATTTGCCGCACTTTTTTCTAATTAAAGAAATAAAGCAAAACTTCCCCCATATGACGCTTTATTGGCAACAAATTCGACATTTTCGAAGCAAAAAAACTTTGTTGTTTACACTTTAATGTTCAATATATAAGTGAGAATAAATGACAGATATGTACCCTTCAAAATGAAATATAAGTTTTTAAAAACAAAAACCGCGTTTTATTGTAAATCCCGCATTTTTAAGTCATAAAGACAATATAATAAAATCAAAAATTATGGATTAAAAATTCAAATTTAAACTATTGTAGCAATTATGGATTACACTGGAGAACGATTTGAAATTGGAGAATTTCAAGGAAATTTAGTTTTTGTCACAAACATTTCGAAGACTATTTTCGAATAATTTATTTCAGATTATTTCTTTGGGTTGCTTATTTATGAGTTCGTAATATTAAATTTCTAAGATATTATTAACCCTTATCTATCGCGGCTCAAAACTGTCCTCTACACAAAATATTATTAAAAATATAAGATACATGAAATTTGTTTGTTAATAATTTTAATTAAAAAAAAAAATAATACATATTTTTTACTACTTTTTTACTACTAAAATTGTCAGTATTAGTTTTTTAACTGAATTTAGACCTTGGGCGCCTTGAAAAACCAAGAAACTGAAAAATAAGGGCCACCCTAATGTATATACTTGTATATGTATTCTTTTGTTTATATGTATGTATTGTTTTAAGCTCTTTGTTTGCGTTTGTATGTATGTAACCTGCACCAATACTAGTGTGTTTAATACATATTAAATGAATAAAATTTTTAACAAAAAAAAAAATAAATAAATACTTGAATAGAAATAGAGCTGCAGCCCATTGTTTTAAATCCTGATTGGGATCAATAATTTCACTGGTTAAAATAACAACTATTCCAATTGAATTCATAACATTCAACGGACTCACATTGAAATAAATAGAAAGATTGAGGCAAACATTTGATGGAATTTATCAATTTTAAATGAAAAATTCATGTTTATTATTTATCAGATGCATTTTAAAGAAACTGAGTTATGAAAAATAATTATATTTTTTCTGTTTAAAACAAAAAATTCTATTTTCAATTTAAATTTTGTGATTTGATGTTACAACAACGATATGTTGTAAAATTTAAATTAAAAAAAAATTCATATTTTCAACTATTCATATTTATAATTGTGATTGTTAACTATTACTACCATTGGCAACGTTTAATGAATGTGAAGACAGCAATAAAAGGAATATTCACCACAAATCATTTCTACCATGACAACGCACAGTGGGGTCGATCGAAAAAAAATTGGTTTGGATAGTAATGTAAGAACAAAATGTAGAGAAGGGCATAGGATTTCAGAAAATTATACTTGTGAACAGCCATATTTGTACAAATTACGACCTTTCCAAAGTTTTGCATACCACAGATGGTCGACTTTGACACCCAGTATCTAACCTCGTTTTTTAACAGGGTGGTCATAAATATGTCTTCCTCTAATAATATAGTAGTTTAGTGGATACAGATTTTTTTTTTATCGACCCCACTGTTCGATGTTTCAGACCACATCACACATGTGTCAAGAGTCCGTTGCTGGTTAAAATACATTTTGTTTCTTTGTTAGTACAATAAGGTCCTTTTATACGTGAATATGTTTGTATGTATTTTGGTTTTATTTTAATTTATTGAACAGTTTTTTTTATCTAACAAAACAATACTATGGCAACACGTTAAAAACTCAACCAAAAAGGAAATTCCTGCCACCTTCAATATTATCTCTGGTGGAGCACAAAGCCAATGTTTTCATTCTTGTATATGTAGAGTATAGTATTCATTTACCCACATTGTTTCATACATTGTTCTACACACAATAAAATCTTTATTAATGAAAAAGAATTTTTATACCCTTCACCTTCGTGAGAAGAGTATATATAAGTTTGTCATTACGTTTGTAATTTCCACAATATAATTTTTCGTCCCTATAAAGTATATATATTCTGGATCCTTATCGATAGGGGAGTCGATTAAGCCATGTCCATCTGCCTGTCTGTTGAAATCAATTTTTTGAAGATCTTCGGTATCCAAATATTCAATAATTCTGTCAGACATGCTTTCGAGAAGTTTCCTATTTAAAATCAGCATAATCGCTCCATAAATAACGGAGATATGAGCAAAAAACCGAGATAACCTTTGAAAATTTCATCAAAAAAAGACAGTTTATTGCAAGCTTTGACAAAAAAGCAACAAAACGTCTGTTTGGATGTGTATTGGTTTCATTGCTTTGCTTTATTTGGCTATAGTAAGTTTGACCTACAATGGGTCAAAAAAACCGATTTTTTTTTCACAATAAATTTGAAAAAAATAAATTTAATTAAAGAAAATTTTTTAAAAAAAAAACAAGCAATTTTGAAAAAAAAAATTAAAAAAAGTGTAAAATTTTTTTTTTTTTTTTTAAATTTTATTTTAGAGTATAATTTGGTGAATGGTATATAAGATTCGGCACGAATATAGCTCTCTTACTTGTTTTTTAATAAATTGGTATAAATATGGCTGGTGAATAAGACAAATGAAATTCCCTTAATTTGTAGGCAACAGATCTGCCAGAGCTATTTTCATTATAATTTTCATTTAGTTAAAAATATTATACACATATGCAGCTGAATCAACAGGTGTCAGTAATATGGGAATAGAAAACAATTAAAAACAAGTAAGAGAATAATATTCGGCTGTGCCGAATCTTATACACCCTTAGGTAAACAAAATTTAAAAAAAAAAATTTTTACCAAATTTTTGAAACAATTTTTTTTTTGGTTTATTAGCGAAAAAAAGTATGTATATATCAAATTTTTTTTTAAATTTTTTTCAATTTTTTTTTTTTTTCAAATTTTATTTGTAAACAATTTTTTAACAGAAATATTTTTTTGATGAAAAAAAATTCGGGGTCAAAAATATTTTTTTCCCGATTTTGACCAACTGTAGGTCCAACTTTCTTTGACCTTTTTTTACCCCGTTGCAAAGGTCTTTGGAATATCTATTTTTGGATACCCATATTGTCTATATTAATGACTTAGTAATCCAGATATAGATCAAAAATAGGTAAAAAATGGAGGTTGTCCAGTCTCGATTTTAAATAGCAACTGAGCCGGAAGAATTTCCGATATATTGATGTATGAATCATGTATGTAAGTTGTTTGAGGGCTACGGAAAGTTGATTTCAACATACAGACTGACGGACGGACATGGCTATATAAACTTTTCTATCTATGACGATCCAGAATATATATACTTTTTAGGATCGCAAATGAAAAATGCAGAAATTACAAACGGAATGACAAACTTATATATACCCTTGCCATTCGTGGTGAAGTGTATAAAAAGTAAGAGTGTTTTATTCGGCTGTGGCGAATCTTGTATGCTCACCATCAATATATAGTTTGTCATTCTATTGGGACTTGAATTAGTTATGGTTCGAACTGTACAAAATAGAGTGATTCATTTCTTAAAACTTTTAATGACTTATGTCGAACTTGATGTTAATATCATTATAAATCAATTATTTATTGACAATAATATTGCCCATTTTCAATACCAAACAAACCTTATCAACAGAGAATATTTGTAGAAAATCAGACAGGTAGCTCCTTTAATCGCTAGCTAGCTCGTCTTAGAATCTTATGAGAACCCAGAATATATATACTTTCTGGTTCTACGACCAATATTTCGATATGTTACAAAATGTTGTGATGGTGGATATAAAAACTATTCTAAAGAATAAAGAGATATAGTGCACCTTACATTATACCCAACACTGTACATACTCATATGTAGCACAATTCGATTTGTCTGTTATAATTATTTAATAACAAAAAGTCGTACTCAATTTAAAAAGCAATAGTGTAGAAATGTAGAAAAAGCCAGTATTTATACCTCCTTCAACTATTGTCCCTTTTGTTATTTGTTTTTATGTAGATATGGCAAAAGGATATTAGAAAATAGATGTATGTTTGAAATAACTCGACTTTTCCCACCAGCTATAAATAGAAATTCTTGTATTTGTATGAAGAACAACAAAAGAAAAAGAAAAGAAATATTATTATTGTTGTTATTAAAAGTATTGGTGGTTCTCTATGTATGATTGTGTTTTATATCATTTTTGTAGCTGCAGTAAAAGTTGAACATTTCCTATCTATTATTAATTTCTTGTAGTTAGAGTCTTTTTTGTCATTTTCCCATGGCTTTGTGTGAAAGTGTTCATGTGTGTGCCTGGTGGTTTAACACCCGTTTACTCATTACTGGCATTGAGTGTGAGAATGAGTATGAGCAAATGACCCTGCAGTGTTGGCCACTAACCACGTACTGATTTTACTAGCCTAGGGTCAGCTGTATTTCCTAAACTTATGTTTAGCAAGTTTAGGAATATAAAAATTCAATTTAATAGACAGTTCTTAGTTCGTAGTTAAATAACAATTAAAAACCTTAAACCGTGACCGAACAAATATGATAGATTTTATGTTATTAGTAAAACAATCAGTTTATAAAGCATAACATAAATAAATTATCAAATAGAGCTGCACTTAATTACACAATAAACTGAAAATTAACCTGATGATAGATTACTTGTGGCCAGTAAAGTAGATAGCTCCTAAAGATGAGTTCAAAAGAAATTTCAAGCCACCAACTATATGGTTTATTAAGGGACAGTAGAAATCAGTAACTAGTGGTGAGTAAACTAAATAGTAATTTAAAACAATAAAAAATTCCACTGACTACACTCTGGTCTACTTAGGGATAGTAAACTGATAATTGTGTTGACTATACATTACTTGTAGCATGTATAGATAGAATCACTAAAAATGAAATAAAAACAAATATTCAAAACTTACTACACATCAAATTACTAATAAACAATAAGCGACCTAGGAAAATTTGATGAAATTTTCCAAAAAATTATATCGAAACCCAGTGATTTTCATCAAAATTATTTTTTTTTTCGTTTACGATTTTGCATCAGTCCTCTAATTTGAACATAAATTTATTGGAAAATTGTAATTTGTTAAGCATATTATTAAAAGGTACACTGCGGCCACCACAACTACCGGGCAAGTTTTTATAGAACGTAATTGTAAATGTAGATTTAAGGATTTACTTTACTTGACTCTTTCTATAGTATACTTTTAGGTATTTACTGCAATGTATAAGTGTGTGTGTGTGAATGTATTTGTTTGTTCTATTTAAACATACAATTGGTATTATGACAAGTAATGGAATTTCATTTATTTCAGAGTTATCTGTAGTATACTCTACTTCATTGAGATACATATTTTGATAGATAAGAAATATTAAATATTACAGAAAGTAATGGCAGAAAGCCATGTTATTCGGGTGAAATTTCAAAAATATGAATGTTGTACACTTCACTTATATATAGGTTTGTCATTCTGTTTGTAATTTCGATATTTTTCATTTGCGACCCCATAAAATATATGAACTATTATGAATTCCATAAGACACCACAAATAAATTGACCTTGGGTCTTCTGATTTTGATCAGAAAGAGTGTGCCAAAAATAACGTATACTTGTATTAATTTAAATAAAACTAAAACCGTTCCATACAAAAATTCTCAAATATACTCGGTATTTATAAATTAATCCACTTTTTTATAGTTGGTTCCGTTACCTTTTTGGACATGGTGGTCCACGCTTAAAATCGGGCATGCCCTTGGATACCTTTCCTGTGTTCTTTAATTATTTTTTTCACAAGAGCCCAATACCTTTCGACAGACCGAATTTCAGCACAGTTGGGTGTTACAAAATTGGCATTATTGTTTGAATATCACTCAAGTGCCCTTGTCCATAGTGCCATAATCCCAAATCGGGCCAGAAGTATGAAGGCAGTCTGTGCTGTTTTAAGAAAGGTAAAACCCTTTTTTGTAGACACTCCGTAATATATATTTTTGTGTTTATCGTGCCTGATGTCACAAATGATTGACATACTTCTTCGAAAGCATTGTTGGACTTCTTTTGCCTTACCGATATTTGTTAGACCTTTTTTTCTTCTTGATCCAGGTTTTCTTTCAATCATCATGTCTTCCATATACTGTTTAAAGGCTTATGAAACAGTGTGACGAATTGAAAGTCCTTATTGGAATTTTTTAAAAAGTTTTAATTATTTGGTGATTTTTTTACCAAAATGTTAATTGAATATGAATGATTTAATGAACAAAATATCTGACACATTTTTAAAAACTAACGTGATTAAAAAAATAATAATTTGTTGGACCAAGGATAAGTTTTGGCTGAAATAGTGTGTTTTTCTAAGTTTTTTCTAACTCACTATTTCTTTGGAAAACACATTCTCTTTAGACTCATTAGGAAACTTCTATTGCTTGTAGTTTCTAAAAATTCACAGATTTATCTTTTGAAAAAATTAAAAATTTTAGTTTTTGTATATCTTAAAATAATCATATCTTGTAAAGCTAATGGCAGATTTGCCACCATATGGTGTCAATAGTGTATCAACTAATGCAGAAGCATGAACGAATCATACAAGAACGGTGTCAATTTGACAACGAAGAAATTACACCATCCCATTGATTTGGAATCGTGTAATCCCTTCCAATTCAGCAGCTAATAATAGATATGACCCTTTTCATCCCACCAAATACAGAGAATTACCTTAGCGCCATGGATATATGTCTGTGGTGTCGATTAGGCTGGTTGGCACGGCTTTACGTGCGATCTCTTACGATTCGGATTATCGTAATAGATCCATTTTTCATCGCAAGTAATGACTTCCTTTGATAGCGTTCAAACATCATTTCGTACATGGAAAATCGACTTGCAAGGTCTCTCGGTCGCTATTCGTATATTACCCAATTTGCCAGCTTCTGTATGATTTCTGCCGCTCGCAAACTTTTTGAAATTGGCGCTTGAGTAGCTCCCAATGATTTTGCAAGCTTTTGTTGAGTTTGAAAACAATATTCATGGAGTAATGCCACCAACTTTTTTGGTTAGCCTGGGCGATCTTTGTCTTCCGTGTCAAAATCACCACTTCTGAACCGCACAAACCATCAACTGATGGAACACATTCACAATAAGCTTTGGTGAGCAATCGGTGTGCTTCAGTGCCACTTTTTTCAAATTAAAGTAAAACAAAACTTCCTGCATTCTACGCTTTGTTGGCACAAAATTCGACATTTTCGAATGTTCAATTACACTCTCGATCAGATGATTAGAACCACTGTAATTTCTGTTTTTAGTAGTCCATATCTTTTTTAATATTCTGTCCATCGCAACAGGCACTTTCTTAAGACAACAATAGACAAATAACAAAAACAACATTAATGTTTAATGCAGCAGTAGTTTAAAAGTCCTTTTCCAAAAAAAGACAAAATAAAATTAAATTTTTTCCATTCATAGAACCATTAAATTAATTTTAATTCAAAATGCACTATTTTATTATTTAACTAGCTTGACCCGGTGCGCTTCGCTACCCCTGTCGTAGTCTATGTTGGAAATTTCAATAAAATCGTTTCGGCCGTTTAGTATATTAAGAACTAAAGGTTTTAATTGCAAATAACTTTTAAACTGCCTTACCAATTTTTACACTATTAGTCTCATAGTAATCCTAAAAATCCTTTTACTATGAACAACCATATGTACTCAATACAGTTTTGTTATGGATTTCTCACTGTTATAAAGTTCAGAATACGGGTATAAATATGAAATATCGTTTGTGCCAAATTTATTTTAATTCAATGCATTAGTTTTTTCTTTGATATATTTTAATATATATATATTAACGAAAAAAAAAAAGTTTTTATTGTTGAATTTTGTATTTTTTTACGTTTAACTAAAATCCCGAAGTCCCGAAAAATCTCGAAATCACGAAAAATCCCGGGATGCCGAAAAATCCCGGAGTCCCGAAAATTCCCGGGATTTACATTTCTAAAATCCCGAATCCCGGGATTTGTAAAACCCAGTCCCGTTTGGCATCCCTAGCTATGACGATGTTTTCATCAGCACTGATTAGTCAGCACTGACGATGTTTACATCAGTGCTGATTATCAGCACTGACGATATTTACATCAGTGCTGATTAATCAGCTATGACGATGTTTTCATCAGCACTGATTAGTCAGCACTGACGATATTTACATCAGCACTGATTAATCAGCTATGACGATGTTTTCATCAGCACTGATTAGTCAGCACTGACGATGTTTTCATCAGCACTGACGATGTTTTCATCAGCACTGATTAGTCAGCACTGACGTTGTTTTCATTAGCACTGACGATGTTTAAATCAGCACTGACGATGTTTTCATCAGCATTGACTAGTCAGCACTGACGTTGTTTACATCAGCACTGATTAATCAGCTATGACGATGTTTTCATCAGCACTGACGATGTTTTCATCAGCACTGACAATGTTTTCATCAGCACTGATTAGTCAGCACTGACGATATTTACATCAGCACTGATTAATCAGCTATGACGATGTTTTCATCAGCACTGATTAGTCAGCATGTTTTCATCAGCACTGATTAGTCAGCACTGACGTTGTTTTCATCAGCACTGATTAGTCAGCACTGACGATATTTACATCAGCACTGATTAATCAGCTATGTCGATGTCATAGCTCATCAGCACTGATTAGTCAGCACTGACGATGTTTTCATCAGCACTGACGATGTTTTAATCAGCACTGACGATGTTTTCATCAACACTGACGATGTTTTCATCAGCACTGATTAATCAGCTATGACGATGTTTTCATCAGCACTGATTAGTTAGCACTGACGATGTTTTCATCAGCTATGACGATGTTTTCATCACCACTGATTAGTCAGTACTGACGTTGTTTTCATCAGCACTGACGATGTTTAAATCAGCACTGACGATGTTTTCATCAGCACTGACGATGTTTTCATCAGCACTGACGATGTTTTCATCAGTACTGACGATGTTTTCATCAGCACTGACGATGTTTTCATCAGCACTGACAATGTTTTCATCAGCACTGATTAGTCAGCACTGACGATATTTACATCAGCACTGATTAATCAGTACTGACGAAGTTTTCATCAGCACTGATTAGTCAGCACTGACGATATTTACATCAGCACTGATTAATCAGCTATGACGATGTTTAAATCAGCACTGACGATGTTTTCATCAGCACTGACGATGTTTTCATCAGCACTGATTAGTCAGCACTGACGATATTTACATCAGCACTGATGATGTTTTCATCAGCACTGACAATGTTTTCATCAGCACTGACAATGTTTTCATCAGCACTGATTAGTCAGCACTGACGTTGTTTTCATCAGCACTGACGATGTTTTCATCAGCACTGACGATGTTTTCATCAGCACTGACGATGTTTTCATTAACACTGACGATGTTTTCATCAGCACTGATTAATCAGCTATGACGATGTTTTCATCAGCACTGATTAGTCAGCACTGACGATGTTTTCATCAGCTATGACGATGTTTTCATCAGCACTGATTAGTCAGCACTGACGTTGTTTTCATCAGCACTGACGATGTTTAAATCAGCACTGACGATGTTTTCATCAGCACTGACGATGTTTTCATCAGCACTGATTAGTCAGCACTGACGATATTTACATCAGCACTGATGAATCAGCTATGACGATGTTTTCATCAGCACTGACAATGTTTTCATCAGCACTGACAATGTTTTCATCAGCACTGACGTTGTTTTCATCAGCACTGACGATGTTTTCATCAGTACTGACGATGTTTTCATCAGCACTGACGATATTTACATCAGCACTGATTAATCAGCAATGACGATGTTTTCATCAGCACTGACGTTGTTTTCATCAGCACTGACGATGTTTAAATCAGCACTGACGATGTTTTCATCAGCTCTGACGATGTTTTCATCAGCACTGATTAGTCAGCACTGACGATATTTACATTAGTGCTGATTAATCAGCTATGACGATGTTTTCATCAGCACTGATTAGTCACCACTGACGATATTTCACTGATTAGTCAGCACTGATCAGTAATCATTCAGTGCAGCATTGAATAATAATTAAGTGTATTATTACATACTCAATACTCAATTATTGTGACAATCATATATATGATTGTTTTAACCATATATATTATTGCGGCACTCTACTTGTACCATCACTCTGTTAAAGATTAATTATATTATTGCTATTTTTTAAAATACTATTTTAATAGTATTTTACCAATTTTACCCTTTTTCCCCCTGTTTACCCCTTTCTGGTCCAAGTATTGAAAAAAGTTATAGCCTATTGACGCTTCCAAGTAAGGATCTATCTACGTTCCAAATTTCAATAAAATCGATTCAGCCGTTTAGGCGTGATGCTCAAACAAACAAACAAACTTACAAAGACATTTATATATTTATATAGATAATAAGAACCATTAATATTATGTTTATTGATGATATTATAGACATTTTTATAGTGGGTGCTACGTCACTTGTTTAAAATAACTTCAAATACACGATTTTTTATTGAATCATAATTTAGGGAAAGCAGATTGTACAGAGTCTTGTAGGTTTATCCAGTCATTTCTCAACTTTGAAATTCTAAATCTATTGTGCCGTAATTCGTTATAGCAACCCCAGACCATAACCCCACTCTATATGCTGTAATGGCGATTTAAAAATAGTTGCTCTTTTTTCGTATCGTGAAAATGATAATTGTAGCCATCTGGCCCATCCATAGTAAATTTCTTTTTGTCACTAAAAACCACAATATGCCAATCATTACATTTGGACATTCAATTTCTTTGCGTACAGCGGAGGTTTTTTCTTCAGATTTTATCTTTTTACCGTTGATTTACTTGCCTGCGTATCGGCTTGAGACAAGACTTTTGGTGCTAAAAGAGACGAGTTTGATGCAATCCTCAGGATTTTTCTCTTTTCTGTTGGAGTTAAAGCGGTAGAAATCCTCCCTTTGTAATTATTTCCATAGTTTTCAACATCTTTTAAGTATCCCATCACATTTTTGTGACTTCTCCAATTTCGCGCGCAATGGCCACAAAGGAATATCCTTGCGAACGTTAAACATTGATTTTGGCTCTTTCCGCTATGTTCAAAATACTTTTCTTGACCATTTTTCAATAATATTTATTATTTATAGAAGAAAAATACTTCTATAAATAGTTTAAAGTATAAATAAAAGACGACTACTTGCAAAAAAAAAAAAAAATTAAAAATGCAAAGTGGTTCTAATCATATGAACTGAATAAATTTTATACTGAAAGTATTTTTTGTTATAATGTTCAATAACTACGGAAATGTACCCTTCAAAATGACATATAAGTTATTAAAAATAAAAAATAATAAAAATGGGACTCCATATCTTTTGGAGTTTACTAAATATGGTCAAAATCCGAAGTGGCATTAATGATATTCTGGAGCGTTATAAATTGCGGTTTCGATATAGCCCTGAACGTCTGTTGAAATCAACTTTCTTAAAAAATTTATTTTCACCAAAAATATTTTTCCATCACTAAAAATTTTTTTCAACAGTTTTTCATTTTTGTTTTAAATTTTCAATCTTGCTTTGTATAAGAAATGACTTTGTGTCGTTTCCCCATAACCACAATAGCTCAAATCTGTCTTTGTATTTTTTTGCAGAATTTGTCCTTCAACATTAAAATCAACATTTTTTATTTACTCTCATATTGGTTTTCATTTCAAATGCCTGTACATTTTTATTTCTTTAAGCAAATTTAAGATTTTTGTCTCATTTTATATTTTACAAAAAGTAAACGTATGTTTTTTCTGTTAAGTATCCACTCACATGCATTGTTAAATTCCATACTAACTTTATATTGAATTCTAGTCTAGTTGGTTTTTTCATTCTGCTTTTTAACTCAAAGCCTTGTGCAGTGCATTTTTCAACAATATAAAGTCCCTCCATATCATGACAAGATGCAGTAGTACGTAGAACTCAGTTTAAAGTGCTTTTGAAAACAAAAAATGGAAATAAAATTGAACTAGAAACTTCATACAAACAAAAAAATAAAAATAAAAAACTTTATTTCCAACTAACAATGATTTTGTACTCACACTTATGACTTATTTCTTTTTTCTGTTAGTTGTTTGTTTTTTTGCTTCGTAGTACCTTTTTTTTCCAGTATTTATTTCAAACAACAATAGTTTGTTGTTTTGAACTCTACTACTTTGATGAACAATTTATAGAGTTTTTTTTTATGTTCGTTAAACTTGCTCTTTTTTTACCCTATTCTAGACAATAAATATGAACTTTGGAAGAAGTGTCATAGACAAATTTCTAATAATGTGAAACGATTTTATTTCAGTTTGAAACAAAGGTTGTTTAATGTAGTAAAACAGACAGTGGTGATTTTTTTTGCATTAATTTCTTTAGTAAATTGTTATAGAATTCGTCAATGAATAATATTTTTGTTAGTTTTAGGTTTCTAAGAATTATTTTGTAATATTTCTAAATCTTTTTAAAGCGTCTTCCAACAGGGACTTCCGAAGTTTGCCAGATGTTAGCGGCCATATTATTGCAACTAAGTACATCTGTCGATTTGGTTTATTCAGTTTGTTTTGCCAAATCACCATGAACGCATATAGCATTCAACAGCACGTGGTAATGATAAATTTATTTGATTAAAATGTGTGTTCTGTTTTGACCCTAATTTTCATAAAAAAATCATCTTCAGTGATGCACAGCGGGACAAAGTCAACATTTTTTGGAAATATATCTGGCTGGACCGATTGTGATAAAATTTGACATGGGCGTAGCCCTGGAGTATTCGAGTTTAAGTTATTAAAATGATCTCTGCAAATGCTCCAGGGGCGGAGCTATGGGGGATCAAAGTAGGGTACCTTCGACATATACAATTTTTAAACAGGTGCCATTTTTTTTGTTTCCCATTCGATTTCAAAGATTTTTATATTTTTGGAAAGCGCTTGGCTGTCTTGAAAAAACATGCTTTCATGTGCTATTTATCTCTTATAGTTTCCGAGTTATAGGCATTTCAAAATTGAAATTTAAAAATTTTGCCATACCTTGGTCCACTTTTTTAAAAATATAGGGCGTACTTTTGGACCGAATGGACTCAAATTTTTTTTGTTAGTTACACAACTAAATTTCAAATAATATACAAAAGATTTTAGAGCAATATCAATTATGGACCCAAAAATAAACGATTTTCAATTTAAAAATTCAAAAAATATTCGATTTTTGCTGCTTTTTGGGACTTAACTCTTTTGTTATTAAAAAAAAAGTTTCTTTAAGAATATATAACAATTTTATGTTTTTCTGTAAGGTATCTTTACGGAAAAAATGTTTGGATAAAAAACATGTCCTATTTTTCGAATATGTCGCTCCTACGCCCTTTGGATATTGACCTACTTTTGATTAAAATTTCAACTTTGGACCACATGTTCTAAAATCCCAAACCTGGTACATGAAAACGGTAAGCTGTTTTGCAAACTTTGATGAGTTCCCTATTTTTTCTTAAAGTATTTTCCCAGCCCCGAAAGAAATGTGGACCCTATGGGCAAAATTGTAAAAAATATAATTTTTGTGATTTTCGCTCCAATTTTTAGGAATTGTGGGATTCCCTTTGACCTTTTGACAATTTTTTTACACTTGGTTATTCAGAATGAAAAATTTAAAGAACGTTGAAAATTTCAATGAGTTTTGTTGATAAATATAGATTTTACTAGCTTGTCCCGGTGCGCTTCGCTACTCCTGTCGTAGTCTATGTTGAAAGTTTCAGTAAAATCGTTTCGGCCGTTTAGTATATTAAGAACTAAAAGTTTTAATTGCAAATAACTTTTAAACTGCCTTACCAATTTTTACACTATTAGTCTCATAGTAATCCTCAAAATCCTTTTACTATGAACTACCATATGTACTCAATACAGTTTTGTTATGGATTTCTCACTGTTATAAAGTTCATAATACGGGTATGCATTAGTTTTTTCTTTGATATATTTTAATATATATATATATATATATATATATATATATTAACGAAAAAAAATAGTTTTTATTGTTGAATTTTGTATTTTTTTACGTTTAACTAAAATCCCGAAGTCCCGAAAAATCACGAAAAATCCCGGGATGCCGAAAAATCCCGGGATTTACATTTCTAAAATCCCGAATCCCGGGATTTGTAAAACCCAGTCCCGTTTGGCATCCCTAGCTATGACGATGTTTTCATCAGCACTGATTAGTCAGCACTGACGATGTTTACATCAGTGCTGATTAATCAGCTATGACGATGTTTTCATCAGCACTGACGATATTTACATCAGTGCTGATTAATCAGCTATGACGATGTTTTCATCAGCGTTGACGATGTTTTCATCAGCACTGACGATATTTACATCAGTGCTGATTAATCAGATATGACGATGTTTTCATCAGCACTGACGATGTTTTCGTCAGCACTGATTAGTCAGCACTGACGATATTTACATCAGCACTGATTAGTCAGCACTGACGATGTTTTCATCAGCACTGACGATGTTTTCATCAGCACTGACAATGTTTTCATCAGCACTGACAATGTTTTCTTCAGCACTGATTAGTCAGCACTCACGTTGTTTTCATTAGCACTGACGATGTTTAAATCAGCACTGACGATGTTTTCATCAGCACTGATTAGTCAGCACTGACGTTGTTTTCATCAGCACTGACGTTGTTTTCATCAGCACTGACGATGTTTAAATCAGCACTGACGATGTTTTCATCAGCACTGACGCTGTTTTCATCAGCACTGACGCTGTTTTCATCAGCACTGACGATGTTTTCATCAGTACTGACGATGTTTTCATCAGCACTGACGATATTTACATCAGCACTGATTAGTCAGCACTGACGATGTTTTCATCAGCACTGACGATGTTTTCATCAGCACTGACAATGTTTTCATCAGCACTGATTAGTCAGCACTGACGTTGTTTTCATCAGCACTGACGATGTTTAAATCAGCACTGACGATGTTTTCATCAGCACTGACGCTGTTTTTATCAGCACTGACGATGTTTTCATCAGTACTGACGATGTTTTCATCAGCACTGACGATATTTACATCAGCACTGATTAATCAGCTATGACGATGTTGTCATCAGCACTGATTAGTCAGCACTGACGATGTTTTCATTAGCACTGACGATGTTTTCATCAGCACTGACTATATTTACATCAGCACTGATTAATCAGCTATGACGATGTTTTCATCAGCACTGATTAGTCAGCACTGACGTTGTTTTCATCAGCACTGACGATGTTTAAATCAGCACTGACGATGTTTTCATCAGCACTGACGATGTTTTCATCAGCACTGATTAGTCAGCACTGACGATGTTTTCATCAGCACTGACGATGTTTTCATCAGCACTGACGATATTTACATCAGCACTGATTAATCAGCTATGACGATGTTTTCATCAGCACTGACGATGTTTTCATCAGCACTGATTAGTCAGCACTGACGTTGTTTTCATCAGCACTGACGATGTTTAAATCAGCACTGACGATGTTTTCATCAGCACTGACGATGTTTTCATCAGCACTGACGATATTTACATCAGCACTGATTAAGCAGCTATGACGATGTTTTCATCAGCACTGACAATGTTTTCATCAGCACTGACAATGTTTTCATCTGCACTGATTAGTCAGCACTGACGTTGTTTTCATCAGCACTGACGATGTTTTCATCAGCACTGACAATGTTTTCATCAGCACTGACAATGTTTTCATCAGCACTGATTAGTCAGCACTGACGTTGTTTTCATCAGCACTGACGATGTTTAAATCAGCTCTGACGATGTTTTCATCAGCACTGACGATGTTTTCATCAGCACTGACGATGTTTTCATCAGTATTGACGATGTTTTCATCAGCACTGACGATGTTTTCATCAGCACTGATGATGTTTTCATCAGCACTGACAATGTTTTCATCAGCACTGACAATGTTTTCATCAGCACTGACAATGTTTTCATCAGCACTGATTAGTCAGCACTGACGATGTTTTCATCAGCACTGACGATATTTACATCAGTGCTGATTAATCAGCTATGACGTTGTTTTCATCAGTCCTGGTTAGTCAGCTCTGAGGATATTTACATCAGTGGTGATTAATCAGCTATGACGATGTTTTCATCAGCACTGATTAGTCAGCACTGACGATATTTACATCAGCACTGATTAGTCAGCACTGATCAGTAATCATTCAGTGCAGCATCGAATAATAATTAAGTGTATTATTACATACTCAATCATGCAAGTTATTGTGACAATCATATATATGATTGTTTTAACCATATATATTATTGCGGCACTCTACTTGTACCATCACTCTATTAAAGATTAATTATATTATTGCTATTTTACCCGTTTTCCCCCTGTTTGCCCCCTGTTTACCCTTTTCTGGTCCAAGTATTGAAAAAAGTTATAGCCTATTGACGCTTCCAAGTAAGGATCTATCTACGTTCCAAATTTCAATAAAATCGATTCAGCCGTTTAAGCGTGATGCTCAAACAAACAAACAAACAAACTTACAAAGACATTTATATATTTATATAGATTACATTCTAGCTGAGCCGGTGCGCTTCGCCACCCCAATTGAATGAAATAAATAGTTCTATTAAGTCTCCTTTTGTGAATTAATACTAATTCATGATAACATGTCTCTAGTTTCATGTTTATTAATTCATTACAAAAAGTACCATTCGAATAAGAAAAAGTACAAAAGTACCCCCTAGAATTCGCACTCACTTAGAACCATATATGCTTAATTTCATGTTTCCAAGTCCATTGTTATAGAAAATTCATAAAGTACCAATATATAAAAAGTACCAAAAAGCCCACACTTGTGGTTTCCCACTCACTCGGGTCCATAAAAGCTTTATTTCATGTTTCAAGGTTCATTATTGGAGAAATTACAAAAAGTACCATTCGAATAAAGAAAAGGTACCAAAAAGTCTCCCCCTAGAATTCTCATTCACTTACGACCATATTTGCTTAATTTCATGTTTCTAAGCCCATTGTTATAGAAAATTAAAAAAGTACCTAAAGTTCAGTTCTCACATTTTGGTACCTAAATATTATCCCTAACACTAACTTCACTTATGTGTCGATTATGGATGGCAACCGAACTTAAGTTGCGTTGTCAGTTGCCTAAATGGTATTACAGATGGCAACTGACAGCATCATTTTCTGTTACCAAATGGCAACCAGAAATTTGTGGTTGCCCTCTGGCAACCCAACTGAAGTTCGGTTGCCATCCATAATCGACACATTAGATACATGTCAGCTAACTTTAATGTCGATAAGTGAAATAATTTAAAAGATTGAAAAAGTACCATTAGGAGAAAAGTACTAATTTCCATTTTCCTCCTTGAACACCCCTCAAGTTTGAAATTTAAAAATATTCCATTTAGCCAAAAGTGTTTATGCTGCAGACATGTCCCAAACGATTAAAATCTGTGTTAATGTGCCCAAAAAAAAAAAAAAATTCAATAAAAGTACCAAACTGTTTGCCCGGATTTGGCCCAATATAAACCTTGGTACTCCAGTTCCAAATAACAACCTTTTAGTTAATTTTTGTATGATTCCAGGAACCAATGTTAAACAAATGATCAAAATTGCCTTAATAATTTCAAATAAAATGTATTTTCCCGTTTTTATCCCCTTTTTGGTACCTTTTTTATCTCCATTACGGTGATAAAACTATATTCAAATAAATTTCTGTATCTTGGTGGGAGCTTATACTAAAATATTCGTATCGCTATGTCAAATTATAAAAAAAAATATTTTATGAAAAAGTACCAAAAATAAACACAATTTTTATCCCTTAAGGGTTCAAATTTCCAAAAAGTACCAAACTTATATTTTTTATAAGTAAAGAATACGATTTAAAATTTGTTTCTATGTTTATTGGTTTAAAAGATACAAAGGGTGCCAAAAAAGTACCAAAATACAGTTTTTACCCGTTTTAGCCCCTAAAACGTTCGAATTTCGAAAAAGTACGAAACCTGTCAGTTTATTTTTATACCCTTCACCTTCGTGAGAAAGGTATATAAATTTGTCATTCCGTTTGTAATTTCCACAATAAAATTGTCCGACCCTATAAAGTATATATATTCTGGATCCCTATAGATAGCGGGGTCGATTAAGCCATGCCCGTCTGTCTGTCTGTCCGTCTGTCTGTTGAAATCAACTTTCTGAAGTCCCCAAATAACCTACATACACATCATACATCAATATCGCCGAAATTCTTCCGGCTCGGTTGCTATTTAAAATAGAGAAAATCGGTCCACAAATGGCGGAGATATAAGAAAAAAACCAGGACAGCCTCGATTTTTGACCTATATTTGGATTACTAAGTCATTAATATAGACAATATGGATATCTTATGATAGATATTTCAAAGACCTTTGCAACGACGTAAATAAAACCATAGTAAGGTGGACCTACAATGGGTCAAAGTCGGAAAAAATTTTAACCCGTATTTTTTTCCTCCAAAAGTTTTTTTCGCTAAATATTAAAAAAAAAAAAATTTTTTTTTTTAAATTTAAAAAAAATAAAAAAAATTTATATATAAAAAATTAAAAAAAAAAATTCGAAAAAAATTTTTTTCTAAAAAATTAAAAAATTACGGAAAAAAAATAAATTTTGTTTACCTAAAAATATTTAAAATTTTTATTTTGAAGTATAGTTTGGTGAAGGATATATAAGTTTCGGCCCAGCCGAATATATCTCTCTTACTTGTTTAAATGGAGTAACATGCAATTTTAAGTTTTTTTGTGTCTTGATTAGTTTTGAAGATATAGGGTTACCGAATTTACCCGTTTTTACCCTTTTTACCCCCTAAACGTTCGAATTTCCAAAAATCCCTTCTTATCGGATCGTTTTGGGGAGGGAGGAACCCACAGTTAAAATTGCATGATTCAAGCTTCAGTTGTTTGGGCTGTGCGATGATGAATCAGTCAGTCAGTAACGTTACTCTTTTATATATATAGATTACATATTTATTGAGCTTCTAAAACTAAAATTTGTATCAAAATTTTGATAGGATTGCAAATATTAAGAACAATTTGATCCACATTTTTCCGAACTATTTTTTTTTTTGTTCATCACCCTCAACGGCGAGCGCTACTGGTCAATGATTTTCAACTTTTTTGGTATGACTTATTCTTGTGGGGTTTTCTTAAGACACAGTTCTATGCGAATAAGCCACAAACCACAGCGGCCTTCAAAGCCAAATTCAGCTTGAAATAAATCATTGAAAATTGTTTAAAACCCACACAACTGATCACAAACAGTTTGAAAATTATGTTGTTAAATTCTAAGAGGATCTCTGCATTATTGATGTTGTAGTCCTTACGAAAGTCCCTTAAGCTTCGAAAAATCTGTTGTAAATATTGGTATGAAAAGGAAATTAATGTTGAGGAGGGCTTTAGTGTTGCTTAACTTTTCAAATCATTAATTAAAAAACTTGCACTTTGGTGTAGGTTATAATAGATTTGTGTCTGACTAACTATAACTTTCTTATTTGTTTTATTTAATTCACTTTATCAATACAAGAAGCAAAAATATCGCTCTACTTTGTTGTCTATAACAAAAATACGTCTACAAATAAATAGCAAACATTTGATTTTCAAATACAATTTTATTTAAATTTGTGTCAGCCTCATTGTTTTCTTATTCAATCACACTTGATATTTCTAACAGTCCACAACGCCCACAATTTCATTCTTGATTTGTCTTAACATTTCAAGTTTGTTTTTAATTCAACAACACAAATACTATGTGTCCGTCTGACTCTCTGTCAGCCAAAGCCACTTAAGTTACCCAAGAAACCATGTGCTGGTTTTTTGTTTAAATAAGAGATATACTTGCATTCGTTTTTGGTCATGACAAGTTATTGTTGGCATTTGTAAAAAGTGAGAAGGCGTACTTTGGTGTCTTTACGTATTTTCCATTGCTTTTGTTAAATACATTATAACACTGGGCTACTCCGTTCTTAAATCGCTTATGAAATAAATTCCTTTGAAACGCTATGATTAAAACAAATCAAAAAATACACAATCCAGCTTCTGAATGTCTCTGTAAGGAACAAGGTAAGAGCTAAAACAAATTTGCGGTCGTTTCACAGCTAATATAGCGGTGAGTTGCTACTTGAAAGCATCCACTTTAAAGCATATTAGTCGGATCATAATCACTTTTTAAATTGATTAAGTCATGTACTTTTGTCTGTCTTTCCTTCTGAATATCCATGTAAATGGGTTTTTATCAAAGTAAATACTGAGATTTTGAGATACTCCGTTAAAATTTATCACGCATGCTTCATTTGGTCTAATCAGTCCATGTTTTCATTAAGCCCCTAATAGAAATGTTCTTCCGAAATTCTGCTTGAGCATAATCGAATAACGTTTAGAAGATGCACATTTTATTTCAAGTTTCGAGTTTTGCAAATAATGTATTTTAATTTGCTTGCTTATTTTATAGCACAGTGTAATTAGTGCTAAACAATGCTGAATGAATATAATTTTTGTTTTGTTATTGGCCAGAAATAGTTAGTGATTAAAATTATTTTATTAATAATAAGAATGGAGGCCTAAATTTTAAGTTATTTTGCCAAATTTTATAATACACACTTATAAAGTTCGTTCATAAAAGTGTAGGCTTTACATGAAAACTAATTAAAACCAAATTTTAAATTGACCAGAATTTATATTGAAATATTTGTAAATAACATTCATTCCAGGAAGTTAATATTTCAAATGAGATACATGCAAAAACCGATTAAACTAAGTAATCAAATGCTACCATTTTTCATAAGCAATTTAGAATCAATTTGTTTAGTTCAAAAGGTAGCTTTTATCGTTGTGTTATTTCTAATATATTTACAAGAAACATGGGATCCATAGTGAAACAAAAAGTAATACTTGTTTGCGACTATGTTTGGAAAACTACAAAAATCTGAGAATTGGAACATAATTTTTGAAAGGAATTTTTGTAATCAGTATAATAATGCGGCTTTCTATTGATAAAGCATTTTAGTAGTTGTCATTCGATGTTGCACGCGACATTTATAAAAAACTAGTTGAGCTGGGTTCCCTCCAAAAAATGTCTCTATTAAGAAAAATGAGGCAATATATTAAAAATTGAAATTTCCGAAAAATTTTGAATATTTTTAGGTAAACAAAATTAAATTTTTTTTTTTCAAAATTTTTTTTAAATTTATTAGTGAAAAAAAAAAATTTTGTGGAAAAAAAATTCGGGTTAAAAAATAATTTTCCCGATTTTGACTCATTGTAAGTCCAAATTACTATAGCCTTATATAAATCGTTGCAATGGACTTTGAAATATCTATCATTGGATATCCATATTGTCTATATTAATGACTTTGTAATCTAAATATAGATCAAAAATAGGACAAAAATCGAGGTTTGTGGGTCGATTTTCTCGATTTTAAATAGCGACCGAGCCGAGTTATATTTGTAAGTTATTTGGGGGCTACGGAAAGTTGATTTCAATATACAGACGGACATGGCTATATCGAATTCGCTATATATAACGATACAGAATATATATACTTGTGGGATCGCAAATGAAAAATGTAGAAATTACAAATGGAATGACAAACTTATTTATACCCTTCCCACTCATGGTGAAGGGTATAAAAAATCAGCCCAATCCAGTCGTTCTCAGGTGATGCCATTACATACATGACCATTTCATTTTTATATATGGGGCATTTCATTTCAAGTGAACCAACTTTTGAAATCGATGTATTCCGATTGGGATGCAATTTACACCATAAGTAGTTCTGTTGGATAGTAATTCAGACACAATTTTTCAACAAAATCGGTTGAGAACTTTCTGAGTTGGAGGGTCAAAAATTTGACTTTTTGGCTAAGCAGGTGTTTTTCTCATCCATGTAACTTATTACCTATTGTTCTTAGCAAAATGTGTCCTAAATGGTAAGATAGCTATTTCTTCAATCTTTCGAAAAAATTAAAAATAAATAAAAATACAAAATGTTTGTAATTTTTTTCCCGAAATTGAAAACTTTTTTGACGTTTTTTTCTAAATGGGCCTTTTTTTCTTTCGTTTACCTCAAAAGAAAGCTTAGATATTTTCCTTGAAAACCTATTTGGTCGCTTAGTGGGATGCGAGTGGGATATCTATCAAAATAAATGTTTTGTAAAAAAAAAATCAAAAACTTTGTTGACTTTTTTTTTCAAAATGGTCCCTTTTTTAAAATTTTTTTTTTTTTTTTTGCTCAAAAGAAAGCTTAGGTCCATTCTTTTAATAGGGTTTTGGTCACTTAATGGAATGCGAGTGGAATATCTATCAAAATAAATATTTTGTAACTCAAGACATAAAATGTTTGACTTTTTTTGCAAAATCAAAATTTTTTCCATAATGGGCCCCTTTTTCTCAAAAATTTTTTTTTGCTCAAGGGAAAGCTTAGGTCTATTGCTTTATGAGCTTTTTGGTCGCTTAGTGGGATGCGAGTAGGATATATATCAAAATAAATGTTTAACACAAAAATTTTATGTCTTGCGTTACAAAATAAATTAAATAAAATATATCCCACTCGTATCCCACTAAGAGACCAAAAACCTCTTAAAGGAATAGACCTAAGTTATCTTTTGAGCAAAAAAAACAAATTTGATTTTGCAAAAAAAGTCAAACATTTTATGTCTTGAGTTACAAAATATTTATTTTGATAGATATTCCACTCGCATCCCACTAAGTGACCAAATAGGTTTTCAAGGAATATATCTAAGCTTTCTTTTGAGGAGAAAAAAGAAAAAAAATAAATTCACATAATTTTAGGAATTTTTGGCATCGATTTGTTAGTTATATTTTGTGTTTTATAGTATATTTTTGTATATTTAACTTGTAACTGCATATTTTTGTTGCGTATGGGTTTTTGCTCCGATTAGTCAACCAGGATCGATGAATAAAGTGTTGATAATCATTGTGTTTTATTGAAGATATTTCGATATAATTTGGTACATATAATAATCGTCCCAAGAACGAAGTCCATTATTTCACCTAGCCCCCATACAAATGTCCTTCCGAAATTGGACTTTATCGGTCATAAATGTTTCATTTATGTAGTTATCTACACAAATATTGTTCCAAATAACTAAAGTTTTATATATACCGAATTCATGCCACCAAATTTTATTATGATCCGTCCATAATTAGTCACAGCTCCCATATAAGACCCGCTTCCGTAAATCACTTTAACGTTCATAAATCACATAAAATTCAACATAAATAACTTTGGTGATCAGTCAATAATTGGTCATAGCTCCCATATAAGGCCCACTTCGAAAATCACTCACGAATATAAATTATTTTATTTTTCTCATTTACATACTTGTTTGTTAAGGAAATTAAAAGATATTTATGGGAAAAAGCATAGTGATAAAAAAACATATGGACAAAACGGTACATTTGCGACCGGTACTTAAGCCAATTAAACAAAAACCAATAGAGATATTTTATTGTGTAAATACCGGATAGAGACCTACATTAATACCCTTTTAAAATAAAGTAATCACTTTTAAATATTCCGTTCCATTTCGCAGATTTTTACATTTCACTACTGTCAGCCAAAGTTGACTTCTATTTTGCGTACGTTCGTTACCACATGTTTATAACTATCATTATGAAAACTTAAACTCGATGACCCCAGGAAATGCAAAATTACAAATGGATTGATAAACTATTTTTATTTGCGACCCCATAAAGTACATATAGTTTGGATCGTTATAGATAGCGGAGTCGATATAGACATTTATGTTGAAATCAACTTTTCGTAGCCCCCAAATAACTAAGATACATGATTCATACATCAATATATCCGCTATAGACCCGGTTCGGTTGCTATTTAAAATCGAGTAAATCGGCCCACAAATGGCTGAGATATAAGGAAAAAACCAGGACAAACTTGATTTTTACCTATTTTTGATCTATATCTGGATTACTAAGTCATTAATATGGATATCTAATGCTAGATATTTCAAAGACCATTGCAACGACATATATAACGCCTCCGGACCTACAAATTTTTTGCCCGAAAATTTCATTCACTAATAAATTTAAAAAAAAATAAGTAAGAGAGCTATATTCGGCTGTGCCGAATCTTATATACCCTTCACCAAATTATACTTTAAAATAAAAATTTTAAATATTTTTAGGTAAACAAAAAAATTTTTTTTTTCAAAATTTAAAACATTATTGTTTTTTCAAAATTGTTTTCAACATTTTTTTTTTTAAATTTACTTTAAAAAAAATTTTTTTGTTAAAAAATAATATTTTTCCCGATTTTTACCCATTGTAGATACAAATTATTATAGCCTTATGTAGATCGCTGCAATGGACTTTGAAATATCTATCATTAGCTATCCATATTGTCTATATTAATGACTTAGTAATCCAGATATATTTCAAAAATAGGCTAAAAATCGAGGTTGTCCCGTTTTTTCTTTATATCTCAGCCATTTGTGGGCCTATTTTTCTCGATTTTAAATAGCAACCGGTATATTGATGTATTAATCAAGTTTGTAAGTTATTTGCGGTCTTCAGAAAATTGATTTCAACAGACAGACAGTTTTAGTTTAGTTTTTTTTAAAAACTAAAAATAAATTAAAAAAAAAAATTTTGTTTTCCTACAAATATAAAATTTTTTTTATTTTATTTATTTTATTAGTGAGGGTATACAAGATTAGGTACAGCCAAAATTTACAGTCTTTAGTTCGACATACTATTAATATAGTGCTTCAATTTACTTTACTGCTTTTCCAAATGTTTGCTTGCAGGTATAGGCTCAACTACTCTTATTCTTTAGCATATTTTTTTTGTATTTATAAAACAACTTTCTCTGCCTAATTTTCTCCTTTTTTCTTTCGATAGAGCTTCACTCAGTTTCTCAGCTGCTTTATAGAAAAGTTATTTATAATGAATATTTTTTAATTTTTCCCAAATACTGTATTGGTGCTGCTCTTCTCCTAAATTAGCTTTTTAAAATAATACAAACGTTTGTTTTTGAAAAAATATACACTTGCGATAGCGAACGAGACACATTTCGAAAATCAATATCATGTATTTGCAGTGATTAGTATATGCTGTAACTATGTTTAGTCAAATTTAAATTAAAATTTGTCAGCCAATTTATTAAAACAATCGCGGAGTACTGATAACAACCGATGATTTTGGTGCCAGAACGCGACAAATTTAATTTTTATTTTTTTTTTTGCATTAATTTATTGTCATTAGAAAGATTTCATAGGAAGTATTTAATCATAATATAAATATGTATAATAAATAAATACTAATGAGAAAATGTCATTAAGAGTAGCTAAGAGCATGAAAAAATATATGTATTTTCAGTTTTCTGTACAATTTGCTCATAATAAAAGCCAAGCTGAAATTTGCTTATTGTAAATATTATTTAAAACTATTAATGCAGTTTTTTTTCTTATTTATTTAGTATGATTTATAATGGCGACTTATACTAAAATCTTAATTTTCATAAAAAGTGAATTTATCACATTTGCTCACTAATTTCAATTTTCCGTAACTCATATTTTTTTTAGTTTCTCATTATTTCCCATAATGGAAAAACTTTTAGTTGAAAATGTTTAGATTTTTTTCCAACGGCATTTAAATACAATTTTAATTGTTTATTTTGCATAAACTAAAACTACCATCGAAGTTTCTTGTAACATTTCACAATATTTTCATACATTCCAACTGGTTCAATAATAGAAGGCTATAAAAATATAACAACAGAAAAATTCAATGTCACTGTCATATTTTAGCAAGTAAAAAATATATTCTAAACCAAACAGACACACATGCATAAATCTATATTTATTTATATGCATGTCTACTCAGTCAGTCACTCACTCACTCACTCAAACTACTAGAAAATACTTATAATACTCTTTCATATAAAGCACAGTGGTTTGATTGAGAAATTAACTACCAAATATGCAACTACTTAACTTTAGCTTAGATCTAAGCAAAACTGGTAATATCCATCGAAATAGCATTGAACCATTTTAGATATTTTTCCGTTAAGTTTGTTGCCCCACCGTGCCGCTTTAATATTATTTTAATTTATTCAAACTATGCGCCATGATATTTAATTAAGTTTTTCGTTTACTTTTTCAATGTAGAACCGACAGCAACTAATACTTTGTTTTTTTTTTTTCACAAAGTTAATTATATTCAAATACTTACATATACACACACACGTGCTTGTTTACACACACATTCATAGATTCTCACACACACTTAACCACATACATACAGACAGACAGACACACGCTCACATGAGTTTTTAAATGTATTTCATTATTTACATAAATGTAGTTTTTGTTGCTGAAACAAATGGCAAAATATTCAAACTAATAATTAACTAAAATATAGAGATTTTAACTAGATTAGTTTTCAATGGTAATAGAGTTTGAAAATTTTCAGTGCACTGACGAAAAATTAACAGTTAATAAAGTTTTAGTCCGATCATATTATACTCTACACCACTACAGTGTATTTCTGGGAATAAACAGTTTACTTCGAAGTTTTTCACTAATCCAATACAGTTCATTTGCAGTCGAACTACGTACATCAAACGAATCCGTTGACTTTAGGTTCCCTGCAATGGTCTGGTCAGATTTTAGCAGCTTACAATAGATAGGACCCTTTTTGCTCCCACCAAATACAAAGAATTATCTTAGCGCCATGAATATTTGGCTTTGGTGTCGATTCGGCTGGTTGACCGGGATCCATTTTTCATCACAAGTTAAGATTCGGGTATGTAAGATTCGGCAGTGTATTCTTTGGTCAAGAATATTCAATGCTTTACAATAAGTTCAATAATTTCTGCAATATTTGTTTTTCTTACGAAAACTTTTGACAAATTTTTGTTTAAAATGTTTAAACATCTATGGTAAACTCACTCACGACTGCAACCTCTGCCATCTTTGGTGAATCTTTTACAATGTTCTTAACGGACAAACTAGTACATTCTAATTCTAGAGCTTTAAATGTTTTAACATTTTTTATTATTGCTACTGTAACCCAAATCTCGAAATTCCTATCAAAAGAGCAAGTGCTCAATTACGGTCAATTGTGGGCAGATCTACAGAAAAATTGATTTGTTCGATGGACAATCGAATATCTTTTTTATAAAGACTTCGAACTTTGGGCTGATTTTCCTTTAGAATCCAACCATTTAAAAACACTTTTTCGAAAAGAATTTACCATTTCGTAACCCTCTGATCAAAGTTTTCTGATAACATTGAGTGAATAATGTTAATAAAATGTCTGAAATAATAAATCATAAATAAAACAATTTTATATTTCATATTAAAACAAAAAAAATAAAATTCACAACTAGATTAAAATATCATTAACTTACAAGACATTGTACAAAAAAAATAAAAGCCAAAAAAGTTGTGAATGCAAAAATAATCTAATTATTTTGCATAACTTCATATATATGTAGTTTTCAAAATGAAACAGACAAGAATTGTACTAGAGTAGCAACCAATAAACAACAGTATTATATTATACGAGTACTATGATTTAATTTGAAATTAAAACCCTTGGAATATGCAACAATAATATGTAATACTTTTTATAAACTGAAGTATGCTTCAAACAAAAAATTTTAATTTTGTAAAGAGTTTTTTTCTTCTTATTAGTACATAATTATTAGTAACAAATAAAGTAGATGAAGTAAACAAGGGGAT
The DNA here is from genome assembly GCA_942486065.2 of Calliphora vomitoria. Classification (NCBI taxonomy): domain Eukaryota; kingdom Metazoa; phylum Arthropoda; class Insecta; order Diptera; family Calliphoridae; genus Calliphora; species Calliphora vomitoria. The sequence goes on along the minus strand of OW818031.2, from coordinate 34,299,820 downwards.
ACAAGCAAATAATATATATAATTTTTTAAAACATTCTATAGTATCAAATACAATATATATAACCATAGAGAAATACACAAAGATTGGAAACTCAACTGTCAAAGACCTAACTTAGTTGTCAAAAACCTAAGTGGTGAGAATGTTAGTAAAAAAGTAAGAGAGCTATATTCGGCTGTGCCGAATCTTATATATCGTTCACTAAATTATAGTTTAAAATACAAATTTTAAATATTTTTAGTTAACAAAATTAATTTTTTTTTTTTTCAAAATTGTTTTTCAAAATTTAAAAAAAAAATTTGTTCAATTTTTTTTTCCATATTTTTTTTTAATTTCAAAAAAAAAAAATTTTAATTTATTAGTGAAAAAAAATTATGACAAACAAATTTTTTGTTAAAAAAAAAATCTGCTGCATAACTGCTGCATAATGGATAACGAAACGTATGTTCTGGCAGATTTTTCGCAACTTCCGGGTCAATATTTATATATTGCTGATGCTCGAGGGAATGTTGTAGAAATGTTTAGGAACCGAAAGAACAACATTTTCCCAAAAAGCTCTTGGCATGGCAAGCAATATGCAGTTGCGGCCAAAGAAGCCAATCATTTGTTACAACGGGCTCTATAAATACCGAAATTTACATCAAGGAATGTTTACAAAAAAGGATGCTTCCATTCATAAGACTTCTCAATGTGTCCACTTATTTTTGGCCTGACTTGGCATCCTGTCACTTTGGTAAACACGGTCTTGAGTGGTACAAGAACAATAATGTGGTATTTGTACCAAGAGAGGCAAATCCTCTAAACTGCCTGGAGATGATGCCAGTGTAGAGATATTGGGTTCTTGTTAAAAGAGAATTGAAGAGCACAAAAAAGGTGTCCAAAAGTGTGGTAGATTTTAAACGGAGATGGACTATCTGTTCGAACAAAGTGACATAAAGCACTATAAAACCATAATGGAAGGGTTTTAGAAAAAAGTTCAAAATTTCATCATTAGTGATTAGAACTATAAAAATATTTTTTTTTTTTGTAAATTGTAACAATAATCTCAATCAAACAAAAAAAGATTCAAAACTGTAAGTTTAGTGGTTTCATTTATATTAATATACTAGCTTGACCCGGTGCGCTTCGCTACCCCTGTCGTAGTCTATGTTGGAAATTTCAATAAAATCGTTTCGGCCGTTTAGTATATTAAAAACTAAAGGTTTTAATTGCAAATAACTTTTAAACTGCCTTACCAATTTTTACACTATTAGTCTCATAGTAATCCTAAAAATCCTTTTACTATGAACTACCATATGTACTCAATACAGTTTTGTTATGGATTTCTCACTGTTATAAAGTTCAGAATACGGGTATAAATATGAAATATCGTTTGTGCCAAATTTATTTTAATTCAATGCATTAGTTTTTTCATTGATATATTTTAATATATATATATTAACGAAAAAAAATAGTTTTTATTGTTGAATTTTGTATTTTTTTACGTTTAACTAAAATCCCGAAGTCCCGAAAAATCTCGAAATCACGAAAAATCCCGGGATGCCGAAAAATCCCGGGATTTACATTTCTAAAATCCCGAATCCCGGGATTTGTAAAACCCAGTCCCGTTTGGCATCCCTAGCTATGACGATGTTTTCATCAGCACTGACGATATTTACATCAGTGCTGATTAATCAGCTATGACGATGTTTTCATCAGCACTGACGAAGTTTTCATCAGCACTGATTAGTCAGCACTGACGATATTTACATCAGCACTGATTAATCAGCTATGACGATGTTTTCATCAGCACTGACGATGTTTTCATCAGCACTGACGATGTTTTCATCAGCACTGACGATGTTTTCATCAACACTGACAATGTTTTCATCAGCACTGATTAGTCAGCACTGACGTTGTTTTCATCAGCACTGACGATGTTTAAATCAGCACTGACGATGTTTTCATCAGCACTGATGATGTTTTCATCAGCACTGACGATGTTTTCATCAGCACTGACGATATTTACATCAGCACTGATTAGTCAGCACTGACGTTGTTTTCATCAGCACTGACGATGTTTAAATCAGCACTGACGATGTTTTCATCAGCACTGACGATGTTTTCATCAGCACTGATTAATCAGCTATGACGATGTTTTCATCAGCACTGACGATGTTTTCATCAGTACTGACGATGTTTTCATCAGTACTGACGATGTTTTCATCAGTACTGACGATGTTTTCATCAGCACTGACGATGTTTTCATCAGCACTGACAATGTTTTCATCAGCACTGACGATGTTTTCATCAGCACTGATTAATCAGCTATGACGATGTTTTCATCAGCACTGACGATGTTTTCATCAGTACTGACGATGTTTTCATCAGTACTGACGATGTTTTCATCAGTACTGACGATGTTTTCATCAGCACTGACGATGTTTTCATCAGCACTGACGATGTTTTCATCAGCACTGACGATATTTTCATCAGCACTGACGATGTTTTCATCAGCACTGATTAGTCAGTACTGACGATGTTTTCATCAGCACTGACGATGTTTTCATCAGTACTGACGATGTTTTCATCAGTACTGACGATGTTTTCATCAGTACTGACGATGTTTTCATCAGTACTGACGATGTTTTCATCAGCACTGACGATGTTTTCATCAGCACTGACGATGTTTTCATCAGCACTGACGATGTTTTCATCAGTACTGACGATGTTTTCATCAGCACTGACAATGTTTTCATCAGCACTGACAATGTTTTCATCAGCACTGATTAGTCAGCACTGACGTTGTTTTCATCAGCACTGACGATGTTTAAATCAGCACTGACGATGTTTAAATCAGCACTGACGATGTTTTCATCAGCACTGACGTTGTTTTCATCAGCACTGACGATGTTTTCATCAGTACTGAAGATGTTTTCATCAGCACTGACGATGTTTTCATCAGCACTGACGATGTTTAAATCAGCACTGACGATGTTTACATCAGCACTGATTAATCAGCTATGACGATGTTTTCATCAGCACTGATTAGTCAGCACTGACGTTGTTTTCATCAGCACTGACGATGTTTAAATCAGCACTGACGATGTTTACATCAGTGCTGATTAATCAGCTATGACGTTGTTTTCATCAGCACTGATTAGTCAGCTATGACGATGTTTTCATCAGCACTGATTAGTCAGCACTGACGATGTTTTCATCAGCACTGACGATATTTACATCAGTGCTGATTAATCAGCTATGACGTTGTTTTCATCAGCACTGATTAGTCAGCACTGACGATATTTACATCAGTGCTGATTAATCAGCTATGACGATGTTTTCATCAGCACTGATTAGTCACCACTGACGATATTTACATCAGCACTGATCAGTAATCATTCAGTGCAGCATCGAATAATAATTAAGTGTATTATTACATACTCAATCATGCAAGTTATTGTGACAATCATATATATGATTGTTTTAACCATATATATTATTGCGGCACTCTACTTGTACCATCACTCTGTTAAAGATTAATTATATTATTGCTATTTTTTAAAATACTATTTTAATAGTATTTTACCAATTTTACCCGTTTTCCCCCTGTTTACCCCTTTCTGGTCCAAGTATTGAAAAAAGTTATAGCCTATTGACGCTTCCAAGTAAGGATCTATCTACGTTCCAAATTTCAATAAAATCGATTCAGCCGTTTAGGCGTGATGCTCAAACAAACAAATAAACAAACAAACTTACAAAAACATTTATATATTTATATAGATGTGTACAGTGCACTCGCGCTAACGTGAACACCGCCTAACGTGAACAAGCTTTTTTTACATTGACTACTCTGTAACGTGAACAAACTCAGAAAGCACTACAACGTGAAGAATTTTTTGCTTTTGTTTTCTAAGCATGTAGACAACACGGAAATACATACATTAAATTCGATTTTAAAGGATTAGAGAATACCCTTATAATAAAAATGGGTTTGTATACTCTAAATTAATTTCTTTAATGGCAACGAATGAGTAATTTCATTTTAGTGTATATTTTCTCGTGATCCCATTTTGTTTTGCAGTGCATTTTAATCAATAATTTTTGTTTTATATTTTAATAATGAAAATAATAATAAAAGAATTTCACGTTCAAACGTGTACAACACAGGTTTATATTATAAAATTTTATATTTTTTCCATGAAATTCGACAATCGCTAACGTGAACAATTTCACCAACATGAACTCCCTTGGTTTTAATTAGTTCCCGTTACCGCAAGTGCACTGTATGTTAAAAAATTTTCGATCTCAGTCCTTATATGTTTAAAATCAATAGAGAAAAGTAAACAAAAAAAAAAAGAAATTTCCATCATGTTTTTATTGTTTTAAAAATCGTATGCATTGTGAGTAAACCCACTTCAATCAAATGTCCCTTAGTTTGTGGCAAAACCTTAATTCTTGAATTTTTGAGAACGATTTCAGTAACAAATCATTTGCAATATTCACTGAGATTTTTTACTATTACAAAAAATCATTATATTTAAAATTATATACAATTTCTAGGATTACCTTTAAAAAAATTATTGAGATTTATTTGAACATTTTGAACAATGATATTTTTAATTTTTAATTCTGCATAATTGTTTGGTCTGTTGGGAAATTTAAACAGGAACAACTTAGAGTGTTATATTCTGTTGTGCCATGTGGTTCACCCAAATTTTATATTTTTTATTACTACTTATAAAATATCAGTGGGATATTTCACATTGCTAGAAGGTAATGTATTTTCTGGATGTGGGCCTAGTACAGGAGCTGTGTATAATTATGGAACGATAGTCACAAAATTCAGTAGTAAGTTCTTTTTTATCAATATCGATATCTATGCGCGACAATGTTATATGGCACCTATCATCTATAAGGGGGCGATTGTCATAAAATAGTTCTATATCGATGTTTATAAGATTTTTATTTAGGTTAATTTGTTTTTTGATGTGGTCCTTATTGTGTATGATATTTATAAGAGATTTATGCATATTTAAATTACTTTTGGATGTGGACCTAATATAGAGGCTATGATCAAATATGGAACGATATACACAAAATTCAATTTTATTTTAGCTTACATATTACATATCTGTGTAAAATTTTTGTTCGAAATCGATATTTGTAACATAATGGGTGTATGACTTAAAAATGCGGAATTTTTTCCAATCTTTCTGGATTTCCAGAAAAAAAACTGTTCATCTTTTGAAGACAAGAACGATCAAGCAACATATATAGCATTACAATGATTTTGCAAGCTCTTGTGATGAAATGTTTATGGTGCCTAAGAGAAATCATGGACCGATTCTTGTCATTTTCGACGGAGCTGGCCATTTTATCAAAAGAGCAATATTTGCAAAACTTTTTTGGAGGTTGTTCCACATTTTGGTACATAACTCTGAATCTGCACTACCGCGAGGCTACATCGCGCCAACAGTGGACTGACGTACGAACGAACGTAGCTACATCCTCTCAAAAATTTATAAGGACCCATAATATATGTAGTACTTTTTGGTTCTAATACCAATGACAAACTGAATATATCCCCCATCTTTATGATGGTGGGTATAAAAATAATGATGTATGTGTGTGTATGAGTGTAAAACAGTGGCGAATTGTTTTAAGCCCCCTAAAGATATGCTTCTTTGTATACTTTATAATTCAAAATAAAAAAACTCACAAATAAAGACAACATATTTTTATACCCTTCACCTTCGTGAGAAGGGTATATATAAATTTGTCATTCCGTTTGTAATTTCCACAATATAATTTTCCGACCCTATAAAGTATATATATTCTGGATCCTTATAGATAGCGGAGTCGATTAAGCCATGTCCGTCTGTCTGTCTGTCTGTCTGTCTGTCTGTCTGTCTGTCTGTCTGTCTGTCTGTCTGTCTGTCTGTCTGTCTGTCTGTCTGTCTGTCTGTCTGTCTGTCTGTCTGTCTGTCTGTCCGTCTGTCTGTCTGTTGAAATCAATTTTCTGAAGACCCCAGATATCTTCGGGATCCAAATCTTCAATAATTCTGTCAGACATGCTTTCGAGAAGTTTGCTATTTAAAATCAGCAAAATCGGTCCACAAATGGCTGAGATATAAGGAAAAAACCAGGACAACCTCGATTTTTTACCTATTTTTTGACCTATATCTGGATTACTAAGTCACTAATATAGACAATATGGATATCAAATGATAGATATTTCAAAGACCTTTGCAACGACGTATATAAGACCATAGTAAGTTGGACCTACAATGGGTCAAAATCGGGAAAAATTTTGAACCAGATTTTTTTTTTTACCAAAAGTTTTTTTCGCTAAATATTAAAAACAAAATAAGTTTAAATTAAAAAAAAAAAAAATTTAAAATTTAAAAAAAAAATTACATAAAAACTTTAAAAAAAAAAAATCGAAAAATATTTTTTTTCCAAAAAATAAAAAAAAACAACTGGAAAAAAATTTTGTTTACCTAAAATTACCTAAAAATTTTTATTTTGAAGTATAGTTTGGTGAAGGGTATATAAGATTCGGCCCAGCCGAATATATCTCTCTTACTTGTTTCTTTTCATTTCTAACATGTAAATTGTTATATTTAAAGCCTGAACAAAAAATAAAAGGAAACAAATTGAGCTAAAAATATTTAATGCCTCAAGCAGTTTACATTCTATGTATCATTTACCAAATTTAATTTACTCTGAAGAGTTTAATTTTAAAGATTTAAATTTCTTTTTAAAGAAACTTTTTAATAAATTGTTAAAGGATTTTATTAAATTTCTGTAAAACATGCTTGAAGAATTTACTTAATTTGTTTGACTTTAACATGTATTTAAAATAGAAATAAAAGAAAATAGTTGAAAGCATGCATTACTCTATAAACGATCTATGACCGATTAAAGACTATTTTATAATGTTTCTGAAATTAATATTTCTACATAAAAATGCATTTGTATTCGCTGGTGATTACATTTCCATTTCATACAGAATAATGCTTTGCATATCTGTGGTTCACACTTCGATTTGCTTATGCCTCTAAAACATATTTAAGACACACAAATCATCTTGTAATTCTCTTTCTCTTTAAAGACTGTACATAAGCTAACCCCTAAACTTCAACCTTTCAATCTATACAAACTCTAAAACCACAAACTTAATGACATGTAAGTATCAGAGCTGTCAATGTATGATTCATATTTGAGTTTTAATTCACCATGAATTAAAAAATGCAAGTGCATTCATTTTGCTCAAAATATGAATTGAATTAAAATGTTTAGGAATTCATCATAAATTAAAATTATTGAATGCATTCGAGTCATGCAAAAAAAGAATAGAATTAAAATTTAAATGAATTCATCGACGATTTAAAGGAAAAGAATTGTTATTAATTTTTTCATTACATTTTTTAATTAGTAACTAAAGATGTCAAAAAAAAAAAAAACCTTTATTTTTTATCCAAAAACTCTCGGAAGATTTAAAAAAGTTGCACAAAAGTCTATTTAAATCAATTGAATAGCTTCATTAAGAAATAGCTTATTATCACGATGAGGAACATTTTCTTTAAGACTCGGATTTTAGTTTTGTCATTTTTATCTGAACAGTGAAAGGCAATAACAAAATTAATTCATTCAAATTTTAATTTAATTATTTTTTTGGATGAAATGCCTTCAATAATTTTAATTCATAATGAATTCACTAAAATTTTAATTCAATTCATATTTTGGGCACAATTATTAATGCATTAAAAAAATTACAATTGCATGAATGATGCAAAGATTCATTCAAAAATTAATCATTCTTTTACAACTCTGATATGTATTATAAACGGCTTGTTTCACTATGGCAAGATTAATTTGCCCTAATAAATATTGGAGAATAATCAATACTAATAGAACTGTATTCGTTAAATAAATTGTATAGTGTTTAAACGCCCAAAAGCTTTTATGACCACCTTATAATTCCAGCTAAAATATAAGCATTTTAGCTGGAATTCAAGTGTTATTCCAGTTTTGTGTCCAGTGTCAAGCAACTGAATTATAGTACACTTTATATCAAGAGCATTCTGCAATAAAAAGGAAACACAAATCCAAGGCCCACATGTTTTTTGTTTCAAAAATGTTAAAGTTTTTAAAATATTTTTCAAGTTTAAAACGCAATTACATATATTTACAAAAAAAAAATATTTTAGAAAATCTATATAAAATTTTAGTTCTAAAAGAACATTGGAAAATTGTATCACCATCAACGTTTTTGCGAATATATCTTCTTCAAACTTTCCACAGTGGGGCATTATCATAAAATTTCCGATATAAATCTGCAATTTGATTCCGATTGACAATAAACTTTCACATAGGCGTAGCAGAGGAGCATTCGAGCTAAGGGGACCTCTTAGATCTAAAGCGGCACTGCACAGTGGGGAAAAATCAAAATATTTTTGGAAATAAATCTGCCATTTCCAATTTGCTGAACCGAATGACATTCCATGTAGACGTAGTAGAGGAGTATGCGAGTTTATTTTGGTCGAAGATAGACCTCAGACATGCCAAATATTTAAACTCTTATGAATTGTTTGTGGTTTGTCTAAAATCAAAGATTTTAATATATTCTTAAAGTCTTATATTAGGCTTATAATCTAATTATACCCTCCACCTTCGTGAGAAGGATATATATAAGTTTGTCATTCCGTTTGAAATTTCCACAATATAATTTTCCGACCCTATAAAATATATATATTCTGGATCCTTATAGATAGCGGAGTCGATTAAGCCATGTCCGTCTGTCTGTCTGTCCATTTAAATCGACTTTCCGAAGCCCCAAAAAACTTAAATACACGATTCATACATCAATATCTCCGAAATTCTTTCAGATCGGTTGCTATTTAAAACCGAGAAAATCGGTCCACAAACGGCTGAGATATAAGGAAAACACCAGGACAACCTAGATTTTTTACGTATATCTGGATTACTAAGTCATTAATATAGACAATATGGATATCTAATGATAGATATTTCAAAGTCCATTGCATCGACGTATATAATACCATGGTAAGTTGGAGCTAAAATCGGAAAAAATATTTTTTAACCGGAATTTTTTTTCACCAAAAGTTTTTTTCGCTAAATATTAAAAAAAAATATAAAATTTAAAAAAACCAAAAAAAAAATTTTTTAAAATTAAAAAAAAAAATATTTTTTTAAATTTAAAAAAAAAATTAAAAAAACAATTCGAAAAAAATTTTTAAAAAAATAAAAAAAACAACTTTGGAAAAAAAATAAATTTTTAAAATTTTTATTTTGAAGTATAATTTGGTGAAGGGTATATAGCTCTCGTGCTTGTTATTTATCTCCTATATTTGTTAAGTTATACGCATTTGAAAATTCAAATTCCAAAATTTCATCCTACAGCTACATTTCATTAAAATAGTTTTTGTTAGTTACACAATAAATAACAAATCGTATAAAAAAAGTTTCAAATCTATCTCTTTTACAAGTTCAAAAATAATCGAAAATTTTGGTCGAATCCCGCTTCCTAGAATAAACAAATCTTAAGCTACTTATAATATTTTCATATTTTTTAAAGGGGATCTCAACATAATACAATATAATACATGTTCTAACTTTCTCCAAAAAACCCATTGTAAGATAACTTTTTTGACCAACCAAATTACTCCCATAGCAGGAAGGTTTCCTAATATCACAGTATTATACATGTAATTGCCTTTTCGACGATATAACACACTATCTGTAAAAACATATATTCGATAAGATGTTAAACTTTCCCTTGCTATATTATGTTCTTAGGCATCTTAATTGCGTCTAAATCATTTTACTTACTTTGTGTACAATATGCATTATATTATAATTAAAATTACACACATGTTTAAACAGAAACAAGTACTTATAAAATTTAAACCAATCATATACATTTCATAAAGTTTAAGTCTACACACGTGTCCTTAATGAAATTAAAAGGATTCAAAATTATTGTTCGGCAAAATTTATAAAATTTGTGCATGACTTTCTGCGATTAAGTGTATATTGTTTTAAAACATTTTTTTTCTGTATCGTTAAAATTACATTAACATTTTTGAAAAATACACTTGAAATTTAAGACTTTATTAATTTATATTTTTACAGCATTAAAAATTATTTTATAAAGTCTTAAGGTACGGTCAGACACAGCTAATATTTGACGATTATCGTCAAATATTTCATTGTCTGAATCTGACCACAAATAAAACTTAGAGCAAACAACAAAACAGATGATTTTAGTCAAACAAATTTATTTGTCGGCAAACAAAAAATTTTCTTAATGTGAACATAGTGTGACCACTAGCTATATAAATACATAAAAAATATATAATTTGATCTTACAAATCTATTTAAGTTTAACGCACTTATTTCTAATTGTAAAACAATTATTTTATTAAAGCTTTATTGAATTTTGTTATCATATAGTGAATTTAATTTTTCACTTTTTGTTTGACCAAACTGCTGCGAAAAAGAATCAGTAAATATATTTGCCGTGTGGTCACACTATATCAAATACTTTCATGAAATAATTGTTTGAACAAATAGAGAAAACAAAGAAAATTATTTGCTCAACACAGCGGATTAAATAGGAGAATATTTAAACATTTTTGGTACTAAATTAAAAACAAAATTGCAATATTTTTATTCTTTAACTATAATACATATCAATATTTCTTGTAAAATTCTTATTTAAATTATTTTCACTAAAAAAATGGCATCAATAAATGAAGTCTTCTTCTTCACATAAAAGTCATTCAGCCTAGAATGACATACTGGGAGAAAAACTAATTGAAGACATGAAGTCTATGTTGCGATTTTTTCATTTGTATGCGATTATATTTGTATACGTATAACATAGTCTGATGTTTGATTGTTTTTATACATGGAGTTTTTCTATTTACAAAATTTAAAATTGCTCAAATGAATGGAATATTTATTGAATTTAAAATCAAAGAAAATAGTTTAGACATACATAAATATTATGATTGGATTGCAATTAAAAATTAATTCTTAAACAGTATGATCTGCTTAATTTTTTTTAATGCTAATATAATATTTGTGAACATTCAGAATGAAAAAAGTTTGGTGAAAGTCCTGTTCGATTAATAATTTTTATTAAAAAAAAAATAATTTCAATTATGAATTTCATTTTTCCTTCTACATATAAGTATAGTTTCAACCAAAGTATAACAAGTAGTCCGACTCTATTTTTCAATATTACTCTCTCACATAAATGAGTACCGTGTGAATTCAACACCCTTGTGAAAAATGTACACATCAAATGTCTCGATATTTTAAGAAAAAATTTTCGATTAAATATAGTTTAATTCTCGTTAATTCTTTAACACACAGAGCTTTATAATTTTATTTTACATTTCTAGCACATTTTCATTTCGTTTTGCGTCCAATATATAGTTAGGTACTGCTATCAAAGAGTTGGACTACTTGTATGTACTTTGGTATCAACATTTTAAAAATATACTTTTTCTTTTTAACAGTTAACTTATTTGATTATTGTAAAGTTCATCATAGTAACATTCGTTTTGTTTGAATAATGCGATTTTTAGTTCAAAATCCAAACAAAGCCAAAACAAATACAATAAAATTCCAAAATTGTTAATTATATTAGGGATATTTTGTAGATTTTAAGTACAATTATACCTACAAATTTTAATACGTTGATAGTAATATAATTTAATAAATAAACTTTTAATATTATATTATTAAATTGTTCAAGCTTGAGTTCTTTTCGCGATTTGTTTTCATTATTTTGCGATTTTTATTTTAAGATATAGCAACACTACTTTTGCGATAACACATGATGCAACAGCTGTTATTTGACGCTGTTTGATCTTGCAAATGAATTGCAAGATCAAATAAAAAATTGAGGAAAATATTTGTTGTTTAGTGGTCACACATTGGTCACATTACAAGAAAGTTTTCTTATAGGCAAATAAATTTGTTTGACCAAATTCAGCTGTTTTCTTGTTTGCCGTGCAAAAATATTTTCTGTTCAAACTAAGAACATAAAATATTTGACGTTAAAATAAAAGTACTGAAATTTCACAATTCTTTCAAATTTAAAGCAAAATCTAGTAGTATTTTACTTTCTAGATATGTATTTTTTATTGATGAATGAAATTAAAGTTTTTTTACAGCTTTATTTAATAATTATTTAGAAAAATTATTACCATAAATGTGACCACAAGACAAATATATTTTCCCCTTCGTGTGTTTGATAGTATTAATATGGCAAATAAATGTGTACAGTGTGACCACAAAATCAAGCCATGGATTATTTGATGTAATTTTGATCAAACACATGAAACATTTTGTGTCAAATAATTTGCGTAATCTGACCTTACCTTTAGGCTTATGCTTTTAATATATTTTTATTCCCACCATCAAAAAAGATTTTGCCATTCCGTTTGTAACACATTGAAATATTCTTTGCAGACCCACAAAAATATATATATTCTGGGTTCTTATGACATTCTAACCAGATCTAGCTATGTCCTGCCGTCTGTCTTTCTGTTGAAAAAACACGATAGGGCGCAGATGAAAGGAGCTAGCTGGCTAAAATTTGACAATATCCGTCTCTGACTTCACATAGCCCCCATACAAATGTCCCCCCGGAATACTTTTTGAGCAGTTATAAATATGTTGATTATGCGGCAATCCTGATAAAATGTTGCGCAAATTAGTTCTGAAATTATACTGTAAGGTATGGCGAAAATCGCACAAATGGAAGAAACTTTTTCTAAATAAGCAATAAATAATATTATACTTCGTACAGGAAATATGGTCTATTAATGAACTAAATAAAGATGTTAGTGATAGACAATTCAAAAATTTGAAAATTTTTTTTTTTTTTTAAATTTTGAAAAACAATTTGAAAAAATTTTTTTTTTGAAATTTTAAAATTTTTATTTTAAATTATAATTTCGTGAAGGGTAAGGAGATAAGAATATAGATCTCTTACTTGTTGTATCTTTATAAATATATAAATGTAAGTTTGTTTGTTTGTTTGTTTGTTTGTTTGTTTGTTTGTTTGTTTGTTTGTTTGTTTGTTTGTTTGTTTGTTTGTTTGTTTGTTTGTTTGTTTGTTTGTTTGTTTGAGCATCACGCCTAAACGACTGAATCGATTTTATTGAAATTTGGAACGTAGATAGATCCTTACTTGGAAGCGTCAATAGGCTATAACTTTTTTCAATACTTGGACCAGAAAAGCGTAAACAGGGGGAAAACGGGTAAAATTGGTAAAATAGTATTTTAAAAAATAGCAATAATATAATTAATCTTTAACAGAGTGATGGTACAAGTAGAGTGCCGCAATAATATATATGGTTAAAACAATCATATATATGATTGTCACAATTATTATGATGAAAACATCATCAGTGCTGATGTAAATATCGTCAGTGCTGATGAAAACATCGTCATAGCTAGGGATGCCAAACGGGACTGGGTTTTACAAATCCCGGGATTCGGGATTTTAGAAATGTAAATCCCGTGATCCCGGGATTTTTCGCGACCCCGGGATTTTAGTTAAACATAAAAAAATACAAAATTCAACAATAAAAACTATTTTTTTTTTTCGTTAATATATATACAGTCGAACTTCCCTATAATGAATCTTGACGGGACCAGAAAATCACTTCATTATATAGAAACTTCATTATACAGAAATTATATTTTTCCCCCACTTTTTATTTAAAATAATTAAAATAATGGGTTACACTTTTCCATTTTTCTTCCACATCAAAACCTTGTAATACCAAATAGCAAAATCATTATATAAAAATTATATTTTTTTCCATTTTTATTTAAAATAATCAGGTATTTTAGTTTGGATTACACTCTTCCATTTCTCTTCTTCAACAAAACCTTCTCGGCACGTTACTCCTCATCTCCACAAAAGTACTTTTTGCTACAATACCATGCTGTGCTAGCTTCAAAATCTTCGTGTCCCAATGCATCAGCGAACTTTTTGGCTTTTTGCTTCATTAATTGCCCAGATATAGGAAGTTTCCTACCACGTGCGGCAGTTACCCATTTGAGCATTGCTTCATCAATATCCTCAAAAAAGCAGGTTCGAATCCTTTTGCGTTTAGTGCTCAATTGCTCGTCTTCTACATTTTTTAGAATCACAGCCTTGTTTTTTAAAATATTTGATAATGTGCTGGGAAGAATTCCAAACTTTTTTTTTAATCCTTCTTCAACTTTATTAATAATTAATAATTTTTTTCAAGAGAAATGCTACTTCGCTGCTTCATTTCCGATCACTGAACACCGGCAACTGATGCCAAAATTGTTGTTAATGTGGCTTTCTTCTTTTTTGTTGTTCTTATTTTCCTTTTTTGGGAATCCCCTCATTATATGTGGCATCTTTCTCGGTACACAGTGTTGTTAGTATGCGTAACAGAAAATTGTTTGAAAAATTCATTATATGGAGACAAAAACGCATGTGAGTCAAATATTACACCTGCAAAATTGCTTCATTATATAGAAATCTTCATTGTATGGAAATTCATTATAAGGAGATCAAAAACAATGAAATTGGAACGGAAAAAGTTGTGTGTTTGAAATCAATTCACAATAGGGAGAGCTTCATTGTATAGAAGTTCACTATGGAGAAGTTCGACTGTATATTAAAATATATCAAAGAAAAAACTAATGGATTGAATTAAAATAAATTTGGCACAAACGATATTTCATATTTATACACGTATTCTGAACTTTATAACAGTGAGAAATCCATAACAAAACTGTATTGAGTACATATGGTAGTTCATAGTAAAAGGATTTTTAGGATTACTATGAGACTAATAGTGTAAAAATTGGTAAGGCAGTTTAAAAGTTATTTGCAATTAAAACCTTTAGTTCTTAATACACTAAACGGCCGAAACGATTTTATTGAAATTTCCAACATGGACTACGACAGGGGTAGCGAAGCGCACCGGGTCAAGCTAGTATACAATAATTTTTCACATGTATACATATTTTAACATTTACTTAACATAAATAAGTAATTCATAAAAAGATTCAAGGCCTTACATATAACAATTATACAGATATATATGGATTTTAGTATTTAGTTTGTTTGAAATATGCCACGCCCACTATTGATAGTCCGCCCATACTTGTCCTAAATATTACTATTTATTGTAGAATTACCCATACAAAATTTATGGACTCTATCTCTTATAGTATCATATATATATTAGATTTTTTAAGTTTACTTCATATGCAAGCTACCACGCCCACTATCAATACTCCGCCAAATTTTTCCTCAAATATTTATAAAAACGGCAGAAATGCTTGTGAAAAATTCTAGAACTCTTAATATTATAGTTTCGTAGATATTTTATTTTTTAATTTACATCATATAGGAGGTGCCACGCCCACTGTGGCTACTACTCCCATTTCTGCCTCAAATATTTATAAAAATGGTGGAATTTCCTGGTGAAAGTTCCTTTCAGACATACAGGAACATACTGTTAAAATTTCAAATAAACATACAAACATACATTAAATTTTTAATTGGATTATTTTTGAGATTTTATTTTTGTTTGAAAATAACACTACATTGACCCAAAATTGGAAACTTTAAATGAAATATGCAACCTCCAAACATGATCCGATCATGCTAAAATTTTCAGCATTTGGTTTTAAGATGACGGAGAAAAATTTGAGACTTTGGGTGCACCAAAATTAAAAATGGTGTATTATTGCCCTAACATTTTATTCAATAAAATTCTTTTTATAAATGTATTGTGTACTGTATTGAAAAATCTATTAAACTTACATATAAATGTATTGTGTACTGTATTCAAAATTCTTTTACACTCACATATCTGATCAACCACACTATAAATAAGTAGTAAAGTGTGTAACTGATAGATTTGACAAACATTTAAAAAAAAGTTTTAGCCTCCAATAACACTCATACACCAAATAATAGAAATACAAAAATAAATCAACGCACTTTGATGACATTTTTGTGTAAAGTTAACGCCTTTTAAATCTTCCCAAAACAAAAACATAGAAAAATAGAAAAGAGAATAACAATCTGCAAACTAAAAAAACAAAAAAAAAATAGAAAACAATTCGTTCGTGTACATGAAAATGTACTCTGGCTGGCGGAAATGTTTCATGTTTTTTGATTTCGAAATATTTTTGGTTGAAGAATTTTCAAGTAACGGGCATACTTACACACATACCATACATTCACACATAGTTAGAGTATAATCGTTCCAGTGTAAAGTGAAGTAGTAGTGGTGGCGATGATGAGGATGATGATAACACAGTGCCAGTAGGAAGTGATGGCTGAAAACTGTTTAAATGTCAGGTTTAGGGAAAAAAAGTGTACTTGTTTGTGTCTAACACATACTTCTAATTCTATGTAAATACTTAATAGAGAGAATAAAAAAAAGTACGGATTTTTTGTACCATAAATAGTTACACATTAGGGCCAACCGGAATGATGCGGTAAATAGTAAATAATTTATTACTGGCAAAAGTTCAAAGAACTTAGGGTGTCAATAATAACCCAGCAGTTCTGGGTTAAGTGGATCAAACTAGTGGTTAAACATCTACACTTGTGACTAAGGACTGCGATCGAAAAATTTGTAACATACGTATATGTTAATTACAGTTTTGAATATTTTTTTATTTGATTGAAATACATGTTACCCGATGGAACACATTCACCACTAGCTTTGGTGAGCAATCGGTGTGCTTTAGCGGCACTTTTTTCAAATTAAAGTAGTAAAGCAAAACTTCCCGCATATGACGCTTTGTTGGCACAAAATTCGACACTTTGTTGTTTACACACTATAATGTTCAATAACTAAGTGAGAATAAATAACAGATATGTACACTTCAAAATGACATATAAGTTATTAAAAACAAAAACCGGGTTCAAAAGATACGCAATCTAATGTAAATCCTACAGTTTTAAGTCATACATCCAATAATTTTCAAATATTTTAGTAGAAAATTTGCTAGCAAAGTGGTCACGTTTTAATATATTTGTAAGATGGAAATAATTCTATTTTCAGCGATGCCATAAGTGTTTTGGCAAATTTTAAGTTGTTTCGGACCAATGTGCATTATTGAAGGCATTTGTAGGTATTTTTGCAATGAAGCGTTTGATATTTTTTTTTAATTTTTCGATTATACGTTTCACGATTCTATTGGGTTTAAATCAGAAATATTTTCGATTATATTCAATTAAGTTTTGTCTACACCACTGAAGATAACCTGTGGCATAATGAGAATTGTCTAAATCTTGCAAAAAGTAAGGTTTAGCTAAATGCCTAAGACCTTACGTAAATTTCAATATCAAATTCTAAAAATGTTTGTCTACAAATTGCAAGTGATCCCTAATACTTAAATTCATTTACCGCTAGTATGTGATTCCCATGTAGATATGTAAGTAAAGAAGTTTATTCTCTTATGTCTATATGTATATACATTCATATAATATAATATTATTATGCTTTTTTTTGTGTCCTTACAGTCTAGTGTCAATGACATTTTCTCAGTACCTTCGCAGCGCATCTCCTGAATATACTATTCGTATTTCGTTTTTTTTCTGTGTTTTTTTTTTATACATTTTCAATTTTAACAATGGATTTGAGGGGTTTAGAATGGCAACGACAACTATTATGACTTTTGATACCTTTGCTTTTTCGTTGTTTATTTCTACATTACATTCTATATATGTATCCAAGTTTTTTTTTCTATTATTTTTTCTCTAACAGATACTTGTACGTTTGGTTGACTTTAAAGATTTAAAGCAAAAATAGTGTAGATACGATTTTTAAATGTTATATTTTATTAATGATTTGAAATTTGGTGTATGACTTAAATTTACAATAGATGGTGTATCTTTTGAATGCGGTATTTGTATTTAATAACTGATATGTAAGTAGTAACTGATGTTTCACTTTGAAGGGTACATATCTGTCATTTATTCTCACTTAGATATTGAACATTATAGTGTAAACAACAAAGTCTTTGCTTCGAATATGTCGAATTTTTTTCAAGAAAGCCTCATATGCGGGAAGTTTTGCTTTACTTGTTTAATTTGAAAAAAAGTGCCGCTAAAGCACACCGATTGCTCTTCAAAGCTTGTAGTGAATAAGTTCCATTGGTTTCAAAGTGAGAGAGATGGTTTGTGCGGTTCAGTAGTGATAATTTTAACACGAAAGGCAATGATCGCCGAGGCCAGCCAACAAAGTTTGAAGACCAAGAATTGGAGGCATTACTCCATGAGGCTTGTTGTCAAACTCAACAAGAGCTTGCAAAATCATTGGGAGCTACTCAATCAGCAATATAGAAATGTTTGCAAGCAGCTGGATTCACTCAAAAGCAGGGAAATTGGGTATCATACGAATTGAGTCTGAGAGACCTTGACTAATGATTTTGTATGTCCGAAATCATGTTTGCATCGAATCATTATTTTCGATGAAAAATGGATTAATTACGATAACCCGAAGCGTAAAAGATCGTATGTGAAGCCCGGCCAACCAGCCGAATCAACACCAAAGCCAAATATCCATGGGTCCCATCTAAGGACTGAGATCGAAAAATTCTTAACATACATATATGTTAATAAAAACAAGTAAAAGAGCTATATTCGTCTGTGTCGAATCTTATATACCCTTCACCAAATTATACTTTAAAATAAAAATTTTAAATATTTTTAGGTAAACAAAATTAATTTTTTTTTTTCAAAATTTAAGAAAATATTTTTTTTTTCAAAATTGTTTTCAAAAAAATTTTTTTTTTTTCAAAATATTTTTTTATTTTTAAAATTTAGTGAAAGAAAATGACAAAAAAAAATTTTTGGTAAAAAAAAAATTCGGGTTAAAAAATATTTTTCTCGATTTTGACCCATTGTAGCTTATATAGATTGTTGCAATGGACTTTGAAATATCTATCATTAGATATCCATATTGTCTACATTTATGACTTAGTAATCCAGATATAAATCAAAAATAGGCCAAAAATCAAGGTTGGTCCGGTTTTTTCCTTATATCTCAGCTATTTGTGGGCCGATTTTCTCGATTTTAAATAGCAACCTTGTAAGTTATTTGGGGTCTTCAGAAAATTTATTTCTACAGACAGACAAACAGACAGACAGATATGGCTTCATCGACTCCGCTATCTATAAGGATCCAGAATATATACATTTTATAGTTCTAATAACTAGTTATGAAATTTTTAACCTTTCTGAAACCCTTCCATTATGGTTTTTATAGTGCTTTGTTCGAACAGGTTGTCCATCTCCGTTTAAAATCTACCACACTTTTGGACACCTTTTTTGTGCTGTTCAATTCACTTTTAACAAAAGCCCAATATCTCTCCATAGGGTTAGCTCCATTCAGTTTGGAGGATTTGCTTCTCTTGGTACAAATACCACATTATTGTTCTTTTACCACTCAAGACCTTACTTACCACAGTGATGGATGCCACATCATACCAAAAATAAGTGGACACATTAAGAAGTCTTATGAATGGAAGCATCCTCTTTTGTAAACATTCCTTGATATTAATTTCGGTATTTATAGAACCCTTTGTAACAAATGTTTTGCTTATTTTGCCCCAACTGCATATTGCTTGCCATGCCAAACACTTTTTGGGAAATTTTGTCTGCTTTTGGGTCCTAAACTTTTCTTCAACATTCCCTCGAGCATCAGCAACATACGTCCCGTCATCCATTATGCTGTCAGGAACTTTTTGAGCCTTGTATGTTTTTAAACCTACATTGGTTTTAACTTTTCGTACCAAATAGTCGGAGTACTGAGCTAACCGGGCTGCTTTCCTACCGGATGTTGGAAGCTCTTTTGAAAATGCTTTCTATTTTTTGGCTTTAGAAACATCATGTGGACCATTACTTCTACCTGAACTTGATCAAAAAAATCATGTAATACTTGGGTTAAAAGTTTTAATGAAAAACGTGTGTTAAGAATTTTTCGATCTCAGTCCTTATTGTGAACTGCTGAAATCTGGTTAGATCATCACAGGGAACCTGACAATCCTGTCATCTTTAAGTTCATTTTTATAATTAAGCAATATTCTTCTATTGGTTGCAATTCTGGACAATCAGGTGGATTATATTCTTATCAGCCTATAATTTTATGAAACTTAAAGTCATCATTTTATACAAATTTCAATATTTTAATACATATCGCATTTAAAGCTTTAAAGCTGGCATCCAAATTTCTCATTGTACTCTCAAAGCCCAATGCAAAATATGCAATATGGTTCTGTTTCAAAAACGCCCACAATTATGCAACAGACATTTGCTGTGGTGCTTTAAATTTTAGAATCAAACAACTAATTATGAGACTAACAGTATGTTTGCAAATGAATTTGATTAATTTTCACATAAATTGATTTGCATAAAATACAAGTATGTATACGTTATTGCAAACCTCAAGCACTTCATGTGAATGGAATTGAGAGTGAAGGTTGTGGGTGGATTGTGGGTTTAGTGAAAATTAAAATCAAATATAATAAATACTAAACATTAGCATACATTTGGACATAAATGCATCAAGCCACATTGATGGCACATTAAATAGTTCTGAGTAGTAATATGGGTGCTTGTTTGTTGCAAGTATTTAATAGTGTTAATATTTTACAATTCACAACGTTTAATAAATTTTTGTTTAAATCATAAAGTTTTGAACAGGCAACAGCTACATTTTTGTCTAAACTGACAAGAGATTTAAAGACAATGTATGTAGTTGAGTTCCGTTATAAAATATCCTGTTGCCTAGCATGAACAGATTTCAATGTTTCATTTCATGTGAAAATATCAAGGCTTATCACAGTTTAATTTATGATTTCTTATTAAGATTTAAAATAAACTCTTATACTTTTATATGTATGGCCCCTTAAAATACATAGTTTTCCGAGTATTTTCTCTTTTAATGTGAAACTATTCTTATATGATGTTATCCATGCTTAACTTAAACTGTGACAACTTTAAATATGTGATACATATTATATTTTATATTATCTATGGGAGTATGTACATTGTTATTTGTGTACTTCTTGATATTTTACTTAAAATTCTACCCTAACAGTGTTTTAGTAATCAAATACATACTCGTACAATGCACTGAGTGTTAATTTCACATGTTATTGTTCCTGTTCTAGTTAAGAAAGAGTTTGTTATAGATTTAATGACAACATACATACAGTGTCTGACATAAGTTTGTCAAATTGGCATAGAAATTCAAATATTCATATTTACTTGACAAATTAAAATAAAATTTATGATTTGAACACAAAATATATCAATATGTCATTCAGTTTGTAACATATCGAAATATATGTCTGTCTGTTGAAAACACGATAGGACCCTAACGAAAGGACAGATAGCTCCTGAAATTTAGCCGAATGTAAAACTATATTCTAAAGTTTTTTAGAAAATGGCTTAAGAGCTTGAACAAAAAAAGCTTTTCGATTGTAAAAAATCCTGTTTACATGTGTTTGATAGGGGAAAATGTTAAATTACTACAATTCATATATCTCACGGCAAAAAAATATTATAACACTCTAATGGAATTTTCCAATCAAATAGATTAGGTAATGAGCATGACCACAGAGATACCTTATATACCCTTCACCATGAGTGGCAAGGTTATATATAAGTTTGACATTCCGTTTGTAATTTCTACATTTTTCATTTGCGACCCCACAAAGTATATATAATCTGGATCGTCATAGAAAGCGAAGTCGATATAGCCATGTCCGTCTGTATGTTGAAATCAACTTTCCGTAGCCCCCAAGTAACTTACATACGTGATTCATACATTAATATATCGGGAATTCTTGCGGTTCGGTCTCTATTTAAAATCGGCCCACAAATGGCTGAGATATAAGGAAAAACCGGGCCAACCTCGATTTTTGGCCTATTTTTGACAATATGGATATCTAATGATATATAAGGAAAAAACCGGGACAACCTGGATTTTTTATCTATATCTTGATTACTAAGTCATAAATATTGACAATATGAATATCTAATAATAGATATTTCAAAGTCCATTGCAACGATTTATATTAAGCTATAGTAAGTTTTACCTACAATGGGTCAAAATCGGGAAAATTACTTTTAAACCGAATTTTTTTTCACCAAAAAGATGTTTTTGTCATAAATTTCTTTCACTAATAATTTAAAAACAAATTTTGAAAAACTTAAAAAAAATTAAAAACAATTTCAAAAAAAAATTGTTTAATAGGTTTTACTTAAAATTCGTAACAGTAAGGAAATTGCTCTCATTCGCCAAAATATGGCCAAACAAATATTTCTTCCCGAAAATCACAAAATTTAAATCGTAGGTACGGAAAAAGTGTAAGAGGCATTGACATAATTTTTTTCATATTTTTATTTTCTAGTATGATCTCAATAAATCCCAAAGTGATGATAAAAAAATTCTGAAATTTTTTAACAAAATTTTTAAAAATTTGAAAGTGGAGATTCGAAACTGCCGTTAAAAATTTTTTTTTTATTTTGCATTAGATTGCAAAAATAATTATTTAGTAGCAAAATTTTTACAATAACTGAAAAATTTCCCGAATTTTAACGATAAGTTTGTGGGTCAATTTGACCCAAAGGAGATATAGGTTTAATCTCAAAAATATTTTTTTACTGTAATTTTAAGTAATATAAATAAATCTACATATTTCTGTAACATAATGCAGAAAGTCAAGGAGTTTTACAAATTTATTTCATTTAAATAGTAAAATTTTGCATATATTTGACCTTTGACCTCGATGCGCGTCCCGAAATCGTTGTCCGATTTGCCTCAAATTTTCAACACTTAACTTTTAGACCTAGTGTCACAATATTCCATCCGGCACTCTTTGAAATCTACAAAAAAATCGGCTGTCACCCTACCCCACATATGTCAACATTTCTTTCAGGGGCTATAATTTGTATGTAAGTCTTTGACTAAAATTCGATAAAATTCAAAATATCTGTAATATTCATATTTAATGGAACATAATTTTCGGACCCGTATAAAATATTGATTTGAAATGTTCTTCATATGATCGAAAAGTGCATTTTCAAAACAATTTTAGTGGAAGTGTGAGAAAAAATAACCTCCGATATTAAAAATAATGGGAATTTTATGATTTTTGCTCATTGGAACTACATTTGGTCCCAGCACGCAGAAAAATAATATAGTCGTGCATTGTTACTGTAATCATTTCAACATTTGTGCATGTTTACTGTAACCATTTCAACAATTTTTAACAATATTATAGTCACAGTAACTTATATATGATTGTGGTAACAATTATGTGGTTAATTTACGATTCACATGATTGTATCAACCATATATATGGTTACAGTAATCATATATATGTTTGTGACAACCATTTATATGATGACTAATTTTATCATAATATGTTGTTCTCAAATTATGATATCCATAAGCTGACAGCAACATAATATGGTAAGTCCTTCATCATTTAAATGGTTGTCACAAAGTATAACAAGTAGTCCGACTCTTTGACAACAGTACCTAACTCTAAACATGTGTTAGTGAGAAAGTACCTAAGTCTAAACTAGTGTTAGTAACAAAAATTAATATGTGTTGGTGCCTTTTTAAATTTCACCAGACCTACAGAGTTCCATAAAATTGTGTTAAGTTTCAATTTGTTTGATTTTCAATACAAAAAATTTAAACTCTGTTCTATAATTGAAATTCTACCACAAATAAAATTAAGTGTCAAAAATTTAAAAAAAATAAATTCTTTAATTTGTTCAAAATTATGGCAATTTGGAAATAAAATTGTGCTGCAAAGTGTTCAAAAAATTCGTAAAATATTCTATGGAAGTGTAATAACGTGGTTTGGCCCTTCTATAATCGGAAAATCGAAGTTAAAATTTCAAGTATTTTGATCTGTTAATTCTCTCACAAGGGTGTTGAATTCACATGGTACCCGTTTATGTGAGAGAGCAATTTTTAAAAATAGAGAGTTGGACTACTTGTTATACTTTGGTTGATATAATCATGTGAATCGTAAATTACTGTGACTATAATATTTTTAAAAATGTTGAAATGGTTACAGTAACAATGCACAACTATATTTTTTTCTGTGTGAGGCAAGTAAAATGCTTATCTAACATATTCAGAGCATACTAGGGTATATAAAACAGCATTCCGTTGGGGAATCCCGGCTGGTTAGAACAAATATGCTAAATCTGAAATTTCGATATAAAATGGGTTAAATTTGCAAGGACCTGTAAAGTGCCCTATTAAGAAAGTGAACATATATTTTATGGAATAATATCTCTAAGAAAATAACAAAAATATTGTACTTTAGTAAAAAAAAAAATTCCAGGGGCTACTCGATCAAATTTAAAATTTATATTGGTTGTATGATTTTAAAATGCGGGAGAAGGGTATATATCTGTCATTATTTATTGAATATTATAGTTGAAACAATTTTTTTTTTTTCCTTAAGAAATTCGAATTTTGTACCAACAAATCATCATATACGGGAAGTTTTGATTTACTTCTTTAATTTGAAAAAAAGTGCCGCTGAAGCAAACCGATTACTCACCACAGCTTATGGTGAATGTTTGAAGAAAAGAAGTTTGAAGACCAAGAATTGGAGGCACTATTCCATGAAGATTGTTGTCAAACTCAACAAGAGCTTGCAAAATCACTGGGAGGTACACAATCAGCAATTTCAAAACTTCTGCAAGTAGCAGAATTCATTCAAAAGCAGGGACATTGGGTACCATACGATTTGAAGCCGAGAGACCCTGAAAGACGATTTTGTATGTCCAAAATGATTCAAACATCAGCTATAAAAGGAAATAATTTTTTCATCGAATCATTACTTGCGATGAAAAATGGATACATTACGATAGCCTGAAGAGGAAGATATCATATGTGAAGCCCGGCCAACCAGCCGAATCAGCCTTAAAAGATGAAAAGTTCATTGGCTCTGAATCCATATGTTCACGCAGAGAGAAAATATAGTTGTGTATGATTACAGTAACCATTTCCACATTTTTAAAAGTGTTTTAACAATATTATAGTCACAGTAACTATTTACAACATTGTGGTAACCATAATATGGTTAACTTACGATTCACATGATTGTATCAATCATATGTGTGGTTACAGTAAACAAGTATATGTTTGTGACAACCATTTTTATGATAAAGGTTTTACCATATTATGTTGCTCTCGGCAATTTGATATCATAATCTGAGAACAACATACATATTATGACATAAAGATTTATCATTACAATGGTTGTCACAAACATATACTTTTGGGGAACAACTACCTGTTGGTAATACAATCGAATCTATACAGTTCAGTCAGTGTGTTTTTCCAAAAGTCTTCATTTGTTGCACAGTGTACTTAGTCATAGCTCTCATATAAGGCCAACTTCCGAAAATCACTCACGATAAAAAAATTATTGAAATTTTAAAAATAAAAATGTTTTTGCTCATTTACTCAGTGTAGGATAATCTATAGTCGGGCTTGACCCAATATCTTTTCCTACTTGTTTTCTTTGTTGTAATTGTATTAAATAAATTATATAGTGTTTAAATATTTAACTTGCCAATAAATTTTGTATTATTTAACAATTATGTATTTATTTGCATAAATATTTATTTATTAATTTATTTTGTTTTTGTGTGTTTTTTTTTTACACATAAATGAAATGAAATGTACGTATTTAAATATATTGATATTTAAAATAATCTATTTTTAAGCCACTTTTAATTTTAAGCAACCTGATGCCAGCCATTGCAATATTTAGTAAATAAATATGAAAATATTATAATTAATTGGCGTAAATAATAAAGGCGTTTACTATTGTAAATTGCCAACAAATACTTGTCGAGGGTGGTGTTAGCTTAAATTACTTGGGCTAAGGCTGGTCTTGAACAATGTATTTTAGGATGTCTATTTTCACTTATTATTTATAACTAAAACATTTTTGCTAAGGTACAAATAATTTATTTTTCATTTGATTTAAGTTTTTATTTCTCTGGAAATATTATTTGCTAAATATTTTATTAACGAAATTCAGCATTTTAAAAAAGAAACGTGGAATGTGCTAGGAAATATTTATTTACTATGTGTGTTATATTAAATGTTTAATAAATTGCAACTATGTATACAAAATAATTAACTTAAAAATTCCTGGAATTTAAAACTAAAAAAAACTTAAACTATTTATGTATATGTATGTATTTGTAAATGGGAAATAATTAATGTATACAGTGATTTGTTTAATAGGAAAAAAAATAAACAAATAAAACAAATTAGAGTGTTATATTCGGCTGTGCCGAATCTTGTATACCCACTATCAATATGTGATTATACATATTTTTCTGATATAGGGGTTATATAAACCGATCCTCACAAAAGTTGGTAGAAAGATTTAGGTTCATACACGCAGAAAAAAATATAGTTGTACATTGTTACTGTAACCATTTCAAATTTGTGCATGGTTACTGTAACAATTTCAAAATTTTTAACAATATTATAGTCACAGTGACTATATATATGATTGTGGTAACAATAATATGGTTAATTTACGATTCACATGAATATTTCAACCATATATATGGTTACAGTAACCATTTATATGTTTGTGACAACCATTTAGCGTTTGATATAGAATTGAATATAAGGAAAAGATTTTGCTTATCTTCTTCACTTTAAAATTAATTTTCGCTAAGCAATAGTGCAATGTATTGCGAGACTCACTAAAACAGGAATTTTAGAAAAAAAGGAAAAAAAAGACTATATTTAACATTAAGTAAACAATAAATTCAACATATTTAACTAAATTATACTCTACTCTTTAAAAATATTTGACTTCTCAAAAAAAAAAAAAAATTAAAACAAATTCAAGAATCCAGCACTGCTATTTCAATGTTGATAATAAATACATATTGTCATATATAAGACCCTTTATTTCCGAAGTTATAATTATTATTACAAAAAGGTAACCTCACAAAATATTTACAGGGTTGACCAATTATTTGTATAAACTAAATTTTAAGTTTAAATTTTTTAAGGACGTTGTACGCCGTTTCAAAAAAATTTCCTAGTGGAAATTATTTTTTTGATTGAAATTATTTTTCAATTTTACAAAAAATATTATTTTTTAGTTCTAATCAATAGTGATGAATTTATGAACCTTTTCCGGAAACCCTTCCATTAAGGTTTTTATAGTGGTTTCTGTCACTTTGTTTAAGCAGGTAGTCCATCTCCTTTTAAAATCTACCACACTTTTCAACACCTTTTTTGTGCTCTTCAATTCTCTTTTAACAAGAGCCCAATATCTCTCCACTGGCCTAAGCTCCAGGCAGTTTGTAGGATTTTTCTCTCTTGGTACAAATACCACATTATTGTTCTTTTACCACTCAACTCTTTCTTACTATAGTGACAAATGCTAAATCATGCCAAAAATAAGTGGACACACTAAGAAGTCTTATGAATGGAAGCATCCTCGTTTGTAAACATTCCTTGATGTAAATTTCGATATTTATAGAGCCCTTTGTAACAAATGTTTGACTTTTTTGCCGCAACTGCATATTGCTTGCCATACCAAGAGCTTTTTGGGAAATTTTGTGCTTTTGGGTCTTAAACTTTTCTACAACATAAACATTTTCTCGAGCATAAACATATTGACCCGGAAGCTCCGTCATCCATTACGCAGCAAATGTATTCTTTTATAAAATTTGACTTCAATTTCCGTGCTCTGTCTTTGGTCTCTAAATTTTTAGCAGAGTTCCTGTTATGAACTTTTTGAGCCTTGTATGTTTTTAAACCTGCATTAGCTATAACTTTTCGTACCAAGTACTGAGCTAACCTGACTGCTTTCCTACCGGATGTGTTGAGAGCTCTTTTGAAAATGCTTTCTATTTTTTTTGGCTTTAGAAACATCATGTGGACCATTCCTTCTACCTGAACAAGGGTTTCTATTAACGGACAAGTTCTCCCGATACTGTTTAATGACATTGGAATTTGATTGTTTGGCCAACCTTTTGTTGGACCGAGTTGGGTTTTGTTGAAAATATGTAATAATTTTAATACGCATTTTTTCTCGTCACTCATTTTAATCAGACTAACAAAAAAATGAATCTATTTCACATTAAACGTAATAACTGACATATTTTTATACCCTTCACCATGAGTTTCAAAGCTATATATAAGTTTGTCATTCCGTTTGTAATTTTTACATTTTTCATTTACGACCGCACAAAGTCGATATAGCCATGACCGTCTGTCCGTCTGTATGTTGAAATCAATTTTCCTTAGCCCCCAAATGACTTACAAATATAATTGATACATCACTATATCGGAAATTCTGCCTGTTCGGTCGCTATTTAAAATCGAGAAAATCGGACCATAGATGGCTGAGATATTTGGCCTATTTTTGATCTATATCTGGATTACTAAGTCATTAATGTAGACAATATGGGTATCTACTGATAGTTATTTAAAAGTCAATTGCAACGATGTATATAAGACTATAGTAATTTGGACCTACAATGGGTCAAAATCAGGAAAAATAATTTTTAAACGATTTTTTTTTTTTACAAAAAAAAATTTTTTATCATACATTTTTTTTCACTAATAAATTTAAAAAAAAATTTGGAAAAAAAATAAAAAAAATTTAAATTTTGAAAAACAATTTTTAAATTTTTTTTTTTCGTTTTTAAATTTCGAAAAGCATTTTTGAGAAAAAACTTTTTTTAAATTTTGAAAAACAATTTAAAAAAAATTTTTTTTTTTTTTAATTTTGAAAAAAAAATAATTTTTAATTTTATTTACCTTATAATATTTAAAAATTTTTTTAAAGTATAATTTGGTGAAGGGTATATAAGATTCGACACAGCCGAATATAGCTCTCTTACTAGTTCAAACTTAACTTGATAAAAAAAAATCAAATAACACTTGGGTTTAAAGTTTTGAGGAGAAACATGTGTTAAGGTTTTTTCGATCTCACTCCTTAAACTGATATAAAAGTACATCTTCAGAAAGCTAACACTTGTCTCTATACTATCCCATCATTAATTGTTTCTACACTACACTGGTAACGCCAATTAAAAGTGTAGAAAATCATCTTAAAACTGAGTAATGCAAAATACAAATCCATAAAAAAAAATTCCAAATTTTAACTTCATTAAAACCGTCTGATCTAAATAGATATAACAAATTTTAGAAACATTTAATTGGGAAACGTGGTTTAAGTAAAATTTAAAAGTCAACAAAATTTAAAATCTTACATAATCCTTCCTTTACTTGTTATACAGATTAATTATTGCTGCATCTAAATGTTATGCGATTTTTCTTAATTTTTCAGCATTTAATTTTTAAATGCTCGAATATAAGGACTACCCTAATACATATATTAAAAAAAAACCCATAGACATTTCAATTTATGAATTCAAAATATCTCTGTGTGTCAGTGACATAAAAATAGAAAAGAAAAAAAAAAAATCGCAAAATTAAATAAATTTATCTGGCTTTCGTAATCACTGGGATTAAGACGAACAGGATAAAAAACTATTTAAAATTCAATGACATTTAAATGAAAAAAAAAAAAACAAACAAAAACAAATTCATTTAAGCAGAATTCTAAAATGATGTATCACAACAAATTTTGTTCATGTATTTAGTGTTGAGTAGATATAATGGACTAGTATTTTTTTAGGTTTATCGATTTGAAATAAACATGATTTTGCACTTCCCTCATTTCGTGCTCAAAACAAAACACCACAAAAAAAAACAAAAACTAGAAAAATACAAAAAATAAAATAAATAGCATTAGATTAAAAAAGATAAATACATTTAACATATATTTGTATTAAAAAAAAATAAGTTTTATAAACTATTTACCTAAATGACTTTAAAAACTATTTAAATTATGCGTTAGGGATTTAATATAAATTGTAGTTTAGTGATTTGTTTAAATTGTTTTTAAATAATGAGTTAATATTTTATCTCTTACTATTTTTCTTTGCAGTTCTTCACCTATAGTACCTTTAATCACAACCCTGCAGTCATCAGTCTCACAAGAAAGTGAGACACGACGACCGCCTTTGCAAAGACAAGACTATTCTTGTCTTGACTCCAGTGAAGCACAATCGGATGACAGTCATTTGACTAGAGATTCTGTAACAAGAGAATCCCAAAACGACGAACTGTCCTCATCAACTTTGGATAAAATCGATGTTAGTACTCTGCCGTTGCCTGCTTTGCCGCCCAAAAAGAGACGCACCAAACTAAGAGCCAGTCCCTCGAAACATCATCACGGTCGCAGTAGACATGAAAGTCCTCAGAAGCATCAGCAACAACAGGAACTAAGAGATCCTCATGGTTCTAACGAAAATACACAATTGACCGTCGAAGAAAGTAAACATCTCTCAGCGTTTCAGCAATACGTGGCCAAGAGAAGGGAAAGTTTAGAGGCTTCTACGCGCAGTTTCAACGAGAAACTGGAATCGCGCAGAATGCATTATCATATGGGCGGTGGTGGAGGCGGTGGCCCAGCTGGTAATTCCTCCACTTCGGGTGGTGGTACTGGCATCCATATGCCTACTTATTTGTTTGGAGAACAGTATTATACCGGCCTAACTTCGTCAGCAAATAGAAAATCGTTGGGTCCCTCTTCCAAAGAGGAAATATATTTGAATAAATCCGGTTGGGTCCAAGTTAACACCAAAAGAGCCAACGATGAAAATCGTGGCTATCGTCGTGCCAATTACAATCATCAGAATGGTGATTTACGCAATACCATACGTGTGATACAAATCGATAATACCAGGCGTTCAGATATGGCACGCCAGGCTTTATTACAGCATCAACATTCCATGATGGAACCACCCAAGTTTGTCAGCAGTAAAGTAGAGGAGTTAATACAAAGAAATGAAGCTCGCCTGGGTAGTGCCAATACCAGGGATTCGGCTCTAAGACCCGGCTATCGGATTGTAGATCCTCAACTGGCTTCAATACTAAATGAGCGTCCTGGATTTTTGCCTGTCAAAAATCTCAATGATCATGATTCCCCGCCTCCCATAACACCCATACTTTCACCACCACCTGCCTTTCAAGATAGCAGTGCTAAAGTAAAATCCTTCGATCGCCGCCGCACCATATCGAGTCGTCCGATTCCACAACAACATTCCGTATTACAACCCCAAGCCATTATTAATAACTCCAATCTGCAGCCTGTTAATGGGGGCAACAATAAAGGCATGGTTTTCTCCCGCTCCTTTGAATACGACAATCGTCGTCCCACCCCTACAGATGCTTATGTAGAAACGTTTTCACGCAGCTTTGATGGCAATCTCACCGAGAGGGTGGTCAAAGCTCCCCTGCCCAGAGATCGTTCACCCAATTTTAGCACACTTACTGGCAACTCACCCAATTATCTTACGAAAAAAGACTCTGGCGGTGGCAGTAGTGGTAGTTTAAAATCTCGTGAATCTTCTCCCAAATATCAATCTCCTGTGGCCTCTATCTCATCTATACAATCTCCTCAGAATCAAAAAACGACTGCCTATCTAAATACTTCGGTTAAAGAAGCTCCTCCCTCGTACAGTGTGGCTGGTCATGCCAACTCGTTGACTGCTCAGAAGTATTCACCACGTACCGCTCATAATGATCGTTCATTTGAGCGCTCCAAAAGCCATAATGTTTTGGGTCGTTCCCGTAAGTCGCAGTTCAGTCGTTCGGGCAGCGGTTCAACGGGTGTAATGGCCAACAGTATGGGTGTATCGAGATTTCGGAGTTTTGATACGACGGCCAGTCAACGTTTGAATTCGTGTGATAGTGGTGCTAGATCAGGTATGTTGATGTAGTTTCTATATCATCTCTATATTTAAATATAAATAAATAACGTTTAGCAGTTTATAAACAATTCCGTGCTACACAACACTTAAAAAGTAAGCTGAAACATGTTTTAAAACTAGGATTAATTTCGGTTTATTATAAATTAGGCCGTATGTTAGGATAGTCTTGTTTTCGACCTAAAAAAAGTTTCGGCCGGACTCTGCACATTTCAACTTTCTTTTAAGTCGTTATATGTGAATCAAGAATACAAATAATTTCTGTGGCATGGTGCACTTTTGTCAAAACATATTGCTTTTGGTGTCTGTAATAACTTCACATGATTTATATCGAGCTTTCTCACGAGCACTATACGAGCTGTTATAAGTGGGATCTTATCAAACAAGTTCAAGATAATTTCAAGGGTACGGCAAGGATTCGTTCTCCTTCCTACTCTATTCCTTATTTTTCAAAAAGACCTTCTACGTCAAGCTTCCAAACCTATCTATTCTTTTGTAGATGACAGCAACATTTGTCATTCATATTCATTCAGTTATAGACCAAGCCTGTCGCAGATTGGGACAATGAGGCAAAACATGAATGATTCCCTTAATTGGGAGCTTGTGGCAATGTCTGAATGGGGACGTGCAAATTGAATCGCTTTCACCGGTCGCAAGACTCAGTGTTGCATGTTGACACAAAAACGAACGACAGACCACGTCGCTTGATCTGTATTTATGGCTGGTGTAAATATTGTGGAATCAGACGCTCTTGATGTTTTTGGGATGAGAATACAATGTGATGTCCGCTGGTCTAAACACATTTTTCAAGTGTCGAAGGAAGCATTTAAGTGTATCGGTTATCTGAAACGGTGTAGGAATTAATTCACTCCAACTGATCTTCTCACTAAGGACTGAGATCGAAAAATTTTTAACTTACATATATGGGGCATTTCATGTCAAGTGAACCAACTTTTGAAATCGATGTCTTCTGATTGGGATGAAATTTGCACCATAGTTCTATTCGATAGTAATTCAGACACAATTTTTCAACAAGATCGGTTGAGAACGTTCTGAGTTAGAGGGGGTCAA
This sequence comes from Calliphora vomitoria, assembly GCA_942486065.2. Classification (NCBI taxonomy): domain Eukaryota; kingdom Metazoa; phylum Arthropoda; class Insecta; order Diptera; family Calliphoridae; genus Calliphora; species Calliphora vomitoria. The sequence continues at coordinate 34,266,843 of OW818031.2, read as the reverse complement.
AATTTGACATTTTGGCCAAGCAGGTGTTTTTTCTCATCCATTTAACTTATTACCTATTGTTCTTAGCAAAATATGTCCCAAATAGTTTAGATAGCTATTTCTTCAATCTTTTGGAAAAAATTTTGTAATTTTTTTTCCAAAATCAAAAACTTGTTTGACTTTTTTTTTCAAAATGGGCCCTTTTTTCTCAAATAGATATTTTCCTTGAAAACCTATTTGGTCGCTTAGTGGGATGCGAGTGGGACAGCCATACCAAGAACTTTTTGGGAAATTTTGTCTTCTTTTGGGTCCTAAACTTTTCTTCAACATTTCCTCGAGCATCTGCAACATAAAAAAATGGACCCAGAAGCTCCGAAAAATTGTCCATACGTACATTTCGTCATCCATTATGCAGCAGGTATATTTTTTGTATAAAATTTTACTTCAATTTCCGTGCTCTGTATTTGACATCCCTTTGTTCTTTAGCCGTACTGTCCGTTTGTGGAACAAACTTCCCGCTGAAGTCTTTCCTGTAATTTTCAATGTCGGAATGTTCAAATCTAATGTCCACAAACACTACTTCCTTTATTCTCCCTCTCAAAACCTATTTTCTTAGTTCCAACACAATGCTTTGCATGAGTAGGGTTCATTCCCTGTGCGTTGGTCCAAGAAGAATAAAAATATATATCCGGTAACGTTTTTTTCGAAAATATTTCTAATTCATCAAAATGTACTGTATATGTTCATACTCTAGGGATAAAAATAAGAATGTTTACCTCTAAAATTAATTCTGTTGTTCCTTATTTTGACCCAAAGGTGAAATTTTGAAAAATCCCACGTTGACCCATTTAAAGTGCCCCAATCGACCTGGAACCCCTGTGGGGGGTTCCCATACAAAAATTTAAAAAAAATCACCATATTTGGCACTTTACATGATGTATGCATTATGTATAAATTTTGTTTATAGATTCTATAAACAAAATTTATAATATAGAGCGTATGATAAATATAAATGTGATGTAGGTAATACATTATATTAACCATGCGTCTATGAGAATCAGCATTGCTTTATTTTTAAGATTTAGTTTAAACTTAAACCAACATAACTTTTGCTCGAAATCAGCGAAATGATTAACACGAATAGTTTTAGCGTGCTTAAGTAGCGGAGTATTCAACAAGCACAAAATGGCGTTCGTGTCATAATAAACATATTTGTAAAAATATGCTTTGTCAAATTCTCCAAATTTGATTTTCCTTGTCACTTGGGCGATTTCTTTGCGTCCCTTCAACTCGACCGGCCCTAATGTATATTCCTGAGAACCTAAAATTTGGACTTAATGGTACTATTTTTTAAATTATTGAAAATGCAAACCTGAAATTATGAACATGTTAGGATTAAAGTACGAACCTTGGCAAGAGAGAAGGAAAATATTTCCAGAATGATACTTTTTTCCGAATGTATTTTTAAACCCTTCACCTTCGTGAGAAGGGTATATGTAAGTTTGTCATTCCGTTTGTAATTTCCACAATATAATTCTGGATCCCTATAGATAGTGGAGTCGATTTAGCCACGTACGTCTGTCTGTTGAAATCAATTTTCTGAAGACCCCAGATATCTTCGGGATCCAAATCTTCAACAATTCCGTCAGGCATGCTTTCGAGAAGTGTTCTATTTAAAATCAGCAAAATACGTCCATAAATAACGGAGATATGAGCAAAAATCGGAGACAACCTCTATTTTTGGCCTATTTTTGATCTATATCTCGATTACTAAGTCATACATATGACAATATGGATATCTAATGATAGATATTTGAAAGTCCAATGCATACATCATAAGGCTTTAGTAAGTTGGACCTACAATTGTTCAAAATCGGGAAAAATATTTTTTAACCCCAATTATTTTTCACAAAAAACTTTTTTTGTCATACATTTTTTTCACGAATAAATTAAAAAATTTAAATTAAAAGAAATTGGAAAAAAGTTTTTAAAAACAATTTCGAAAAAAAAAAAATTTTTTTAAAATTTTATTTTAAAGTATAATTTGGTGAAGGGTATATAAGATTCGACAGAGCCGAATATAGCTCTCCTACTTGTTTAATATACATATAAGTATTCGTGAGTGTAGTAAGTAGACAAATAGTAAGTAGACAAGGGACTTAATGGTACATACAATTATAAAAATACTAGCTTGACCCGGTGCGCTTCGCTACCCCTGTCGTAGTCTATGTTGGAAATTTCAATAAAATCGTTTCGGCCGTTTAGTATATTAAGAACTAAAGGTTTTAATTGCAAATAACTTTTAAACTGCCTTACCAATTTTTACACTATTAGTCTAATAGTAATCCTAAAAATCCTTTTACTATGAACTATCATATCTACTCAATACAGTTTTGTTATGGATTTCTCACTGTTATAAAGTTCAGAATACGGGTATAAATATGAAATATCGTTTGTGCCAAATTTATTTTAATTCAATGCATTAGTTTTTTCTTTGATATATTTTAATATATATATATTAACGAAAAAAATAGTTTTTATTGTTGCATTTTGTATTTTTTTACGTTTAACTAAAATCCCGAAGTCCCGAAAAATCTCGAAATCACGAAAAATCCCGGGATGCCGAAAAATCCCGGGGTCCCGAAAAATACCGGGATCCCGGGATTTACATTTCTAAAATCCCGAATCCCGGGATTTGTAAAACCCAGTCCCGTTTGGCATCCCTAGCTATGACGATGTTTTCATCAGCACTGACGATGTTTACATCAGTGCTGATTAATCAGCTATGACGATGTTTTCATCAGCACTGACGATATTTACATCAGTGCTGATTAATCATCTATGACGATGTTTTCATCAGCGTTGACGATGTTTTCATCAGCACTGACGATATTTACATCAGCACTGATTAATCAGCTATGACGATGTTTTCATCACCACTGACGATGTTTTCATCAGCACTGACGATATTTACATCAGCACTGATTAATCAGCTATGACGATGTTTTCATCAGCACTGATTAGTCAGCACTAACGATGTTTTCATCAGCACTGACGATGTTTTCATCAGCACTGACGATGTTTTCATCAGCACTGACGATGTTTTCATCAGCACTGGCAATGTTTTCATCAGCACTGATTAGTCAGCACTGACGTTGTTTTCATCAGCACTGACGATGTTTAAATCAGCACTGACGATGTTTTCATCAGTACTGACGATGTTTTCATCAGCACTGACGATGTGTTCATCAGCACTGACGATATTTACATCAGCACTGATTAATCAGCTATGACGATGTTTTCATCAGCACTGACGATGTTTTCATCAGTACTGACGATATTTACATCAGCACTGATTAGTCAGCACTGACGATGTTTTCATCAGCACTGACGATGTTTTCATCAGCACTGACAATGTTTTAATCAGCACTGATTAGTCAGCACTGACGATATTTTCATCAGCACTGACGATGTTTTCATCAGTACTGACAATGTTTTCATCAGCACTGACAATGTTTTCATCAGCACTGATTAGTCAGCACTGACGTTGTTTTCATCAGCACTGACGATGTTTAAATCAGCACAGACGATGTTTTCATTAGCACTGACGATGTTTTCATCAGCACTGACGATGTTTTCATCAGTACTGACGATGTTTTCATCAGCACTGACGATATTTACATCAGCACTGATTAGTCAGCACTGACGATGTTTTCATCAGCACTGACGATGTTTTCATCAGCACTGACGATATTTACATCAGCACTGATTAATCAGCTATGACGATGTTTTCATCAGCACTGATTAGTCAGCACTAACGATGTTTTCATCAGCACTGACGATGTTTTCATCAGCACTGACGATGTTTTCATCAGCACTGACAATGTTTTCATCAGCACTGATTAGTCAGCACTGACGTTGTTTTCATCAGCACTGACGATGTTTAAATCAGCACTGACGATGTTTTCATCAGTACTGACGATGTTTTCATCAGCACTGACGATGTGTTCATCAGCACTGACGATATTTACATCAGCACTGATTAGTCAGCACTGACGATGTTTTCATCAGCACTGACAATGTTTTAATCAGCACTGATTAGTCAGCACTGACGATATTTTCATCAGCACTGACGATGTTTTCATCAGCACTGACAATGTTTTCATCAGCACTGACAATGTTTTCATCAGCACTGATTAGTCAGCACTGACGTTGTTTTCATCAGCACTGACGATGTTTAAATCAGTACTGACGATGTTTTCATCAGCACTGACGATGTTTTCATCAGCACTGACGATGTTTTCATCAGTACTGACGATATTTACATCAGCACTGATTAGTCAGCACTGACGATGTTTTCATCAGCACTGACGATGTTTTCATCAGCACTGACGATATTTACATCAGCACTGACGATGTTTTCATCAGCACTGATTAGTCAGCACTGACGATGTTTTCATCAGCACTGACGATGTTTAAATCAGCACTGACGATGTTTTCATCAGCACTGACGATGTTTTCATCAGCACTGACGATGTTTTCATCAGCACTGACGATATTTACATCAGCACTGATTAGTCAGCACTGACGATGTTTTCATCAGCACTGACGATGTTTTCATCAGCACTGACGATATTTACATCAGCACTGATTAATCAGCTATGACGATGTTTTCATCAGCACTGATTAGTCAGCACTGACGTTGTTTTCATCAGCACTGACGATGTTTAAATCAGCACTGACGATTTTTTCATCAGCACTGACGATGTTTTCATCAGCACTGACGATGTTTTCATCAGTACTGACGATGTTTTCATCAGTACTGACGATGTTTTCATCAGCACTGACGATGTTTTCATCAGCACTGACGATATTTACATCAGCACTGATGATGTTTTCATCAGCACTGATTAGTCAGCACTGACGATATTTACATCAGCACTGATTAATCAGCTATGACGATGTTTTCATCAGCACTGATTAGTCAGCACTGACGATGTTTTCATCAGCACTGACGATATTTACATCAGTGCTGATTAATCAGCTATAACGTTGTTTTCATCAGTCCTGGTTAGTCAGCTCTGAGGATATTTACATCAGTGGTGATTAATCAGCTATGACGATGTTTTCATCAGCACTGACGATATTTACATCAGTGCTGATTAATCAGCTATGACGATATTTTCATCAGCACTGATTAATCAGCTATGACGATATTTTCATCAGCACTGATTAGTCACCACTGACGATATTTACATCAGCACTGATCAGTAATCATTCAGTGCAGCATCGAATAATAATTAAGTGTATTATTACATACTCAATCATGCAAGTTATTGTGACAATCATATATATGATTGTTTTAACCATATATATTATTGCGGCACTCTACTTGTACCATCACTCTGTTAAAGATTAATTATATTATTGCTATTTTTTAAAATACTATTTTAATAGAATTTTACCAATTTTACCCGTTTTCCCCCTGTTTACCCCTTTCTGGTCCAAGTATTGAAAAAAGTTATAGCCTATTGACGCTTCCAAGTAAGGATCTATCTACGTTCCAAATTTCAAAAAAATCGATTCAGCCGTTTAGGCGTGATGCTCAAACAAACAAACAAACTTACAAAGACATTTATATATTTATATAGATATAGATTTCAGAATGAAGTACGAATCTATTAAATGTGGGCTTAATAGTGCTTTTTTGTTATGGTACTTTTTGGCTCTTTTCATTCAATGTTATCATGTTATCAATTGGAGTATAAATCCACAAAGAACCTATAAACATGAGATTAGGTAGGTACATATATTTCAGAGTAAAGTAAGAACACACAATGTGGGAAATACACACATTGTACTTTTCGTTCATTGAGACTTATTTTATTTAAACTAAATTAATGAACCTAAAAATCGTTGAGAACTTTCTTAATGTTATAATTTAAGTAATAAAATTGTATTTTTTTTTCTTTTCACTCAAAATTTATCTGCTTGTTAAAACCATAAAAAAAGTATAGGTTTTTTAACATGTTCATGTTGCTAAAATCTCTTCTTGTTTTGGCTAATTCAAAATTTGTTGAAATAATTTTTGCATTAAAAGTTAAATTTTGCTTTGCTTCTAAGCTTTTTGTTATGCAAATATGTAAGTATAATAAACATTTATGCAAGTTTTCTACTTTTTTCAAATTTTCATTGAAAGAAAGTTTTTTCTCATGTTTAGTACACATTACAAAATCCACCGAGAAAATTATGCATTAAAGAGGCCTTCCTAAAGGCCTTATTTTGCAGAAACAAAGACACCCAGCCGCATTGCAAAATCATTTCAATTCTGCACGGCGTGTCATTGGGAGCTAAGGCCTTACATACTTGCTTCTGTTACAGGGCTGTTAGAAGGCCTGCATAAGGAAGCATATTAAATGCTCTACCCTTGAAGACCTGTAAGCAGACCTGTAAGACTCGTAATGCTTCATAGAATATCTACATAGGAACTTATATTAAAAGTCCTGAAAAAAGGCTACCAAAGCAAGGCTTTAAAGAAAGTTATTACTGAAAATATTCTTAAGAATTTAGCATAAAACATAAAGAATGGACTTTAAAGTATCAGAAGATCTTCAGTGAGAAGGCATAGTAGAATGACTACCACATCTTTTAGAATGTATAAATATGCATTTTACAAGGCCTACAAAGTGAAACCCTAGCATTTTTTCCCGCTGGGAAAGATTCAAGTTTAAATTTATTTCATTTGGGAACACCTCCTTAATTAAGAAGTTGCAAGCATAAAAATACAAAAAACAACAACAAAATATAAATAAATAAGTATTATATCGAGTTTGGTCACATGGTTCAGAGACAAAAGTTTATGGTTATAAATAAATATATGTATTAAGGTACATTTATCAAAAAAGCTGGCAGATAAGAAAAATATATATATTGTTTCTAGAATATAAACCACCCTAATATGTTGCATATTATTCCATCCAATAAAATAAAAGTTTAAAACTATATAATCCCCATGGGGTTTACCATTATTCTCTACTCAGTATTTAAATAACCATCTATTTTTTTATTTTTGTTTGTATTTTTTTGCTTTGTTTAATATTTGAATGACCCTGTGTACTGACAAAATATAAATAAAAGCAATACAAAAACATTAAATTAATCATGACATGTGGAAAAAACTTACGAAATTTTTCATTGGAAAACCATAAATAAAATATTTAAAACAAATAAATGAACTGTGCAGAATTTTATATACCCTTCACAAATATTATCATAAAGAAAATCCGTAATTCTGAGAAAAAAATTATTATTAAGGCACGTAACACTGTGCAAACAACACACATCATTATATTATTATTATGTAATTCAATACATTTATTGTACAGTGGGCCGTAGGCAATAATGATATAAAATATAAAATAAATAAATTCAATATAATATACAATATCGCATTTGTATTGAAGATTTCACGACAATATTGCATTGAAAAAGTTTCAAAGCAATATATATTTCGATATTTGAATAATCGATTTTAAATTTGAAAATTGTCAAAATTTTAAATTTTAATTTTATAATTGTTACTTGATAAAAACTAAAACATATAATAAAAAAAATGCAAAAAATTATAACTCTATGAATTTTTCTCATTCGGACCACATTTGGTTCGAAGCTGATAAAAATCTTACACGACATATTCAAAACATTCTATATATCTATTCTACATATCAATCAATTCAGTTTTTTCGCCCTTCTGATAATTTTTAAAATTCCACTTTCAAAATAAACTTATTGTTTTGTCTAAAGTCCACGGATATATAAATAATAACCGTTACTGAGTAACTAACTGATTTAACATCGCCCAGGCCTAACCCCAAAAGACAGAGACATGAAATTTGGACTATACGTTCCCCACTCCCTTTGTAGATCCACTAAGAAGGGATTTTTGTAAGGTTTAGAGGATAAAAACCGGAAAATTTGTTAACATTATTTCTTCTAAACTTATATAAGGACTGAGATCGAAAAATTCTTAACACACGTTTTTCATTAAAACTTTTAACCAAGTATTATATGATTTTTTTATCAAGTTACCTTTTTTAAACATGTCAGTTATTATTATGTTTAATGTCAATTATATTAACTTGTTGTTAATCTGATTAAAATGAGTGACCAGAAAAAAGTGCGTACTAAAATTATTAAATATTTTCAACAAAACCCAACTTGGTCCTACACAAAGTTGGCCAAACAATCAAAGGTCTGCCGTCAAACTGTTTCCAATGTTATTCAACATTACCGGAAGAACTTGTCCCTTGATATAAAACCTGGTTCAGGTAGAAGGAATGGTTCACATGATGTTTATTAAGCCAAACAAATAGAAAGCATTTTCAAAAAAACTCCCAACACAACCGGAAGGAAAGCAGCATGGTTAGATCAGTGCTGGACTATTTGGTACGAAAAGTTGAAGCCAGTGCAGGTTCAAAAACAAACAAGGCTCACAAAGTTCCTGACAGGAACGCTGCTAAAAATTTAGAGGCCAAAAACATAGCACGGAAATTGAAGTCAAATTTTATAAAAAAAATATTCTTGCTGCATAATGACGAAACGTATGTTCTGGCAGATTTTTCGCAACTTCCTGGACAAAAATTGTATGTTGCTGATGCTCGAGGGAATGTAGAAGAAAAGTTTAGGACTCAAAAGCAGACAAAATTTCCCAAAAAGTTCTTGGTATGGCAAGCAATATGCAGTTGCGGCAAAAGAAGCCAATCATTTGTTACAACGGGCTCTATAATTACCGAAATTTACATCGAGGAATATTTACAAAAAAGGCTGCTTCCATTCATAAGACTTCATAATGTGTCCACTTAATTTTGGGCTGACTTGACATCCTGTCACTATGGGAAACAAGCCCTTGAGTGGTACAAGAACAATAATGTGGTATTTGTACCAAGAGAGGCAAATCCTCCAAACTGCCCAGAGCTAAGGCCAGTGGAAAGATATTGGGCTCTTGTTAAAAGAGAATTGAAGAGCACAAAAAAGGTGTCCAAAAGTGTGGTAGATTTTAAACCGAGATGGACTACCTGTTCAAACAAAGTGACAGAATGGTTTCCGAAAAAGGTTCAAAATTTTATCACTGGTGATTAATACTATAAAAATAATTTTTTTTGTGTAAATTGTAATAATAATTTCAGTCAAGTAAAAAATAAAACTGTAAGTTTAGTGGTTTCGTTTTTATTAACACATATATATGTTAAGAATTTTCCGATCTCACTCCTTATACAAAACTGAAATATCTTAAATTGTTAATAACTTTGTAAATACTGCGATTTTGGGAAAACAAAGCTCAATCTGTGATCACTCATATTTTATACCGAAAATTAGATTTTTAGTATAAAATACTCAAATATCATAAATTATTAATAACTTTGTAGATACTGCGATTTTATGCAAAACAAGCTCAATCTGTGATCACCCATATTTTGTGGCACAAATTGATTTTTAGTATAAAAAAAATATCTTAATTTGTTAATTACTTTGTAAATATTGCAGTTTTATGGAAAACAAGCTCAATTTGTGATCACTCATATTTTATACCAAAAATCGCTGAAAAATCTTAAAACGCTAATAACTTTGTAAATAATGTGGTTATAGGGAAAACAAGCTTAATCTGGTTCTCCTGGTTAAAATTTCCAAATATTATTACTCCATAATAAACTATGCTCTGATAGATATCTATTTGTTGAAATTACGGACATTAGTCATCTAATAGACATAGAGTCTATTACACTGACATTTTGGTGCCCGAGATTTGGACTACATTTCGTACAAGTTGAAATCTGACTCTTTAAGCTTTATCAGCAATAAAATTGTGCATTATGAAAACTTACAATAAAAATTTAACACTGAACATTCAAGGCATTACAGCGAACATAGTTTTTAATTACAATGAAAAATTAGTTCAAAATTTAAAGAAATATTTAGATAATACTCCGAACTTTTATATCCTAAAAAAATATTTTTTTTTATAAATAAATTTTTAGGTAATCATTAGTATTATTTCTTAATACACATTTAAATCTAACTAGAACTATAAATACTTCATTTTACGTTTTTTAAATATCGCGAACTTTGTATTTACGTGATATCAGATTTTGTTTATTTTATAAAATGAATTTTTACATACGTAAGGATTGATTTATACATATATGTCAAGGAATTGTCTTTTAAGTGATTTTCTTGATTGAAGCTGTCTTGTACAATCTCACATAACTGATTTTCGCTCAGCTTTTAACATATAATCGCGACAAATTTAACAAAACATATTAGGACCTTTATTACAGCATCTCATCTTACTAGCCATAATGAGATAATACAATAAGAGAAATTATATTTATAAAAAGAGGAAATTAAAGCAAATTTTTATTTTTGAGGCGTAGTTGTGCATTGTTACTGTAACCATTTCAACATTTGTGCATGTTTACTGTAACCATTTCAAAACTTTTAACAATATTATAGTCACAGTAACTATATATATGATTGTGGTAATAATAATATGGTTAATTTACAATTCACATGATTGTATCAACCATATATATGGTTACAGTAAACATGTATATATTTGTGACAACCAAAAATTAAGACCGCGATATTTTAAAAACAAGAGCAGCTCAAAAAAAACTAAAGATAGTTTGGAATATGAAATGTCCCATATATGTTTTATCAGTTACATTTTTCGCAGCATTAAACCAAAATGTCAATTTTGTTTTTATACCCTTCACCTTCTTGAGAAGGGTATATATAAGTTTGTCATCCCGTTTGTAATTTCCACAATATTTTCCGACCCTATAAAGTATATATATTCTGGATCCTTATAGATAGCGGAGTCGATTTAGCCATGTCCGTCTGTCTGTCTGTTGAAATCAATTTTCTGAAGACCCCAGATATCTTCGGGATCCAAATCTTCAATAATTCTGTCAAACATGCAAAATCCGTCCATAAATAACGGAGATATGAGCAAAAATCCGAGGCAACCTCTATTTTTGGCCTATTTTTGATCTATATCTCGATTACTAAGTCATAAATATAGACAATATGGATATCCAATAAGATAAATTTCAAAGACCATTGCAACGATGTATAGAAGGCTATATTAAGTTGGACCTACAATGGGTCAAAATAGGGAAAAATATTTTTTAACCCGAATTTTTTTTCAAAAAAAACATTCTCTTGTCATAAATTTTTTTCACTAATAAATTAAAAAAAATAAATTTTAAAATTAATTTTTTTTTTTTTAAAAATTGGAAAAAACTAAAAAAAAAAATTCGAAACAAAATTAAATAATAATGAAATTGTTAAAAACAAGAATGTTTTAAAATTTAAAAAAAAAATGTTTTAAAATTTAAGAGAACTATTTGCTAGTATATATTTTTTTTAAGTGGGCTCTATGTGGGAGCTATAATTAGCATGATTTCTGTGCATGTTAAATTTATTTGAGTTAATGTGTGTATTGATTTCAATACATGTAAGAGATTTATGCATTATTCATAACTCCTTATAACAATTATGTACCGTTCATCATAAAATTAAGTGCCATGATTTGTGTGCATATGAAACTTATTTATGTTAACATATGGAAGCTTTTCAATTATTGACCGATCTGCACAAAATTTGTAAGTGTTCTTTGTTTTTATATAAGACTTATTTAAATCAGCTATTTATAACCGATAAATTCCTATTTCGGAGAACATTCGTATGGACGCTAAGTGAAATAATGAACTGATTTCAACTAATTAAATAATTTAAAATGTTAGTCTAATATTTCTGGGCGTTACATCAGCACAAATTCAGAATACCCTCCCCATTATGGCGATGTAGGGTTTAATAATAGATATAAATAAATACTTAGGTGAAGGGTGTATTCCATTTGTCACTCTAAGGACCATTATTACAACTTGCCTTTATGTCCCCAATAGTAAAAGTTAACTTTAAAGCAACATTTTTCTATTACTTAAAGTTACCTTTTACTATTACGAACTTAAAGGCATATTGTAATAATGGCCCTAACATGTTTAATTTAATTATAATTTAACCATAATTTTTTTATTTTATTTCTAAAAATCTGTATTTCAAGGTTCATAGCTGTCTAATAGTTTTATGTTTACCTTGGGAAGTTTGCCAAACACTATTTAAAACTTTTTAGGTAATTAAAACGGTGGTTCTTTATTTTGGATAACTGTCAAAAATACTTTTCAAAGAAAATTAGCCATTATAAACCCACCTAAGTTTTAAAAAGAATTATATATTTTTGGAAAAACTTCTAAAAAACCATCTTGCACTTACATCAATTCACATTTAAGACTTTTTGTTTAATTTTGTTTTTAAAAACTTTAAGCTAATCTAATGTGGGAGGTATTTTCTAAATACAAATGTAAACAAACAGTCAACAAAACTAAAACTGCATGTTCAAATCTAATGACATTGTTGAAATGGCAAAAAAGAAAGAAACATCAAGCCAATTGAATTGACATAACCAAATACTTGTTCACACACACATATGTTTCTACATAGATAAAATGTATAACTCAATAAAAACCGACAAGGACAATAGATGAGGAACACTCAAGTGTCTTTCCTTTTCTCGATTTTTGAAAGATTTCCAAAATACAAAAGAAAGAAAAAAAAATAAAAAATAAACAAAAACTGCTGGACAAACACAAAAACACAGAGCATGCAAACAAACAACAGTCATTGAAGCAATCAGACAAGGAAACGTTTCACTCTTGTTTAAACATTGAAATACTATGAATATGTTGGGTGCATGTGTATGAAGGAAATTTCAAACCGATATTTATCGATTTTTAAACATTTAAACAATACAAATGTTTCAAGTTTCAGAATGCATACATACATGCATTCTAATAGCATCAGAAACTCATATGCATGCCTCACGGGCCAAATTGATTAACTACACTTTTTGAATTTTTAAAAGTTTTCTTGCAAAGCATTTAATTGAATCTTAAATACTTACTTGATTCGAATATTAATTTTATTTAAGAAATAAATGTTAGTGCTCTATTAAAGATATTTTCAGTTTTACAAATATTTAGATCAACGTGATTTTAAAATATCTCTATTACGTGAAAAAATCATAAAAACTTGAGGAAAGGAAAGCGTTGTCCTTAGAGCCAAGATTATTTGTTTGGTTGTTTTAAAAATTAGGCCACCTTACATATGATAATGTGATTGCCAATTTATAACTACTTATTTGTTTCAACTTATTCCCAAATCTAAGAATATCTTAGAATTTCATACAAACCTAGTTTATAACGGCATATGTTATTATCAAAGCTTTATCTTTGATATTAATATTTCAACAATTCTAAAATATATTTCGATATATTGTTCATATAAGGACCGAGATCGAAAACACCTTAACACCCGTTTTTTATTCAATTGTATTAATTTGTTGTGAATCTGATTAAAATGAGTGACCAGGAAAAAGTGCGTACTAAAATTATTAAATACTAGCTTGACCCGGTGCGCTTCGCTACCCCTGTCGTAGTCTATGTTG